>CM042836.1:58735805-59438305 GCA_023653725.1 Bungarus multicinctus | reverse complement strand
AACACAGCCTCACTCACGCCCAGATGCACGGAGAGAGGGAGGGGGAGAAATGAATGAAGGGTGGCGTTCTTAACCGAATAAGCGAAAAAGTCGCTAGGAAGAAGAGGCAGCGAAACAAATCCAGAGAAACTTCGGCGATTCTGCCCCTTCGCGGTGCCCCGATCTTTCCAATCACGTTTGTGCAGAAAGAAACGTCAAGGGCTCTGAAAGCTTCAGCTTCCCAAAGAGACCGAGGCAGCGAAAGACACAGATTCGGGGGCCGTTTAACTATTAAGTCTCTGGTTGCAAACCCCAGAAACAAACAAGGGAAGCCGAGGAGGAGGAGGACGACGAGAGGAATGGGTGTGTGCAGGGTTGGGGGAGAAATGCAGCAGCTGGGGGAGCAAGGTAATTCTCAGTTTCTTCCCTTATAAGCTGCTTTTTTTTTGTATTCTCCTCTCTGCTTTTTGCTGGAACAATTCCGGTGTTGAAATTAATTCAACGCAAGGACGAATCCTCTTGGGCGTCTTTTCCTATATTCCATTAAAAAAAACAAAACAGAAAAGTTCTTGGCTTCTTTTAGCTTCCAAGCTAATGATCTTGCTCGAGTGCAACGCTCCCCAAAGCCGCCTTGCTCAATGAACCTCGGGCTTTTCTGCCCTTTCCAACCCTTCCGTTCGCTTTGTCCAGTTCGTGGATGCGATTTCTTCTCCTCCTCCTCCACTCAGATGCAAAGTTTCCGCACGCCGAGCGATGGTATAGTATGGTAGCGGTGAAGAACTTCTCTCTTTTCCTCTCCCTTGACTTCCCCTAGAGAGATACAGACTCTCGCTGCTTTTCCTCCCGACGGCGAGGAAGAGAGAGAGATTTTCTAACTGTAACTTCGGGCAGCAGAAGAATAAGGAACTTTCAGAAAGTGGCTTTCAACTTGAAAAGCAAAGGGTGATCTGTAGAAAGGGGGCGTGTCCACCGCCGGCTCCGCCCCTTCCTAAAAGAACGATGTCTTTTAAAAAAAAATGGCCCGCGTGCCACAGCTGCAGTTCGCCGCCACTTATCGCGGGCGAAAATTGCTACTGCACTTCGCTCGCAAGGGCTCGCTTGGATGTCTTTTTATTTGAGGCGGCCGACCGGTTAGAGACGGACCCTTAAAGCATTAGCGATTGAGATTTTCTCCTTTTAAACTAGCTTCCTTATCCAAACCATCGCCGTCGTCCGTATTTCCTGGATGGCTCGGAAATGAGAGCTCTCCCGAGCAAGGGCAACATTGCTCGTTGCGGCCTCTAATTGTAAACGCAGAAGCTTGCGAGGTTTAGCAGCGAGTCGTGTTTCTACTTCTTCCCCTCACATTCTCCTCTCCCCCCCCCCCATCCCCGTTTGATTCCCTCTAGTTAAAGAGGGGCGGGAGGGACAATTAAATCCTCCGAGCGGGGCTGGAGCGGCGTCCTGCCTCCGATCCAATTCCCCCCGCGCGTCGCTCGAGACCAATTAGAAAACCAAGCAGAAGCTGAGCAGAGAAGACCGTTGTGTTAATTTATTGCCTGGCGGCGTCTTTCTTCCTCTCGCCTTCTTGGCTTTCGCGCTCCTTTCTTCTTTTGCCTCTCTTCCTTGGCAAAGAAATACCGGGAACCTGCTGCGGTTTCTCAGCCATCCTAGATAGAAACGGCGGGTGCTTTTTTTTTTTTTCCTCCGACCGTTTTGCGCCGCCCCGGTAACCCAGGCTTCTTGCCTTTAGAACGGAAGCGAGGGAGCTGGACGAACGGCAGAAGCAGCCGGGCTGGGCGGCAAAGCCAACCATACAGGATTGGTTTGTATTGGGACGGCGTTAGGAACACGTGGGCCGCGTAGGAGCTACGCGTGGTGCGCGGCTAGGTTACACACATGCGGTTGGCGAGCCGTTGTTTTGTGGGCAACCTTTTTCGGCCCGGGGCAATGCTGTCCGTGCCCCCTTGTCCTGCTCCTTGGAGATTGAGCGCGCGTACATTCCGTCCAGCTCTCGTGTGTTGTGTATGTGTGTACACGGTATGTCGCCCTGGCCCTGCTGTGAGGTGGTTGTTTTTTTTTAGCCCGGGGCCGCTGAGGCCATTAAGTATGCTGTTGTTCTTAGGGACAACTGCAGCCAGCGAGTGTAGTTTGGAGGCAATGGGGCGCTTTCCATTTGCTGCAAGCCACTGTCACGGGCGGAAATCAAAGTTCCCCACTGCGACGTGTGTAAGAGAGAAAGGGAGAGGGAGAGGGAAGGACGGTTTAAGACACCCAACAAATCTCCTCAGGGGACCAATTGCTGGAAGCAGCTGGAAGTGGAGCCTCTGGTTAAGATGATCCTTTTTTCTTTGGCTGGATAGAGAGAATTGGCTCTCGAATAGCAGAATCTGACTAGCAAGTGAATTTCTCTCAAGGCCAACACACACTTTATATCTGTCTGTCTGTCTGTCTGTGTCTATCTATCTATCTATCTATCTATCTATCTATCTATCTATCTATCTATCTATCTATCTATCTATCTATCTATCTATCTATCTATCTATCTATCTAATCTATCTATCTATCTATCTATCTATCTATCTATCTATCTATCTTATCTATCTAAATTGCAGGCCATCATATTTCTATCTCCATGATTTAAGCCAGCCTCCCCCTATATTGTAGCTCCAAATGGACCGGAAAACCCCAACTTTTGTTTCCAGAAACCATGGTGGGTCACTCTGCTGAGAGATTATGGTGGTTAAGGGCAAACACAGCTCCAGATTGGATAGAATAAGATGGACTGGCTTTGGTCAGAAGTGTCTGAACTACAGCTCACAAGAACCTCAGCTAGCAAGAAATGTCACCTATGAAGAACAGGACAAACTGCGTTATCACTTTTATGATATCTGTTAGTAAGAATGGTTGGAATTACTGCCTAGTATATTTGAATGATATGGTGGGGATTCACTGATCTAGGAAAAAAATCTTCCTCGGCTCCCTTTTGGCCCTCTTACACATATATTTTCTGTATTTTATGTTCATGTGGGAATAGGTATTAAACTAAATTTCCTCAAGGCACACAGGTTTAATTTGCACATTTACACTGCAATTTCCTTTGAAGATTCTTATAATAGAAAGATAGGGCAGAGGTGTGCAGACAACGCAAGTGAGGCTTTTAACATATTTTAAAATATTAACCTGGAAAGGTCTTGCCACCCTGAAAATGGTAATAGTTCTGCTAAGTTTTACTCCTTATCTAAATACATTTCCTTAGATAATTGAACTCCCAACTCCCTTGTCTTAAAATAGCACTATAAAGCATTATTTTCTCCCAGCACATGAAACAGGTTTGAGGTACCTGCAAGTAATGAGGTATATGTGTATTTCAGCATGAAACCTTGTGGTGGTAGGAAACTGGGACTCTTTAGTGTTTATTCTTTCCACTGAACTCCTTGCATTGAAGAAATCGATTCTTATTTTGATCATTGCGTGGTTGAGTAGCTGGAGGTGCATTTGATATACAGAGATTTTTTCCTCTCTTTGTCTGGTTCTTTTGCAAGCAGCTGCAGTAACAGCTTCCTCTCCTTTTACACATGCAAAAAGCAAGACAAAAGGCAGTAGAGGTTGAGGCAGGAGAGAAATGTGTTGCCCTTCCAGGATCCTTTCTAGATACTGGTCTCCATGTTGTCTATTCAACATGGAGGGAGCTCCTGGTGGAGATGGAGAGATCCCATTCAATGTTTACAAACCATCAGAAACCTTCCTTCCTCTTCTTTGCCTGCACTGAACTTCACCTTTGGTGAAAATTCAAGCTGTCTGCTCTTCTAGGTCTTTGTTTCATTATCCCCTTTGTTTGTTTCATGTGGAGGAAATGCAACCATCAAGTCTGGGAGGCATGTATAGTTTACAGGCAAGTTGCTGGAGCCAACAGAATAACAATAACAATGGAAAACGTGTATGCTGTCTGAATTTCAATGACTCAATCTGGATGCATAGATTTTTTTCAAAGTAGGAGGCCCTGCCTCACCCTGCCTCTAGCCAAAGTCAGGGGCTGTTTGAAGGAACAATGAAGGCCAATTTTTAAAGGTTGCCCCATTAGAAAGCTGCCATAATTGGGCTGGAAAAATCTAAACCATCATTAGATGGCAGCAGAAACCTCTTATGTTTGCTGAAGCTAGTAGTTGATTGGTTTCTGGGGCCCAGACATGGTAGCCTATATATTCTCAGTTGCCAAAGAGTGATCTGGTGCCCAACTCTCTTAAAATAGCATGTCGATGAACTTTGTATTCATTTTTGCATGGCAAGATTTATAGTGACTGCAACTGACCTGTTGGAAGTTACTGCAGACAAGCAGTATTTTAAATAAGCCATTTCTTTGTCACTCCAAATGTATTTCTTGATTTCATTTATATTTCATTTATGTCCTGCCTTTCTTATGTGAGGCTCAAGGGAGGATGTAGGAGATTTTTTAAATGTAGAACTCAAAGGCATGGTTGTTGCATTCAGAGGCACCATACCTTTCCTTTTATTTCTTTTCACTATATGACATTTATAGAAAGAACAGACCTGTGTGCTAGGATTTCCTGGCTTTCCATGGATTTGACCACTACCAGCTGACTTTTTTGAGTTATGCCTTTATATAAAGCTGTTCTAGAAATCAGAAGAGACATATTGGACTTTGTCTTGGTACGAAACAGCCTGTGATGTCTGTTTGGGTAACTCTGCAATGGATTTTCCATACTCATACTCATATATATATTTATATCTCAAGCAGGATCTGTGTTATGTAGTTATCAGCAGTTCTATAAAAGGAGCTGCCATACATCATTAAAGAACGTAGCTGCCTCAGCAATCATGCCTGTTAATACATCACTATATACAGTGGCTCACCTGCTAGGAGGTGTCACCCCCATCATTCTCTGCCTCATCTTACTCGATGCTAGAAAGGGAGTGTGATACCTGAGGTGGGGGAATAATGTTTTTTTTTACTGGTGGGCTATTGATTTACTATGAGCAAGAATCATTTCCCCAGTTATGAAGAGTTATGGCCCAGCCAAAGCCTGGTTAGTAACTCATGCTGTAACAAATAAGCAGTTAACAGACATAGTTGCTAATTAGTAAGCAGTTACTTTTAATATAAATGGCATTCAGCCATGGAAAGGAGCAATTTGCTGACACCAGCAACAGGGAGAGCAAGAACTGTCAGAGTAGCTCTCACAAGAAAGACCAATTTTCCTTCAGTGTTGGAGGTAGAGCAGCTCAGGCTATTAACTGGAACCATATTCTTTGACAAATAAAACCAGAGAAGGCAGAAACAATCTGGAGAAATACTATACTCCAAGTTACTTCATGTACTTCATTTACAAGTCAGTTGTTTGAGAAATCTGTATGCCCAGGAAGAGTTAGGATGATGTTTAATGTCCACCTTTACCGAGTGCTACAAGAGTTGTTTAGTTTAAAAAAGGCAGTACATCACCCCAAAGATTGTGCCAAATATTCCTCCTTGCTGGTTGAACTGGCTATAGATTGCCCAACATCCTGAAGGTTCCCCATCTGGGATACAGAATATCCTTGCTACCTACTTCTAGTTAAATTAACTCAGGAATTAACTCTTAATTTCAAAAGATCTTAAATGTACCTATTTAGCTTTCAGGAGAAGTGGTGCTATTGCATCTTCCTGCTTTAGCAATATCATCTGGTGTGATATATTAGGGTGCCAGGAAGTCCAGACCCTCATCATGTCTTTCATGGACCAAGTCTTTAAATCAATGCCATAATCAGAGTTAACTGCTTGACACGTATGGGAGGAACAGAAATTGACAATGCTTGTGTTCATGGAATTATGCTAATATTAATTAAATGCAAGAAGAGGAACCGATGGCCTTGCAGGGTTTATTTAAAATGGGTAGGTATCCTGCTTTCATAGTTCACAGTGTGGATTATGTAAGTCCAGCTAGTACTCCTATCCCAGATGAGGTAGGAGAAGAGGAGCAAACGGCACTCTGTATTGTGGGATACACACCTCCTTCCTCAGATTCAGTTGGTGCCCTACTTGACAGTTTCCTTTAGATATCTTTCTCCTGAAAGTCCTGCAATCTAGTTGGAATGAAGCTGGATTTTATTTGAAGTTTTATGTATACATTATATTCTGTATGCTGCTGGGAGTCTTTGGAAACCAGAAGGATATACCTACTATAAATAAATAAACCTGGTGGATTAATTTTTACAATGCCTAATGAATAAAATGAATAGTTTTGCCATATAAACTATTGTCTGGACTTTTCATTATAATTCCTATCTATGGCTTGGTCCCTAGCGGCAAGTGGCTGATCCAGGTGATTAATACAAATAAGAAAAATGCATCAGTATTAATGGAAAATATCTGTTTTGTTTGTTTATTAAAACGTTTTTTAAACCATATAAACATTTATTTTTAAGGGATGGATGGATACTGTGTGTGTGTGAGAGAGAGGGGGTGGGGGGTGGGGGATCTGGGTAGTCACCCAGCAAAGAAATGGAAATATCATGTGGATTTATTTATGATTTAACAATACATCCTAAAAATCATACAGAAGGTACATTGTTCATAATCCACCTGCATATATTAATAAAACATTAATGGATAATAAAGATGTGCTACAAGCCACCAGTCTATTTGCAGATATTCTAGAAAGTGTAAAAATGACTACATTGGCTGGTAAGTTATGAATTATTTGCTCAGGTCTATCACTTTGTAACACTTGTTAAATATTACCTTTCAGTTTCCTTATTGCAAAGTGGGACATTTTATACAATTTTTTTCATATAATTTTTCTTGCGTATTTATTTATTTATACAAACATTTATTTCTACCCTTTTAATGCTTAACATGCTTGCCAGTTTCCACAGGTTATACACTAAAAAATATTGAAAACTAGCTTCTCCTGACATTGATTTAGGCACAAAGAATAAATCCCAGCCAATCCTCCAGTTGGGATCAAAAGCATATATTTCATTGGCTAACCTAAGCATATTTTCTTAGGCATTTTTATTTAAAAAATATATAAATACCTACTAGCACATTTCTGTATGAAGGGAAGGGAAAAATAAGGTGTTCAAAGAAAGTCATATATATTTCACAGTGCAACTAAACAACAGTTGACAGCTGAATTGGGGGGATACCAAGGTCCAGATTCTGTACTATTGATTTTTTGTGGTTGATGCTCCCAGGCAATAACCTGGGATACTTCAGTCTTTTTTTCCTTTTTCTGTGATAGTTGGATGAAGCTGCTATCTGTGCCCTAGTTATCTCTAGATCTGACATTTCCATCACCTACCTCTAGTATGTTTAATAAGTCTTAAGATTTCATCAGATAGCTCTTAAGCCTGAGATCCCCACCCAAACCTTGCCTTCAACCCAGTTAGGTAGAAGCATTATATGTTAGAGGCTGCATTCCCACACTAGGAAAAGGGGTGAGAATGTATGGCTAGATTGTCATATTACATTAAGCCATAATGTGGTTTGATTTTCATTGACTTGTTTTTTGATCCATTATAATTTTTACAAAATACCATAATGAAAGGTGCACAATAAACTTCATATTTAGGCATGGAAGGAAGTGCAGTGAAGCAGTGTTCTAAGTACTGCAGCCCAGGCCAATTGATATGACTGTGCTCTTTATGTTCCATGCATTTCTTACAGTGGAGGTGGGACAGTTAATTACAATTGGGAGTACTGTTCTTAAAAATGTTAGAATTAGCCCCTTCAAAATAAATGGAATTCTTAAAGATTTTTTCCCCCAATGCAAAAATAATACAATATTCCTAACAGAATTGCTGCTGATTTTCCACATCTTTGAGCAGTTCTTAATAAAAATAGTGATGGCATAATTTATTTTATTTATTTATTTTTGCTTAGAAGATAATAGGTATAAATAAAAACATAATTATGAATACATGGATGCATATAAGAAAAATACAAAAATAAAAGAAACAATTTGACAGGGACGGTAGGCACATTGGTGTGCTTATGCATGCCCTCTACAGACCTCTTAGGAAAGGGGTGAGGTCAATAGTAGACAGTCTAAGGTTAAAGTTTTTGGGGTTTGGGGAAGAAACCACAGAGTCAGGTAGAGTATTCCAGACATTGACCACTCTGTTGCTAAAGTCATATTTCCTGCAATCAAGTTTGGTGCGATTAACCTTGAGTTTGTATCTATTGTTTGCTCTTGTGTTGTTATGGTTGAAGCTGAAATATTCATTGACAGGTAGGGTATTGCAGTGTATGATTTTATATACTAAGATCAGATCAAATGCGGCATAGTTCTAGGTTTTCTAGGTCTAGAATTTCAAGTCTGGTGGTGTAAGGTATTCTGCAACAAGTAGAGGAGTGGAGAACTCTTCTTGTGAAATATTTTTGGACTTTCTCAATTGTGTTAATATCAGATACGTAATATGGGTTCCAGACTGATGAGCTGTATTCGAGTATTGGTCTAGCAAATGTTTTGTACGCTCTAGTTATTAGTGTAATATTACCAGAGAAAAAGCTACATAAGATTAGGTTAACAACTCTTAACGCCTTTTTGGCTATGTAGTTACAGTGGTCTCTAGCACTTAGATGATTAGAGATGAGTACTCCAAGATCCTTGACAGACTTTGGATCATCAACAAGGTCTTGACTATTCAGTCTGTATTTTATTTTCTGATTTTTTTTGCCAATATGTAGGACAGAGATTTATTTGTTGAGATTTGAAGTTGCCATTTGTTTGACCATTCTATACATAGTCAAGGTCTTTTTGAAGGGTAGCAGTATTGTCTGTGGTGTTGAATAGCTTTACATCATCAGCGAAGAGAATGCAGTTGCTCTTGATATGATCATTGAGGTAATTTATGTAGAGTATGAAAAGAGTTGGTCCTAGAACACATTCTCACTTGGCTCTAATTGTATCTCTTTTTGCTTTTTGTGTAAATGCATTTTCCACTGAGAGGAAGACAAAATCTTTTTTTTTTTCATTGGAGTAAAAACTAAGCAAAATAAACCTTTTTCTCACCTTAAGGATGTGCTTATTTATCATTTCTTCTCTTCAATCATTAGCTCCTAAAAGCTGTTTCAGATGACCCCAAACACCAGGGCATTATTTTCAGCATCACAATGATCCTGGCACCAATATTCTTTTGAGTAATATGTGTTTCAATTAAAATCAGTGTTGATCACATTGCTTGACAAGCAGTGGGAATTCCATTGTAATAATTTGTTCCATCGGTTTCATTATGATTTAAAGTAGTGCCGTAGGATGTTTACGGGAAAAGGAGATAATGAAATTCTTCTCTCACATATACCCCCTTTACTATTCTGTCTTAAAGGTGCATACAGCCCCCAGGAGAAGAAAACATTTATTTCAAGAAAAATACCTTAAGAGCATTGAGTTTTATAGGACACTCTAGCCATAAAACTGAGTACTAAGAATGCAAAAGGTGAATTCTAATGGTTGGATTTTGTTCTGAACTATAGCAATACATGGTGCTGAGATTTGTAATTAACTTGGAACACAAATCTTTTTCTGTATGAAATTCTCGGGGGCATTATAAAGCTACTTTCCATTTCCTTCAAAGAATTCATATTAAGTCATAACATGGTTTGTGTTCATTTAGCATGATGTAGGAGCCCAGCCTCTGATTTGCTAAGCATAGTTTAAAGTTTGGCCTTTTGTGTTAACCCAGATAATTATGGTTTGCTTAACAAAGTTTAGTTAAAATAACCCTGCCTTTGGTGCAGTGTGTGAATTGAATCTCTGACCAGAATTATCAGAATTACACTGCAAACATATTAATTACTTTAGGACATATAGCTTTTCCAGGGAACTTTGAATTTTTAGTGCCAGTGTCAGGTACCAGAGGAACTCCGTGTCACATGGTTCTTTGCACCTTGAGTATTACTGATTATAGTATTTTGCAAAATAAAGGTACATTATGCTAGTTCTGCATAATACAATCAGAGAGGAAACAGCTTATGACGGTAATGGAAGATTTGATTTGCTATCTCTGTCACATAGCTAAATTTAATATCACAACACTCACTACATCCTCTCTGATTAGTAGAGTGAATAATTTTTTTTCCCACATTGAACAAAAAAGGAGCAAAACAGTAACATGAAATGACGGGATTGTGATTCTATATAGATATACAATGTATAAGAAAATAGAATATTCCATATAGGTTCCCTGTAATTTACACAATATAAAAGTGAACCTAATGTATTACAGAACTAATTGAAGTCCCACTTCCTTTTATGCTGCCTATTTTTAATGTGCAGCCAATATTATTCTATGGAATGATACCAAATAATAGTAGTAATTTTCCCACAGACATAGGATACTGGAAAGTTTTGTTGGTTGGAATTCCTGATGAGAAGTATGATTTTGTGCTACATCCACAGACCTGTCAGTTGTAATGCCGTTCAGTGCTGCTGAATGATCAGAGGCTCTAGTTATTCTTCTAAAGGAAGAACAGAACTGCTTCAGAAACAAAGTCTTCATCTAAGCTATCGACAGTGGTACTAGCATTACCAGAAGAAGGCAGTGCTGTTAGAGATCCTTGTGGTAAAACCATCTAAATCCACTTGACCTTGAGAAGTCTATTCCCATGAACAAATAGAAGAGAGGGGGGAGGAGGGAGAGGGTAGAGGGAGAGAGAGTTAATTTTCCCCAGTTCACTTAAATAAGGTAAAGATAGCCTGAAATTAATGTAACGATTCTTGTAGCATCTCTCATAAAACAACTGATTTCACATAAAACTTAATGTGAATTGGATTCCCCCCCCCTCCACTGAGTGTTTTGGATAAATTTAGAGTAGTAACCTAAGGGGTTATCATCTACTTATCCACCCAATCATCTGCCTCAAATGTAGTGGAGAATTCCTAAAGACTGTGTTTGCTTTGCAGCAGCCCAACTCAATCACCTGGAGGAGGAGTCAGCCCAGCTACTGTCACCAAGCTCTAAGAGAAAACATTTTCTACATCATTATTTTATATTAAGTATGACATGAGAACTCAGAAATCGGGCTAGGGTAGTTATAGTCTCTATTTTTACTATCTCATGGGTTATCCTGGACATGCCTTGCATCACTGATTCAGTATCATAACTTGTGACATTGAAAAACAATTATCCTTCAAACCCTACTCAAAGCGGTGTCAATGGAGGAGGGGTGAGCTAAAATAGGTAAGAGGACAATCAAAGCCTTGTGATCAAAGCTGTGCCTTCTTTGCCTGTACATGGCATTACATTTTACACACGCACCCCTTGTGAAACCACCTCATCTGTTCATCTGTTGGGTAACCATAGTCAGAAATAATAACAATGCCAGACTATTCCCCAAGATGGCTGCTGAACGCTGAACGCTGAATGCTGAACGGAATTTTTTTTCTTTTCACAATAATAGTTTCTTAACAGAGGGTTTTGAAACTTTAATCTTGTCATTATTATTGTTGTTGTTAACTTTATTTTCTCATTAATCTAGTATATAGGTAACAGTTTAGTAATTTGCAAATAGATTTGGTAGTTTAAAAATCTTTTGGACCTGTTTCTCAAGGGGTGGGAAATTAATATTGTAGTATTGTATTAATCAATATTCATCTAGGGGATATAACATATATTGGTGTTAGTTTTTTCTGTTTTTTATTGAACTTTTTAAATACACTTGTTTGTTTTGTGAGGGTTTTTTTGTTCATGCTTTTTTCTTTTTTAATTTCTTTGGAGTGTTGTATTTTAACCTTTTTTGAACAAAATAAAAAATTAATATTAAAAAGAAATAATAACAATGCCTTATTTTTCATCTCCTACAATTGCAGCTTCTCTGCTGCTATTGCAGAGATGCTACATTTGTTCATGTTCACAAACAAATAATCTTCTATAGGAAAAGAACTGACAACCTGGGGTGGCTGCCTTATAAAGTACTATTACAAATTATTGATAAACATTTTAATAGTTAAAGGTACAGATTAACAGAGTTGGAAGGGATCTTGTAGGTCAACTCCCTGCCCAAACAGAGCCTACACAATTTTTGATGATGGCCGTCCAGTCTCTTCTTGAAAGCTTCCAGTGATGAAGCTCCCACAACTTCTGAAGGCAAGTGGTTCCATTGGTTGATTGTTCTCACTATCAGAAAATGTCTCCTCATTTCCAGATTGAATCTCTCCTTGTTCAGTTTCCATCCATTATTCCATATCTAGCTTTCAGGTGCTTTGGAAAATAGGTTGTCCCCCTCCACTCTGTGGCTGCCCCTCAAATATTGGAAGACTGCTATCATGTCTCCCCTGGTCCTTCTCTTCACTATGCCCAGTTCCTGTAACCTTTCATCATATGTTTTAGCCTCCAGTCCCCTAATCATCTTGGTTGCTCTTCTCTGCTTTCTTCTCTTCTTTCTAGAGTCTCAATATCTTTTTTATATTAGTTATATTAGATACATAGTTGTAAATTAGTTATCAATTACATAAATTAATTGATAAAGGATTAATATATTAGATAACTGTAATTTATAAATTATAATTTAATAATTATGTATTCTTTTAAAATGCAATCTTCCAATGGGGGAATGATGTTAATACCTATTTTTCTTTCCATGCCAGTGATTGCATTCTTACAATTTTACCCATACAGTATTTATGGAAATATGATTTAAAGAAACTATCACAATCTATATTAAATTATTCTTAAATAGCAGAAATGGTACATAAGCATATACCAACTAAATTTCATTAATTTAAGTTATTCTTCCAATTTACTGTTGCTTTATACCTTTGTATATAATTTATCTAATAAACTCTGTAATTGGGTTCATCTAGAAAGGTTATATATAATAGCTGTATCAATCCCTTGTTTTTGCCAGAAAATTATACCGCTGAGGTTCTATAGTATTCAGAGGATTCAGAGGATTTAATTTGGAGGTAATGTTTGAAAAAAAAATTAGTTATGTTTTCCTGGGAATCTTACTAAAAACATTGTCAGAAAACTTAACTTCGGAGTTCAAAACCTTTAAAATAAGTAAATGCATAAGTAAATCTCTAGTGACTAAAGCCTTTTTACCTCTTATACTATCTCAGCTTAAACCACTAAATTTTATTCCCACAAATGCTTATGCTACTTCCCTGTTGTATCATAAGTGTAACAAAAACATTAGAAAGCAGAAATAATCTCTGCAGCAACTGAAAAAAAGCTTAGCTCCATCCCTTAGCCCATTTTCAAAATAATGTTACTTCTTTCAGATGGTAAGTGCAATAATCTAGTAGACCACATATTAAAAAGCATTAATACTAATTAACAGTAAAGGGATACAACAAATTTCACACTTTTCAGCTAATATTACAATGATTCTCAGCTACTTTAAAGACATGCATATCTTTTCCAACAACACAACATTCTCCAATTTTGAGGTGGTATGTATGTGTAGGTTATTATGTTGTGATTTAATATGCAAGCACATCTGATAAAGATTTGTGCTTAAGCATTGCACAGTCTGCCTATAATTATAGCAACAATTTTCCAATTTCTAAGGCAGCTCCTTGAATGGTATGACTGGAAAGTAATGTCTTCATATTCTCAAAATCTAGAGAGTACTCCATTAATATTTAAAGCCAAATACTTTCCAAATCAGTCTCTTATGTGTGTGTGTGTGTGTTGTGTGTGTATGTGTGTATGTAGAGGTAATGTACTGGCTAATGTAGGTCAGCCATGGCAGATAACTATAATAAAAACCATCCTGTAATTTGCAACTCTTACACTGCAAAAACATATGGACTACACAACTCGATCAAAGCAAAACAATTGATGCAATCTACATAGATTTCTGTAAAGCCTTTGATTCAGTAGTACATGACAAACTACTACTAAAATTAAAATCTTATGGTATCTCTGGACATCTGCATAACTGGATAGAAGCATTCTTGTCAAACAGACAACAAATGGTCAAAATTGAGAGCGTCCTATCATATTCTGTACCTGTCAACAGTGGTGTCCCCCAAGGCAGTGTTCTAGGACCAACTCTCTTCATACTCTACATAAATGACCTCTGTGATCATATTAAGAGCATGTGTTCTCTTCGCTGATGATGTAAAGCTATTCAACACCACAGACAATATTGCTACCCTTCAAAAAGACCTCGACTATGTATCAGAATGGTCAAACAAATGGCAACTTCAAATCTCAACAAATAAATGCTCTGTCTTACATATTGGCAAAAAAAAAAAAAAATCAGAAAATAAGACACAAGCTGAATAGTCAAGATCTTGTTGAAGATCCAAACTCTGTCAAGCACCTTGGAGTACTCATCTCTAATGATCTAAGTGCTAGAGCTCACTGTAACTACATAGCCAAAAGGGCATTAATAGTTGTTAACCTAATCCTATGTAGTTTTTTCTCTGGTAATATCACACTACTAACTAGAGCATACAAAACATTTGCTAGACCAATAGTTGAATACAGCTCATTGGTCTGGAACCCGCAATATGTATCTGATATTAACATAGTTGAGAAAGTCCAGAAATATTTCACAAAAAGAGTTCTTCACTCCTCTAACTGTTGCAGAATACCTTACACCATCAGACTTGAAATTCTAGACCTAGAAAACCTAGAACTATGCCGCCTTCAGTTTGATCTAAGTATAGTACATAAAATCATACATTACAATGTCCTACCTGTCAATGAATACTTCAGCTTCAACCATAACAATACAAAAGCACACAATAGATATAAACTCAAGGTAAATCGCAGCAAACTTGATTGCAGGAAATACGACTTCAGCAACAGAGAGGTCAATATCTGGAATACTCTACCTGACTCTGTGGTTTCTTCCCCAAACCCCAAAAACTTTAACCTTAGACTGTCTACTATTGACCTCACCCCTTTCCTAAGAGGGGACATGCGTAAGCGCACAAACATGCCTACCGTCCCTGTCCTATTGTTTCTTTTTATTTTTCTTATATGTATCCATTTCATGTATTCATAACTATGTTTATCCTTATACCTATTATCTTGTAAGCGAATGACAATTCAAATAAACAAAAATAAATAAAATAAAAAATAAAAAAATAACTAGGTGACTCTGGACCAATCACTATCTTCTTAGTGGTTATTGTAGAGACAATGGAGAGAGAACCAAGACAATGAAGAGAGTACCATCCAGAGTGGTTGAAAAATGTCATTATGACAGCAGATCAAAGTCCTGCCTCTTTTAACATGCATGTTGGCTTCCTTATTTGTCACTTTCCTAATATTTGTCAGTTTCAATCATTCTGCCACCAATTAAATCATTGATTTCCCAACAGCTGTTCTGTTGTTGTAAAGTACCTACAGTAGGGTTGTTAAACTCCCGGCTGGATATGTCACACGCTGGCCACGTCCATGCCCGGTTTAGCAAAGGGGGGAAAAGTCCCAATACGTTGTGTGATGCCACCATGACAATGTGAGTTTGACATCCCTGACCTACAGTAATGGAAGTTTCTTCTCGCCTCTCTGAGGTTACTTCTGTATATGTTTCTTTATTTCATATTACTTTTAACTTTCAAGATGTCCAAATGGAGTGTGAGAAGAGGAGCTTTGATTGGTGAGTGTTTTCTTTCCTGACTAAGGACTTGCCCAAAGGGGATGTAAGCAAAAGCAGAGAAGAAATACAATCATGTTGTAACTACTAGTGGCACACTCACAAATCAGGACAACATCATTTGGCAGTGATTCAGTAAAGGCAGGATAGGGGTTGGCTGGGGGAAGGGGGAATCGGCACTGATTTATGTCAACTCCTGGAGGATAGCTCTTGAATTCAATAAGAGGGAAGAGGCCTGAAGAAAGAGACTGGGTTGGTTTACATTTTGCATTAAGACATGGTTTGATTTATTTGGCTTTGGTTTAGTATATTGTATAAACTTAACTTTATAAATTGTATAGTATGGATTATGTTTGTAGATTATTCAACAAATCCTGGAAATTATCAGGCTAGAGGGCGCTCTACATTAGTTGTGTGCATTATCTTTTGAAAGTTATCCGTCATAATGTCAGACACAGATTTCATATAGTTACATATATCTTAAATTAAGACATATTCTATTTACATTCAGAATCTATTAGCAATCAATTTTATTACAGAGTGGAAACATTTGAAGAGGGAAAAATACATTACTCAAATCTGTCTTTCTGTCTCTTTCACTCTCCCTCTATTCAAGTTTCATTGATTGCTTTAGGGACTCATCCAGAAATATTTTACTAGTAGAGAAAGCATCACTTTCTTCAATCTTCCTTCATCAAGCTACCCCCCCTTTCAAATAGTTTGTGCAGTTCTACAAAAATGTTAGAAAGATAGAATAACTAAAACTGAATATGGTATAGTAATAGAAAGTTGGATGCACAATCTTCCAATCTAATCCCAGTCTGATGGCCACCAGAGACCTCAGTCTGGATTTGATAGCATTCTCTGCAAATGATCTTGCTGGTTGAGGATTCTCAGAATAGTAGTAGTCTAATATACAGGAGGACAAGAAGTTTGGGAAGGTAATTTATTAAACCTTAGAAAAATATTTTCTTCAATTTTTTAGTTTAGCTTTTTAAAATCAGAGGGTTTATTTTATGCTTCTTTTCTTTAAAATCTTTCCCAACAATTCCTAATTCCTTAGAATTCACCTTTTATTCCACCCCATCTTTTTAAACTAGTGCAGTATGAATAAATTAGATTTAATTTAAACCCACTGGAATGTCTACAAAGTTTCTGTTGTTGTGTTGTTGCCTACCATGTATGTTATTGTAAGTTTTGCCAGCAGATCTGCTACATGCAGTAGAATTCTGCGTACTATTGACTTCATAGAATTTCATTGAGACAAATATTCACAAAATATTCCACACATCTAGTTTTAAAGCATTTTTTAAAAAGATTTTTATTGGCTAGAATTTTATTAGTCTGTATCATCAAGTGTCCCCTCTATTCGGGTGTTTTATTATTACTTCCTGAACATTTAGGAATATATTCAACATGGACTGGCCTCAATGCAAATTTTCAGAAGATCTCACTGTTGGCTTTATATCATACCCATCCTCTTTATTAATAAATGTCAGCTTTCTGTCACAATCAATTTCCAACATATATCAATGGCACATGCAATCGTTGTAGCTCAGGGAAATGTCCATTTGGCCCTGCTGGGTTTGAATTGATTTGCCTAATGGTTTATGAGATCTGTTTCAGAAAACATTCTTGTTATTGGCTCAGGATAAGTGAGACAGCAGTCATCTAAATACTTGCCATGTGATGCCTAGTACCATGTGGGGAAAGAGGCATCTGTAATCTCCAAAGATGCTGCTAAGCCCAGCATGGCTGCCCTTGCAATCTGCTGATACAGTCCAATAAAGCAATAAAGCTTTTGGAAAAGGTGAAGTAGGAGACAGAGAGAGTAGCATAAATACTGCCCAGGGTGCACTGGTGATTCCCATATTTATTTATTCAGCAATAAGTAAATACATAAATAAACAAAAGTAAAAGCTCTCTTGTCACAAGTGGTGACCTTATGTAACAATTAGCCCCAAAACAGAATCAGTGATCAGTTATTCAGATATAATTCATTAAGGAAGCTACAATTGGCTGGATTCACAAAGCACTATATACTAAAGCCAAACCAAGTACATTATCTGCATTATATGAACCAAATCTATGTCTATGTTATGGTTCAGAACCATGTATAGGATGGTAGATGTGGCTGCTATTTTGACTCTTTCAATTCTCCCTTTGAAGATCCCATTTTTATATTTTTAATGGTTAAAAAATACACAGTCGGTTCAGACTGCATAGGTGTCTGTAATTTCAATGGGCAGACAGGATAAACAGAAGAAGCTCCTAGACTCTTTGCCAACATTTTAAACAGTAGGCCATTTATATTATTTTCATCTCAAAACATGCCTACACAATTTATTCAAAAATGTCAGGAAATGTTCCATTGTCAATGAGATTCAGCAAGCAAGATGTTTATATGCGCTGGATGACTTAGAAGAAAAACACTAGGCAGAATTTTAAATAGCAAGATTTATTTCGGGTTTTTTTTTTCAAACTCAGAGCATTATAATAGGAAAAGAAACAGTTTCAAAAAGCTTTTTCTTTATACTTTTCAAATAGCCTGCTCCAGATGCATTTTAGTTCCAGTGTACTCCCGTGTGATACATCTGGCTGGGATGAACAGATCAATCCTTAAATTCTTTTAAAAAGGCAACTATGGTTATCCCACAATATTGTGTTTAATAATACCTTGATTCAAATCTGCTTGGCTGGGAGGACCTGCTGACTGACGTGAAGCCTATCAGGTTGCAAATCTTCTGCCAACATTGAAAATGTGCCTGTGAGGGAATTCAAATAGCGAAGGAGATGGGGAGAAATAACTCTAATTTATTCAATAAAATGATGTGTAATCATACAAAAATTGTAATTGTAATCTAAAAGAAATAAGGCAGAAAACAGTGAATTCTGTGGATGGGTTCATACATTATATTGAGCAATTTTAACCACGGCTTGTATGAAGTTGCTGCATTCAAAACAACCAAATGGTCATAAATGGCAGCTGTGGCTAGGAAAACCTTTGCATATATTTATGTTGTGCACCATTTTTCTTTCCTCAATTAGGAGGCACTTCAGATGTTGGTCACTTCACAATTGTATACTGCAATCTGCTCTGATTGGGCTCACTCTTGAAGACTGTCTAGAAGCTAGAGATGGTTCAAAGAGCTGTGGCAGTAATGTAGCTATGTGAGCTACATTAGCTGCTGCTCAAATTCTGGGTGTAATTCAAGGTGCTGGTCATCATTTATAATGGACTTAATGAATTGGGCCTGATCATCTGAGGAACCACCTATCACCAATTGTTTCTGCCTATTGATATGATCCAGCAGCTCATCTCTACTTGAACGCTCTAATCTTATAGGACTGAAAAAGTATGTCTTCTTTGTCACAGCCTCTGCTCTCCCACAGAGATATGGATGGTGGCACCATCCTGAGGTTTTGGAAAGCAGGCTTGGAGTTAATGTATTTGTAGGGCCCCAGTTATGGTTTCTTGGTACTGTTATGCCTGCTTTAGTCTGGATTGTCCATGTTGCTTTATGTTTTTAACTTTCTTTTTATTTTATAAGCTGCCCAGAGTTTTCTGGAGTGGATGATCATTATAAATTTAAACAAATAAAATTCCTTCCTTCCTTCTTTCCTTCCTTGACTAATAAGAATAATAGACACCTTCATTGGATCCCAAAACATCTGGACACCGTCAGCATTGACAAAAATCACCATTAGTCAATTGCAAAAAGCAGCTTTACATCCTGCAATTAGGGATGGGATTCAAATTTCTTAACAACCGGTTCTGTGGGCGTGCCCAAATTTGTGGGTGTGGCTTGGTGATCATATGACTGAGTAGGCATGGCTTGCTGACTGGATGTGGCTTGGTGGTCGTAACTGGCTGGGCATGGCTTGTATGTAAATATTGTAAATATTTATGTAAATATTGGATTTTTTATTTAAAGAAAGAGCTATTTTTACCCCAAATGAGGTAAAGCAATCAGTCAGACTGAGTTGCTTGCAGAATCACAGAGTAACTCCAAACTGTGCAGAATCGTAACAACTGGATCTATAGAACTGGTCCGAACCAACAGAATCCCACCCCTTCCTGCAATGACAACTTTAGCACCATCAAAGAACAATGTCTGCCTATCCCTGACCTTGGGAAGATAGATGGATAAAAATGCTAAATCCAGTGTAATTATCTGCCTGACTATGAGTTTAACAACAATAATAAAAATAAAGCTTAATATATTATATCAAATATTCAGGTTTCTGTATATGAGGAAGAGAAAGACAAAAAGATAAGTCACACATACAGTTTTCTTGTAACAAAGGATCACAAATTAGGTAACAGAACAAAATAAATCCTGCTTGTTTTGTTTTCTTGACTCTAATTTCAAAGGATGCCTGTCAAAAATCAAAGGATGCCTGTATTTGTCCTCTATGCATTTCAACAATAACCACCTGCCAAAGAAATTGTGGATGTGGCAGATCTATATTCTCTTCTGTGCCCATTGGACCCAGAGCAGGCCAACATGGTGCCCTCAAGACTGGGCACTACAAATCCTATTGGCCATGATGGTAGAAGAAATTTGGAAACTATAATTCTTGCAAGGGTTCGTGAAAGATGATAGAGAGCATATAAATGACTCATAATATTTTTCTGCCTAATATGAACTTCATCTTTCAAAGATGATCACTTTAAGAAGTTTTTCCACCTCATTCAGAACCCAATCAGATCCTTCACATATTCCTCTTCTAATTACTACCAGAAGCCAGTTGCTATGTGTCTACTCATTAGGATTGAATTCTGGATTATATTGTCTTCATATCCTTACTCTTCCTATACATCCTTAATGTAGATTTTTAAAAATTTAAACTGTGAAATAGGAAAGCAAGATTTCTCCTGAGAAACTGACTTCCAGTAAACAGAGATGACACAAAGAATAGATGAAAATGGAAGTATTATAACTAAGCAGGATTTAATTTATAAAATCCAGGTTATAGGCCTTGAAATTGCTCAGAGAACACAAATTATGACACATATTTGCAATGTGTTGTACTCCATATATTAATTGGATTTTTATGTTGATTCTATCTTGGCCTGTTTCTGACACCAAAAGTATATCCTTGATATTTTAGACATACTGTACATATCTAATCTACACTTAACACAATATTTACTTCTGCTTCGCTTACACAGCAAAGAACCCTTGTGTGATAGAAGTAAAATGAAATGGGGAAGCCATGTCCTTGGATAGGTCTGTACAAAGTACAATCTCAGATCATTTGGAAAGTAGCGAAAAGGGCAAAGGGGCATTACAGAAAATTGTATTTATTCCACAACAGATTGTGATGAAAACTTATTTGCAAACCCACATAATGAAGGACTCTTAAATGCTAATTCTAAGCAATAATAAGCCTCTGTGGCACAGTGGGTAGAGTGCAGTACTGCAAGCTACTTCTGCTGCAGCCAGCTGCCTGCAGTTTGGCAGTTCAAATCCCACCAAGGCTCAAGGTTGACTCAGCCTTCCATCCTTCCGAGATCGATAAAATGAGGACCCAGATTGTTGGGAGCAATATGCTGGCTCTGTAAACTGCTTAGAGAGGGCTGTAAAGCACTATAAAATGGTATATATGTCTAAGTGCTATTGTTATTGCTAACAAGGATAAGCATGACTAAGCATGGTCTGATCTGGCCCACTGCAAGTTCCTTGTTGCCTCGTGAAATCTTTTAAGGAAACATAGTGAAGAACTTCCATGCTTTATATCCTTCTCCACCACCTGCACTTGTTGTTTTGCTAAGCATGGTAAAGTCTTCTAGGCAAGAGTAACACTTCTAGTGTGCATGTGGATCTCTTTTCAGAAAGCCAAGTACTGTATGTGGGGAGAGAGAGAATGAGGAATAGTATGTTTTGTACATTATGGTTGCATTTGATTCAGTTTTCAGAAATAAGGTGAAGGGAGGGAGAGAGAGGTTCTGTTTTGTTTCATCTTTAATTGGCCAAGGGAAATAAACAAGCTGTGGATGATTAGAGAGGAGCAGATGGTAATGTGTAAAGCAGACACAGGACATTTCTCTACTGCTGTGGTTCTCTCTTCTGCTGCTGCAAATCGCCATCTTTCCTCTCTCTCTCTCTCTCTCTGCCACAGTAGGGTCCCTATCTGTGGAAGGAGAATGAGTCACTTTCACATGTTTTAGCTGGATGTCTCCAGAGAAACTTGGGGACTTTTTTTTGCCTGAAACTGGCTTTCATCACACATTAGTTGCACCTTAGTCGCACACATTAGTTGCTCACATTTTTGCTTATATCCAGAGATAAAGTCCTTTAACTGCTAAGAAGAGATTTTCCAGGGTAATTTGCTTTTTTGGAAACTCATGTTATTTGACAAATTAGTTTGGGTGCTTCTCTATTACCATGACTATTTATTTTGCTAAACTGACAAATAAATTCCTATTATCAACAACTATGCTTTAGGAATTATTCAGGTATTTAATTTTTGTAAATTTTGAATCAAACTAAAGTGATCTGCATTTACATGGAACAGAACTAATAGCATTACCAACTTTCTCATTCCCTGCTTCAGGCTAGAAACTGAGCCATTGTGAGTTTTAGTCCTGCCTTAGGCACAATGGTTGACCTTGAGCCAGTCATTCTCTGTCAGCCCAATGAAGAATAGAATAGAATAGAATAGAATAGAATAGAATAGAATAGAACAGAACAGAATAGAATAGAATAGAATAGAACAACAGAGTTGGAAGGGACCTTGGAGGTCTTCTAGTCCAATCCCCTGCTTAAACAGGAAACCCTACACCATTTCAGACAAATGGTTATCCAATCTCTTCTTAAAAACCTCCAATGTTGGAGCATTTACAACTTCTGGAGGCAAGTGGTCCCACTGATTAATTGTTCTAACTGTCAGGAAATTTCTCCTTAGTTCTAAATTGCTTCTCTCCTTAATTAGCAAACCATCTCCAAAATCTTACTATAGGGATTAGTCCAAGCACTCACCAGGAGTCAACACTGACTTGAAGGCACAAAAAATGCTTCTATTACCATATCAAAATAGTTTTAGAATGTAATACTTAAAGTTGAGTATGGGCAGTAGAACAATTTCGTTTTTTTATGCCTCCCAGTACTGTATCTCTCTTACCCCTCATCTGCCAATAATTTTTAGATAGTAGTAGAAAAAAAGTGAAGAGCAAGTAAAGTAAAAGCAAAATGGATGAAGCGGGCTCATCTTTAGCTCCCTTATTTATGCATTTTATGTGTGTATATAGTATCCCCCTCCAATATCAGCTATCCTTTCCTCAAAATATCAGATTCTTCCAAGCAGAGAAAAGACTGTCTGGCTCTGTGCACAAATGTCTTAATAAAGGATTCCTGTACACCCTATCCCAAGTCTGTTTTCCAACTCTGATTTTTCTGACAACTGAAATTTTCAATACACCTGGAAACAGCACTATATACACATCTGAGAGTAACAGGCTAAATTATGAAATGACTGAGAAAACAGTAACTAGATGTCTCTGATCCTAATCCTAGAAGTGGCTCTGCTGAATAGCCAGAGCCCTGTCTTGCTGGCTCTGTCTTGCTTACAGCACAAGAATCGTTAATTTAAAGAGGTGTGTTTTCATTGAAAGAAACATGACAAGGCTTAAAACATCACCTAGCATTAAATAGCAACAGTGATGGAGAATGTGTTTTGAAAAAGGCCCTTAATGCCTTCAAATGCCTTGCCTACGTTTCCCTGCCAGTCTCCTGAAAGTTTTTCTCTCTCTCAAAACTAGCTAAGTACTGAATCTCTTCTGTGTCAAGATGCCAAATTTCAGAGCAATATTTTGATGAGCTTGCTTAACTGTTGCAAAGTGCCACAGCTGATGGGTCTATCTTTTCTCTTCTGTCACCTGCCTCTGCATGATTTTGTAGCCTCCGTAACTGACATGGCTCCCTGAAAATGTCTCCCCATGATCACTTCCCTTGCGATTTAATTGAATAAGAAAACCAGTGTGATGGGACTAGGACTGTGAAGAACCAAATGCTAATAGAGCTGTTCAGCTGATAAATGTGCAAAAAGAGAGAGAGGGGATGTGAGTGTAGGAGACAGGTATATAAAATTTACTGTATAGAATGGAAACATTCACAGCAGGTGGCAGCACCTGGCTGACCTTGAGAGACTTAAATGCATTGAACCTGGGTAGTACTTGTAGATTAGATTTTGTGATTATGAAAAAAAATCTCTAAAGAAGACTTATGTAGTGACAAGTCACCAGGGTTATTATGTAGTTTAATATATACTGCTGCACTATTGTTGATTCCTATGTCTATGAAGTACCTTGTGCCATGTTTATGTGCAACAATATGAATACCTGCACAAGAGATCCATTTAAAGCAAGTCATAGAAGCAAAAGTGGATTGTTCTGTAGGATTCTAATTTATGTAATATGTAGGGAAATCCCAGCATGAAAACTTATAAAACGTAAAATGTAATAAGAAATGGATCTCATCTCAAAAGATGAAATAGATGAAGCAGAAAACAAATGACGTAGGCAGAAAAGTAGCAGGCTGGAACCTGCTAAATTATAAATGAATTATAAAATAAAAAGGCAGTTTGGTCTAGTGGTTAAGGCACCAGGCTAGAAATGAGAAGGCCATGAGTTTTAATCCCACTTTAGGTATGAAAGCCAGCTGAGTGACCTTGGATCACTCAGTCTAACTCACCTCATAAGTTTGTTGTAGTGGGGAAAATAGGAGGATGAAAGTGTTGGATGTGTTTGCCACCTTAAGTTATTTTAAAAAATAATAAAGGGATTTTTAAAAATCTAAAAAATGTGGAAGCATTTTGGAGCTGTCACATACGATGAGGTGCTGGGCATAGATTAGATTTCCAGTCTAGATGCTTCTGGAATTTAAACCTAGTTAACTCGCCTTTATGTTGGGATGTGAAAATGAAGGACTTAGAACTTTCAGTTCAGAAAATGAACATATGTTTACTAGCAGCATTTGGTTCTGCAAGTCCTGAATCTCCAGATAAGAACAATCAATCAGAATCACTGGAACTATTTAAAGAGTGTCTTTATAACCTATAATGTAGCAAAAATAACATGGATATATTTATATACCATCAAGAGTATACAAATCAAGGGAGACTTTATTTTTAGGGAATTTTTTTTTCTCCCTGTTCTACACACTGGCATTTGGATTCATCCAGTAAAATTCAGAACTAGAGATTTAGGATCAATTTAAATTGTAAATCCTGCTAGCTAGACTAAATATCCATATAGTTAAATGTTCTATTCACACAATGGCCAGTTGGATCATGTCAGGAAGTTCACAAATAGGTAGCCTGAATAAGGATTGATATTTAACAGTGGATCTCACTATCACCAGATGTGATGGCAACAAATAGGAAATGATAAATTAATGAATTAAATCACCAGTAACTACTAATTTTGTTTTTATATTATTTTCTGAATCACAGACAACATAGCTTAAACTTTTGGTACACCATTGTTTTAGAATAATACCTTTCACAATGTGTAATATTGGTTTTTTTTAAGTGCAGGTTCTGAATCGATTCAGGACTACATTTGTGATGATTATTTATTTACTAGTCATGGGGTGAAGGGGGAGAGAAAATAATACTTTTTTAAAAACCAGAAGTCAGTTTCTGTGTATGTGATTCCTCACTCAATATAAAGTCATTTTAGGGTCAACAAGATAGCACCATGCATAGTGTCATTAAAGTTTGTTATTCTGTGAAGTGTTGGAGAAAGCTTTGAAAATCCATCTGCAGCTGTTCCCAATAATCTCACTTTCCACTCTGTTTCTCTGGTTAACCTTGCTGACTCAAAAACAACAATAATAACAACAAATGTAGCCTGGAGGAAACAGTGCTAGCTTTTTTTCTTCACTTTCCAGTGGCATTTTGCTGAAGATTTTTTTTGTAAGGATCTTTGATGTCCATTGCTTTCTCTGCAAGGATTCCCACAGAGAGAAAAAAAGCTCATACAACTGAGTTTCCACAGAGAGAGATGGGTAGCCAAGTGCCCTTCCCAACATTGAAACCAGCAGGGAGGCAATAGCAAGAACTATGAATATAACAGAAAATTCTTTCACTCTCTCTTGGTATGTCTGATGGTCCACCTGCTTTTCTTAAAAGCATGGCAGTATTACTTTCCATGTAGCTATCTAAAAATTGCATTTAAAACCACAATTATGTCACTGATGGCTATCACGGATAGTACAATATATGAATCAGATCTACAACAGTTGAATATTTAGGGCAAAAATAATCCTGATGCTGATCTATGGTTGGGAATTGTGAGGCCCTACAAATGCTACCACACTTGAACAAGTCTAGACCCAGTTTTTAAGAAAAATATTGGGAACTGACAAGAACATATCTGCCCCGGCAGTCAGAACAGAAACTGGTATTCACTCCATTCACAGCTATCAAATAATTAAAGTTTTTATCTATTGGATCCATTCAGGTTCAGGGGACCCTAATAAGTTAGCCAAAATAAATTTAGTTGAACAGATAAGTTCAACCCTCCTCCTGGTTACCAAAGTTATTTCACAGCCACAGTTTTTCACCCAATATTTTCCTTCAATGTACCACCAAGGCAAAGGAAATTTGTAAACAGAGTCCTAGATATCAGGGCCAAAGTTATTTGGCAAACAATAGATCTTTAAATTGTTGGGCTAAGAACAAAAGCATTTTCCAATTTGAAAAATACCTGTCAATGGGCATTTCTGTCACCTGCTGTATCATGACAGTGTTGAAAGAAATATCCTTCTGGGTTCAGTTCCAAGTGGGGAAAAAGACCCTGGAAACATGGAGGCTGTTTGGAAGGTTTAGTGGTGGACAGGTCCACATGGCCTGGAGCTCCAGAGTAAAAAGGAAGGATGATCATATTCTTCAAGGTGAAGGAAGAGATCAAGAAAAGGACTGATAGGTTGAGAGTGCCTGGGTTTTATACCCTCTGTTGGGATTTGAATTTGAGCTTGTATTCTCATTGGTTTGTCAGACTCCCGGGAGAAACTCTATAGGTTGTGTTGAGTTCCAGGCTTGGTTGAGCCTTGCTGCATGATGATGCACTGAAAGGGCTTTTGAGCAATTGCTATAGCTTTACCTGGAGATATTTGTTATGTAAAGTATTCTGGCCCAGGCCTTAATGGCCCACCCATTAACAAGTTTCTACTTCTGAGGTGACTTTCCGCTTCTGAGTTTCTACTCTTTTTAGAGGAAATATTCTGCCTTTTTAATATTTCCTAGGATATTTCAATTTTCTAGGAGGGGGGTGGGTGCTAACTTCCTACAACAGGATATGTAAATGCAGCTTCTCTGCCAGTGAAGATATTGTTTTTGTTTTGCTTGACTGTCAACTCTATGCCCCTTATAACCTTAAACATTTAACATTCCTATTTGAAAGAACAGCCTTTTGGGACATGGGCTACAGATTGTCTCTTTTTTTTGTCCTGAGCTGTAATGTATACATTGTGAGCAGAGCTAATAAGTTTATAGACAAAGCAGTTCAATTAAGAATTGGTTTTATTGAACAGATCAGAGTATCTGATGTACTTATATGAATGCTGATTCTTTGTATTCATCATGCACATTTATCTTATTATTGTATTTGCTTTTATCTAATTGGAATTAGATGTTGTATTTTACTTTTATTTTATTTTATTCGATATGCTCATAAGATTAATCAGTTAATAAACTGCTATTGCTAGAACACATAACTGTATCAGAAACTTGCAAGTAGGTGCTACTCAGAGTACATCACAATAATTTTACAACAATTTCTTTGGCACCTAATGTGAAAAACTAGTATTGCCCTTTCAAACACTGACAAAGTCAGATTTTAGATACCTGAAGGGTCATTCCTAGAAGAGTCTGTGGGACTATTCAAATCCTTCAAGGACTTCTCTTCCACTGTGAATACTGATAAGAATTAAAGACAATGCAGACTAGAGTTTTGTCATCAATGGCAGAGACGTGGCAACTTCTGGTGTGATTTACTTGTTCAGAAGGTGACTCCAGCATTTTGCTACATTTTAACTATGTAGTGCTTTAGTACTAGTTTTCATTGATTTCTTTCTGTCAGCAATTTTCTTGGCATGTTGATGCATTACTTCTAATTTTTATCTTGCTGTAAGATTCTAAATTTTCTTTCTTTTTCTTGTTAAATTTTAATGATTATTAGATGCCTTGCACTTTTTTCCTTAAAGGAAAAGCAATGTACAGATACTTAAATATAAGTACTGAATAAAGATTAGCCATTTCATGAATTGCTAAACAGGGGATTTTTTTAAAAAAAAATACTGATCAAGATATATGATGAAAAAATAGCTAAGTTGAGTATGAAATTATCTTTTGTCTAGAGAATAGTCAAGTGTGGATTAAGAAACATATTAAGGCATAATTTCTATCTCACTGAGGCTTAAAACTCACAACACTCACTGTAAAGCAAGAGGAAAAAAGTATCAACAGTATGTTTATTTATTTATTTTTATTTATTTATTTGTCAACTGCTTACAAGATAATAGGTATAAGTAAAACATAGTTATGAATACATGGATACATATAAGAAAAATAAAATATAAAATATAAAAGAAACAATAGGACAGGGACGGTAGGCACGTTGGTGCGCTTATGCATGCCCCCTACAGACCTCTTAAGAAAGGGGTGAGGTCAATAGTAGACAGTCTAAGGTTAAAGTTTTTGGGGTTTGGGGAAGAAACCACAGAGTCAGATAGAGTATTCCAGACATGGACCGCTCTGTTGCTGAAGTCGTATTTCCTGCAATCAAGTTTGGTGCGATTAACCTTGAGTTTGTATCTATTGTTTGCTCTTGTGTTGTTATGGTTGAAGCTGAAGTATTCATTGACAGGTAGGACATTGCAATATATGATTTTATATACTATACTTAGATCAGATCGAAGGCAGCGTAGTTCTAGGTTTTCAAGGTCTAGAATTTCGAGTCTGATAGCATATGGTATTCTGCAACGAATAGAGTGAGGAACTCTTTTTGTAAAATATTTCTGGACTTTCTCAACTATGTTAATATCTGATATGTAATGTGGATTCCAGACTGATGAGATGTATTCGAGTATTGGTCTAGCAAATGTTTTGTATGCTCTAGTTATTAGTGTAATATTATCAGAGAAAAAGCTACGTAAGATTAGGTTAACAACTCTTAGCGCCTTTTTGGCTATGTAGTTACAGTGGGCTCTAGCACTTAGGTCATTTGAGATGAGTACTCCAAGATCCTTTACAGTGTTTGGGTCATCAACAAGATCTTGTAGTGGTAGAATGACACAAAAGGAGATATTCTCTGAGTGTAAGATAACAATTAGTGGAATTATGGCATAATTGGGGAAATGGACCTGGATATCTGCAAGACCTCCTCCATGATCTTTTTCTATCGGGTAAGTTTTAAAAGAGGACAGTCTCCCTGAGTCCATCTCTTAAAGAATGACATCTGTATGGATCCCAGGCTTAAGGCACCTCAGTTGTTCTTCTTTTCTGAATCATTATTAATGTTCCCATGGCATCGGTCTATGTTAGGCTTTCTTGAAAGTTACCATTTATTTATTTAGCTAAGGTAATGTTACATTAGTCAGAAAGCTATAATACTAATACAAAGTAGCAGTTTGGCTGGCTAAGACTGCTAGCTCATTTTGTTCACACTTGTGTGCGTTGCAAGGTGCACCACAGGAGGGGAGCTAGCTCTGCACCAGAAAGAAAATCAAATGGCACACTGTAGCATCATCCAGGGCTTTTTCCCTTCACCGAAGTTGCTTTGCAAATGGGCTTCACATCCAGGAAGGTCCACCAACAGCAAGGCTCTGACCATCTTCACGAAGCACCAGCTCGTCTTCCCACTGAAGTGATACCTATTTATCTACTTGCATATAACATAATTTCGAACTGCTAGATGGGCAGAAGCTGAGACAACTGATAGGAGCTCATTTCACCACATGGTACTAGAACTTGAACTGCTAAAGCAAATATCACCTCCAATGGCATTAAGCCACTGAGCCACTGCACCTCAGTTATTAAATTATTAAGACCTGGCAATTTTTGCAGGTCTTTTGGGGTTGAAGAGTCACTCTAAAGAGATTGGTCTTATGGTTCTTCTTTGGTGCATGGAATGCTATTACACTGTCATTTTATTATGAATAAATTCCAATGTAATGCATTATTTTGAAATATATATTATACATATATCCTGCTATATTTTTAAAATCAGTGTTTTGGAGGTCTGGAAATCACTCAGAGTCAGACTTCATTGGAACTGCATATTAGCCACATAAAATAAAATAAATGGAAACAACTTTGTTCTTATTAAATGAAGGATTGGATGGATCTGATAACTTCTTTTCATGTACTTAAATGTAATTTATGTTGATTAACTTTTAACTTTAGGGCCTCATAATGAACAGGCAGATTTCCAGATGGCAAAAATAATAAACCTAGGTAATGATGTATTACACTTTAAGCATACTACAGACCATAACTTTTGATTTTTTTCATAATAATTAATCTCTGGTGAGTTTCCATGACAATAATGAGCAAGACCTAATAATCTATGCAAACAAATCTGGATATAAGACATGGAAATCATATCATCAGCACAAAGTAATAATACACGTATTCTATCACACATTTTGACAGGAGAGAAATGCAGTAATACCATTTATAAATAAATTAAATTGCAGAGGTGGAAGGACACAATCATATTTACAACTAAAATGGAATATTGTCAAACAGATCATTATATGAAAGCTTCACTTTTGTATTAGAATATGCATAGAACTGTTTCATTAAAACTTAGAAGCACTAATCAATAGTAGAATTGGGAGTTTCATTCAGTCCTACTCTACATATAGACCTGGGGCTTTGGAATATGCACCTTAGAGTATATCTCAGGGCTTTTTATAGTTGCTACTAGTGACAATCTATATCTGTCCAAGAAGACTATATTCATAATTCATACATACCATGGTACTGTAGCTATGCTATGGGACTATTTTCAGATCGCTTTTGCTTTAATCTTTTAAATTTTATAAACAAAAATCAAATTATTAACCAAATACAAAACACACAAAAAATAGACACCCTTCCATCCATCCAACACATAATGAAATAACTGTATTTGAAAGAAAAAAAATTAAGATCTTGAACAATGAATATGTATTCATAATGATAATGTCAGGTTTCCAAGTAATGAAATCAATTTAAAAAGAAAAGAGTCCATCTTCCATAATAACTTATTTTATTTAGGAAAGCATCAAACTGGCAAAGTCTCTTATAATTCCAGATCTCACACAACCCGGAATTATACCACATAATGTTGAAAGTTAGAAACAATCCCCAAAAGTCACATTCTCCAATAGAGTAATTCAATATTGCCTGGTGTCATGAATCTCCACCTCAATTCCATTGCATGGACAGCTCGAAGGAGAACCACCTAACCTAAACAACTCTCTCTATCTCCACTCCTCCCACCTTAGGAATGTGGCAAGCCTGAAACCCTTCCCCCCATAATCAGCAAAGAGAAAGAAAGAAAAGGAATATATAATAAGGCTAAATAAAATGGCTACACATATGTCAGTTTCGGGCTTGACAGATAAGACTTTCTATCATAAAAAGCCAGCTGATCTGCAGAGAATAAACACATATTTTCAATCATGCAGAATGGTGGTTTTCCAGTGAAGGAAAGTTATCTTTTTAGGTGCCAACCATGCACAATAAATCCAGAATTCTTCATACTTTTTAATAGATTCTAACTTTTTGAAATATAATTTAATCAAATATTCATAGTTATTCTTCTTCCCAACATAATATTAACAAACTTACAAATATTAAAGCAAAATGTTGCAATCACAGAAGAAACCCAAATAACCGGAGTCACTTCTCTTCCGTAATGTTGCATTTCCAGGTTTGGTCACACTGAAGTTGAAATCCAATTCTAGTTAAATGGCTTTTGGGGCAACCAATACATATATAAAATAATATTGTGTTGAATTAATTGTAACTTAAGATCATAATGTATACATTTATCATAAAACTTTAGCCTTATTAATTTTATTCATGTTTCTTGCACATTTCATACTAATATATATATACATATATACATACATATATATACATATATACATACATACATACATATATATATATGCAGGTCTTGGTGTGTTCGGGTCTTTTCCCGTGTAAGATTGAGCAACGTTTTGGGCAACGTTTTGACGAGATCTCACTCGCCATCTTCAGGCTGGTGTTTTCGGCTTTGTGCTTCTGCGAGCAAAACATGATCTGAGCTGCTGTCTCTCTATATATATTGGTGGGGAGATTGGCTGTGTTGTCATTTCTTGATTGGTTGATGGAGTTGATGTTTGCAGATTGACTGGCTTTTTCTTAAGAACATGTGTGGCTGAGGTATTGGCTGTGTGTCTATCAGCCTCCTATGTTGTAACGACTTGGGTAATGGGCTGTTTGATGACCTTCTGAGTTCTAATGTTTTGACCTCCTGGATCTTGTGCTGTAATCTCCTGGGTCGTAATGACCTGGGTAATGGGCTGTGTAATGACCTTCTGAGTTCTAATCTTGTGATATCTTGGGTCTTGTATTGTAATCTCCTGGGTCGTTGGCTGTGTTGCAACATCCTGAGGTTTTGTGGTGTAGCCTGCTAGGTTCTGTGATGTGATATCCTGAGCAGGTGGCTGTGATGTGACGTTCCGGGTTTTGGTTTGGCTCCAGGTTTGAGGCCTGGCTCTGTGTTCATGGCATGTGTCAGTTTGCTTGGTTTGGGGGTCGGGGCGTGTGGCAGCTGGTGAGGCAGCCGTGGTCTGGTTTCTGGATGGTGGTTGCCTTTCGTCTATGGGATGGATTGGGTTTGATTTTTTTATCAATATTTCATATACAAAGTCAGCCCGCACAACTCAGACAGAAGTATGGACCATATCCAATGACAGCATTAACCTTTTCTTTGTTTTTTGCTTAGCAAAACAGGAATTCCCATATCATGTAGCAAAGCACCATCTAGATAACTTCTACAAGTAGCTCTGTAATAAGAGTATTGATAGCAAAAAAGAACAAACTGAAATGTACTGTAGCTCAAAGGCTAAAAATGATTGAACGACTTGGACATGAATTTCTTTCCTTTCATCCTTTCCTCGACTGGTAACTAAATGGAAGACAAAGGCAAACATTATCTTACAGGCCAAGTTTAAAGAGAGTTCAAATTTCAAGGGATCTGTGCTATGTTCTGAAGAGACTCAAAAAGTAGAGGAAGGAAAAGTAAATTCTCTAAAGCAAAGTAAAATCTGCTGTCTTCCCAGTTCTCTTTCTTTGCCTTTCCTAATAATATATATTGACTAACAGTACCATACGTGGCCAACAAAAATTAAGATGACAATTCAATGTCAGCAAAAAGTTAAGAGTTTTCTCTATCTCTTTGAAATCTAAATTTATCTGATTTGATCCTTCAAATCATATGGTCACTCACTCATCAAGCAATTCTTTAGTAGCCCTATATTAGCTAATAGTCACTTCATAATTTTAAGTAACATTAAGCAAATTAACACAGTTTTATATACTCTCTGCTTGTCATCATCTGACAATTAATTTCTATAAAGAGATCTTGATCATCCATCCTGGGTCATTTAACCAGTAATTTCTCTCACAAAAAGATGAGACCGGCACAGCTTGCCACAATTCATAATAATATGAATGGCTGCTAATTTCATACCCGACTGGTATCCTTAAAATATGTTAGGCTATATATTCTGCTGTCTGTAGCCAAAACGCCTTAAGATGATGATAATTAACATGTTTGGAAAGAAGGGCTGTCTTAAGGGTTAGCTTCAGACAGCTTCTCCTCTTAAGAGCCCATGCATATTTCCTTAGAAATGTCATAGCACTTAATTGACTTCACTTAGGCTTATGATTTCATGACAGGAAAACTAAAAAGTCAAATAACTTTGTCTTCCATGACATGACCTGTTAACTAAGGCATAAAGTGTGTTGCATCAGACCAAACTGAAAATGCCAGGCCAAGCCTAAGAAAAATGTACAACAAATCAGCCAGATTTCAGTTCTTAGTTTGCTTACACAAATAGACAGAATCTTGCCAGACTAAAACTATTCCCACCCCAATGGACATTCTCTGAGGGATTCTAGAGAATGGCTATCCCAGCTCTCCTCCTCTGATTCAGCTCCAGGCTGTGTTTTCTCTCCTTGTTCTGTATTCTGTACAATGATGGATTTGTAAGCTGTGCAGATGGGTGAAGAAAGAGTGAGCAGTAGGTTTATGTATTTTTCCACCTATCTCTTTCCATTTTCCATTCATCACCTCCACGAGAAACATGAATGGAAGCAGCATAGCAGATCTTCAGAAGCAGTTGGTAAACAGAAGCCTCATTTGGTTTGTCTTCCTAACAGACCAAAGCTGGGCACTGAGCTTATACCACAGATAAAGATGAGTAACTACATAATGAGGTTAAACTATTCATTAAACTAATTGCATGTTAATTAAATCAAGTATGCAATTAGGGACCCATTGAGCTCCGTCTGTGTGTGCAAATAGGAGTGAGAATGAGCATATCGGAAACCAAGTGATAGGGCAGCGATAACACCATTTAGAAGGGATACATTGTACAGGGTTATCATTCCTGGCACAATTATCAGAAAGATGCTCTCTGGGTTCAGTTTTGCAGAAACATCAGACAAGGTAATAAATCTTAGTCGGGGCTGTGTCACTCCAGACTGAGAGCCAGAATTCACATGGGATACACATTTCAACATATAGCAGAGATGTTTCGAGGAGAAAACTTTGACTAGGGGCTGCCTTAGGAATGAGGTTTGCTCAGACAGGAAGATCCCTGCTGGAATTAAAATGGATTGAGTTTCCCACCCCCAGCCATTCCCTGGCTGTAATTGCAGCTTTCCTCTGGACATACTTGAAAGTCAGTGATTCTGGAATTGGCAATGCGTACAAAGGCTGGCTTCATACACTAGACAATGTTGTTTCTTTTGGTTTCAGCTTCATTATCAGCAGGGTTCATATTGTTAAGAAGGCCTGAGAGGGCAACACTTTCACTTTTGGAGCCTGGAGGGTACACTTTCTCTTTTGAAAATGGTTTTGGATTCCAGTCCAACCCCCTCCTCCCCAAGCACCCAGCACCAATAAAACACCATTTAACCTTCTTTCCAATCTTAAATCTTGTTTTATTCATCAGTTCTATTTGATCTTGTACTTCCATATTTTTGTTAGCATCATTGCCTTTTGTTTATTTATCTTAAGACTTGTTAGTGCACAGCATTATTATTATTTTTTTATTAATGTCTCAATTCCCTTTAAAGAATCTTCTAAAACCAACACTAAATAATCTGCAAATGCTCTTAATTTATAACTCTCTTTTTTAATCTTTATCCCTACAATCCTCTCATCTGGTATTATGTCTTTATTCAGCATTTTTAAGAACTAAAATGAACTAAAATAAGAGGGGGAAATGAGCATCATTGTCTTGGTCCTTTTGTATCTTACAGGTTTTGCTAAATCTCTATTAATCCTTATTTGTGCTTTTGGTGAAATGTAAATTGATTTTAACTCATTTTATAAAATTCTCCTAAAATTTATATCTTCCAAAACCATGAACATGAAAGCCCTCTTGAAATTATCAAAGGTCTTCTCTGCACGTAGGAAAATCAATGTGGCTTGTTTTTCATTATGTTATCCAAATATTTCAAAATGTCTAACACATTGCTCTTTAACTGTTTTTAGGTAAAAACCCAATTGATCCTCATGAATAAATTTGTGCAAAATTATTTTCAGTCTATCCCCTTGAACGATTGTGAACAACTTGTAGTCATTATTCAATACTGATAAAAATTTACAATTTCTTGTTAAAATCAAATCTTGACCCTCTGTAATTGTTGATGTTCTATTATCCTCTTTCCAACTCTTTGGCAATTTTCCTCCCTGTTGGATATAGTTCATCATATTTTGTTGAAGTTGTAAATGTTTTTCCTCAAAGCATTTATAATAAAAACCTGATACTCCATCTGGTTCAGGCACCTTTTTTGGTTTAATCTTTAACAGTATTACCAAATTTTGGTGGCATCATGTAGGAGTATTCTGAAGCTACAAAAATGGATCTGAAGTCTGAAAGTATCCTAGGGACTGTTGACTTCTGTGCTAAGGCTTAACTTATTAAAAATATTAAGTAATGATTTTCTCAGGTAATGCTAAGCTGGGAGTGATCAACTTCCACTGCTTTGGGAGCTAACCAGATTTAGCTTAGTGTGTGATGTTTCAAAATTGGGCATTTATGACTCATCACAGAAGGACAGAATGTATAGCCCACAAACCAACATTTCTGCAATGTGAGAACCTCCCAAAACTGATGGGATAAACATGTTCAGTCTTTCAAAAAGTGATGCATTTCTCCATCCTGTCTGAGGCTGCAGAACGAAGGTCTGACTGCCTGTGGACTTTGTGGCTCTCGGTGCTGAGCCATTAACCCTAATTTACAAACCACAATGGTGGAAATCATACTCTGCTGAGCCAAACTCAAACAAAGAGATGGTATTCACCCAGTTCTGACAGGTTCTGGAGAACCGGTAGTGGAAATTTTGAGTAGTTCGGAGAACTGGTAAATATCGTCTCTGATTGGCCCTTCCGCTACCTCCCAAGTCCCCAGCTGATCGGCTGGGTCTTCTTTTGTTGCCCTGGACAGGAGAATGGAGCTGGAAAGCAGGTTAGTGAGGTGGGGAGGGAATGGGGATTTTACAGTATTCTTCCCCTCAGTGATGGGATCAATTTTTTTTACTACCGGTTCTGTGGGTGTGGCTTGGTGGTGTGGCAGGGGGAGGATACTGTAAAATTTCCATTTCCACCCTACTCCAGGGGAAGGATATTGCAAAATCCCATTCTCTCCCCACCCCACTAACCTGCTTTCCAGCTCCATTCTCCTGTGCAACAAAAGAAGACCCAGCCAATCAGCTGGGATTCAATGGAGGCAGAGAATAGATGGGGGCGGAGCCAGTCAGAGGTGGTATTTGCCGGTTCTCCGAACTGGTCAGAATTTCCGCTACCGGTTCTCCAGAACTGGTCAGAACCTGCTGAATATCACCTCTGCTTCCCCTGGAATGGGGTGGAAATAGACATTTTGCAATATATCCTTCCCCTGGAATGGGGTGGAAATGGGGATTTTACAATATCCTTTCCCTGCCATGCCCACCAAGCCACACCACTCCCACCAAGCCACCCCCACCAAGCCATGCCCACAGAATTGGCAGTAAAATTTTTTGAATACCACCACTGGTTTGGTGCAATGTGGAAATCCAACTATATTCTGGCTGTAAACATGAATCCATTTCACCAAGCTTTTTCTGCTTCCCTGGATCTCCTTTTTTTTTTTTTACTTGCCCAAAGAGAGAACAAAAAAAATGGAACTGTTCAGTTTGAACACTTATAGCCTGACTGATTCTGAGTTGAGCCAATGGGAGCCACATAAAGTTTAATTGTAAAGGGGGAAGAGGTGTAAAGGAAAAGACAATTTCTCTAAATCCGAAATATCAAAAGACCTTAAACTGAAAGAGGACAATTTATTGTTCCATTTAAACATCGAGTGACAAAGCCACAGAGGACAGATTTGCTAATAAATACCTCTTCAAAAAAGAAGAAAATCTAAGCTGACATAATTACAGTCAAGGCTGTGAAAGGCAGTACAGGGAAGAGCCTAAATATTTCATGATAAAATTCATTAATAATGGAACATAAGAACTAAATTACATAACTGCCACCTTAAGTTAAATAATACTTTTTCTGCAGAGGGGAAGGCAGATGGGATGAGTTCCAGAGTCAAGTCTTTTAGTTTAACATATGAATAATTTTGGCAAACAAAAATGCAGGATTTAATGGAGGGGGAAAATTAAAAAAAGATTTTTATGAAGAAAGTATGAATGCTAACACTGGTGATCAACTCGTTATCTTTTCTTTGAAAATAGATAGAAGAAGCTCACTCTGGAATTTTCTCCTGATTGTGTCCCTTACTGTGATAATTGCATGAAGAAAAAAGAAACTAGGCAATTATCATACAGTATTAAAATTTCTTTGTATTCAGTGAATCTTAACTTTTTCTGCATGTTGTTTTTTTCTTCCCGGATTTCAGGTCTTATTTTGTTTCTTAATTAAGAATATGCAGAATTGCCTTTTTGTTACAAGTGCAGTGGCCTAGAGGTACTGTACATTTCCAAAGAATTCCATAACCGATCAGCAAATGTCCAGCTCTTGAATCCTGAATCAGATAATTGAACAAGAATCTTCCCGAACATTCCCATGATTTTTCCAATTCAACTGGGAATTCATTTGGCAATACAAGGTGATTATCCTGAAATTCACATTTCATTTGTATTTGTCTTTCACAACAATGGATGAAGAGTCCAGCTGTGTTTTACTCCATTAAGGCTGGAAGTTGTTGTGGAGAATAACAGAATAACAGAGTTGTAAGGGACCTTGGAGGTCTTCTATTCTAACCATCTGCTCAAGCAGAAAACCCTATACCATTTCAGTCAAAAGATTGTCCATTCTTCTTTTAAAAAATCCAGTGTTGGAGCACTCACAACTTCTGGAGGCAAGATGCTCCACTGATTAATTGCTCTAACTGTCAGGAAATTTCTCCTTAGTTCTAGGTTGGTTCTTTCCTTGATTAGTTTTCACCCATTGCTTCTTTTCCTGCCTTCAGGTGCTTTGGAGAATAGGTTGATTTGCTCTGTCTTTTTGGTAGCAGCCGCTTACATATTGGAACACTGCTATCATGTTGCCCCTAATCCTTCTTTTCATTAAACGAGACATACTAATTCCTGCAACTGTTTTTCACATGTTTTATCTTCCAGTACCCTAATAATCTTTGTTGCTCTTCTCTGCACACTTTCTAGAGTCAACCCTATTAGGAATGATAGTCACTTAACGTTGGGTTGGAAATACTGTATATAAACCAAGGTAGTCATTTAATACTGTCTCTTTAAGAGAATGCTGTAATTGTAATTGGGTGTGGTTCCTCCAACAACTATAAGATGAAGCCAGAAACCTGGTTTGTTAGTTCTTGCATTTTCCCTATTGCCTTTTACCTGATCGTCGTTCTGCTCGGATTGCTGTGAGTCTTGCAACTGTTAGCAAACTCCGTTTACTGAACTTTGTTTATTATACTGGACTTTGTTTTTGGATTATCCCTGGACTGAATACTAACTGCTTTAACTGTGTATGACCTGGACTGTTTGTTGGACTTTGCTTACCCATTTACTGGAAGTAAAACCTACATTTTACTATTCAGTATATCTGTGTGTTAGTTATGTGTTATTCATCACCACTCTCATTACGTTTCCCTGAGTGCACTCATTCTCCTAGCAGGGAATACGTCAACAAACCCCATTTTTTATATTGCAGAGACCAACTTGGGTGCAGTATTGCAAGTGTGGTCTTACGAAGGCATTATAATACTTCAAAAGTATTCTATCTATTCTATATTAATACAGCCTAGAACTGTGCTGGCTTCTTTGGCAACTGCAATACAGTAAAACTGGTGATTTTATTTGAATGTATACCCACTTAGTCTAGTGAACTTCACCATGAGAACTGAAATCAACAACTTGGAGTCTGCAAGGTTGTACATTAATTTTTTTTTTGGGGGGGGGGGATTTTTCAGGATTCACAGTGTTCTTACCTAGAATAATGTTGAACCTTTCTTTTTCCCACTAAAAACTATAATCTAACTTTAGAAGTAAGCTTGGTGGATATCAACTAAAATAGCTTTGGAATAAAGATGCAGGCCATTCTATATTGCAACCTTTTTCTTTATCTGCAGTGTGACCAAAGATGCTGTCCTTCAAAATAACTATATGGTCATTAGACTAGAAAGATCACTTGAAAACTGTTACTCCATTCTACTACCAATAAGACGCTTCCGCCAGAGGCTATGAAGAGTATTTGTTGGGCACTTTGGTAAGGTGAATCTGCTACTCCGAATAAGCACACAAATCCCAGAGAAAGCAGTGATGTGATGCTGCTTTTCAAAGATGCAGATTTTTCAAATTCTTCAAGCACTTTCAGCAAAAATCACTGTTTTGTCCTGAGCGGTAGTTCCATAGCAACTAAAATTCCTTTGCTCTCCACTATACACAGAAGAGAAGGGAAATCCAGCCAGTGGACCAACAGTTTTTACAGCCTTGTTTAAGAGAGAGGGGGGGAAACTAACAAGACACTGGCAATTCCATCCTTGCTTGCTCTGATAAGGGTTGGGAAGGAGAGCTGCAAAGCAGTGAAATTCATATGTGGCTGGGAGAGGGCCAGGCCATTCTGATATGGATACTGAGCCACAGCATAAAGAAGAAAGGAGAAAATGAACCTGGGCTAGAATTCCCAGTAGTTTCAAGTCAGCACAGCTGATGTGCTGTGCTGAAGTGCAAATTTTTACTCATTAAATATGGAGGGCTATCATTTTTCTGCTTTCTCTGCTCCATTTAGAGCTTAGATCAGCATTTGTCTATCTTGGTAACATTAAGATGTGTGGACCAACTCCCAGAATTCCCCAGTCCATATATCTTAACATTGCAAAGGTTGAGAAACACTGCATCATTTATGCATGTCTATTCAAATGTAAGACTGTTGAAGTAAGAAGAACGAAACTGTTGGTTGCTTCTTTCAAAACCCTACATGGCTTGTATCCAAGATATTGGAGGAGCCATCTGTCCCCAATGGGACAAGCTCACCCCTCTCATGCCAGCAGGCAAAAGTGGTCTGCTAGTGATCCTGTCTACTAAGGAACTGAAGTAGGGCAGGGCCAAGGAGAAGAGCCTTTTCTGCTGTGGACCCATCCTTGTGGAGGAGCATTTGGTCAACCAATAGGAGAATTGCCCCGCTTCCTTTCAGCCTTCCAGAAGGGTATTAAAGCCTGGCTTTATCAGTTAGCCTGGGGCCCTAAAGGGGATACTCACCCCTGGAGCTGGCTTATGAGATAAGGAGAGTTTGTCTCTATCCATCCATCTCTTAGCTCTCTTAGTTTCAGTTTTAGTACAGTTTTTAATAATATTTTAATCTGTTTACTGTTAGTGTTTTAATGATTTTTTTAAACTTGTTTTACAACTTGTAGACTGTCCAGAGCCACTTTGTAGGGGGAGATGGGTAGCATTAAAAATTAATAAATGATTAAATAAGTAAGTAGGACTCACTACATTCTGTAAACAGTAGCCCCTAATAAGGATTTTAAGTCCGCAAACTGTATATGCCTATATAGGCATTAAGAGTTGTAAATCTAATCTTATGAAACTTCTCCTCCAGAAATATCGAATTGCTAACTAGAGCATACAAAACTTTTGCCAGACCAATACTCGAATACAGCTCATCAGTCTAGAATCTGCATTGCATATCAGACATTAATACAATCGAGAGAGTCCAGAAGTATTTCACGAGAAGAGTACTACACTCCTCTGCTCACAACAGAATACCCTATATCACAAGGTTTGAGATTTTGGGCTTGGACAACCTTGAACTACGCCGCCTACGGTTAGACTTAAGCATAGCACACAAAATTATCCACTACAATGTTCTACCAGTCAATGAGTACTTCAGCTTCAACCACAACAATACAAGAGCACACAACAGATACAAATTCAATGTAAACCGCTTCAAACTTGATTGCAGAAAGTACAACTTCAGCAACAGAGTGGTCAATGCCTGGAGTGCACTACCTGACTCTGTTGTTACATCTTCTAACCCCCACTCCTTTAACCTCAAACTAACCACTATTGACCTCACCCCATTCCTAAGAGGTCTGTAAGGGGCATGCATAAGTGCACCATCGTGCCTACCGTCCTTGTCCTATTGTCCCCATTTATTCTTACCTATTTCCTGTATTCTACTCATGTTTATACTTATATCTATTACCTTGTAAGCGATTGACAAATCAAAATAAATAAAATATTATTTTCATTTAGAAGTAAGCTTGATTTTGTTTTGTTTTGTTGTCCAGTGGCTAAGTCATGTCTCACCCTTCACGACCTCTTGGACCACCGCATGCCAGGCTCCCTTGTCCTTGGCTGTCTCCCAGAGTCTCCCCAAATTCATCTCCAGCCTGATTTTTAGCCCTGGGGTAAAGTGTTAAATCATTGTTTTCTTTATTCCTATAGCAACTGTCTGGGTGCAACTGACTCCAGAATCAATGTTAAAAATTACTGTGAACTTGCAGTTTAATTCATACCTAGCAGACATCTAGTCAGTCTCTGTATCCAGACTGGAGCAAGCATATCAGCCACTCACTTCAGCTACAAAAATACAGTACAACTTGATGTTTATTTATTAATCAGCAAACATCAGAAACTGTTTACTGGCAAAATGAGAAAACAAGCCAAAAGGCAGGCATAAATAGGGATAGAGAAAAAGATGAAAAATTGGCAATACATTGTATCAAGGTTTTCACATTTTTTCAGGCCAAAGAACCAATTAGTTTAAAACATATCCTGCAACCCCCTATTCAAGAGTCAAAGTAATAATGATAGAAACTTGGCAATAAAATGAAAAGTCAACTGTTTACTGTACTGTAAATGCAGAAATAATATGTCCAGGGTATAAAAAATAAAACTGGATTTTCACCATTGTTTGAAAGATGAATGTTTTAACCAAATAAATCAATATTCAGGGAGTAGGATGTGATTGTTTTTCCTTAGATAAAGTTTAATATTTTAGAACAATTGATGTTACTAGTAAGGAAGATCCTGCATTTAGCCAATTTCTATATTTTGTGGCTTTCCCGCAAAATTAGATTCTTGCAAATGATTAATATATTTATTTTCTCAAATCTAATGCCATAAGAAACATTAGCAGTACCAGCACCCCTAGAATTTGTTTCAATTTTTTTTGTTATGTTTTGGTAACATTGGCAACTGGACTAGTTTATAGTTAACAATTCATATCTGGAAAAATGTTTAGAATGTTTAAATGTTTAAATATGTATTAGGCCTAATTAAAAAAAATATGCTGAAGGGTATATATGTAGGATGAATGTTGATGCCATGCATGGCTTTTTTTTTTTTCATTCTGGATGCCTCTCTGAAATCCCTGAACCACCCATCTTCTCTTTTCCCTTTTGCCAACACAATTCTCATGTGCATAGGTAGTTCAGCCTATGTTGGTGTTAAATGAGTTTTGCCTCATTTTAAGAACCTTCTTGCCACATTTGTTAAACGAATCACTAGAGTTATTAAGTTAGTCACATGGTTGCTAAGTGAACTTGGGTTCCCCATTGACTTTGCTTGTCAGAAGCAAAAGCTGATCACATGACCCCAGGACACTGCAACCATTGTAAACACGAGCCAATTGCCAAATGTCTGAATTTTGACCACATGACTGTGGGGATGCTGCAGTGGTCGTAAGTGTGAAAAATGGTCACGAGTCATTTTTTTTCAGTGCCGTTGTAACTTTGAATGGTCACTAAATGAACTGTAAGTCAAGGACTACCTGTATTTACTTGTGAGAAAGTCTATTCTGAAGGGATTTGAAGCACATGTGTATTGTAGCTAAGCAGCACAATCCTAAGATTCTTTATTAATTTCTGCACAGTTTAGTAGGAGTTAGTTAGTTTAGTTTAGTTTAGTTTAGTTTATTTAATTTATATACTGCTCCCTCTCCCATTTAGGACTCGGGGAGGTGTACAGCCAAATTAAAACAATACAAAGAAATTTAAATTTAAATACAGATTAAAACAGATTAAATCAATGGCCGAAGTTAAAAAATAGTAAAAATAATAAAAACAAGGGTCTATAAGATAACAAATTTAAAATCCCGCAATACTGTTAGGCCAGACCAGCTCGTTGAAAAAGATGAGTCTTCAATACACGCCTGAAAGTTCTCAGGTCAGGGATAGTCCATATCTCCAGGGGCAACTCGTTGCAAAGGGAAGGTACTCCCATAGAAAAGGCCCATACCCTCGGGATCGCCAGCCAACATCGTCCAGCTGATGGCACCCCAAGGAGGCCCACCCTGTGAGAGCGCACAGGCCGACAGGAAACCGATGGTGGCAGAAGGTGGTCCCATAGGTACCCAGGTCCCAAGCCATGGAGTGCTTTATGGATAACCACTAACACCTTGAATCGCACCCAGAAGGCTACCGGTAGCCAATGCAGCTCGCGCAGGAGCGGTGTAACATGGGAGCTACGAGAAGCCCCCAGAATCACCTGTGCGGCTGCACTCTGCACCAACTGGAGCCTTCGGATTGCTCTTCAAGGGGAGCCCCATGTAGAGAGCATTGCAATAATCAAGATGGGAAATGACAAAGGCAAAAGTGACCGTGCAAAGCGTGCCCAGATCCAGAAAGGGCCGCAACTGGCAGATCCATCGGATCTGACAAAAAGCGCCCCTGGTGACGGCCTTTATGTGAACTTCCAGTGACAGCTGTACATCCAGGAGGACACCAAGATTGCGTGCCCTTCCTGTGGGGGCCAGAGTTTCTCCCCCCACAGTCAGCGATGGAATAAGCTGGCTGTATCTGGGTGCAGGAAACCGCAGCCACTCGGTCTTGGTAGGGTTGAGTTGGAGCCTGTTCATACCCATCCAACTCTGCACAGCCTCCAGACACCGGGTCATCACTTCAACGGCTTCGTTGGGGTGGCCTGGGGTAGAAATGTATAACTGAGTATCATCAGCATACTGATGGAATTCTACCCCAAAACCACGGATGATCTCACCCAGCGGCTTCACATGAATGTTGAACAGCAGGGGCGAGAGAACAGACCCCTGAGGCACCCCGGAAATCAAGGGCCTCGGAGTCAACCTCTGCCCCCCTGCCAACACAAATTGCGAATGGCCGGAGAGGAAGGAGAACCACCATAACACGGTGCCTCCCACTCCCAACCCCCCCAACCGCTGCAATAAGATACTATGGTCGATAGTATCAAAAGCCACTGAGAGATCTAACAGGACCAAGACAGAGGAACAACCCCTGTCACAGGCCCTCCAGAGATCATCCACCAATGCGACCAACGCCGTCTCCATGCTGTATCCGGGCCTGAAGCCTGATTGAAGTGGATCTAAATAGACAGCTTCATCCAGGTGCTGAGGGAACTGTCGTGCCACCACACTCTCAACAACCTTCGCCACAAAACGAAGGTTGGAGACTGGACGGTAGTTCAATAATAATGTTGGGTCCAGGATTGGTTTCTTGAGGAGGGGCCTCACCATTGCCTCTTTCAAGGTGGCAGGCAAAAGCCCCTCACTCAAGGAAGTGTTAATACTACCCTGGAACCAACCTCGTGTCACCTCCCGGGTGGCCAAGACCAGCCCAGGAGGGGCATGGATCCAGTAAACATGTGGTGGCATTAAGCCCACCCAGCACCCTGTCCACGTCTTCCAGGGTCACAGGATCAAACTCATCCCAGATGACCTCACCAAGATCCATCCCAGTCATCCCGTCCAGAGTTGCCCAGTCAGAGTCCAGCCCATCCTGAATCTGAGCGATTTTGTCCTGCAGATATCTTGAAAAATCCTCAGCCCGTCCCTGTAAGGGATCCTCCCGCACTCCCACATCTAAAAGGGAGCGGGTCACCCTGAAAAGGATGGCAGGGTGATTTTCTGCAGACGCAATAAGGACGGAAAAGTAAGAATGCTTTGCTGCCCTTATCGCCACTAATTAGGCCCTATTATGGGACCGTAATAGTGTTCAGTGAGATCCGGAGCGGCTGGTCCTCCAACCACTCTCTAGGCGTCTTTTCCGGCGTTTCATCTTCCTCAGCTCCTTGGAGAACCAAGGAGCTAATTGGGATCGGCACCGAGTCAGAGGCCGCAAGGGTACGACCCATCAAGGGCCTCGGCCGCCACCCTGTCCCAGATGGCCACCAAGTCCCCAACTGAGTCATGTGTGCGAACCTCGGGAAAAGGCCCAAGCTCCATCAGGAACCTATCTGGGTCCATCAGGCGCCTGGGGCGGAACCATTTTATCAGCTCCACCTCCCCGCAACGAGGGGGTGCGGAACGGAAGTCCAGCCTTAGGAGCAAGGCTGACCATGACAGGGGCTCTATAACAATATCCCCCATACCCAGATCATCTTACCACTGGCCAGAGACAAAAACCAAATCCAGGGTGTGACCCCCGATGTGTGTGGGTCCCGAATAAATTGGGTCAGGTCCATGGCTATCATGGAGGCCATGAACTCCTGAGCAATCCCGGAGGCCCTGCCGGCAGAAGGTAGATTGAAATCCCCCATAACCATAAGCCTAGGGGTCTCAACCGCCAAGCCGGCTATAACCTCCAGGAGCTCAGGCAGGGCTGATGCCATGTAGCAGGGAGCCAAGTATGTGATCAATAGACTCATCTGAACCCCGGAACCACACTTCACAAAGAGGGATTCACATCCGGTCGTCTGAGGCACAGTGGATTCCCTAGGACATAGATCTTCCTTAATAACCATCGCAACCCCTCCATCCCTCCCCTGTGCCCTCGGTCGATAAAAAACCCGAAACCTGGGTGGGCACATCTCCACCAGGGGAACACCCCTCTCCTGGCCCAACCAGGTCTCGGTAATACCCATCAGGTCCGCTCCCCCCTCCCGAATCAGATCATAAATGAGGAGGGCTTTATTTACTATGAACCTGGCGTTACACAACATCAACCGAAGGCCCAGGCCCTGATGATCCGGATAACCCAGGGAACGAGAAATGCTTTGGGGGTTGGAGCACGCCACCACACGAAAACAGCAGAGGTGTACTCCCAAAACATGATATGGCTCCCTGCAACCACCATATCTGCCTCTCCTGCTCACCATGCAAATGAAATTAACCTCTCCCTCCCAGAAACAACTCCCCATCCTCAATCTGACCCTCCCTGACCCCGAATCCTCCTGGCCGCGCTCAGCTGCCGGTCTGGCCCTTGACTCAGGTGGGTTGTCCCCCAACCCCAACCTGATCGCCCTCCCTAACCCAGATAAAAATTTAAGGGTTCTACCCTTAAAAAGTTTCTTCTGGCCATGCCACCTCTCGGGATCCCAGGATCCGTCCTTAAGGTAGGCCGCTGGGCCCACCTCAGAGAAAGGGGGACATTGACCAGGGCCCATAAGTCACTGCTGAGTACATAATTGGCTTAGCCTTACACCGCCCAGCCGACCGCGCCGCCAAGGGAGCTGGAAAAAGTCCCAAAGGATTTCCTTGGACGGAAACTGGCACGAGCAGTCCATAGTGTCAGAGGCAGAGAAGACGGGCATGCTGAGCCTGGCCTGCTTGGCACTGGGCAGCCTGTCAAGCAAGTTCTCTGCCATAGCCTCTGCCGCCCGCTGCCACTGCAACCTCAGTCCTCCCCACGGCTCCGCATTCTGCCAGCCACAGCCTCTTCTGCCACCACTGCTGCTGCCACTGGGGCCGAGGCCAAGGCAGCCAGGCTGACCATCCTGCCATCACTTCCGGTAACTCGGGCGGACCGTCCGTCGCAGCCCCGGTCCTCCCCACGGCTCTGCACTCCTCCGGCCACAGCCTCCTCCATCGCTGCCGCCGTCGCCGCTGAGGCCGAGGCCAAGGCAGCCAGACTGACCATCCTGCCATCACTCCCAGTAGCTCGGGTGGCCCATCCTCCCAGCCTCGGTCCTCCCCGCGGCTCCCCACTCTGCCACCATGGCCTCCTTCACCGCTGCCATCACCGCTGAGGCCGAGGCCGAGGCAGCCAGGCCGACCATCCTGCTGTCATCCCCGGTAGGTCGGGCAGACTGTCCACTGCAGCCCTGGTCCTCCCCGCGGCTTCGCACTCTGCCGGCCACGGCCTCCTCCATCACCGCCACTGCCATCGCCGCTGGGACCGAAGCCGAGGCCGAGGCGGCCAGGCCGTCCATCCAATCATCACTCCCGGTGACTCGGGCAGCCTGTCCAGCTGGTCAAAAGGTCTCTGCCACCTCCCGATGACCGCCGAATCCCTCCTTGGACCCCCGAATCACCTCTCTCTCAAACGGGTACCAAGGAGGGAAGAAGACTCAGCGAAGTTCTTGCTCGAAAAAGCGAACTATGCAGCGAAGACCGCTGAGAACGCGGCACACGGCAACCATCTTGAAAGATTAGTTACTTACACAGCACGGACATGCAGAAATATTGTCTGCAATGTAGAAAGGGAAGAGGAAGGGAGGGACTCACTGAAATTGCTCTTGCAGAGTTAAAAAATGTTTTTTCAAAGTTTTGGGGACATACAGGGAGTAGGATTTCGTGCATGTGTATATGGCAAGGCAGTGAATTAGCTGCCTGTTGCACGTTGTGCTTGCATAGCTGGTGAGAGCGAAAGAGCAGGAGTGAGATCACATTGCCTTGCCTACCACTGGTATGAAAGTGAGAATTCTGCTGAAAATTAATTTCACATGCACAGTGTGAGAAGTTTTATGTCAAAATGTATTTTATTCTTTATACTGTTTCCATCTCCCCTTAAAACATTAAAAGAATCCACAACAGTCTGACAATCAGCATCTCCACTAGATAACTGACAGTCAAGCTGAAATTAAATTAATCAAGTAAAAATAGCAAAAGTGAGAAAATCCTTTACTCAAACTTCCTCAAAAGCCTAAATAAGTTACCCAGACTTAATCTACATATCAAAGGATAAGGTCTTGAAACACAAATAGAGTTGATTAAATTAGGTCTCCCTGCAGAACTGCATGTCCACAAAAATATGTACTTACACACACAGATACACACACACACACACAAGCGTACACACATCCTTCAAGTGTCACCCTAGAATCAGCACATAGACCCTTCCACACCAGAACAAACTCCCCTATAAAAGTCTGCTGCTGTATCCTATTTCTCCACAGCTGCAAACCTTTTGCTTTTAGGAATAAATATTTCTCCTTTCCTCCCAGTTGCCTAGATCTAATTTTTATTTATTCTTGCACAACCTCAGCTTAAGTGGGAAGTCCAAAATATTCTTTTGACAACACATAGCTACTGTAATTGCTCTTAGTTTCTTATAGCAGGCCTGTAATTTTTACAAGCATATAGTTGCTTTTCAGTGCTTCCTATAAAACAGGACAGTAAACACTGTGAAGAGAGCCAGAGTTTTATACACTAGCTAAGACACTAGTTAGAAACCAGGAAATCAGAAGTTCTAGTCTTGGCATAGGCATGAAACCAGCTGGATGATTTGGGGTCAGTCTTGACTCTCAGCCCTAGGAAGAAGGTAATGTCACATCACTTCTGAAAATGCTGCCAAGAAAATTGCAGGGGCTAGGCCATGGAGTTGTCAGGAATCCAGAAACATTAACAATAACCCACTGCCAAAGGCTGCTCAAAAGTCAATGAACACTAAATATCTATTCTCCTTATTTCTGGAAACAGATGATTCTCATGAAGACACTTTTAATGACTTTTCTAATAGACTTATACCTCAGTAACTGTTGTTCTTTTTCAAAATAGGAATTACCTATAATAACATGTTTTCCATGTGAAGGAGATCTTCTCTGCAGGCCAAATGGATTGTAACGGAATGTAGTTGGTTAGACAATCTCCACCAGCATGGAGTGTATCATCCATGACTCTACCCATACCAGCTGCATATATTTTTCAGTAGTTTTATTGGTGCTTTTATTTCTTCTAATGTAGACTCAGCATTCAAAGCTTTATATTCTGGTGTTTTGATGAGTGATGGGTCTTCTGGTGGTCCCCGCAGTTCTCTGTGGCTTTATAAATTGCTGGAAAAATTCTTTTTAACTTTGAAACCATTCATTTGAAGATCATATAAATGTCCTATTAGCCTTGCATATGTTATTATTTGTTGATTTATTCTCCTATGTAGGCATCTGAAAGAGAGAAAGAGCATAGCGTATTTTGAGGTTGTGTGCAGTCTTTTCTCATTCCCATAGGGCCATCATGTTTCAATATGCCTCATGCTCTGCCTTTAACTGATGGTAAGCATCATGGTTTATATTTTGCATTTTCTATAAGCTTGGGTTATTTGTGTCGATTTACCAGATTTAAGCACTTATCTGAGATCTATATTTCTGCTTGGTGTTGTGAGGTCAGGCACATGTTTTTGGCATATTGTAGATCACTTCAGAAACTTCCATGTCATCAGACTATATCAGAATGTCAGACCAGGATTCTAATTCTGTTTGGAATTTATGTTTATATTTTTGCACAAACTAAGCAATGATCAGCACCTTGCATCTTTAATAGGTGGCTGGAAGCAGGTGTTGACTTGGTTGTAGCCCAGAATTGAAGTCTCCTATCCATTGGAGCTGATGTTTTGAGAGTGGCAGAAGAGGCTGTTCCATACTAAAAAAATATTAGCTGCTACACTATTTTCATTTACTTCATCTATTTTCCAAGAATTTTTCCCAGCCCATTTTATCTGTACCCACGTAAGCATTAAGTCACCAGCTATTATGACTAAATTCTCCTGGGCATGCAGTTAAAAGCATTTTGAAGATGGGCATAAAAATCACCGTTGACATCATCTGTGCTAATTTTGGTTAGTTCATAAATACAGTGACCTTTACATTTAGTTGTCCTTTAGATTTATTTAATTATTTATTTTCCAGGTTTGGCTTTTGAATTTTTCATCGTAAAACAAAGTTATAAAAACAAAAAAACCCACGTTTTTATCCTTATGAACCTTTTTCAGAGTTAGCCCTTTTTCAGAATTACCCTTTCTCCCACCACAAGAAAATTTGTTAACTGTATGCATAAATGGAAAATATATATGACAGGATAGCTAGGGAGATAAAGATTGTAAGAGGACAATATTTATTAGTTTTATTTATTAAATCTATTTGCCCCCTATCTTGCCACATGGGTGGCTTTGAACACTAAATAAAATGCTATGATTGATATAATATACAATTTGATATGGTTTCTATGCTATCTAGGGTAAAATGGACTTACTCTCTATGGGTTGTTTTTTTTAAATCACTGGAATATACTTTGCTCCCTAATTCATTTAATCTCATTCCATATATTACCACTATTAAAATGTCATGATGTAATCATTTGGGGGCAATGATTTCTTTTTGATCGACACATTCTCTTGTAAATACACTCCAAGGGGCTATTTGGATGTCCCAATTTTGATGTGATCTATTTTTATTTTTGTGATCGATTCTTTGAAATTTAGTAAATTATTTGATTAGCAGTAAACTTTCCCCAGCATCTTCTGCACCCTGGTTGTTTGCCAAGGCTGCTATATTGGTTACCCCTTTTGCAGTAGCTTGTCCATGTTCAATTTATCCCCTTGGCAGGGCATCAACTATCCTCTTTTATCTGGACTTGGGACCAAGTGCACTTTTCTACAAATGGACTTGGTAAGTTGCATTAAACCTTACTATCTGATCCTTATTTTTTTTCCCCTGGGAAGACAAATAAAACTGTAAGTAATAACATAGAAGCAAGCACAATAAATGCATCTGAGTTTAGAAAAAAAGTTCTTAGTATCAGCACTATCTAAAAAGAGAAGAGAAAATATAAAAATCTCCAATGCCTGTTCACAAGATGGATTTGAAGATTTTTATATTTGACAAAGAGCTACAACCTTCCTTAAAAATTGATTTCCACACTGAGTGGAAAATGGAAAAGAGAGGGAGAGACATGGAAGCAAACCCAAAGCCAACTTCCAGCTTAGCAGATTATAGTATTATCAGTAAACATGGATATTAACTTTTTAAAATAATTTGAATATTTGGACACTGAATCATGCTTACATATTATATGTGTTGTAGCAATTGAGAATTAAATCAAAATATAAAAGAAATAAAAGCCCACTCATGTCAAGAAATCAAGAAAAACATCTGGAAAAAAATATTACCATTTTGGGATGATTCTTATGATCGGAATTTGTGGCATCCATGTTGCACATGCCACCCTTTTTCCACAATGTACATATATTTTTAAAAATGGGTAAATTGGATTGCAATATTTCGCTTGTCAACTCACTGATTTGCAGACCACTGATCAGGATGATGACTGCGTTAAACAGGTGGTGATGGAGATCCATCTTGATTTTCTCCTCATCTCTGCCTATCTCTCTTTGCATACATTTGCATGCTTGTATGAGCTGGAGAACCTTCTTGGATGAGAAGCGAAATGTCTTCAGAGAAAAACAAGACAGTCCAGTTGCCTCTTGAAAAAAGGACTTTTGGGGCATGTTTGTGCTTGTGTAGTCCAGGTGATATAGATACAGATGATATATCTAGATAGAGATAGGTAGAGATAGTGATAGAAATGATAGAGAGATAAATACATACAGAAAAGATTGGTATTAAGACATGAAATTAACTTACATTCTGCACTATTAGGTATTCTGCACTATTACCATTCTACTACTAATTACTTTTAATTTAATTATAGATTAAAAAACATTAGATGGCCAAAATTATAAACTACCGTTACTTAAAAATGGAAAATTTGTAGTGAAGCTTTTCAACTTCTTCCTTCTAGCTGTGCTGGAGGACTGTTTTCTTGTAATAAGGAATTGGGAGATCAAAAGGTATAATTTTTTGGAAAATATTTCTGAACGCTTAAGTGTAAAGATCTAAAAGAGGCTGATAAGCATGATAAGCATTTACTTTATAGCTCTGCTTATAGTTAGTAAACATGATAAATCAAAGTCTTTCTAATACGTAGGCCAGAAAGTGCAATTATCAGAACATTCTTGCAATCTCTTTTCAAAAGTCTGTGCTAAATATATGACAAACTCTTCCAAGACTTTGCAGTGATGGGTGGGGGGGGAGGGTGGGGCAGGGAAGGAGTACTGTGCTTGCAGGTCCATATCCTCCAATCCACTTTAATAGATGAGTGCCAGGTTAAGGTTACAAATATTCTGAGATTAAAGTGACATAAAATTGATATTTGCAGTTTAGATATCAATTCAGGGTGGCAGTTCTTTAAAAAATCTATTTAGAAACAACATGGAACAAATAATTTATATTATACCAAATTTGGGCCTTAATAACAATGGTGGAAAAACTGAGGCTTCTCCAGGGAAATTCAGTACTTATGGATCTCAAATTTCCTTAATATGCAACACATCCATAGCTGTATCCAGATCCGCTGATGGTGATTAGAGAGAATTATGCCTCTGCTGTCCTCTTGTCTGCTAAGTAATAAAATATAGATAACACAAGAAGAGTACATCACAGTAACTTCATTAATATGCAGCTTAGCCCAAATGGAACTATGTTATATTCACCATGTATTTTTATCAGATATGCTGTATACAACATATTGAACACAGACTGGTGGCCTGCAACAATGTGTAGATTTTTCACATACTGTGCATTTGTAGAATTTGCTGGTAGTCCTTCTCTCCCTCAAGGCAAGCACTTGGTGATCATGTTTGGGTAAATTTTTGGGGGGCAAAAATTCAGAAGTGGTTTGCCATTTATTTAATTATTTCAAAGATTTATAAGCTTTCCCAACTCAAACAATGTGATGTTGGGCAGCATACAGTATAAAACAAACAAGAAATCAATCAAGGAAATGCTCTACCATATAACATGAAGCAAATATAAAACATCGATACTAAATGCTATGTGTGATTAGCACATACTGTAACACAACAACCGAAACTGGGTAATAGCACCCAATGGAAAATGAAGAACGCTTTTGCTATAGCTGTCATTTCAATTTAGGTAGCCAAAACTATGCATCAAAGAAAGTTTATTGCCAACTCTCGAAGGGCTCATGAATTGCACATAGACATGGATGTGCCCAGGCAGGAACATGAATGCTGGCAGAATTTGTTTACAAACTCTAATGATTCTGAAAAGTTATGTTGTTGTATTTGTCTAACTGATACTATACTTGCAGGAGATTTTTCAATGTGGGGTTCTTGGTGCTCTCTGAGCTTGATTATTATCTTGCAGATATTTCATTACCAAACTAGGTAACATTTTTGGGATAAAGCTAATAAGCTTTAAGATTTAAAATATATGTGAATAGTTCTGTGGAATTATTTCTTGGGCTACTGTTAGCTGGGCCAAATCCTAAATCCTCTGAACTAAGCAAATTTCCAAACAGGGTAAAGATACTCAAGAATATCTTTCCACAAAGTTGGATTACTTGCTTTAAAAAATGTATCCTATTTTTCTTCACTCCAAAAGTGGCTTAAATAAAAATTGGTATGTAGAGATATGTTCTATTAAATACATACTACACATGAAAGCACTTGCAAATCACTTGCATTTACTAAAATGAAATAACATTATTTCACCAAACAGAACAACTCTGTCTTAGGAACTGGGCATTACAGAAATACATAAACAAATAATATTATTGAAATGTAAAGACATTAGTGACCATTACACAGAGAGGAAAAAACACCTGAACTGGGAGAAAAACACTACAATGTGACAAAGGGCCATTTATAAGAAAAGGGTGTACAAAAACGTATCTGTGGAACCAGCTGCTATAATTTAAATAGAAATGCAGTATATATTTAAAGAGGAAAGTTGTGACCCTTGTATTTCATTATTTTAGTTTCTAGATGCTAATTCTTAATGAGAAACTTAAGGCTCTTTGCTCCCTTTTCACTGGAAGCCCTTCAAATTTCAACATGCATTCAAGGAAAGGACTATCCTCTGTCAAGCCTCTTAATAGATTGTATGTTCAGGAGACCATTCTCTATATAAGCAGGACAAATGACTGTTTTAAGGGATTGTGAAACTAGTAAGAGATACTAATGGGACAGTTTAAACTAAGGTACAAGCCATAACAAAAATGGCAATCTTTTCAGCTCCTAGGTCTCCTCCCTTGTTTTTTAAATTAAACCTCTCAAGTTTTGATGGTCTCATGCAATTTTTTTTCAAGAATGCTAAAATCATGTGAAATGTAAGTCTTTTGTAAGGCTTGGGGCATTTCTAATTTTCTGTTTAATTTCTAGGTTCCATAAATATCAAGTGGTATTCAGCCATGAGTGACAAGTGATAATTGTGTTAAAATAATATCTTTTTAGACAAACAGTTCCCAGTTCTAGCTCTCATATAAGGAGATCAGAAAGCATCCTAGGATATCCTTACAAATTCAACAACATCTGATCTATCTACATTTGACACTCATGCTGGCTTTGCAGTAATCCCAGTTGTGCAAGAATAAGCTTATTATTTTGTTGATTCTGTATATAGAAGCATCTTGACTACACTTGAGGTTTTTTTACCAATCTATCACAGTCTCATAGTAGTATAATAGAAGATGATATTAATTTATTTTCGAAGAAAAATAAATACTGGATTTTTGTGTGGATGTTTGAATAATAAACTTCTGGCACAAAATGAAGAATTGGTTTTTCGTGTGTGTATGTGTGTGTGTGTGCAAGTGTGTCTGTGATGTACATTTTGGTATGTATGTGCAAATGTACAAATGACAGTTGAAGAAACTGGAATATCTCTGCCAACAAAACACTTTGACATACTATATAGAGTAAAGGAAGCTTCTTGAACAAGAACTTTGTGATACTTTGTAAAGTTTATCTGAACTGTTTTGTAGGCAACAATATCTTGACTTGTTTTCCTGGACTGAACCTCTGGGAGGTTAAGTTATGGGCTTGTTTTCTTTTTCATTTATCAACTTTTTTTTACTGTTTTGACATTCATCATTGTCCTGATTTAGCCTCAGCAGATGGAACACAAGCTGACAGGAACATCTATTTCATGTCCCTTTCTGTACATCAGCTTTCCCCAACCTAGTGCCCTCCAGATGTATTGGACAGATGAGTTGTGATTATGATCCGAGATGTCTGGGAGGTATCAAAGCTAGGGAAAATAGCATTCTGTAGAATGTAATGGATAAATTCTATACAGGTCTTGTAGATTAGTCCATCCAGGTTGTTGTAGAAGCTCTATACTACTCTTTCAGGGTACCTTATAGATGAAGATCATGATGATGATGATGGAAGTATAATATAGATAAATCTTCACTGGATATGTTTTTGTCCAGCCATTATTTCATTCCTCTTGACTTGGTTTGTATTTTGTGCTATGTTACATTTATTTTAATATTCTAATGATATGATGATATTGAAGTTATCCATTCAGGTGTGCTTGACTCTTTGCGATGCTATGGGCCAGGTCTCTCCACATCTTGTGATGTGGGAACTTCTTTGTGCTATTTCTTTGAGTTTTTTTATGCTTTGGCTGGTGACTGCTTTGATGGTATCCAGCCATCGTGTTCTGTAAGAGTCTGGTTTCCTTTTACCACTAATTCTTCAAAACATAATTGCTTTCTCCAGTGAATTTGCCCACATGACATGGCCAAAGTACATGAGATGCAGTTATTAGATGCATTCTAATGAGATAAATAGGGGGAATGGGCTTTGATTAGTGATTAAAAATTCCATGCAGAGCTTTTGAATTCAATACTTTTCTCAAGATTGGAGTGAAAAAAATGATAGAGGATCTTCCTAAAATACAGCGAAAGGACTTCTTATCTCTGTCCCAGAACCCTCTGCTCTGCAAATAAACTAATCAGTTTGGCATTAGCAATGCTATTATGTCAATGTTCCAGGAGCCAAAGAATTGGGAAGAAGGGGATTCCTTTCTTTTTAGTATTGTAACTAATGTCAGGAGGAGAAATGAGTGGAGAATGAAATTAAGCCCTTTTCCCTTTATTATATAAAAGACACTGGCAGTCATGTTAATGGAATGATAAGAGAGGGTTTCCCCTCCTGCCCCACATTAATTTCCAACTAGAAGTAGTTTTAACATATCATAACACTCACTATGAACTGAAGCATCATGCTGAAATTTATCCTCCACCCAAGATTTGCAAACTTCAGTGACTACATTTTGTGAAGTTTTCTCCTTTCTTCACAACAACAGGGAGAGTACACAACTGGATGAGGAAACCCATGACTTTATTCCATAACAAGCACATGGTCATCTTCATTGTTTATTTGTAAGAAAATGAACCAATGGATCATCATCATTGCTGTTGTTGTTGTTGTCATCATCATCATCATCCAAAAAAATATCAATGAAAAGTTCTCATTCAAAGGCACAAATGACCCAAATTATCCTATTTGGGGCACATTGTGTAAAGACTTACTCTCTATGAAAAAGACTTTAATGCTGGGAAAATTGGAAGGAAAGAGACAAGATCCAGCAACAAGGTAGAGGGACTTTTTTACAACAGCAATGAATGTACCATTGGAAAATCTGAAGGACCAAATTGATGACAGATTGTTATGGGGCAAAACATCTATGTAGTCACTAAGAATCAACAATGACTTGGTGGCACACAATTCTTTCTTTTTTTCTGTTACTCTCTCCATCTCCATCTCTCTATCATTTTCTGAATCACATAGTTTTATCTATTGTTGTTGTAATAGCAAATAGTAGTTTAAAAACAACAGCTCAACAGTAGCATAAATAATTAAAGTAAGATGCAACAGCAGTAATAAGAAAAGTCAGCAGACAAGGTGGCAAACTGACTTAAAAATGTTGTGTAATGATATTACACTGGGTGCAATATGAGCTAATGGGAATAATTTTATTGCATAGACATGCAATATCCCAATGCAGGGATGTTAGTGAAAACCCATCAGACGGTGCTGTTAGTGCTGTTTTGATCCTCTGCTAATTCCACAATGGAGTATTTCATAGAACCAGGCTCCAGAAGAATTATTTGTTCAAAAATTTATTCATACTGTCAGGGTGGTTAATGACTTGAGACACATACTTAGAGATATTTGGTCTGAATTTGGGATAAACAAGAAAGCATTGTTTTTTTTTAAGGCTAAGTCAAAAACAAATACATTTTTACCACTTTCAGAGCCCCTCAATCTATCTTTAGTTTTCCATTCAGGAATCAGATGCAAATTTAATTAAGTATTTAACATTTTCCTTCCTGTAATTCTCCACCTCATGAACTCTTCATCTTATTTCAAATCTCAGCTGACTACCTCTTTTCTCTCTGACTCATGTTTCAATCCCCCTGTTATTATCCCAGCAATTGTATGATTTATTTATTTGATTGATTAATTTCGGTGGCTGCCCATCTTAACCAAGTGACTCTGGGCAGCTGACAGTTCTGAATAATTTAGTTATCTAAATAAGTTGCCTTTTTAATGGGAGACTTCCAGTGGTGGAATTAAAAAATTTTAGTACTGTGGGCATGCGCTTTGTGCATGCGTGGAACATTCTAAAATGGGCAATTTTAAGCATGAAAACTTATCTTATCTTCAACGCTGGTGAGTAAAACAACAGGTTTGGCAATCCGCTCTGTTGAGCTTATCAGCTGAGCTACAAAGGAAATATAGGACAGGAAAAGGCAGGTGCAGATAGGCAGGGCTAACTGCTAACTGGCACTACCAGATTGCTAGAACCAGCGTGAACTGGCAACATACCACTGCTGTAAACTTCTGATAAAATATACCATAGTTGTGACAACACCTGGCTTTTAACCTGCATACCAGGCAATCCACTCTTGGCCTTTTGATCTTGGGAGACCTTCATATAAATTATGGATCACATTGGGACAATAATGACAATTTATTTATTTATTTATTCATAGGATATTTTTGACTCAGGTATGATTTATTCAAAGAAATTCCAGAACAGTGAGTGTAGCAATTCAGTAGTGAGCTTATATTGTCTCCTGGGATCCGAATCCCGACCCCTTAAGTTAGATGGAAAGAGTTTATATTGCTCATTGATAACTGTGCAAAGGCCAATAGTGTATTTGTGCTACAGGAATATAAAATACATTACCCTTTATAGGCTGTGATGAAACTTAAATATTGGAAAGGGAAAGGACAAAGGTTAAATAAGTTCCGAGAGGATAAGTTTCTGCTTTATTCATATAAAACTGTGTCTTAAAATGGTACTTTATGACACACAGATAATTGTGGATATAGTCCTGGGCTACCTTCCTTCCACAAGTTAACTCCTCATGCCGGCTTCATATTTAAAAGATATCTACAGCCTGCTAATGACACAGCAGTCAAAGAAAGGCCAAACAGGGAAATGGTGCATAACACAGAGAGGGAACACCACTGAGAGCAACTGTAGGATATTTCAGTTCAGCCAATATCTCACAGTTGTGTTGGGGTTACAATTCTCATGAACCACAACCAGCTGCCTGCTGGGAATTCAGTGTACAGTAAAGTCAAAGCACCTCCAGCATAAATGTTTGGGAAGACTATCAGTGTGAAGGATTTATTGTTCTTTTTTTAGATCTCATTTCTGCTTCATGTGAATAGTTCAAAGAGTAACAGTAACATGCAAGTTTTTTCATATTTCTAATTGAAAACTAAAGGCAGCTTTCAGTTAACTTTTTAAAATTAGAATGAATTTTGATCCTATGCAGTCTACAGTGATTAAGATTGAAAATGAAGTGAATAGAATAGAATTCTTCATGCGCATACAAACAACAAGTGATAAATCATGATCATAATCATAAAATACAATCATCATAAATCATAAGATACATAAGATACTGGAGTATCTTGTATATCAACATTGGAGTATCTTGTGTATAGATCAATAGAGCTGTACAATTGTGGTTTGCATTTATTAGCAGTTGATTTGTTTGTTCCTTTGCTCTGAATATGTGAACATTGTGATAACTTTTTAGAGTCTTTTGGCCTCTAAATAATAGAAAAGCAGTTAAAGTCTTGTCACCTTCAGTTATGAAGACAAAACTATGGATTCTCTTTAGCTGCATGACTTACCTCATTGCAGAAAGCACCAAGCAAGAAAAATAATCCCATAATTCCCAGCTAGATCCACCAGATCTCAGTTGCAAAATATACAGATGGACACTAGACAGAAGCTAAATAGAATGATTACATACAGCAAATATCTCTTCCTACACACTCAGCATCCTTAAGTTTTCTGGACTCCTGAGGGTTCAAACTCATCGCTTGCTTCTCTCTCACTAAGAATCCAATACAATCCAGTCCAATTCTATTTACTTGCAATCATTGAAAGTCGTCAAGAGCTTTGTAGTATGTACTAGCTGTTAAATAAATAAGTAAGCAAACCAATAAAGTAACAATCCTGTTGCATATTTGGCCCTTTGTAGCCTTTTACTTGGATTCTGCTGCAATCATCTTCTCCTCGGTGGAAATGGTTAAAAAAAAATCACAGGAAATTCTCATATGCTTACTGGGCTGGAGAAATGCTTTTTAAAGGCAAGGAGTCCCAGAAAGAAAAGAAACTGATCCAAATTGCAGGATTATAATTTGTGGAGTTCCAAGAAAACCCCAAAATGCTAAATTTGCATGCTGCAAATACATGCTTGAGAATGTGTATCAGAAAATTGGGAAAGTTGCTGCCATTGAGAATCCACATGACAGCAAATGTAGATTTGCCATTATATATTTATATATATACTAGATTTCCTGACTCTTTTAGTTATTTTACATGCTGGAATGTAAGAGTGACCAAGCAAGCAGCAACATGGTAAAGCAGCGTCGATACATTTCTGTTATATCCCTGCTATCTTGAGCAGCATATGGGTGGTGATACATGTTCCGATAATACAAAGCAGGAAACAAGAAGCTGAAAAGAATCCAGGAGCAAAGCTAAGCTAAGTGCATAATTATAGGGTACTTGGGGTAATTTTCCTTTTCCTCTGAAAATGCATGTTGGCTCTGATTTTCCTATCTGCAGATTGTTAGCTCATAATTAGCAGCAAATTACTCACACAAGTGACAATTTTGGTGCTTTCAAGTAAACAGACAAAATACCCGCAGTTCTCAAATTGCTGTCGTGCTATAGGCACCTGGGTTTTTTTCCCCCGGCCTCATTCAGTATGTTGAGGAAGCAGGGAGTAGCAAGGCAAGGGGGTGAGGGGGAGAAGTAGCTTCCTCAAGTAGCTATGAGAAGAATGCTTCAATTACCACTTCAAGGAAAAGTGACTTCCTGAAAACTCTTCTGGAGATGTGGTATAGGATAGATCATGTGCTGACAACCGGCTGAAATTCTGAAGGAGTTGCATTGGTTTAGAGTGTCTGTAATTTTTTCTTTACTTAGAGCAATTTATGTATGTGGCAATAAATGGAATGAAACACAACCATGACTAAGCTTTGATAAAAAAAATGAAATTCCTTCTCCAATACCAAGATACATTTTTGGTAGCATTAAGAGACCTTATAAAAGAAAGCTATTATTTTGTCAAGCATCACATATCAATATAGCAGGAACTGTACAGCTATTAGTGCAGCCCTGAGATATTTTATCCTCAGAATACCTGTTATCTTGAATAGTGAATGTTAGGAAAGGCTTGCCGGCTGTCACAACTATTTCTTGTGAATGTTTTCATTTGAATTCTTACAGTGAGAAGTAGTTTCTTCAGATTCTCTACTTTGGACTTCTCCTTTGAGATAATTCAGAATACTCACTTTTAAAACAACAGACCAATTTTTTTTAAGAACAGCAAATCAAAATCCTGAATTTTTTTCCCAACAAAATGAAATTTAATGTATTAATGTAATTTAATTTAATGTGGAGAATTAAGGAGACACTTCCTAACAGTAAGAACAATTAACTGGCGGAACAGCTTGTCTTCAGAAGTTATGGGTACTACATCACTGAACATTTTTAAGAAAAGACTGGACAGCTGCTTGTCTGAAATGGTATAGGATCTCCTTGAGCAGGGGGTTGGACTAGAAGACCTCTAAGGTCCCTTCCAGTTCTGTTCTGATAGATTGAAATGTTTGTCTAGCATTCCAAGATGTGTTTTGCTTTTTTATTTATTTACTTTTCACATTTCTGAATTGTTCATCTCCAACAGAGATTATTCATACTATTATAAAATATATATATTTTATGTCAGTGTTTCTTAACCTTGGCAGATTGAAAATGTCTGGAGTTCAACTCCCAGAATTTCCTAGCGAGCATAGCATAGCCATGGTTGAGAAACACTGTTCTGTATTCTACATAACATCTTTTGTTGCTACATTTTGTGTACCTGAAATCTATTCCATTAAAATAAGATGAGTTTTCTTCTGAATCTGTTCTCTGGTAATCCCAAAGGTGATTTTTCAAGAGGCAACTGGACTTTCTTGTTTTTCTTTGAAGATGCTGTTCTTCTCATCCAAGAAGTTTCTTCAGTTCTGACTGGCTGGAGAGAATGGAAGGATTTATACTCCTTGCAGACAGCTGGTCATTTTATTTATTTATTTATTTATATTAGAATTTCTATACCGCCCTTCTCCCTAGGGACTCAGGGCGGTGTACAGCCGAATCCGAACCCCAAGAAAACAGTACAAAAGTTAAAAAAGAATTAAATACTGGCTGGTTATAATTAATAAGAAAACCCACCCCCCAACTTTAAAACCCCGATTAAAATCGAAAAAATTTGGAGACAAGTTAAAAAACTATCTCAGCCCAGGCCGGCCTGCTCAAAGAGCCAGGTCTTCAACGCGCGCCTGAAGGCCCTCAGGTCCGTGCTGGTACGAAGTTCCGGTGGCAGAGTATTCCAGAGGGCAGAGGCCCCCACAGAGAAGGCCCTACTCCTCGGGGCCGCCAGACGACACATAGCGGCCGACGGCACCCGGAGAAGGCCCTCCCTGTGTGAACGCACCGGCCTATTTGCATTCTTTTAGAGAGTCATTGAGGCCTAGGTTTATCTATGACTTCAGAGTCATCTGAGTAGTGCAAATGGAAATGGAGCCTTCTTGGAACTGTTGAAAGTACGTGTTGTAGACTTCAGATAGATGGTGTTGTATCTCTCCCCTCTGTTGAGAGTGGGCTGTTCAATTTTGACATAGATGGCCTCTTTGACCATTGCTATTTGAAGCAAAAAGTCTACAAAAAAAACAAGAAAATCCAGTTGCCTCTTGAAAAACCACCTTTGGGAAAACTATGATGTGGATGACTGAGAATCTCCATAGGCTGTTCTCTTATAATTTTAAAACCTGTTTCAAAAATTCTTGATTAAAGCCTTTTTCCTCAGTACCAACACATTCCAGTTCCACCCTCAAATATTTTCTGGTCATGATCTTTACATGGCTTGTTATGTTGTCAGTTTAACTGGTAACTTTGTCTTATCTAAAAATAGAGGAAACAAAATTGTTTGTTACAGGAAAAAAAAAATGGCTCATACTAAAATTTTTCACCTACCCCTACTGTTACACTACAGCCCAATTGCATTTCCTTCAGCAGAATTAAATATCTTTTTTACTACTAGTCCTCTAGACCAGGGCTGTCAAATTCCTTGCCTGTGGGCTGGATGCATCACGCTCTGGCCACACCTATGTCCGATTTAGTGAAGGTGGGAAAAGTGCCAATATGTCACATGCTGCTGCTGTGACGACGTGAGTTTGACACCCCTGCTCTAGACAAAGATTCATCCTTATAAAATATCTACTTGATACAATATATATTATATCAAGTATATAAAACGGCTGCCAAGCCTGACACACACGATTAAAAAGAACTCAATACACAAGCATGAGGATGTAAGATTGAGAGTATCTTGGTGATGTTTCGACAAGATTCCACTTGCCATCTTCAGGCTGATGCTTTCGGCTTCATGCTTACGCAAGCAAAGCGTGATCGGAGCTGCCATCTCTCTATAAATACTGGTGGGGAGGTTGGCTGTGTTGTCATTTCTTGATTGGTTGCTGGAGCTGATGTTTGAAGATTGGCTGGCTTTTTCATAAGAATATGTCTGGCTGAGGTATTGGCTGTGTGGCTATCAGCCTCCTGTGTTGTAACGACCTGGGTAATGGGCTGTGTGATGACCTTCTGAGTTCTATTGTTGTGACATCCTGGGTCTTGTGCTGTAATCTCCTGGGTTGTTGGCTGTGTTGTAACATCTTGAAGTTTTGTGGTGTAACCTCCTGAGTTCCGTTATGTGATATCCTGAGTGGGTGGCTGTGATGTGACGTTTTGGGTTTTGGTTTGGCTCCGAGTTTGAGGCCTGGCCTGGCTTTCATCCACCAGAAGAAAACAAACACCAACTGCTACTTAAATGCACAACCCCATCACCACCCTGCACAGATCAACTCCGTAACCAAGACCCTCAGTTTTTCATTCCCGTGTGGCCAAATTATGAAAATGTCATCTATATATCTAAGCCAGAGTTTGTGTTTGTGTTTGGATTTATCTAGAGCATTGGTTTCAAAGTGTTCCATATATAGGTTAGCGATGACGGGTGAGAGGGGTGATCCCATAGGTGCTCCTTCTATCTGTTTGTATCTTTGTCCATTGTGGATTAAGTATATGTTGGTTAAGCAGTGGTTGGTCAGATGTACTTAGGGGGGTTGTATTTGTTTTGGATGGCTGTCAAGGCTTCTTTAATAGGTACTTGGTTGAAGAGGGATATGACATCGAAGCTCACGAGTAGGTCACCGGGTTATAGGTTTTGTTTCTTTATTGTTTCTATGAAGCGGAAAGAGTTTTGTACATGTGAGTTGATGGATTCTGTGTAGGGCTGGAGAAATTTGGCAAGATTTGTAGAGGTGAACCTATGGAGCTGACTCTGGGTCTGAGTGGTATATTAAATAGAATATATATTATATTCTTTTTGATGGATGCTACCATGGGCTTTTACATTTATGATTTTTCATAATGCTGCTAAAAGACTAATATAGACATTGAAAAGAAAAATGTAGTTTAAAAAAAGAACAATAAATTACAAGACTAATCAATTTTTAAAGCACAATTGAGAGCTACATAAAATGTATGGCTTAGATTTCCTAAGAATCTTGGGATGAAGCATGTGTATTTTTAGTACTCTTGGACCTAAAGAAGAGACTTTATTCAACAAAATCCTGACCTAATCCTATGATCAGTTACCTACCACAGCTATTGCAAGATATCAAAGCAGGAGATAATCTGTTGAGGAACAGGCAATACATAGTTATAAATGTTTCTCAATAGCAACAGCACTTAGATTTATATACTGCTTTACAGCACTTTACAGCCTTCTCTAAGCAATTTACAGAGTCAACATATTGCCCCCAACAGTTTGGGTCCTCATTTTACCAACCTTGGAAGGATGGAAGGCTGAGTCAACCTTGAGCCTGATGAGATTCGAACTGCCAAATTGCAGGAGCTGGCTGTTAGCAGAAGTAGTCTGCGGTACTGCACTTTAACCACTGTGCCACCATGGCTCATAATCCTACAGAGACAGCATTACTACACAAAACAAACAAATAAGATTGGGCAGGCTTCTGAAGTTGTGCCCTGCTAGAAACTTTAGACATGAGGGAATTCCATATTCTAAATTATTTGGCAAGTAGAAAAGAGAATTCAAGGTAGGGAAGAATCATAACTGTGCACCAGGTGGACAGACACTCCCTCCCTTTATTTTGTGTATTCTTATGGGTGGCATGTTTGCAAGGGGAAAAAAAGACAGGATAAAACTTTCTCTTGCAAGAGGGAAAAAGACAGGATAAAACAATTAATCTAAAGCATTCAACCAAAGAAAGGCAATGGTAAGCAGCAATCTGCATGCAATTCAATTACTCACCTCTCCCTCCCTTCTTGAAATGATAAAGTGGAATTTTCAATTAGGTTTCTCAACTCCTGACTTGAGATTTGTTCCTTTGCTTTAATATTTACAGCGCAGGAGAGTTCCCTGCCTTCTATCCCACCTTTAAACCCTCAGGTTTGCTTCTGGGGTAGGCAAGGTTTTTGACTTCTTGAACTAAGGAGAGGGCAGGAATGGGGATTGAAAAATGATAAACTGGGACTAACAGTGGAGTCAGCTTTCATTTGCTCTATTTAACTGAATATATATCTAGGTCAGTCAGGCTCAATCAGATATTGTTAATCTATGCAAATGAGGCCATTTCTAGAATGTCCCTTTCTCCTCTGATATTTGGAAACATGGGAAACGGGCAGTTATATTCAACAGCTTTTTTTTGGGGGGGGGAAGGGGGGAGAAGTATGAAATACTCTGCAACATCTTGAGCTAATAGTTCAGGTGATAATTGGCTGATAATTGGCTTGCTTTTTTGAACACTTGCACTGCTAATTTATTTATCTGTCCAGCCACTTTGATCTAACAGGGTTGGTATGCTTTGGGTTCTTTCAGTTAAACAATGTCATTTATTGAGACCCCAGAAGTGCATATTCTCTATAGAAATGCCTGCCTTCTGGAATGAAGTTTTCCCCTTAGATCTGGTTTGACCCAATGGTAGCGTTGTTCAGAAAACCTGACTCTTCACTCAAGTCTTTGATGAGGGATAGTGGGAGCTCATATTTCATTCCACCTAGTTCAGTGGCCACCAATCTTTCTGCCTTTGGGGACTGCCAGTGTTGGTGGCGAGGGTGAGAGATATAGTTCCACACATGCAGCAGCCCAGTTCCGAAAAGGCCATGTCTCAGGGGATCCCTGATCTAGGGTATCATGATTGCCACATTTTTTTTTTAATTAAGTAAAATTTGGCTGAATTTACAGACAGTGTTGAGCAGCAAATTCTATTTCAGATGTTGTTTTTCTGTACAGCTTCAGATCATTCATGTAAAAGAGGTAAGATAATCTGACAAATGTTTTTAATGTTTGATAACAATGGCCAGACTAGTTCATTATTTATTATTATGTGTGGGCAATCTACAGTCAGACACAGTCTAAGCCTGATGGCAATGTAACAAGTCCTAATCAAGAATCTAAGAATTATTAAAGTAACCTCTAACATTATTATTATTACTATAACAATAACAATAATAATAACAATCAGCAGCAGCATACGAATAATGTATACAAAAAGTCATGGGAACATAAATGGAAAAAGTTGTCTAAAATAAGGTGAAGATCTTGTGGGACATTTGAATACAGACAGATTGTCATTTGGCACACAACACGCCAGATATCACAGTTGTTGAAAACCGAAATGTACAATTCACTGACATCGCTGTACCAGGAGATGCCAGAGCCGAAGAAAAAGAACTGGAAAAAAAATCATGAAATATTGTGACCTGGCCATAAAAACCAGAGGTGGTATTCAGCCAGTTCTGACAGGTTCTGGAGAACTGGTAGTAGAAATTTTGAGTAGTTCGCAGAACCAGTAAATATGACCTCTGGTTGGCCCTGCCCACATCTATTCACTGCCTCCCGAGTCCCACCTGATCGGAGTCCCAGCTGATAGGCTGGGTCTTCTTTTGTTGCCCTGCACAGGAGAATGGAGCTGGGAAGCAAGTTAGTAGGGTGGGGAGGGAATGGGAATTTTACAGTATCCTTTCCTTGCCATGACCACCACGCCACGGCCACCAAGCCACACCACACCCACCAAGCCATGCCCGCCACACCACACCATGCCCACAGAACCGGTAGTAAAAAAATTGAATACCACCAGTGATTGAAATTACATGATTATGGATGAAATATGTAACAGTAATACCAATTGTCATTGGGGCATTTGGTACCATGTCCAAGAATTTTGCAAAATACATCAAGAAGTTGCAGCTTCCTGCTGTAGCGCCAGAGAAGCTGCAAAAGACTGCGCTACTTGGAACAACATACATTATAAGATACTTGGTTGATACCTAGGATGCGGGCAGCAACCAGTATCAACCACAAAGACTCTCAACGAATGTATCTTTTCTTTTTATGTATACTGAGAGCATATGCACCAAGACAAATTCCCAGTGTGTCCAATCACACCTGACCAATAAAGAATTCTATTCTATTCTATCAGAGCCAGTCAATGATATTTGTGATACATTTTTAAATATTCAGTTGACTGAGTTTCATGTTTAATGAATAAAAGTTTATAATAATGTGTATTTTAATGTAGCTATAGCCAACAGCTGAGGTTTGGCTATTTCTTTAAAACTGAAAAGAGTGAATAAAATATTTCAATACAAAAAAGAACAATCCAACCCACTTAAAAAACAGTATTGATGGTCTTGTGCACTTTTATTATCACAAAAGATTTTTCGGAAGTGCATTGTAGTCATGAAAGTTAAATGTCATAATACATGTGCTAGATTTAAGATGGCTTGTTTTGTTGATAATAGTTGCCCTTCTAGAAAATTTGTTCAGACTTGAGCAAAATGGACCAAGAGCATCCAAATAACATCTTATGCAACTGTCACTGCAGGTGGAAATTGCATGTTATTTTTTCCCCTTGTAAACATGCCATACTTTATTTATGTATTACATTTTTTACCCTGCCTTTTTACTTTATAAGGAATTCTAAACAATGATACACAAAACAACAATACTCCTCCTTCTTCTTTTCCCCACAACAATAACACTATGAGGTGGATTGGGCTGAGACAGAGTAACTGGTTAAAGTCACCCAGCTGGCTTTCATATCTAAGGGAAGACTAGAACTTATAATTTCCTGGTTTCAATGCCAAAATCCAGTTCAGACATGGATTTACAGCCCTAACTCTTAATTAGTCCTGGATCCAAGACTGACTCAGGTTATTCTGATTATAATCAGATCTGTCCAGACAGTGGATAGTATGCATAAATACATATTTTTATGTTAATAAAGTAAGTAGACCACAACCTACTTCTTAGCAAGCTAGAAAAAAGTGGAATAGATAGCACCACCAGCAACTGGCTGACAAACTGTACTCAATGAGGTCTTAATGGATCTAAGACTACATGGAGGGAAGTAAGCAGTGGGGTGCCACAAGGTTCCATCTTAGGCCCAGTACTCTTCAATATCTTCATTAACGACTTAGATGAGGGAATAGAAGGGGAACTTATCAAATTTGCAGATGATACTAAGTTGGCAGGAATAGCTAACATCCAAGAAGATAGGCTCAAGATCCAGTTGGATCTTGACAGACTAGAACACTGGGCCACATCTAACAAAATGAGATTCAATGTAGAGAAAAGTAAAGTCCTACACTTAGGCAAGAAAAACCAAAAGTACACATATAGACTGGGTGAAACCAGGCTCAATAGCAATAACTGTGAAAGGGATCTTGGAGTCTTAGTGGACAACCAGCTAAATATGAGCCAGCAGTGTGCTGCAGCAGACAAAAAAGCTAATGCAATCCTAAATTGTATTAACAGAGGGATACAATCAAGATCAAGGGAGGTACTAATACCACTCTATAAAGCCTTTGAAAGTCCACACCTAGAGTACTACATCCAGTTTTGGTCACCACATTATAAAAAAGATGTTGAGACTCTAGAAAATGTACAGAGAAGAGCAACCAGGATGATTAAGGGACTGGAGACTAAAACATATGAAGAATGGTTACAGGAACTGGGCTTGGCTAGTCTAGTAAAGAGAAGGACCAGGGGAGACATGATAGCAGTCTTCCAATATTTGAGGGGCTGCACCAGAGAGGAGGGGGTCAAGCTATTTTCTAAAGCACTTGTAGGCCAGACAAGGAATAAAGGATGGAAACTGAACAAGAAGATATTTAACCTGGAAATAAGGAGAAATTTTCTAACAATGAGAACAATCAACCAATGGAACAGCTTGCCCTCGGAAGTTGTAGGAGTGCCATCATTTGAGACTTTCAAGAAGAGATTGAACTGCCATTTCTCAGAAATAGTGTAGGGTCTCCTGCTTGGGTGGGGGGTTGGACTAGATGACCTTCAAGGTCCCTTCCAACTCTGATTATCTGAGTATCTGAGTAATAAGTCTACTGAAAGCCACTATGCATTTAACACTTTTATTTATTTGTTTGTTTGTTTACTTATTTATAAAATTTATTGGACATCCATCTTACCATAAGGTAGCTCTGGGTGGCTTACAGTTATAAAAATGTACCTATACATCAGTGGTGGGATTCAAAAAAAATTACTACCGGTTCTGTGGGCATGGCTTGGTGGGCGTGGGGTGGGGTGGGGTGGCGTGGTGGATGTGGCTTGGTGGGCATGGCAGGGGAAGGATGCTGTAAAATATCCATTCCCTCCCCACTCCTGGGGGAGGGTTACTGCAAAATTACTAACGTGCTTTCCAGCTCCCTTCTCCTGTGCAGGGCAACAAAAGAAGGCCCAGCCAATCAGATGGGATTTGGGAAGCAGAGAATAAATGGGGTGGGGCCAGTCAGAGGTGGGATTTGCTGGTTCTCCAAACTACTCAAAATTTCCGCTACCAGTTCTCCAGAACTGGGCAGATCCTGCTGAACACCACCTCTGCTATACATGCACATTAAAATAAATAAATTAAAACCAAACATTAAAATCTAAAGACATATATTTATTTTACTTTATTTTGTACTCAGTCTGCTGGTAAACCTCCATTGCTTTTCAAACTCCTAATGTTGATTTGCTGGCAATTCTCTATTTTGATTTTTCTTCCTATGTGCATACTTACCCATCAAACTATTTCTTTTTGAAATAACTGATGTTACACAAAATGTAAAGACGTCCTAAGCCAAAGAATGTAAGAGTCTAAGATCGAAGAGAAAAAAGGAACTGTTTTGTTTATGCCAACACCATTCACACCTTTATACCTCTGTCTTTTCAATTATTTATTGTTTCCACTAAATATAGTTCCTGCTTCATATAGTAGTTTTTATTCTTTAAACTGCTCACTTTCTCTTTCATTCAGTGCCTGTTAATTCCTTCCAACCATGAATTTCTCTGTCTTCTCCTTCCTCTGAACAGATTCCTTTTTGCTCCATGTGTTTGTTTGCTATTCAATCTTCATTCTTTCTCTTTCTGTGACCAAGCCACCTCACTATGTTTTTATGTACCAATCATTCAGTTTTGTATTCAGTATGCATTATTCAGCAGCCATTCATTCTTGATCCTATCTCATCTTCTTTTACCATACATACTTCTCAAATAACCTATTCCTGTTACATTCAACTTCCTTTTATATTGCTTCTGACACACTCAGCTCTGACATCCATATAACAACATAGACAGAAACACCCTGTTATACACACTGTTATACATTTTTGGGCTTTTTGAACAAATATTCATTTCAGCCAACAGGATCTGTACATTTTAAAATCTCTCCAATCTACTGAAATCCCTCTGAATTTTTGCTGCTTCTTTTAACCATAACTATTCCTTGCTCACATTGACAATATTCTTGCAAATATCTTTTTCTCCCTTTCTCCTGTTTTATTTTTTGCAGTATTCATTCCCTTACCTGTTTCCCCTCATTCGCAGTCTCTTTCCCCTTTTCATTTCACAAAGTCTCCTTTTACATAATACCCATTAGCATAATTATTCACACTTTTGTGGCACTCTAAAATATAACTCTGTTCTTTTGGTTCCATACAGCTTCCACATCCACTTTTCTTGCATCTAGTTATACTGAGAGACAAATCTATCTCTCAAGTCTTTTTCATTTATGACTTGCATTTTCTGTTCCTGCAGCCACTCTGTCTTATCTCTTTTCTTCTTTCCATGTCTATTTACTATCTAAGATATACTTTTAATATAACAAAAAATAATTTTGCCCAAATTGAGAACTTCTCATCACCCACATTCTTTCGTTTGCCAACTGCATGTATGAGTAGACTTATATGTCAACTATCTATTTGAAATAAGCAATCCTTTTCTTAAGCAGAGATTTATTAGATAGCTTTTGTTTTCATGTATACAACTTCATCACAAAGTGCCTGATTACTCAACCCTATACAGCACAACCAAGACAATCTGTGCAAAGGCTAACACTGCTATATGTAAAAAATATTGCAGAAACCACCAACGGACTATTACAATCACATGGCATCAGTGTGGCTCACAAACCAACTAAAGCCCCCCAAAACCAAAACTTTAGTTTACCCAAGTAAACCAGAAATCCAGCAGTCCCAGAAAAAAAAATAGGAATCATTTGCAACATACAATGTAAAGACTGCAACAGCCACTATATAAGACAAACAGGCATAAGACTAGCAGAGTATATCCATGAACACCAACTATCAATCAGAAGACATGAAGACATGATGAAAGTTCCTTAATTTCATGGACAGAGTTAGCCATAGTTTCAACTGGGAAACTGTGACCATCCTAGACCAAACCAAGTCCAAAACCACTAGAGAATTCCTGGAAGCCTGGCACTCTGACAAATCCATTATCAACAAGTATATAGACACAATCAACATTTATATACTGTGCAAAAGAGACAATCAATGAGCCAAAAAACCCAGAAAGCCTCACAGCAATCAACATCCAGATGAGCACAGATTAACTCCAGGATTACCATTAGACCAGGAGTGTCAAACTCACATCATCATGACGGCGTCATGTGATGTATTGGGACTTTTTTCCCCTTCATTAAACTGGCCGGGGACATGGCCAGCACATGACGCATCCAGCCCAAGGGCTGGGAATTTGACAACCCTGCATTAGACTAACAATCAAAAAGCAAACAACACTCCAACCAAGGAACTACCAAATAAGCTAAAGATTTACCAAGACATCTCCCACTAATATTGACAGGGTAAGCTGCTAAAATATAAAATGAGAACAAACCCCACACCCTACTAGTACTTATAATGTTACCTAGTTTGGATAATGAAACATCTGTAAGAAAACAACCAAGCTCAGAGAGCATGAAAGGAACCCCTCAGTCGATAAACGGTTTCTAGTCATTGATGAATGTCAGTAATGATCTTTCACTAATCAAAGAATTTATCCATCTCAGCAAGTTCTATCAATATCAAAAACCATTTCTCCATATGGGTAATGCTGAAACTTTCTGTGTTTGTGAATATAGTAATCTTCCTGCAGTAATCATACATTGAAATAATATTACATGTGTCCCTTGTAAACTATTCATCCATCAGTCCTAAAAGGAAGTGTCCTGGCAATGTGGTGTCTTCTTCATATGAATTTTCTCTTAAATAGCTGGATAAATCTTTGCATTGCCCTCCATCCATTTTGGGTGATTGCTGAGCATTCATGATTTGATTATCTTTATATTCATAAAAATTGCAAACCGAATATCAATTTAAAGGGACATTTTAAACTTTTGTTGAAATTTAAAGAATCATGACCAAGGTGTACTTTAAGATTAATGTAGTAATGGCCAAACTATAGGAATTGCTCAGCCAATTGCTGCAAAAGAGCCAATTATCATGTAAGATGGGAAATTGCAATCTGTTTATTCTGTGCAATAAGAAAGAGGTGCCCTTGGGACCCAAGTCACAAATTGAGAGCCCCTAATAAACAAATTAGCATAGTCTTTATACACTTGTAAGAGCAAAAGCTGAAGGCATATGATTATTTGCAACAATAAGCTGCTTGAGAATGGCCCTCCCAGAAAGTGGGTTCATTATTAAAATACCACAGCCCTTTTTCTTCCATCTCTGAGAAGGTTGGGAGCTAAATGTGCAAAACTTTCTTATTAATTTGTGTCTCACAACAAAAGGAATCTAGCCTTAAGTCTACTTTTCTAGTACAAGATGGTATGAGTTATTTGATGAGACAAAAATCCTTCCAGGAAATTGCAGGGTAAGATGCACCCCCCCCCCGCCCCCCAAAAGGGAACAAGGATGAGCAGGATTTGATTTTTAACAAAACATGGTTTCTGTGATTAAAACCCATAGTTAAAGCCCATATATCAACCCATCAGTTGCAGTATTGTTACTTGCATGTTTCTTCCCTAATCTTTGTCAAGACCCATGAATCTGGTCTTTTAAAAAAGGCTTATATAGAATGGAATAGAATAGAATAGAATAGTATTCTTTATTGGCCAAGTGTGATTGGACACACAAGGAATTTGTCTTGGTGCAAATGCTCTCAGTGTACATAAAAGAAAAGATACATTCGTCAAGAGTCAAGAATCATAAGGTATAACACTTAATGATCATCAAAAGATAGAATAAGCAATCAAATCACACTAGGAAACAGTCAATATAAATCATAAGGATACAAGCGACAAAGTTACAGTCCTACAATCGCAAATGGGAGGCGATTGGTGATAAGGAGTGATGAGAAAATTAACAGTAATAGTAGTGCAGACTTTGTAAATAGTAGGACAGTGTTGAGGGAATTATTTATCTAACAGAGTGATAGCTTTCAGGAAAAAACTGTTCTTGTGTCTAGTTGTTCTGGTGTGTAGTACTCTATAACATCGGTTTGAGGGAAGGAGTTGAAACAGTTTATGTCCGGGATGTGAGGTGTCTGTAAATATTTTCACAGCCCCCTTTTTGACTCGTGCAGTATACAGGTCCTTGATGGAAGGCAGGTTGGTAGTAATTGTTTTTTCTGCAGTCCTAATTATCCTCTGAAGTCTGTGTCTGTCCTGTTGGGTTGCAGAACCAAATCAGACAGTTATAAAGGTGCAGATGACAGACTCAATCATTCCTCTGTAGAACTGTATCAGCAGCTCCATGGGCAGTTTGAGCTTTCTGAGTTGGCGCAGAAAGAACATTCTTTGTTGTGCTTTTTTGATGATGTTTTTGATGTTAGGTGTCTATTTTAGGTCATGTGATATAGTAGAACCTAGAAATTTGAAGGTCTGTATTGTTGATACTGTGTTGTCTAGTATTGTAAGAGGTGGTAGTATGGGAGGGTTTCTTCTAAAGTCTATCACCATTTCTACGGTTTTGAGTGTGTTCAGTTCCAGATTGTTCTGGTTACACCACGAGGCAAGTTGTACAACCTCCTGTCTATATGCATGTAATGAGAAAGACAGGATATACATTTAATAATACAAATAAATATCAAAAGTGTATGGAAAAATAAGAGGTGACTAAAATTATTACATAAGTGTGATGGGCAATGGGCACATAGATACAAAAAAGAAGAGTGAACCAAAAATTTCAAAGAGATAGAAAATAACATTATAATATTATAGTATTGGTTGAATCAATGTTATACTTCTCATCAGCACAAAAGCTCCAGCTTTCTATCCTCCAAACAACATATACTGGAACTATGGAGACTCTAGAGATAGTTGATAAAGTTTGTTAAAGACATGAAACAGCTATTATGAAAACCTACTTTTTGGTAATCTAGAAAAAAGTGGAATAGATAGCACCAACACCAAATGGATTTGCAACTGGCTGAGAAAGCATACTCAATGAGTAGTCCTTAATGGGTCTAAGTCTACATGGAGGGAAGTAAGCAGTGGGGTGCCACAAGGTTCCATCTTAGGCCCAGTACTCTTCAATATCTTCATTAACGATATAGAAGGGGAACTTACCAAATTTGCAGATGATATTAAGCTGGCAGGAATAGCTAACATCCAAGAAGATAGGCTCAAGATCCAGATGGATCTTGACAGACTAGAACATTGGGCCATATTTAACAAAATGAAATTCAATGTAGAGAAAAGTAAAGTCCTACACTTAGGCAAGAAAAACCAAAAGTACACATATAGAATGGGTGAAGCCAGGCTCAAAAGCAGTAACTGTGAGAGGGATCTTGGAGTCTTAGTGGACAACCAGCTAAATATGAGCCAGCTGTCTGCAGCAGCAGATAAAAAAGCTAATGCAATCCTAAATTATATTAACAGAGGGATACAATCAAGATCAAGGGAGGTACTAATACCACTCTATAAAGCCTTAGTAAGACCACACCTAGAGTACTGTATCCAGTTTTGGTTACCACATTATAAAAAAGATGCTGAGACTCTAGAAAAAGTACAGAGAAGAGCAACCAGGGTGATTAGGGGACTGGAGACTAAAACATATGAAGAACATATGATGAACTGGACATGGCTTGTCTAGTAAAGAAAAAGACCAGGAGAGACATGATAGCAGTGTTCCAATATTTGAGGGGCTGTCACAGAGAGGAAGGGGTTAAACTATTTTCTAAAGTGCCTGTAGGCCAGACAAGGATTAACGGATGGAAACTGAACAAGGAGAGATTTAACCTAGAAATAAGGAGAAACTTTCTGACAGTGAGAACAATCAACCAATAGAACAACTTGCTGTTGGAAAGTTGTGGGAGCATCATCACTTGAAACTTTCAAGAAGAAATTAGACTCCCATCTATCACAGGGGTCGCCAACCTTTTGGACCTCAGTGACCACCAAACTCATAATTTTAAATCCTATGAACCAGAGACCCTGGAATAATCCCAAAAAAAGTCTGCAGGAAAATTCCCCACCCCATTTTCCTACCGATCGATCATTCTTTATTTGGGATCGCAGGATATTGTTTCCAGTTCCATTCTCGGGGGGGGGGGGGGGGAGAGACTTTTGGCTTCATGCAAGGAAAGCAGCAGAAGGCTTTCTCTCTCTCCCCCATATTCCGCCAGAAATGAGTCTTCGTGAGACTTGTCGTGCCAAAGATCCATTTCTGGTGGAGTTTGGGGGGAGAGAAAGAAAGACTTTTGATGCTTTCCTTGCATGCAGCCAAAAGCAGAAGCAGAACGAAGCAGCCCAGTGCCCAGGTGAGGTGTGTAGGGCAAATGGAGCAAGTTCCCCCCCTCCGCCCTTTTCTTCCTCCCCTCACTACCTCATGTTGTTCACAATGCAAATGACTCCAGCCTTGTCTTCCTGTGGGCATGTGGGCAGCGCAGCCTTGTGTTCCTGCACAGCCTGGATTAATTGCTTTGGAGGGTGCTTTGGGAGTGACATTTCTCTGGAGACCACCAAAATTTTCTTGCGGACCATCAGTGGTCCCTGGCCCACTGGTTAGTGACCACTGATCTATCAGAAATGGTATAGGGTCTCGTGCTTGGGCAGGGGATTGGACTAGAAGACCTCCAAGGTCCCTTCCAACTCTGATTATCTGTTATGAATGAATGAATGAATGAAAATTTATTTATACACTGCTCCTCTCCCGAAGGACTCGGAGCGGTGTACAGCCATGCAATTAAAACGTTAAATATACAAAAATTAAAACTAAATTAAATACCCTGGCTGCAAACAATTAAAACCCCAACCTTAAACTCTAAAATTAGCATAAAATTAAAATACCCAAATCTAAAATCAGCTCAAGCTGGCCTGTCAAAGAGCCAGGTTTTCAAGGCACGCCTGAAGGTCCCCAGGTCCGTGGCTTTACGTAACTCCGGAGGCAACCCATTCCAGAGGGTAGACGCCCCCACAGAGAAGGCCCTATTCCTCAGGGTCACCAGTCGGCACATAGATGCCAACGGGACCCGCAAGAGACTCTCTCTGTGGGAGCGCACTGGATGGTGAGAGGAAACTGGCAGAATGCGATTTTGTAAATATCCTAGTCCGATGCCATGGAGCGCTTTAAAAGTTAACACTGCAACCTTAAGCGCACCTGAGAGGCCACTGGCAACCAATACAGCTCGTGCAGGAGGGGCGTCACATGAGCGAACCTTGACGCCCCCATAACCACCCACGCGGCTGCATTCTGTACCAGTTGAAGCCTCTGGATGCTCCCACTCGGGAGCCCCATGTAGAGGGCGTTACAATAGTCCAGTCGGGAGGTGACCAGGGCATCTATAAAAGATGTGTAAAACTCCAGGAAACTTGTTTTACAAAGGAGATAAGTGAGAACAGATGTGATAAAGGAGCATATTTAATGACATAGAAAAGTTGTCTCAGTGTGGTTGGGATTCTTTTTTGAACTGGAGATGTATTATTTTGCAAAAGTGGCTAAGGACATAAACAGATATGGAAACTTAAACTTTTTATGCAGGCATTTACAACAGGACTAAACAACACAGTAGTAGGGTCAGATCCCCCTCCAGGTTTCCCCCATATTCCCCCCCCACAACTCTCCTACTCCTTCCCCTTCCACATCATTTGTTTCTGGGCTTGTCTGGGCACCCACAACTGAGCACCCAGTTCTCTTGTCAGTGGAATGGCTTGCCTTCAGCGGTGGTGGCTGCTCCATACTGGAGGCTTTTAAGAAAAGCCTGGACATCCATTTGTCTGAAATGGTATAGAGTCTCCTGCTTGGACTAGAAGACCTCCAAGGTTCCTTCCAATATTGGTGATGATGATGTTGTGAAAGGAAAGGAAAATGCTGGGATCATTGTGAGGTGCTTGGCATGGCTCGATCTTTTTCCAGCTCAACTGAACACCTTCAGTTGTGTTCTACTTCAGTATTGGGGAAAGAACTTTCTCAGGGACATTTGCCCACCTCCCCCCCCCCCCACACCAGAGGTGGTATTCAGCAGGTTCTGACCAGTTCTGAAGAACCGGTAGCAGAAATTTTGAGTAGTTCAGGAACTGGCAAATACCATCTCTGACTGGAGATTTTACAGTATCCTTTCCCTGCCACGCCCACCAAGCCACGCCCACAGAATCGGTAGTAAAAAAAATTGAATCCCACCACTGCCCCACACCCCTAAACGAGGGCTTCTCTACCAAAAGTTAATTCCTTCCATGCTTTCCAGGTCTTGGGTGGAACTCTTGTCCCTCAAGTCTTCACTTTCTTTCTTCTAGGGAAGCCATCCAACCCAATCCTTTTTCCTCTCTTCTTGAAATGCTTGCCTTCTTTCTCCAGGATTTTTCTCCAATATTTCTTTCCAGCTACTCTGTTAACTCCAGCTAAAGTTTTTCTTTCTCTCTTTCGTTCTCTTTCCAGTTTTTGGTTAGACCAGCAACATGCCCTCCAGCAACTGAGGAAATAGTTGTCTCTCCACCGCCCCCTTTAAAGTTGGATCCCGATTAGAGTTGAACTTTGATCCCCAACACCTGTATTATTGCCTGGACCAACATGACTGCTGATTCAAAATCTCCTCATGCCAACCCTGACAATAGTCAGATCAGCTCATCACACCTAGTGATGAGGCCAGAAGTGAGCTGTTTAATTTCTTTAAAAAGATGCATGGTAATATTTGCATATATTTATTTTTGTTTTAAAAAAATAGTCATGGTCTTTTCTTCCTCCTATTAATAGATCAGAAAGCTTTTCCCTATTTTCTCTTTGATCTCATTTTATTTTATTTTCTCAATTCATTTGAACCTGAGTTTCATTGTGAACTAGGATTGGACCTGATGTTTAACAAATTACATATCAACCCTCAACTAAAATGTATTCGTGTTATCATAAAAAACCTAGAATCTGAATATATGGAAAAAAATGGGTTAGAAAATGATCTCTCAAGATCCTCTAGTATTCTGTAAATAAGGCAGAACTAGGATAGGTAGATCCCGATCTGCAGGGCTGATGGGAAAATCCAACAAGCTTGCAGAATGACTGCTGTAAAGAATTACATAACACCAATTTGCCAGAGATGCATCTTATGCATCTGCCAAGACTGAAATCATCTATTGCAGAATTAGGAACTTCAAACAGGAATTTTAGTCTAAAGAAGGTGGGTTTTTTTTAGTAAAAAGCAATTGATTTTGATCATCACACTTTCAAGTACATAGACACATACTCATCATGCTGGCCAGACAAAATATAGGAAGATAGATATGAGGCATCCAGTTGACAAAGGAAGATCTTCAAAATCCTCTTTGTTTCACCTCACTTTTGTACAGGAAAAAAAACAACACCCTGTTCTCTTTAAAGGAGGAAAGTTTGCTTTCAGATCTCCCAAAAGTCTTGAAAGGGAAACATGTTTGACTCCTTCTGACCTTCAATGTTGGAAAGAAAATGATAAAATATTCACTGGTCAGAATCTCACCCAGATTTTTAAAAAAACCTGCTTAAGCATCAGCTGTCCTGCACCTGTCTAATTGCTAGCTGGAAGTTAACTTGCTCAGCTAGATTTAAATTCTTAACCATGGCACAACAATATATCACCCTTACTTTTGGGCTTTGCACAATAAATGCCCCTTAAAGTGTAAGATACATTAATTCAGTGCTGGGAGGCCTGTAGACTGAATTCATCTTAAAAATAAATTCATCTTATTTATAAATTTAAACATAATTTGAATTATTTTTATCATATAGTAGTTCTTTAAAAATGCACAACTTGCGAAGTGTAATCCAGGCATGTCCAACTTTCAGCTCATGGGTCACATATGGCCCTGCACAGCTAATAATGTAGCTCCATCAGAGTCTGTGATATTCTTTTGAAAAAAGCACCTTTGGGTAGTTCCACAAAATTGTAAACTCTTAACATTATTGTGTGATTTATATACAGTATATTAACTATATTATATATTTTATATGTAGCCCAAGACAATTCCTCTTCACTCAATGTGAACCAGGAAAGCCAAAATGTTGGACTCCATGGTCTATTCAGTGTCTTTATCATTCATAAAGAGTTGAGCAGTGAGCTGGTAATGATAGAAGAAATGAACTCTTTTGCTTAATTGGGCAAAGCAAAATCAATTTAGATCCCCTCCAATTGGGTTTCAGGCCCGGGCACAGCACGGAGATGCGTTGATCGCGTTAGTGGATGATCTCTGGAGGGCCCGGGACAGGGGTTGTTCCTCTGTCTTGGTCCTGTTAGATCTCTCAGCGGCTTTTGATACTGTTGACCACAGTATCCGTGGTTTCGGGGTAGAGTTCCGTCAGTATGCTGATGACACTCAGCTATACATTTCTACCCCGGGCCGTTGAAATGATGACCCGGTGCCTGCAAGCTGTGCGGAGCTGGATGGGGGTCAACAGGCTTTGGCTCAATCCGACCAAAACCGAGAGGCTGTGGTTTCCTGCGCCCAGATACAGTCAGGACATTCCATCGCTGACCGTGGGGGGAGAAATTCTGACAGAGAGGGCGCACAATCTGGGAGTCCTCCTGGATGTACGGCTGTCGTTAGACGATCATATAGCAGCCGTCACCAGGGGGGCTTTTTATCAGGTCCGTCGGATCTACCAGTTGCGGCCCTTTCTGGATCAGGGCGCATTGCTCACGGTCACTTCTGCCCTCGTCATCTCCCGCCTAGACTATTGCAATGCTCTCTACATGGGGCTCCCCTTGAAGAGCATCTGGAGGCTTCAGCTGGTGCAGAATGTGGCCGCATGGGTGATCTTGGGGGCTTCTCGGAGCTCCCATATTACACTGCTCCTGCGTGAGCTGCACTGGCTCCCGATGGTCTTCCGGATGTGATTCAAGGTGTTGGTGACCATCTTTAAAATGCTCCATGGCTTGGGACCCCGGTACTTGCAGGACCGCCTACTGCCACCATCGGCTTCCCGCCGGCCAGTGCGCTCCCACAGGGTGGGCCTCCTCGGGGTGCCACTGACTGGACAATGTCGGCTGGTGGTCCCGAGGGTGCGGGCCTTCTCTGTGGGAGCACCCTCCCTTTGGAACGAACTGCCTATGGAGATGCGAGCCATTGCTGACCTGCAAGCCTTCTGACGCGCACTAAAGATCCACCTTTTCCAGCAGGCCGGTCTGGCCTAATGTTATGAGAAGGGTTTTAAAATTTTAACTTAATTTTAAAATTTTTATTGGGTTTTATTGGCTTCGTAGTTTTTAATTCAGCCATTTATTTAATAACTTTTAAATTTATTTTAACTTTGCTGATTGTATGTTTTTATCATGGCTGTTCACCGCCCCGAGTCCCTTTTTGGGAGAGGGGGCGGTATATAAACTTGATAAATAAAATAAAATAAATAAATAAATAAATATGCTACATATGCTAAAACCAGTGGTGGGATTCAAATTTTTTTACTACCGGTTCTGTGGGTGTGGCATGGTGGGCGTGGCATGGCTTGGTGGGTATGGCAGGGGAAGGATACTGTAAAATCTCCACTCTCACCCCACTCCAAGAGAAGGTTACTGCAAAATTCCATTCCCTCCCCACCCCACTATCCTGCTTTGCAGCTCCATTCTCCTGTGCAGGGCAACAAAAGAAGACCCAACCGATCAGCTGGGACTTGGGAGGCAGAGAATAGATGGGGATGGGGCCAGACAGAGGTGGTATTGTGAACTACTCAAACTTTCCGCTACCGGTTCTCCGAACTACTCAAACTTTCCGCTACCGGTTCTTCAGAATTGGTCAGAACCTGCTGAATACTACCTCTGGCTAAAACCCAATTGTTGGCTTTCTATTGCATCCTATAAATCTGGACTGCTAGTACTCAAGAATGCAAAGCAAAGCAGGAACACCTAGACAGGTGGCCCAGAGAATCCTTCTCCTGACCCTATCTCTGCAACAAATTTTGAACATACTGTATATGGAGATAAGATTTCTTTGAAGCAAGTTACTATTTACACAGAATTTATCTGTTATACTTGGAATGTTGTCTGTGATTAATTGTAGCCTTTTTTTCTTTCTTTTAATGCATTCTCTCTTTCCTAATAAACTTCTTGTTACAATTAGAGATGTGGTTTTATTAATCTAAACATGGAATTTCTTATTCAAATCTTCCCATGGTTGCAGAGTTACTTCTTAAGTATTCAGAATGCTGAGATGGTTTTGATACAATTTGTATTTCTGGGAAAGATTCAAAATGCCTTCCTTTCCAAATGGGATGAAGAGAGAGATGGATTATGAACTTTCCAGATAGACAAACTAGAGCAGAGGTCTCCAAACATGAGCAATTTTAAGACTAAAATTTGTGGACTTCAATTCCCAGAATTCTCCAGCTAGCATAGTTTGGGGAACCCCTGAACTAGAGTGCTACAGGAGCTTCAGACTAAAGATAATATTATTGTTTACTGTGGAATAGGTTTGCCTTGTATTTAAACTGCCATATGTGCGATCAAAATGTTCCCCTTATTGTCATTCTTTCTAAGAACGCTTTCTAGAACCCCTTCTTACATTCTTCCCTTTCTGAGCAAATAAGCAAGCAGTCTCTCATCATTTTATTTTTTATCAAACTTATGAGGCTCATTTAAGGCTCAGAAGGATTCTTAGAAATCAAGATGATGCTGGAATCTGGGCTTTGCTTCATAACAAGACAGATTTATCACTCTTACTTTTTTAAAATAGAGAAGATCAGAGAAGATGGACAAGAAGCCTGATGGACCAATGGAAATGTCTACTCACTGACACCATGCAAACAATGGGTGTTTGGGTCCTAGGTGACCCAAAAGAGATCATAGGAGGCCTTTGGATCTTTTTGGAGCATTCTGCAATCCTAGAACAAATTTTTTTCTAACTTAGAAAACATTGAAAATTGTAGTCCCAACACATTGGATGACATCAGGTTAAGAAAGATTATTTTAGAGCAGTGGTTGCCAACCACTGGTGGTCCGTGAGAAAATTTTGGTAGTCCGCAGAGAAATGTCCCCCCAAAGCACCCCTCCAAAGCAATTAATCCAGGCTGCGCAGGAACACAAGGCTGCACCGCCCACATGGCCCGCCCACCCACTGACCCCCCCCATCTTCGGCCAAGCACAAACCTTACCTTGAGTAGAGCCACATGAGCTGGAACTGGAAGGTAAGACCAATACTGGGGGATGGAAATCCGCCCTGGGGTGTCTTGCTGATATTGGTGGGAAAGTCAGTCCCATATTCCAGAGCTTCAGTAGTCACAGGACTGGCCCTTTGGTCATCCCAGGGCAGCTGCTCCTCCACCCGGATGCACCGGCCTGCCATTGACTGGAGGAGCTGTTCTGGGATAACTAAAGGACCAGTCCTATGACTGCTGCAGCTCTGGAATATGGGAGCGACTTTCCCACTAACGTCAGCAACCCACCATCAGTCAAAATTCATTTTAGTGGTCCATGGGATTTAAAATTATGAGTTTGGTGGTTCCTGAAGTCCAAAAGGTTAGCGACCCCTGCTTTAGAGGTATCCAAAGTTAGGCAGTTTGAACCTGACAGTACTTGCTATTATCTTACCATCATTAAAAGAGATTCCCTTGGATAACTATTAAATACTTTAAAGTATTTCTTGATGGCTAGTTGCACTTATGAAGAAGAGGTGAGGGGAATGCTATTATGAGTTGGAGAATATGATATGTGGCTGAAATTATGAATGGCAATTATCTTGCTAATTTTATTGGCCATTCTTTTCTACCTTTTTATTCTTGACAAATAATGATGCATTTTTGTCCTCAGTAGTTAGAACTTGTCAAATCTCTACTTTTGAGTTGCCCAGCAGGGACTATGCTGCCAAGTATGACTTGCCCATGTTATGGTTTTAAGGGTGCCAAAGCTGCAGCTCTAATGGAAATTTTAATGATGCCAATGACAAAAAGTAAAAGCAATGCATCTTTCATCCGACGAGTTAAAAGAGCATACTTAATTCTTTGCCAATCTGCCTCTTGGCTTCATTTTATTTGCCCTAGGCAAACACTTAACTCAAGGTTTCTACTTTCATGAACATTATAGTTGAGACAGATTTTTGCTAGAGAAAGGTGTTGGACTGACAGCGCTGTCACAAAATGGAAGGCTTCAGTCTCTAGATGTGAGAAATATTTTTAAAGAGTTTTTATTTGTTTGCAAAGTTCATGGCATTGACAGTGCAGGATTTTCTATGCCTGAGCAAATTTTCTCAAATGTTTAACGGCTGATTCTTACATATAAACTTCTTTGTTATAGAACTATAGTATTATGGCTTCTCATCATGAACAGGAAACAGTAGGTTTGAAATTTGGGAAGAATGTCTCCACATTTGCCTCTATCTATAGCTATTGAAAGGTCGGCAATTCGGCAATTTGAATCCCCAGCACCACATAACTGACTGAGCTCCTGTTACTTGTCCCAGCTTCTGCTAACCTAGCAGTTCAAATACATGTAAAAATGCAAGTAGAAAAATAGGGATCACTTTGGTGGAAAGGTAACAGCATTCCGTGCACCTTCGGCATATAGTCATGCCAGCCACATGACCATGGAGATGTCTTCGGACAGCGCTGGCTCTTCGGCTTTGTAATTGAGATGAGTACTTCCCCCTAGAGCTGGCTAGCATAGATGTGCGAGGGGCACCTTTACCTTTACTTTTTATAGCTCACACTGTCTTATAATGTCACCTATTCTGAAAACTCATTGACCGGAGCAAGTAGAGATTGAAGATAAATTTCAAATTGGGGATACTTTGTGCAAATTAAATGGCCATGTGAATATTACAAAGGATTTTTCTTTGAAGCCTTGGAAATCTAAATAGTGTGAAATGCTTCAGTTCCTTTTCATGGAAATGGTTGGCTATAGATCAAGATAAGTAGTTTTAAGGCATATGATTGTACACATAAAGAAAATTTAAGATGTCTAAGTACATTCTTTTTAAGCACAAAACAAAATAAATGCATTTCAATATCTACATCATGTATGTATGTCCAAGTATGTGCACACATAGGTGAAAACACATATGCAAAAGAACACAAAATAATAACTTGTTATTGAAGAAATACACAGTGAGCTCAAATTGGACAAATTTGGAATCACATTTTGAAAGAAACAATTATTGTTAGATATTAACATATATGCCCTGATTGGTTGGCCAATGGCAGGAAATTGAAGAGCTGTCACTGGTTGGGGCCGCGACAGCTTGGGCATAAAAAAGGAGCTGCCGGGCTGCTGTTCTTTGTTCTGAACAATATAATAAAGAAACGCAAATGGTTAAAGCCTCCTGTGTCTTCTCTCATGATTCAACACTGGCAATGAAGGTGGGATTCTGAGAGAAGTGGGATTGCAAGTGGGATTGCAAGTGGCTAGCTAACTGAACAAAGAACTCAACATGGCTGGAAACAATATGCCACCCACACTGTTTGACCTGACGACCGATGACTGGGAGTCCTATGTTGATCGTTTCCAGATGTTCCTGGAGAGCAGTGACCTAGTATATATTACAGAACAGAGGAAAAGAGCAGTTTTCCTCATACATTGTGGTCCCACCGTTTTCAAGATGGCTAAAGCCCTTGCAGCCCCGAGCGATGTAAAGACAATGGCGTGGCCAGATTTGGAATGAATTCTGAGAGCTCATTACACTCCCCCTGTATCTTGTCTAGTCAAAAGACACGAGTTCTACCAGAGAGATCAGAAGGAAGGAGAGAGCATAAACGATTTCATAGCTAACCTGAGGGACATCGCCGGGGCATGTGAATTCTGAATGTAGATGAGGCAATAAGGGATCATGTAGTCCTGGGACTGAGAGACCTAACCTTACAGAGCTAGCTCCTAACGAAACCAAAAATAACACTAAAAGAAGCTATCAAAGAAGCAGCCACAGTAGAAGCATCGCAGAAATCCGCCGCAGCCATGAGAAAAATGAATAAGAATCCACAATCCCCCAAAAAAGACACTGCCGCCATTCACCACGAGGACCTTGAATCCGGGTTGGGGTCAGAAGATGATGAAGAAGTGAATCAACTCCACCCTAAGTGACACTAGAACAGCAGTGAAAGGAAACGGAAGGAATTTTGGTGTGTGGGTTGTGAAGGAAATCACCTTAGATCGGAATGCTGGTTCCGAGATGCTATTTGCCAATGCTGTGAGCAAAGGGGGCACATTGTAAGAGCATGTCAAGCATTCAAGCCAGACAACTGAAGACCAAGACAAAGTACACCCCCAAGAACTCAGGAAAATCAAACTGAAAACCGTGAGGGTCCAAATAAAAAGAATCGATAGAACCACGAGCCAAGCACAAAAATAGGTGAAACGCACCAGATGGTAATCGCGGGGCACTCCAGTATACCAAACACTAGGAAAATACATGTTAACATTACAATAGAAGGTGAGCCATGTAAAATGGAAGTGGATTTGGGGTCTCTTCTATCAATGGTGTCATGGGATACCATCAAAAGAATAATTCCCCAACTGACAAAAATAAAACCAAAGAAACAAAAAATAATTTTAAAAGACTATCAAGGGAAGAAGATTCCAGTCATTGGCATTGGAGAATTCAGAGTATCATGAAGTTACTCTGGAATCCTGTCTTTAACTGTGGTCAACTGGGACCAGCCAAAACTGTTGGGGCTCAAATGGTTCAAGCCATTGGGAATTGAATTCACGGGCATACACAGCATCACGGATACCAAGTGGGAGGACCAACTGATAGAGGAATTCCAGGATATTTTTGACAGAAAATTAGGCAAGTACTTGGGGTTCCCTATTTCCTTTAATTTAAACCCAAATATTGCACCAATCAGACTAAAAGCAAGACACATTCCCTTCGCACTTAAACCAAAAATAGATGAGCAGTTAGACAAGCTCGTTTCCCAAGGGATTTTAGAACCAATAGATCATGCGAAGTGGGAAACCCCAATAGTCACCCCTATCAAGCCAGATGGATCTGTGCGCATCTGTGCTGATTACTGCGCGACCTTGAACTGGGTGCTACAGCAGAGTGCGTACCCCATTCCAGTGGTGCAACACATCTTGCACTCTTTGGAGTGAGGAAATTCAAATTTATTTTGTGGATGAATCAAATTTATTTCAAAGAAATAAAGAACTTAATTACATCAGAACACATACTGATTCAATACAATAAAACCTTGCCAATAATAGTAACTTGCAATGCACCGCCTTTTGGGGTGGGCGCAGTACTCAGCCACCTTTTGCCAAATGGAAAGGAAGCCCCAGTAGCATTTTATTCAAAGATATTATCCAAACCTGAACAAAATTATAGCCAATTAGACAAGGAGGCGTTGGCTGCAGTTACCGGAATCAAACGATTCCATGAATACATATATGGATGGAACTTCACATTGATCATTGACCACAAACCCCTTTTGGGCATCATCGCAGGGGATAAATCCACCCCAAACATCATGTTTCCCCAGAATGACCTGTTGGATAGAATACTTATCTGCATACAATTACAAATTGATCCATAGACCAGGAAAAGAGATTGATCGTGCAGATGCATTAAGCAGATGCCCCCTGCCCAGCAAGGACGAAGACGCAGCACCAGCTACCACTACATTACTGATAGAGACAGTGCAATGAACACCAGTTACAGCATCCAATGTCGCGAGAGCAACTGCGAAAGACAGAACTCTGGCACATGTTTTGAACTGGGTAGGGAAGGGGTGGCCTGAATAGGAACAATCCGAAGAAACCAAACCTTTCAAAAACAGACAAACTGAACTATCCATACTGAAGGTTGTATTTTGTGGGGTGATTGAGTTATAATTCCAGCAATGTTAAGGGATGAAATAATAGAGATGCTGCATGCAGGGCACCTGGGGATAGTCAAAATGAAATAATTACCTATGTGTGGTGGCCAGGGATGGATAAGGAAATAGAGGCCTGGGTATCCACCTGCCAGAATTGTCAGGAAAACCAATCAGCCACCCATAGCACCCAAACACAAGTGGGAATTATCCAGGAGACCCTGGTCTAGAATACATATCGATTTTGCGGGGACACACATTTCTTATTGTAGTGGACACATACTCTAAATGGCTGGAAGTCAGCATCATGCAATCCACAATGACAGAAGCAGTAATAAGAACCCTAAGGAAACTATTTGCTACACACGGCCTTCTGGATATCTTAGTATCTGACAATGGACCTCAATTCACAGCCACACAGTTTGAGGGATTCTTAGCACAAAATGGGGTATGACATGCGCTCTCAGTGCCTGGTCATGCATCCACTAATGGTTTGGCTAAACGCCTGGTTTTCCACATGAAAGAAAAACTTCATAAACTAGGGCCTGGTGATTTGCAAGCAAAAATAGACAAATTATTAAGTATACAACACGTAACATCTAGTGCAGCAACAAATAAAAGCCCTGCGGAACTTCTTATGGGAAGGAAATTGAGATAACAATTAGACAGAGTACATCCCAATTACACACCAGAAAAACCACTAGATTCATCCAGCAAATGCCGAAATTTCAAAACGGGGGAATCAGTATATGCAAAAAACCTAACAAGGGACCCATTATGAGTACCAGCAATGGTGGTACAAGTAACAGGGCTGCGTTCACACAGAGTTGAGACTATAGAAGGCAGGATTTGGAAAAGACACATTGATCAACTACAAAGCCAGGGAACAAAGGGAACAAACAGGGAGGAAGGGGGAGACCATTCACACACAAGTATTACACAGAGAGAGGAAGCGGGAGACCCTTCACATGCAGCCAACAATAACAGGGGGTAAGGGAAAGACCCCAACCACCAAAATCAAATAAGGAATAATATAGAACAGGCCCTAACAACTACTCAAGCTCAACAATTAAAAAGAAGTACACAATCTCAACAATTAAGAATAGCATTCTTAATTGTACGCAATCTTCACAATTAAGAATAGCATTGGAAGAATCGAATGAAAATAGCAGACACTCACCAAACACACACAGAAAGCAACAATCCAAGGAAGGAAGCAAAAGGGCGGCATCTAGTAGAAGTAGATTGGCTGCCATGACGAGGAAATTCCAGGAGGTTCCACGGAGGGGAACAGGAGAGGTGATAATTCCAACTGAGCAGCTCGATGACCAACACATGACTGAGCTGCGCAGGTCTGGTCACACCCATAAGAGTCCTGCCTACTTGCATGATTACATACAGTAGGCAGAACAGGATTGGGTGAGCTGGACCAGGTGGGGAGGAGTGTTAGATATTAACATATACACCCTGATTGGTTGGCCAGTGGCAGTGGGAAATTGAAGAGTTATCACTGGTTGTAGCCACTGCAGCCTGGGGTAGAAAATGAGCTGCCGGGGCTGCTGTTCTTTGTTCTGAACAATGTAATAAAGAAACACAAATAGTTAAAGCCTCCCTTGTCTTCTCTTGCCCACAATTCAACAATTATGTTTCCTCTTACCAGGAATATCAACACGTTTCAACTACTACTTAGCCAGATTTAAAACATTGCCTGTCAGTCTAAGCAGTTTACAGTCTAATGAATCAGTCCAGCCGCCTTCAGCTTGTATGTCAAAACTACTTGTAAAAGCAGCTTTGATATAGGGCAAAGTGATGCTTGAAGTCAATCTGGGTGCATTATTAAGTTGATCTGACTAGCTCCCTTTTGCTTCCTTATATCTGCCCAGAAAGCCATTATTAAAAAATGCTAAGGAGGCACCTTGTGGCACTTAATTTAACTTGCTTAATTTTTCTTAAAAAAAGAATGCAAAAAACCTTCTAATTGAAGCTGTTGTTTATTGGATATATAGACCTCATCTCACAAAGGCAGTCTAGCAGTTAACAATAGAATAGAATAGAATAGAATAGAATAGAATAGAATAGAATAGAATAGAATAGAATACAGTACAGTACAGTACAATACAATACAATACAATACTTTATTGGCCAAGTGTGATCGGACACACAAGGAATTTGTCTTGGTGTAAATACTCTCAGTATACATACAGAAAATAAAATAAAATAAAAATCCATGTAGCACAGTATCAGTTAGAGTAATCTTTGCAAATGAAATAAATACAGAAATAAAACATATAATTAAAAGAGAAATAAAAAGTCTGTTACACAATTATCCAAGCCTACCCAATCAGCTTCAACCGCAATAATACATGAGCACACAACAGATGCAAACTCAATGTTAACCACTCCAGACTTGATTGCAGAAAGTATGACTTCAGCAACAGAGTGGTCAATGCCTATCTGACTCTGTTGTTACATCCTCAAACCTGCATTCCTTTAACCTCAAACTATCCACTATTGACCTCACCACATTCCTAAGAGGTCTGTAAGGGGTGTGCATAAGTGCACCATCGTACCTCCCGTCCCTGTCCTATTTGTACTTATTTCCTGTATTCTTACTCATGTTTATACTTATACCTATTATCTTGTAAGCAATTGAAAAATGAAATAAAATAAATAAATAAATCCCAATCCCAATAATTCTCCCATGCCTTTTGGAACAACTTCATTTTGACTAGATTTTGGAAGGCTACTACAGTGGGCATTAACCAGCTTCTGAAGAGATTCCTGAGAAATATTGTCTCCTGGCCTTATTCTTCCTCACCTTACAAAAATGGGGGACAAACAGTGGGGTCTCCCAGGCATATTATATTGAAAAAATTAACTCTTGTCGGAGATGGTAAACTGCAGAGACCTAGGCACCAAGTCATAAAAAAATTATAGATAAAACCAGTTCTTTGAATTTTTCTCAGAGAGTTACTGGTAGTCTGTATTATAGGTATAAAATGGTCTGGCAATAAGCATCCATCAGCAAGCAAACCATTGTATTCTGAACTAATTGTACTCCCTGAGTTCTGTTTATAGATATTCCCCATGGAATATATTACAGTGGTCTAAATGTGTGATGATAAGGACATGAGTCACTGTATTCATTGCAGAAATTATTGTGAGTTGTGCGCTAATGCAAGCTGGGAAAAGGCTTGATCACGGCTTCCTTATATTCATCCAAAAATAGCCATAATCCAGGTGGATCCCCAAATTATGGGTCTGTTACAGAGGTGGAATTCAATTTTTTTTTTTACTACTGGTTCTGTGAGCGTGGCTTGGTGGGCATGACAGGGAAAGATCCTGTAAAATCTCCAGTCAGAAGTGGTATTTGCCAGTTCTCCGAACTACTCAAACTTTCCGCTACCGGTTCTCCAGAACTGGTCAGAACCTGCTGCATATCACCTCTGGTCTGTTACCTCAGGCGGTGCTTCAAAAGATAGTATCAAACTTGACAAAGATTTGAGGTCATCTGTCAACATAAAGTCTGGATGATACTCAGTTGTATCCAACCAAGTGATCAAAGCTTTGTTCTAGTGTCTGTTGGAGAGTAAATAAGGAAGCTGTTGGGGTCTGAACATGGAAAAACAGGGTCAAGCTCAGCTCTAACAAGTCCAACTGATTCTAGGTTTATAGTTCTGAGGATTTTCCACCTTTAGTCCTGGATGAAATTGCATCCTTCACCAAACAAAAGTAATATATATAGTATATTATTCATAGCATCTGTTTTAGTATTTATGAAGCACTATCAACATGTAGGCTGCCTTATAATGTTTCTATAAAGTATATAAATGCTGGTACATAATCATGACTATTTATACTAATGTTTATAGCAGAGTTCATATGGCATTCAAGTCAAGCAGGAAAACCAAAAGGTACAGAATAAATATATCTACACATCATTTTTCCTCCCTTATATCTGCTTTTTAGATCCTTTGTGCAACAGTCATTCAGATATTTTTGCCTCATATAGAAAACTAGATGCCTTTTAATAAACTAATATAATGTAATACAATTTCTTCCCTCCCATGCTTCCCTTTCTCTATCAAAATTGATTTCTGTGCAATTTAAAATTGAGAAGAATCTTTCTGACATCCCCAGCCCAGCACTTTTTTATATATCAGGCTCACCCAGACTTTAAAAAGGATCAATTTTTTCCAATATTCTTCCCTCTAGTCTTCAAAACATCAGGAATTAAATTATCAGATTATCAAATCCCCCTTTTTAAACTGTTCCTTGATAAACCAATAAGAAACAATACCTAGATCCTGATTTGTGACTACATCTGGTTTTTAAAATGCTCATAAGTCACATAAGTGATTGAGATGCGTGATCTAAAATAGCATGCAAAGATATAGTATGTATATTTCTTTCTCAATATGTGGATTCCCCCCCCCCTTTGTTTTATATACATATATACCAATTGTACAATACTCGTTAGTTATAATCAGACAAGCTTCTTGACAATAGGGGACAAAAGATTCTTGTTCAGGGTAAAGTAGAGAAGCTGTAGTTTGAGAGGGGGGTGGAGATTGGATAGTGACATAAGAGTATTGAACATCTAAGAATAGACAATATCTGCTAAATGTCTTTCTTTTATCCAAAATGTTACAAAGGTTTCACTGTACATGTATGGCTGGGTGACATTAGAAAGAACCAATAAATCTTGTGGATTTCATTGAAGAAATGAATACTTGGTTTCTTTTTCTATCTGGATAGAAAGGAAATTAAACAGGAGGTTTAGTATGAGACTTGGGAAATGCTCCTTTCCACTTAAGGCCCTGCAGAAATCCTTCCCAAGTCCCTCCCTGAGTGAAGGGCAAAAGAGTTTCATTCTAATAATCTGTTTGTAAATATTTTACATGCTTATTGATTTAGAAGGTTAGGTGATTATGAATTCCTAATACAGTGTGGGGCTAGTGTGTATGAGATGCTGTCAGCAGCAAGGACGTAGCAAGGAGAAAAAGCATCTGAGAATAAGAAATAAGTATTACAAACTACAGATAAAAAGGAAGTTGAATGAAAACATGACTGCCTGTCTCTTGGTTGATTTTACAGGCTTGCTCAGACTCCGATGGGATGCATATTGAATTAGCTTGGGCTGGATAAAAAGTAAATGGGAATATTTTCCTTTCTTTTACTGATTATAGTGAAAGGTCCAAAAGTGAGAGCATTAGTAATGATAGAATCTTTCCAGTGTGTGGATCAGTAGAGCTTTTCATTTATAAGCAAATAATGTTCATATTCAATCTAATAGTTAACTCCTTAGTATTAATAAGCAGAACTAACTTCTTTTGTGTGATGGGGACAATATCTCACTTATAGATATTACAGACTTTGCAGGTGAAAGACTAGAATCTCACAGACAAGAGATGTGTAGATGAGCCCAAATCTGAACCATTTTGCTTTATTTTGTAGAAAAAATTAATACCTAACAGACTATGGTTGATTTTTAATTAAATCTCCCTGCTTACTGGAGAAGTCTGGGAGCTGAAATTCATACATCTCAAAGTTGCTGTGATTGAGAAACATTGAATTTTTTTTTTTTATTGTTGAACGTTTGTGCATTGGCCAGATGTTGATTGTTTTCACACCAAAGTTTCACAGATGAGTTGTCCTTGAAGGAAGTAGGTAAGCCAAGCATGGCTTTCAAAATCATTGCATTTGCAATTCAGTCACTTTCCCAGCTTAGAGACAGGGGAAGAATTAACACTGATAAGCCCATTGCTTGGGACTTCAGATGCCAGTAAAGAGTCTCTGATTCAAATTTGTAGCCCATGGGAATGGCAGAGCCAAGGTTGCAAATTTTTTGTTTTATATATTTATTTATCAGAATGCTATTCACCCTTAATTAAAGGCAGTTTATCAAAATAGAATTAAAATGGTAGCTTTAACATGATATGTCTTTCAGTGCTGGAATTAACATCTGTTACAGTTTTCCCCTTTATTTGTCTGTGCAGGACTTTGATTCTGTTTATTTGTATTCTAAAATTTAACCTCTTCCTTGGCTACTATCTATGCCTCATCTGGTGGACTTCAAACACAGTTTCTGTTATTTTTGACCTCTGTATTTTGATTACAGCTTTTGTCTTTTCTCTGTTATAAGTATTTCATACTCTCCTGACCTTGTCTACTAGACCAGAAGTGGCATTCAGCAGGTTCTGACCAGTTCTGGAGAACCAGTAGCGTATTTATTTGAGACATGAATGCCTCCTTGTCTCTAAATTTACTCATGCATTCTTTGACAAAGAATGTTCTTGTCTTCATAAACAACAATGTCTAATTTTACAATATCTTCAACAATCACAATCCACTTAGTATTTGATTAACCTCTCACACTATAAAGTAAGTGGTACACTATATATGGGGGTGAGAGGTTTGTTTTGATTTCTTTTCATTTTAAGTTCCAACTTCTTGAAAGGATTCCCAGCTTTAACTACAAAAAACCCAAAATTTTAATAATAGCAATTTATCAAATAATTAATTTGGACTGGAGCCTTTCTACTGAGGCACTATACAAATATAGTAGTATTTTGTAGTATTACAAAAATCTGGCACACCTTTTACTCCAGTTCTCTTACAAAGCTTTATTAGGAGTTTGTGGATCAGGTGAATTCCACTTAGATCATCAGTTCAATCCAGATCATTAACCTAACTCATTTGGATTTATAGATTTAATTAGGCTTTGAATCACTTTGATTTAACTTTCAAAATTGAATTATTAAATCAAGCAAATCCAATTTGGAAAGCTGATTAAGTTTAGAAAAGTCTTTCTGTACATGTACAAAAGGCTATCAAATCACCGCATCAATTTGGATACCACTGATTTATTCTGCTAGTTTGAATTGAAAATTCAACTCACAAAGTTGATTTAGGCATTCCTTTAAAACATCTCTGAATCAAATCTTTGCATAGCCCCACTCATTTTTATTTTTTCTTCTAAATTAAATAACAAAAGAAGCACTATGCAGCAGAATGTATAGATAATTTTATAGATAATTATTTCATTTCCTTTGTTCAGTTTCTTGAGAACTAAGAGTACGTCAAAGAATTTACATGTAAAAATGCTTTACCTTTTAAAAAAAAAACCTGGGATGTTCCCAGTTATGCACTATCTCCTCATATTGAATTTTTCCAGAAGACATTACATGTTGTGTTAGGCTGTCCCTTTCTGGATCAAATATGCAGCAATATTAGGCTAAACAGGAACACATGCAAAGCAAACAGAAAGTACATCATGAAATATTAATTCAGATCAGTTATTACCATATGTCTATTTTCTGGCATGAAGATTTGACTGATCTATTTATTTCTTTTAGATTTTCATACTCCACTTTATATTACAATTTAACTTTTGATTCTAATCTTATTTTCATTATCGGCACTTGATATGGGAAGTAACTGAGAATAAATTCATGTACTGTATTTGGGGAATCAAATCTACAAGATTTGGTTTACTGTTGACTTTAGGGTTGGCAGGTAGAGATGTTAACCTATGTACTACCATCTATTTTAAGTAAAAGAAAAAGAAAATGCAGCAAGATTGACCATACCAGCTATGGAAGTTTTCTCTTAGTGAAAATACTGTACCTCAAACCAGAACATCCCAGTTTCACTGCAGGGCAACACTATTTTTGCACAATTAACATTATTTTACTAATTGCAGCCATTTGTTAAAATATCATGTGTGGTCACAGTAACAGATATATTAGTTATAAACCATCTTCAGCTCTGAAGCACAATCTCACTTTCCTTATACCAATGCACAATTTTTGCTTATTGTGGGGTTTTATTTTGCACAGAATAAATTCCACATGAAAGCCACAAGAGATAGAAAAATAATCCAATAAATTCACTAGTGATAAAAGTGGCAACAACTCAGCTGGGGAAGAAAGGAACTAATTCTAGAAGCTTAAAATAAAGTCAGTAAGAAGCTAATATTATGTTAAATGATTTTTAAAAAATCCTTGAATGCAATATGAGTTTCTTTCTCACCAGACATTGCATTCTGAATTTGAAATAGCAATTAGCATTTACATTTTTCCACTTTCTCTCTCACACACACACTCTTTCTTTCTTAAAAAAAACCTTGGGTAGAAATTATACATCAATTTAAATGTAATTATTCCACCATTATCTGTCAGAAATCATGGGGAAAATAAAAATAAAATCTCTCTATCCTCCTTCATTATTTATAAGCAAACTTGGGAGCAACCTGCCCCATTAACTATTATTCATGCTGCTTCTCTGTGTTAAGAAAGTTCTCTCTTGAATGACTTCACTGTGAGGTCAGGAGCAAGCTGTTTGTTCTTAGCATGCTTTTGACAGCACAACCTCTGTATATCAACTGCAGCCACCTGCCTTGGCGAAGAGCCTGAATGACAATTTGAGAAGTTCTTGGACTGATTCATGTCCCTCCCATAAACACAAAAGTGGCCTTAAGCAAGCTGTTTCTTCACTCAGACTAGGTCTCACATCCAGTACAGTTCATCCACTGAAACAATCAGTCCTGCTCAGAGGTGGTATTCAGCAAGTTCTGACCAGTTCTGGGGAACCGGTAGTGGAAATTTTGAGTAGTTCAGAGAACCATCAAATACCACCTCTGACTGGAGATTTTGCAATATTCTTCCCCTGCCACACCCACCAAGCCACGCCCACAGAATCAGTAGTAAAAAATATTGAATCCCACCACTGGTCCTGCTACCACTCTAGCTTTTTTAAAAAAAATGTTTTCCCCAGTGAAGATTTTAGTTTATAAACAGGATTGAGAAACTGGGTCTATTTAAAAGGCTGAATTCATTCTCCCACACTCTCTATATGTTGGATGACTTATGATGCTAGGCTTTCTATGCACCAAAAGTGGGGTGGAGTGGAGAAGGAGACTTCCCTCCAGCTATCCCTTAGCCGCTCTTTTTTCAATTAAAACAAATAATCTCAGTCTCCACTGGCAACACAAGCTGACACTAGAGCCCTTTTGGAGTCACCCCAGTCTAATTTTGGAGCCACCCCAGTCTCTATGGCAAAACTAGCCGGCACTGAAGCTACTGCATGCAGAGAAAGTATAGCAAACACTTGGCCTCATAAACTTTGGTTATCTGATGCAGCTGTAGCAAAAATAGGAGAACATAATCTGGAATGACCAGGGCTGGTTTTTTTCCTCCCCAACTCCCAAGCACTGACTATCATCTAAATATCTACCCTCCTCCTGGCCATTCATCATGTTTCCTTCATATTTGTTTCCTAATGAATATTGAAAGGCTAATTTATGTAATCCAATTCCCAAGTTCATAGAAACCAAGGGCTCCTTGTAACCATTGGCTGTTGAGTAAGATCCAGTGGCTGAGTTCACGTAAAACAATGAGCCATATGCCATGCTCCTGCTCATCTCTCCACCCCACCCTACCACTTCATTTAGCAAAGTCATTTTTAGCAAATTAACGTACAAGCCAAAAGCTAACAAGACTGCCCCTGTGACTCTATGAAGAGTTGCAGATGATGCTACCCAATCAGTAATTTGCTGCTAATAGCAAGGGTGATTTTTGTATCACTTCCCCACTAATGGATCTCTCTTGTTCTGTCCTGGAATTGTGCATTAAAATTGTGATCTATTGCACAAAGATTAGGTGCGTGTTGCACAGCCCGAGGGGTGGACGAGGAGCAGAGAAAGCACAAAGCCAGGGCAGAAAACACACTCCCTCTCATTTTCTAGAAACCCCAAAGAGCATTTGGGGTCTCTGAGAATTGAGAGTTGAAGCCACACATCCTTCCTATTTTTGTTACTTGTTTAGAGTCCCAGTTCCCTCCCCAGTCCTCTCCCCATACTGGATGTAAGGTTCCAAAGAGCAGAGAGAATATTTGATTGCAGTAATTAGCTAATCAGCAACAGGCATAATTTCCCCCTGATTAATGCTTTGAATAATGATTACAGTCCTAACTGTAGGCAGTCCTCTTATCAGAGTCACTTTGAAAGTAGCTTTGAACAGATAGATCTGTACCTTCACAGATGTAACAGGAGAGTTCAGTCACTCTGCCCTTTGGAAAACTGTCCCCGCCTTTACTTTAGGGAAAGACAGTGGAGACCTAGAGATGGGTGCTTTAGCTTCTTTCTGTCTCCCCCATTGCAATAGATGTTGTGATGCAAGAAGGGGGGGGAAGGGGAGAGAGGCTAAAAAGTAGGGCATAGATGCTCTTCTGAGATACTTTGCTTAGAAGTATAAGCAAAAGGAAAAGACAACATTTGCCTATGAAGCTAAGCCTTGCAATCCCCTCCCAAGTTCGTCTAATTGTTCTGCTTAAGGGCACTGTGGTTTTATTTCATGACCACAAGCCCAGGCTTTCTCAATGGTGACCATATTATATGGATCAAAAAATACAATAAAACATTAAAAAAAAACCTCCAGGAGAGTGGGGTTTTCAAGAGAATCACTCAATCCACTTTGGCTGCAGCCTAAAGTGATTTAGGAAGTTCCTGGATGCTGAAACTGGGATAAGCAGATCTGTATCTATGGATTAGGCTTATCAGATCGGAATAACAAAAATATGAACGACCTCAATGACTGATGAAGTGAGACACTTATTTTTCTGCTGTCCTTGGTTGTCCATACTTCTTTAGTTCAAATCTGGTAACTCCAAGATCGCTGATAAGAGCTCTGATTTTGATTTGAGTAACTTTTTGCACAACTTTTTTTTCATGTTTTTAAAAAAGTTTAAGGCTCTGTCTCTGTTTTTAAAATTATATATGATAATTCATATCTGTTTCTGCAGATTTAAAAATAACTAGTGGAATTTTAATTTTAAAATTTTAATTTCACAGAAAGATCTCTCCATTTAATTCTCAACTCCCACCTAATGTCAACCAATCCTGTTCAGTTAATTGTCTTTTTTCTTCACTCATCGTTACCTCTCTAGGTTACTGTAAATTCAAAATAAAATGAAGATGAGTGTGATATTGTTTGCTGGTTGACTTTTAAATATAAGTTGGAAAGTAAGGCGTGCCGGGGCAGGAGAGTTTATGATCTGTACAGTGATTGGTGTTTTGCATGGTTTTATAGATAGTTATGTTATTTTCCCTGATATGAGTGTTTGCTAACTTTGCCATTATTTGTTCCTTCTCTTTTTGTGTCTTCTGGTAATCTTAATTATTTATACTCTCTAAATTGCGCAAAGTTGTGTTTCTGATTGAGGCAGCCATTACATTTGATTAAATAAAAGAAGACAGAAGAAAACAGAGCAGGGATCAAATCTCAAGAGTTTTAGTCTTCTCTTCTTTTCCTCTCCATTATAGGAATAATCAGGAATGGATTTTGTGTGCAAGGCCTGAGAGATCCAGCCAGAGATGATACCCAAAACAGCTTCCTGGCATTATTCCTCATTTAATTATTTCTAGAGAAATATTCTCTGTATTAGGGCCTGCTTGATGAACAGCGCAGTCTTTATAAAATCATTGTCCTTAGCTGAAATAGTAAGCCTGAAGTTTGCCCATCCCAATTAAAAAAACAAAAATACCATGGACTTTTGTTAATGAAATTTATTTTAAAAAACATTTAAGGTAAAAAGAAAAAAGCATTTATCATATAAAAAACCAAAGAAAATAAATTATAGCAATAACCAGCTGCAGGTAAAATGCATTTTTAATCCCCCAAGGTATTTCAAAGGTCATACTGTTCCAAATGAACTGGCCTAATTTAGATCTACTTTAATAATCATGTTAGAATTATTTGAAGTATTGTATCAATAGCATCTGAATATTCCCACTTTTGTTGACTGTACTTAAACTAGCAGTGATGGAAAAATAATTTTAAGTAAGCCAGTTAAAATCACATCTACACAAGAAGAAACAAAGTAATGTCCTGGTATGTGAAAACAAATAGAAAATCTCATATCTCATACCTCCTTCTGGTCATTCAGATGGCTTTGCTTGTTCTACCAGGGATCTAAAAAATGGATGCACCAAGGATCTGCTGAGTAACCTTTCATCAAACATTGACTTACCCTAAAAAAGAAATCACCCATCTCTACACAGGAGAGATATGTGATCTTTCAGCACAATGACATACAGCAAACCATAGGAATATCATTATCAATCGTTCATTCTCATATTATAAGATATGAGATTTTTAAAAACGCAAAAAAGCCAATTCGGTGTAGTGGTTAAAGCATTGGGTTAGAAACCAGGAGACCATGATCTTTAGTTCTGCCTTAGGCACAAAGCCAGTTGGGTGATCTTGGGCCAGTCACTCTCTCTCAGCTCTAGGAAAAAAGCAATTTCTGAAATCTTGCCCAAAAAATTGCAGGGTCTTGTCCAGACAATTGTCAAGAAAAAAGCTATTACACATCCCTACTGGGGAAACTCCCATTATCTTTCTTTTAGTGTTAACATGTCTAAAATTGGTAGCCTGTCCTAGTTAGTGTAGAAAGAGATCTAGCTATGAAAACAGAGGAAGAAAAAAGAAGGATTTTGCTACAGTTAAGATCTTGATAAGTATATGATTATGCTTCTGAATTAAATGACAGCATGTCAGGGATTTAAATGCAGCAAAATATTTTCTGTAAATCTGTACTAGCATAATTGTATGAACAAAGTTATTTGAAATAAGGATTACAGAATATTATTGTGCTTTTAATTCTGAACAGATTAACATATCACATCACACAATATCATCCTAGTTACAATTATTAGATAAAATGGCCAAGATACTGCCTTTTGGTGGAGAAGTATTTATGTTTTTCAATCAGACTCTTTAATAACTATTGGATATATGCTCAGTCAAATAATTCAACCACACCAGTTCTATCTTCTAATAGTTATGGCAGCAAATCCAAAGGGAAGCTCATTGGCTTCAGAATTCAAGGATTTTCATCTTTATTAATTAATTTTAAAATAATTATGCCTTGCCATACCATAAATAGTCTTTGACTTATAACTACAATTCGCTACAGACTTTGGGTTGCAAGTCATTGAGGTCATTAAGCAAGTCCCACTCACAGCTGCCTCATTCAATGACTGCAATCCAGCTCTTCCAGTTCTGGTCATTAAACATGGAAATCTCCCATAGGCTAGGAGGTCTTGCATAGATAGGTCCACCAATACCTTACTAGAATTATCCCAGAAACCTTATTAGAATTATCCCAGAAGGGGTGAGTTGAAATATCTTTAAGGCATTGTAGCCAGGGGTGGGCTTCAAATTTTTTAGCAAGAGGCTTTCTGCCCTAACGACTGACTGGGTGGGTGTGGCTGGGTGGTCATGTGACTGGGTGAGCGTGGCTAATTCGACATCGCTTCTTTGCCCTAATTACCTAAAAAAAGATATATGCCAAATGTCAATTCATAAAATATTTCTATGGTATTTTTAGAGTTGTCAACAGAAAGGGATGGGGGAGCAGTGTGTGGCAGCTTGGAAACCGAAAGAGCTTGGAAAGTGCATTTCATAAATAGTTTTCAAAGATAGTAACTAGGTGACTGAAGTTTCTGCCGTGCAAAATTCTAACTAGAGAGCATGATTGATGACTCTTGGCTATGGATGTGTCCCAGTGGAGAATATGAATTACGATACACCCAGGGGGTGAGGGAAAACCAGGGTCACGGGTGACTATGAATTATGTGTCTCAGAGTCGGCTATACTCAGGCAGTGACAGTATCAGGTTTGCAAGTGATGAAATCCATTTAAAAAGAAAACAGCAAAGTCCATCTTCCAAAACAATTTCTTTTATTTAGGAAAGCATCAAATTAGCAAAGTCCATGGTAATTCTGAATCTGACATAACCCAGAATTACCCCATAATATCAGAAGTTAGAAACAACCCCAAAAATTACATTCTTCAATAGAAGTAATTCAACGTTGCTTGATGTCATAAATCTCCACCTCAAGGGACCTGAAAAAATATTTCTGCATTACTGATTTCCTATTGCAATACAATCCTTAGAGAGAAAAGGCTATTGGTGTTAGCAGTGGGTATTATCAATATATTTGCCCTTTAGCCTGTTAAAACACAAATGTATCATGTACAAGGAATATCAGATTTGCATTTTCTAGATTTTGAATTTTTGGGATTCATTTCAGTCCTTTAATACTGAAAATACTGAAACTGTACAAAAATGAGGTATCATATCCTTTTTTTACAGAGATAAACAAAATCCATTTACACATTTTGGACAGAAATATCCCAATGGGTTAAAGAAGGTAGCACCACCCAAAATTATAAATGCAGCCTTAGGGCATAATTACCATGCACATTTCAAATTAATATCACCTTTACATCTCAGGGAATGTGAAGAACTGCAGTATTTTGATGGAGATAAGGGTTTTTTTTAAAAATCACTTTTTCCCATTATTATTCCCAGGATTTCACAATAGAATTTTATCCTGCTAACATTTTTAAATACAAAAAACATTGTTCGTATTTCCTTGTGTTCTTAAAACACCCAGATTTTCAGGTTTCTGAATTTTAACATGCAGTTCTAGATTTTGAAAAATAAGCAAAGCAATGTATATGTCTAAAGAAAATGATATAAATTAATGCTAATTTTAAAGGAAACTTAAATTTCAATGTTGTTTTTATATGACTTTTAGGAATGGCTAGAATCATACCTTAAAAACTAAAATATGCTGGATATATCCTGTGTCTCTGTGTGTCTCTCTGTGTGTATATGTATGTTCTGGTGAGCATATTGTAAATTGGAAAAAGTGGGTATGACATTAAGATTGAAATTGGCAGTTGAATGTGAGACTTGGGCCAACAAAATCTCTCTGGAAAAAGAAATGATCATGAGATTGCTCACACATATTCCAGACAGAACCTTCTCATAAGTAGATAGTAGGGAATCACATTTTTGTGATTTGCTTGTGAATTGAGTGTCTGAGAATAGGGGATTCCACCAAAGCTCATAGAAGTAATTTAACATCAAAGGACATAAGATTCAGCTGATCCTCAATTCTTAATCACTTTGGAATTAACTTTTATTGCTTTTTAAATATCAAGAAACTTTGGAATGGCATAGTATGAATACCATGAAACTTTGGATGTTTCATGGTATTTACTGGATGAGTTTCCTTTAATTCCTTGTGAAAGTAGTTTTAAGTAACAGTTGAAGGACTGAAAAGGTAGGCTGGAATTAAAAGCAAAAGGGTGATTAGTGTATAAATTTCAGAACATTTTAAATGGACTAAGGATACAGATGGATTTGATACAATTCTAAATTAAATATAAGAAACCCAGTTTCCAAGTGAGGTGTTATGGCTAGTTAGACATCTTTGGGAGCAGCTCCACAGACAGGGACAGCAGAAAGTATAATTGCAAATCAGGAGATGGTCCTGACTGGAAAGAAAATATTCTGCTGGAAGAAGATTATCCATTTGTGCTCTAGAATAGCTGCTCCTTGCCAAAAAAAAAAAAAAAAAACTGCAGAAATTTAGTTTCTTGTGGTTGAATGTGAGTCTAGTAGCTTGGGAATCAAGGATTTACAATGTGCCCTAAAATGTTGTATAGCTTTTCTGGCTGGCAAAAGCTTCATCTTCTTAATCACTTTATAATGTAACTACCTGCTTCATGATGAAACTTTGTGATCAGGCTATACAGGAGAAATTTGATTCACAATCCGTTGGCTCAGTGGTGGTCAGTGATTAAAACACATAAGGGAATATTGCTCCCACCACCTTGAGTTTGGAAGCAGTTCCATAGGTGGAAGACGTAGACATTTTGGTGAGGTACCGATGTTTCGTACTGTAAGGAGCCCCAGGCTGCTCCTGAATGAAGGAGTGGAATGTCTGCCAGTTTGAACTGAGATTACGGAATGTGAGGCAACTGGCAATGGAACAGAGTTCTTTTCAGGTGGGGAGGGGGAGTAGAACTCCTTAGTATCATAGCATGTTAATTACTATATAAAATACTAATGATCTGATGGTCATTTTGAAAAATCCTTTCTTAGTGAGCACCTAGAAACCAAGAGGAACATACATGCCAAATTTCAAGTTTGTAGGCTTTACGGTTCTGGAGATGAGTGAGTGGTACTTGGCTTTTATATATATACATTGCTTTACAACCTGAGAGATATTCCAAACAGCAGCGAAGATTAAAGAATCTTGGTGGCCTATTTTATTTTAATTGAGGAAAAAAAAACCCAATTAAAAAAATTAATCTAAAGGCAAAAAGCTTGACAAGATTGTGATATTAGAAAGTTTCAAATGGAAAAGGAGAACAGTGATTTTTAAAAAATAGAATCTATGTATGTATGTAATGTCTGTCTGCCTGTCTTCTATATAGGTGTGTGTATGTGTGTGTTTCTTTGAGGAAAGTGTCTTTGAAAGTAGTAACTTAATTAGACCAACAGGATGGCTCTCGGTGGGAAGGCTCACTGTTTATATATATAAGAACAGTAATAATTGATAGATTTTACACAACAAGAAGATAAGTGCAATATTAGTTGGATTGTTTGACAATGGATTGCTAATTGAAGCCAAAAGACTCAACATAGAGAAAAGCAAAACAAAACAAAAAAGAAGCCTATATTTTATTCTCACCATAGTAACTGACATGCTTGCACTTTCTCACCATGGCAACCATAAGAAAATCTGCCAAACTGGGAGAAGGATACATTCATGGGTCCACCAGAACAACTTACTGATAAGGGTATTCCATCAGATTTATTGCTATTTTTTTTAAGAATTTGGTAAAAAGATGGCTACAACTGATAAAAAAATTAACAGAAGAAGAATTTGCAAGGTTGAAAAAAGATCTGAAAAAAGATGTTAAGAAAATTGAAGAACTTGTGGAATAACTGGCTGCAGATTTAAAACCAAGTATTAACAAAGTGGTAGTTTGAAAGGTAAGACAGAAGTTATAAATAGAGAGATGAAGAAGGACTTGGGCAATTTGACATTACTGTAACTTAAGGAAAAATAATTTTGTTTAAGATTTAAAGTTACCTCAGAAGAATATGCATATATTAAGAGGGCTGTAAAAATATCTACAGACCAGTGGTGGAATTCAAATTTTTTTACTACCGGTTCTGTGGGCATGGCTTGGTGGGCATGGCAAGGGAAGGATGCTGTAAAATCTCCAATTAGAGGTGATATTTGCTGGTTCTCTGAACTACTCAAAATTTCCGCTACCGGTTCTCCAGAACTGGTCAGAACCTGCTGAATACCACCTCTGCTACAGACCCCTCGCATCCTGGACATAAATTGTATCAACTCCTACCCTCAAAATGACACTATAGAGCACTGCACATCAGAACAAATAGACACAAGAACAGTTTTTCCCTGTTTTCCCTATAACCGTGTTACTTGTATTTTTACAATTTATATTGTTTTATTTGTTTTCCTAGTATGTTTTGATTGCATATTAGTAACCTATGTATGATTTGATTGCTTATAGTAACCTGTGACTATTACTAAATGTTGTATCTTATGATTCTTGATGAATGTATTTTATTTTTTCTTATGTACACTGAGAGCATATGCAACAAAGACAAATTCCTTGGGTGTCCAATCACACTTGGCCAATAAAGAATTCTATTCTATTCTATTCTATTCTATTCTATTCTATTCTATTCTATTCTATTCTATTCTATTCTATTCTATAAAAGATAGTTACATCTCTGTCTGGATTTCTGGACTTGGAAGAAAATGATATTAACAGAAAGATAGATAAGCCTATAGCCATGATAGTGAGCTTTTCTGCTGGCACGCGAGCCATTGCCTGGAGTAGATTCACTGTACATGCGCGTGTGCCTCCCACCAACCAGCTGATTGTCAGGTATCTGTCGTGCAGGTATAGGGGTTGCGGCACGCATCAAGGGTTCATTCATGCATGCACAGAGGCTCATGATGCATGTGGGGGGGAGTCTTGTGCGCATGAGCAGGGGGCGGGGGGTTATGTGTGCATTGCATTATAGACCCAGGCAGCATGCACACATGCTGCACACGCACACTTTCACTTTCAGTGATGACAAAAAGGTTAGCCATCACTGGCCTATAGGATAATATATGTTTTGCCAAATGTTTTGCCAAAGGAATGTTCCAAAGAATGTCCTTGTATAATTTATTGGGAAGAAGACAAGAAAGTTCTACCAGTTCAGCTACATCCAAAATCTATATTGACTGATGACTACACAGATATTTTGTGGTAAAAGTTAATGTATAGGGGACTAAGACTTTGATATTGGGAATTTACACTCCAAATAAAGATAAAACAGCATTTAATAAAAGACTTATGGATAAACTTTTGGAATTTTCATGTGAAAATATTTGTCTTCTTGAGGATTGGAATAGAGTAGTTTCTCCACAAAAAGATAGAACGTCTGACAAAAATGTCAAAATATCACAGGGAAAATTGTCCATTACCAAAAATTACCAAAATAATCATTTTTATATTTCCATATATCAAGTTCCAAATTATCCCATAAATATTTTAAAAATCTTTTTATTATTATTATTTATTCAATAATTTGGAACTTGATATATGGAGATATAAAAATGATGATTCCTAAGAATATACCTAATTTTCTGAAAAAAATAAATCTTTTTCAAGAATAGATATGATTTGGCTTTCTAAAACTTTGGCTAATAAAGTTCATCAAGTGAAGATATTACTCAAGACAATATCCAGTGACTTTTAAATGGAGAAAAGGATCTTTTAGATGGAGATTGAATGAATTGTTATTACAGAAAGAAATAGTGGTGAAGGATTGTAAAAAGAAGTTAAAGGAATTTTTTGAGAAATAAATTAATACAGGTAGAAAAGGAGGATGGTTTGGGATGCAAAATAGCTTGTGTGCAAGGTTATTTTATAGTTAATTTAAAAAAGAAAAGGTAAGAGAAAATATGATTTTGAATGAGATTTTAAAAAGAAAGAAGAAATCTCCAGGGATGATAACTATCTCACTAAATTTAGCTTTTAAAGAGGCAATTATCTATGCTAATAGTAAAATAGATGAAAATGATGAAAATAAAGATGAACTATGCAAAACAAAGAAATTTTGAACTTTTGAATAACCCAGAAAAATGGTCAGGATATAAATTGGAAAATAAAAAGTAAAGAATGTGATACTACAGTTACAAAAAAGGAATATTGCTATAACATATAATATAAATATTTGAAAAGTATTTTATCAGTAATATACTACTTTATACAAAGGTCAAGCATTTTTTTCAGAAAAAGTGGATACGAATTACACTTTTGTTTCAGACAATGTCTATTTTAACAACAGATGTACCACTTAAAATAGCAAAAAATGTAACTATTTTTATGGCAAGAGAAAGAAACTCTTACTTAAATATAAAATATTATAAGATGCAAAAGAAAGAGGAGGACTGGGTTTACTGGATTTAAAATTATATTTCACTGCTTGTTATATGGTCTAGATGTTGCTGAGAAAGAAGAGACTTTTATAGTTAGAATATCATAATCTGTGGCTTGGATGGCATGGTATTTAGATTTGATTGGTTGGGGTATGAAAGTTTTAGCTTATTTTAATCAGGGGTTTTAAATTTTTAATTAGCAGCCTTTAATTTAATTCTTTTTTAATTGTATTTATATTTGTAATTTATATATATTTTAGTTGGCTGTTCACCGCTCTGAGTCCTTCGGGAGAAGGGCGGTATATAAAATTATTTAATAAATAAATAAATAAATATTTATGTATGATAAATTAATATTAATGTGACTTTAAAAATTATTTTATTAGACATGTCATATTGAGAAGATGTAAAGCCACATTGTACCTGAAAACAATTTATGGATATCAAGAAGTATATTACAGAAGAGAAATGGCAGATAAAGATAAATGTGGGATTTATCCCACATTGTGGGATTTATTGGGAAATTATCAAGGAGAATTTAAAATCAAAGCAAGAAAACAATTACCAGCAGAAGGCTATAGTTGTCAATGGTTCTCCCATTTACAATCTTCTGAAAGATTTTAAATGGATAAAAAGACTTATAATGTAGAGCAGGGGCCTTGGCAACTTTATGACTTGTGGACTTCAACTCCCAGAATTCCTCAGCCAGCATGAGTTGAAGTCCACAAGTGTTAAAGTTGCCAAGTTTTGAGGTTTCTATTTTTCCTTTATTTTTTCATTTCTGTACTTTTTATTTTCTCTCAGCTTCCTCATTTTTCATTTTCCTTACTTACTTTATATTAGTTTGAGTTAGTGTTACCTGTTTGTTTAAATTTTTTAATAAAAATGATACTACTAAAAAAATCCTTCCCATGGGAAGCTTTACATCTTTGCATTTAGAAGAAAAACCATATGATAAGATGGGACTTTTAAGGTTGGACATTAGAAGGCACCAGAAAGAAATTAAGATTATTAAAGGGGAATACTTAAACTTGTTTTGATAATGTAAATGGAGCAAAATCTTTTAATAATGGATGGACTGAGATAAATTTATAAATAATGGACTCAGAAATTAGTTTTAAAGATCTCTGCCATTATTAACACATTAAATGATGTTACGGAAGAAGAACACAATTTTTTGGATGAAACTGAAATAGATTGAAATATGGACTTAAAAATGACAGACAACAGGAAGAATATGAAAAAAAATAAAATATTGAATAGGCAATTAAAACTAGCTGATGACTAAAAGGGCATACAAATAATAGGCTAGAAAAGTGTCTTGGATAACCTTTCTTATTGGATTTAAAAAGGAGGTTTGTTAATGTTCTTAGCAATTTTGTGAGAAGAGCCAAAGAGAGAAAAATACCCAAGTGTTTGGACACTATTTGAGTGGACTAAAGATTAAGTTTGTTGGGAGTGAGGGGAAGGAATATAAAATTGGTTTATTTGGCCAAGGACAAAATAGATAAATTGCTAGTTATGGGCAATTTTAATGGATTTTTTTTCTGACTTCTGTCTAAGTAATTTTGTGTTAAAGTTTGTTTATAGATAAGAATTTTATGGGAAGGTATAATGGAATGGGTACTTGCTGAAGCAGTAGGGGAGAGTTTGGGCAACACAGAGCTCTCCCAAAGACATTTAAAGATCTGTTTATAGAGAATGAGGTAAGATAAGGAATAGAAGAGATTGTTTGTTGTATTTAATGATGGTGCTAAGTTGTTAAAGTTATTATAATTTGTTGGTATGAAGGGGAAATTTGCTTCTTTTCTTTCTCATTTTAATTTTTCCTCCTTTTTATACTTTGCATTAGTTTTATCTGTGCACTGATACACATACCTCATTCTATACAAACTAATTAGAACAATCCACCACATGGAAAACACATATATACACACAGAGAGAGAAAGAGAGAGAGAGACAGACAGAGAGAGACAGAGAGAGATGAAACAGATTTGTTCTTGTGGGAAAGCAATTGAAAAAAAAACCTTGTAGCATGTAAACATGTAATAAGAACATTAATCTTTGGGATCTTAGAAACATGCCAAGCTCTGTAACAGTTCCTAGCTACTAATGAATCCTGACAGATCATTGGCACACCCTGGCACACCCTTCCTCCTACAGCACCTGGGAGGTCATAAAAGCCCTCACCTAATCAGAGATCAAAAACAATTCTTCAAATTCCAGTGAAACCTGAGCCACATATGGAGTATTTATTTGAGCAATTTTGTAGTTTTACTCAAATCTGCATTTTCTAAGTGGCTTTGCTACATATACGTATTCGAGTGACCCTGAAAGCCAATATTGCTCTGTTTTAAATCATCATTTACTACTCCCAGCCCCAAAAGATATCCCCAGACTGCCTTTGGGTTGTGATCAGCATTCCAAACATACAAAAATGTTAACATTTTATTTATTGAGAAACTGATTTGCACAGCAGGGATCTCTTTAGTTTATCTAGTGCCATTGATGTTACCTTTAATGAAGAAAAGGAGGAATTAAAAAAAAGTGTTCCACTGGTTGTCATGGCAACAAGCTGGGACACTTTTAATGACACCAAAAATCCCATCTGCTTTCATTATTTGTGTGGCAAAAGCAAGCCTTTCCTCCCTTCTTCTCCATAGAAGGTAAGCCAACAAAACCTCAAATAGGCTTTAACCACTGTAGTCCTACAGAGGTAGTTCTTTCTTTTCCATGCTGTTATCCTTGTTTATTTGAGAGATTAGTTTAATCTGAGAGAGCGGGGTGAGCAAATGATCAAAAAGCAATAGCCATAGAAGACATCTAGCCACTGCAGGTGTTTCTTAGGTACATGGTTTTGCTCTCTAGACTTTTATTGTTTGTTTAGCATATGGCATAAAATGTCAGGGAAATCTACAAATCTACAAATGTTACAATCTACAAATACTAGAAACAATGCAGTCCTGACAGTCTTGATTGCTAGTTCATTCTGTCTGGCACTTGCACGCCTATCCTTGGTGAACCGCAGAGGGAAAATTAGCTTTGTACCAGCTAACTAGCCACTCTTGGATTGCTGGTTCTTCTGGGCTCCTCTGTCAATCTCACCTCATCTTGCCTTGTGTCATGTTGCCTGAGGAGCCAGGGAACAAGCAACAGGATCTCATTCCATCTCACGGAGCTGGGCTTGAACCACTGGAGTGCAGACCATTTCTGACTGGCAGTTCCAGTGTCATTAAGCCACATCCCCTACAACTGCCTGGTTGTTTTGAGTCCAGCAGAACCTTAAGTGGAAGTCATAATGAATGAACCATGAATGCTTCTTACTACTGTAGAATCTGTGGGGTATGAACAGCAGTGCACTGTGCCACTGTCTCTGACTGCCCAATTCTCGTAGTCCCATCCTTTAAGCGCTGTCATGTTGGTCCCCAGTAATTATCGGCAGTCAAGTTTCCAGAAAAAGTAAATCTGAGTTTTAATCTTTAAGATCTGAAGAATGATAAGTACCTACCCAATCAATAAAGACAGAAAGCTCTCAATTGAAATGCAGTGGCACGATTCGTTATATTTTTATTCACTCATTTTTACCTATGGATGGTACTATAGCCTTTCTAGGAATCTATGAAATTATATCTTTCTTGAACGTAAGTCATGACTTAATTGCAGGGCTTGGGTGAGAGACTCCCAAGAGGTCAGTAAACATAAATATATAAAACACACAAGACCCAATTAAAGGGCTATAAAGCACTATGAAGCGGTATATAAGTCTAAGTGCTATACCCCTCATAGCCAGTCCAGAAGCATATTATGATTAACAGTGTTAAAAGTTGCTGAAAGGATCACAAGAATGGATGAACTGCCACCCCCATTCTCACTCCAGTTTCACCACAGCTAATCAACAAACTCAATGTATCTCCAAACTGTAGCCTCTAACTTAAAACCTAGCTGAAATGTGTCCAGATAATCTGCTTCTTGTGTCATGGGTTCTTGGAACTGAAGCTAAACCATTTCCTAAAAACCTTCCTTAAAAAGGAAGATAAGAAACTGGATACAAATTGTCCAACATTGTTGTATCTGGTGCTAACGTCTTGTGGAGGGGGACAGATCTCATCAACTCTTTCAAGGCTGAGAGGACAACTACCTCTGAGGAGATATCACTGCATGGATGCAAAGACAGGTTCTCTACAGTGCAGCCTTGACTAGCGACCTAACAAATAGGTGGCTGAGATCACATCCGGAGGACTTTGTTCACTTCCTCAGAAATCCTAACCTCAAACAAGGTAGCTCTACAAGACTTTGCCCCAGTCATCTTCACTCGACTGGTACCTGTCAGGTCCACATTAAAATCCTCTTAACTACTCTAATGTTCAATCTGCTGTTTTAATCAAATCTGTGCTTAAAGTGCATATCATAAGCAATCAAAAAAAATCAAAGCCATTTGAATACTAACATCATCACAAGCTGTTCTACTAACTACACGATGTGAGGGCATTATAACAAATATTCCAATAATTCCTACTAAGAATTCAGATGGTGCCAAGTACACTGTATTGTTTCCACCACACTTCACCCACCTTTCCAGCTTTGTGGACTGGTGGGGGAGAGGGGAGAAGAAATGGTTTAGTGCGAGTGGCAGGCGTGTGCATGCTCACAGCTTGAGAAAATGGAGCTGTGCGCACTTGCCTGCCTCTTGCATGGCCAGGTTCTGAATGGGCCACAGCCCAGTACCAGGCCTTGGCCCAGGGAGTTGGGGTCTCCTGTACTACCCTACATATATATATAGATCCTAACAGGTATATAGATCCTACTATAATGGATTGAAAATCTCTGGGATAAGGACCTTGCTAGGCCTTTTGGTGATATGTCAGAGTTGTTTAAGTGTTGCATGTTATTATTCTTGATTCTTAACGAATGTATCTTTTCTTTATGTATACTGAGAGTATTTACACAAGACAAATTCCTTGTGTGTCCAATCACACTTGGCAAATAAAGTATTCTATTCTATTCTATTCTATTGGTGGATTGAAGACATTTACAATTTATTTAATTTAAATGTGGTTAAAATCAAATTAATGCAATTCACTGACTATAATACTGTAAAACTACAGCCCAGTTATTTAATGCTTTCTACGTTCTATCAGTTATAAAGTATATCTCCATGGCAATTTTGGGAAAGGAGTGATGTCTGTTCTTCAAGGCTTCTGGAATGTGTCGTGCCACCCTGAATGTGTCTAAGCTAGACCACGCCAAACAACCAAATTCTTGGTTTTTGACATTGGCTTTCTTTTTAATTCAACTCCATTTGGCCCAGCTGCATGATCTTTCAACAGACTTCTGGATTGGGTGCATTTTGAAAGAAAGAGCTTCCTTTGGGCTTTCTTTGAAGGCTTAGGATAATAAAAGCCTTATCTGCGAGCTCGCTATAATGCTGCACTGGCTTCTTTTTTCTGCCTTGCCCTCCTGCTCTAGGCCTGTCAAGAATCCCCTTTACTGAATGGGTCTTGTTCTCCTGAAAGTGCACAGTGTTTTCAGGGATAAAAGGAATTATTCAAGAATTAAGTCTGAGATCTGTTACATTCCACAATCTTTTCTGGCGATCTGCCTCATCCTACCACAAAAAAACATGGACTGACGATTCATGTTTTTAACACAGGCTTTCTTGCTGTATCCTCAAATCCCTGGAGATTTGTTGCTGTGGAAGGGCTGGCACTTCAAAAACTGATTGGTTTGTGTTTTTCTATCCTAGAGGAACATTTTTCTTTTCATTTTCCTTCATCTCTAAGTTTGATCAAACTACCTTGATTTTTTTTTCTTCCCCTTTCCTTTCATAAACAAGCTATTTGCTTTTTGATACAGTTCCTGGACCATGTAAAGGCTTTACTTTCTCTGTTCTCACTTGCAGTAAGATGCTAGGTTACCTTTCTCTAAATTTTTATAGCATTCGTGTAGGAGAAGTGAACCAATATCATGGAACCTGGGGCATGAGAGTTATTGGCAAGATATTCCATCAGGCTAGGAAGTGGGAGGCTGTGAGTTCTATTCCTGCCTTAGACATGAAAGCCTGAGTGACTTTAGGCCAGCCACTCTCATCCTAACTCACCTCACAGGATATTGTTGTGGGGAAACTAGGAGGAGGAAGGAGTGTTGTGTACATTTGCTTACTTGACATTGAACAGTCCCTTGTCTGGCTTTTGTATTTCAGTGATAGAACAAAACTATTTAAGACAGGTCTCACCATGCAATTGAAAATGGGAGAGATGGCTAATTGCTAAACAAATCTGAAGGAGGGAAAAATAGAGAAAGCACAAAACGTGTTATCATCCAAGCACACTCTGCTACATAGGCTGCTGAGAATGAAGGTGGAGGGAAGTGCAAGCTCATTCTGGGCTTGGTTTTGCTGCATGTTTTATTATATTTTACAACACAGAGAGGGAAAGGGAAAGGAATAAATATATGAATAGACTAAATGTCTAACGAGATTCTCAGTCATCCAGCTCATGGTTGCCGCAAAGATGCTTTCTCAAAAGGCAACTGGGCATTCTGGTTTTTCTTTGAAGATATTTTGCTTCCCATCCAAGAAGCTTCTTGGATGAGAAGTGAAATGTCTTCAGAGGAAAAACCGGAAAGTCCAGTTGCCTCTTGAAAAAAACCACTTTTGGGATATGAATAGGGTCTTGGCTAAAGAAGTTAAACTTATTTTATCTTCACAAGGGTCCAGTTTTACACAAAAAAACAATAACTATATGAAGACAGTTCCACATGTAAATATAGGCAATACAGCACAAGCATCATATTGTTTGGGAATTACTTAACAGATGCTTACTCTTTCTCTGGCAATTTTGACTGGTTTTAAATTCTGATTCTATAAACTAATTTAGAATTTCTTTAAATGAACACTACACACACTCACAGAAAGCCTAGGGAGGACATTTCATCTCTTAAAGATGGCTAGCTATATATATATATAAATAATACATCTACTAAAAATAAGTAAATAAAACATCTACATCATGCACATATAGGTTATTTCCTTTAAATGCCAAGAGGCTGCACACAACTGTTTAATGATCAATATATTTTATTTTAGTTTTCTGGGCTTGCTTTAAAAAAACCTGTAGCAATAAGCTGATAGACATGTTCAAAGGTAATGATTGGCATAGGAAAAAAAGTGAGAAAAAACTTCTGGGCCTTGAAAATTTCCAAGCAATAAGACCATTGTGAACATCTGCCAGCATGTCTAGAATTCAGTCTAGCTTTGGTTTTGGCAACCATCTCAAACAGGATTCAAACATACACATACCAAACAGATGCTTCTAGAAACATGTCAAAGTCATTTTAGGTGGATTGACTTTATTTACTTGATTTGTCTTTAGTTTCCAACCAAATGCTTAAGAAGGTGAACAATAATAAAAACTAAAATACAAAGACCCAGATTAGCCGAGTCTCATAACTATTTTTCTAAAAAGTTACACATTTTTAAAACTTTTTTTCTTGGGTGATTTATTCTTTCAACTATTATGAATACTTAATATAGAGTGCCTAGTCATTGGCTAGGCATGAAAATAGCTGCTGTCATATAAAAAGGAGTTGAAGGTGAGAGAGGATTCATTTATCAGCAGAGTTGTAGAATGAACTAATTTCCAGTTCTGCTAAAGTACAGTTGAACAAAGCATATTGTTATTGGAGAGAAAGGAAGGATATGGTTTTATTTTTCTGTTGTGAAGAAATACCTGCCTTATCCTCTTTCTTGTTCCCAATCTTACAATCAGGTAAGAGAATTTTCTGGTGGCCTTCTTTGATTCCCTTAGTATTCTAGCCATTGATGGCTAGAATACCCTTTGATTCCCTTAGTATTTTAGCCATCCCAGCCAAATTAAGATATTTTCCCATCTTCCCTTCATTCCAGGAGTAGCAGCTTGAAAATATTGTACCAAACTGTTCTTTTCTCTTTCTTCCCTTTTCTTCAGAATAGGAGTGATGGAGCTTGCAACTCCTTGGGACAGAACAGTGATTTTCATCCCTTGTTAAAAACATTTCAAACTGGCATAGGTTAAAACTGTCATAGTTCACTTTCAAATTACTTGTCTGGATTTGAGAAGACATCATGATGGTGATATAAAAATACCCAGGCTCTCTACCTGAGCTTTTAAACCAGCAATCCCACTTAAATCAAAGTGGAATCTCCTTAAAAGAACATCATAAAGCTACATCCTTTTGAGGAAAAATGTCATCATGTGGCCTGTAAAAAAAAATAGGACTTAACTAAGAAATTTGAGGTTCCCCTTTAAATAAGGGAACCTAGCCCAGGTTAGGAGAGATACTTTGTGATTGTTCTGTATATTCTTCCTTATACTTGCAGGTGATTTTTCTCAGGTGGAAAAGATCATTTAATAGCTTTTCTTTGGATACATGGCTAATAAATATTAATAGTTCATACTCAAGATAGCTAACAAACTAAAAGAAAAAACTTGAATATAAAAAGTTAACAGTAAATCTAAATGAACACCAAATTTGATGCTAAAAACTATTAAAAATTAGAAGCCTGGAGATAGAGATCTGCTTTTCTAAATATTGAGAAACTGAGGTCCATAAGGAATTCCATTTTTAGAGGCCCTCTTTATCAAGTGATCCTTCAAATCCAACAGGAAAAAATCCCCGGCAGATATTTTAGCCAATCTAAAGGTGGGAGTTCTTTTTCCCATTCCAATAACTTAGACAAAGTATCTTGGAACTCTCCAAAGCCCTGTAACTCCAGCCTGACATTCCCTGCTCCCAAATGAAACCCATGGATTATATCTCAGCATCTGATGCAGTAAGATTGCAACTCACCACAAACATAAACAGGCCCATTCATTCTGTTTGCCAACTACAGACTCTATAGACATTAAACAGTATGAATGAGCACATCCATTTCTTTTTTTAAAAAAGTAGTTTTCTCTCCAGATGTTCTTTTGCTTCTTTGTTGCAACTTTTTAGATTGCAAGCCAGAAAGCAAGGACTTATTATTATTATTATTATTATTATTATTATTATTATTATTATTATTATTATTATTATTATTATTCTGTAAATCACTTTGGGAATCTTTTAGGTTGAAGAGGAGAGTTCTAAGGGTTGAAGGAAATCAATAAACCCTCAAATGAATGAAAAACAAGTGAATAAGAAAAGTGGCACATTGCTTACCCCATTTGTTAGAAAAAAGAAAAATGGTTCCAAATTCCCCATGAATCTGCAAAGAAAGATTATGATAATTGACAGGAGCCCCCAAAATACTAATGAAGTTCATATCAATAGTCATTCACAAATTATATCCTGCTGGTTGGTCCCTAGTCATTCAAACAAGTATCACTTTGTTATTGCAACATCCACATTACAAGAAAGCTGGAGGATGCATAACCTTATTCTTCCCATATGAATACAAGCTCCATTTCTTGCAACTCCCAAGCTTGCAAGAATCTAGCATTTCCCTCAGCTCTCCTGAATTTAAGCTCTGGACTGATCCCCCAGCGCTTGTTATGCTGGATGGCTGTGAAATGTAAGAAATCGTGCTGTTTAATAGCCTGGCATTTTTAGAAAGGACTCTGCAAATGCCCTGGACAAAGACATATGGCTTACAGTAGAATATCCATCTCACTGGATCTGTTTTTCATAGTTATTTATCACAATTGTCCTTCTTTAATGGTCCAACCATAGATTATATGGGGTGTAAAAAAAAGAAAAAAAGCAATAAAACTGCCATGATATTGTACGCCAGCATTCTTGCTTCTAAACAGAAACTGCCAATAACTGGATCTGGAGTGGTTACTGTCAGAAGCTATAGAGGAAGAAATATAAACTCTCTTATTTTGTAACAAGCGCATGCAGGATTCAATTAGTAAATGAAGGATTCCTTTTGTGTGTTGGGTGGGATGAGACACTCTTTTGAAAGAGGATATTTCCAGGGTGGAAAATATTTAATGATAAAGATTAGGGGGTAGCTAATTTAGAGATTAATATGAACCTGGGGGAAAATCTTTACTTGCTGGGTATTGACTTCAGAGCATGTAGCATTGGTCAGCAAATCAGTAGAAAAAAATTAAATATCTTAGGGTTTAATCTTGATTAGTAAGTAAAGCATAACTTTCATGCCTCATGATTGCAGTGGGACATATTATGAATCTACCCACTGGTATAGAATCATGATGTTTCTGCTCCTATTTTACAAGCTAATATAAGCCTTTAAAATAATTTCCTTATTCCTATCCTCAGTCGTGTTTAAACTAAATTTTATTCTCATATATAGACAATTCTGATTGGCCACTGCTTTAGTACTTATTCAGATACAGCACTATAGATTGATTTAGAAAGAGGCTACCACTGAACATATATGCTCTTCACAGATTCCTAAATCATGCCAGACACTTATGCATTTTTATAGTAAAAAGACAGAAGCTAGGACTTTCTTCACTGCTAGAATGAAGCATCCACTGCAGATGCCTATTACAATTTCACCCTCTAAGTCTGTCTAGTATGTGCAGTTTAAACTATAGTATATTGTTTCCCTTTGTACTTGATCTTAATTTATTTACCCTTCCTTCTTTACATTAAATTTTTAAATGTAAAAATCTTGGGAAAAGAATGATCTGATGCTCTGAAACTGCCATGTATAATGCTAGTACAATATAATAAACATTTATCTTTGCGTTCTTTTAATCTGCATTTCTTTTTTTTCAAAACTAAGCAAAACTAAATCTTCCTTCCTTCCTTCCTTCCTTCCTTCCTTCTTTCCTTCCTTCCTTCCTTCCTTCCTTCCTTCCTTCCTTCCTTCCTTCCTTCCTTCCTTCCTTCCTTCCTTCCTTCCTTCCTTCCTTCCTCTATATGTTCATGTTGGCATAACTTCTCTGTAGATTTATTGCATTCTCTTTTCTTGTGATCTAGCACTGAACACAAGAGAAAAACGAGAGACGAATTTTCTTTTTTTTCTAGTCTGTTTTTTTATTCAGATGACAACCTGTTATAAAAACACTTTGCACCTTAGTTCTGCTTCTTTTTGTTAGGCTGGTGAAGTCAATTATTTCCATTAGATTTTCAAAACTCAAATCAGCCAAAATCTAGACTCCATTCTAGATTTGATATCTAAGTAACTGCACAATTGGGTTTCTTACAGGTGGTATTATTAGTTAAAAATAGCTTTAGTGTAGTGGCATACAAACCTTTGACGCTAAGGAAAAAGATTTTCTGTATGTTATTTTTCCTGATCTTTTTTCCCCCTCTTTTTGAAGCTTCTACATATCCTATGGTAAATTGAACAGTCAGATATATTCATAATTTGTAGGGATATCTTTCTCTTTTGGATCTAAATTATGCATATTTGCCAGTTTTTGAAAAAAAGAGATGAATATCTGATATTAGATTTATTGATTTTTCATTTAATTTGTCTTGAAATGCTGCATATTAAAGAACACTTTCAAAATGTTCATGTTGCACATTTCAATCTCTCCAGAATTGTCACTAATGAAATAGATAAAAATTAAGACCTGAGAGACTTTTGAAAAAAATCCTGATAAATCAGAAAAAGAAACAAGAAGTCCCATAGAAATGCCTTTTTTTTTCTTTTTTGTTAAGGTTACTTTTATGTTGGTCTTGTATAAGTGAGTCACAAATATTTCTGCTCAGTTCTGGAATGCTGTTGATATTATGAGATTGCAGAGATTTGGATGTGTTTTCAAATTGCCATAGAGTCTTTCTGTTTGAATGTCCAGAATGTCCATACAATCGATGAAGGTGCCATAAAAAGGACTTGTGTTTTGGTTTATGTTGAAACAATAATTGATATTTCTTTCTATTTGGGTGGCATTTAATGCTTTTTGATTATTCTAGCCTTTTCCACTGGTCCTTGCAGGGAAAGTAATGGGATTACTGATTTGATATTGTATAAAATAGTACAATGACAAAGCTTGAATTTCCTTGTGTATGAATCAAAAAGAGTAGAGCGAGGATATATTTTTTTGTGAAAGTTGATCCCTCTGAACTGTACAATTTCATGCTACAGAGGAGATTGAAGATTCATGAAACAGAAAGTTGCCACTAGTTTAAAGATCCTCTTCCTTAACCAAAAAAACACACCCTAGTTCTTTCAGAAAGGAAATATACCAAAACCCTGCTCCAAGAAATATAGATTTCTGTAACCAAGGAAATTTATATCTTGATTTATTTTTATGGGAAAGAATTTTTCACATGGATCTTATTCGTTTCAATATGCAGTGGTGCAGTTTCACTTTTGGTTGTGAGAGTGTTGTCTATATCTGATAGCAGAGGAAGGAGGAGCATTGACAAGAAACTATTAAAATTCATGCTAATTTAAGCAGTCATTTGGGTGCCAAATGCTATTAGAGTGGTTTTTCTATGATCTAGATGGAAAGGTCATTGTCTCATTATCTTCTTCTTTTAGCACATTAATAAAAGGCAGTATTGGTCCCTGGCACCCTGCCATCTGCTTAATAAACTGGAAGTCAATAGAAAAACATGCATTCCTCATATGATATGAAGTTGGGAGTCCTTGGATGTATCGTTTTGTTTGTACTCAAACTCAGATAATTATTTGAAAGGCTAGCAAGTACTATAAGCTTCACAGCTTGTATAGAGCCATGATGGCACCATAGTTAAAGAGCAGTATTATAGGCTAACTCACTGCTCACTGCTGGCAGTTCAATTCTGACTGCTCATGGTGGACTCAGCCTTCCATCCTTCCAAGTTTGGTAAAATGAGCATGCAAATTGTTAGGAGTAATATGCTGACTCTGTGAACTGCTTAGACAGGGCTATAAAGCATTATGAGAGCAATCAACAGTGAGAACAATCAACCAATGGAACAGCTTGCCCTTGAAGTTGTGGGGGCACCATCACTTGAGACCTTAAAGAAGTGATTGGACTGCCATTTGTCAGAAATGGTGTTGGGTGGGGGGTTGGACTAGATGACCTATAAGGTCCCTTCCAACTGTGATTATCTGTTATCTGTTAAGTGGTATATAAGTCTAGGTGCTACAGCTATTGCTATAGCTTCTGCTCAGATTGGTCTACCATCACCTTTCTTCAATCTATCAATCTCCAGTTATGCTGAGAGTGCCATTCTCAGAACTCTTACTTCTTAAGGCTTTAGTCCTAATAAATTGAAAGTTGCCAACTTTTAAAAAGCTGGTTTATACAATTCCAATCAGAAGGTTCCATATAAGAACATTCATAGTATATTGACCAACTAATATTATAGTGCTAGATAAATGAAGACAGTAAACTAAGCCACAATTTTATGTGGAAGTCAAATGCTTTTTCAGGCAGATGGTTCACAAACATGTAGAAGGCAGCAGGGGTCATGGATATATCATAAAAGTGGGCAAATCTATATAAAAATAAGCAAGCTCATGTGCTATAGTGAAACAAATTAAAAACTGAATTTTTCAATGTCTATGCTTACTGAATGCTTTTTAATGCATTGCTTGTATTTTATAATATGATTTAATGCTGGATTAAATGGACTCAAACATTCCCCCATTCCTAAACCAAAAGAAACAACCCAGCCTCTTGGAAATCCATTATTCACCAAACAGGTTTTTTGCCAAGTCTTTTTCTGTGATCTAAATAAGGAAGGCAGAAGCTATGACTTTTAGTTTCATTCAGTTATGCATTTTTCTTTTCCTAATTTTCCTAATCTTTACAGGGCAGAAAGCTGTGAACATTGGTTCTGGAATTCAGTTTGGAGGCAATTCAGTTGAATCACTGGATCAAACTAACTTTTTAATGGTTTTCCCCCAAATCTATTTGGCAAATCAAATTGGTGTGATTTTAAATTGTATTGAATTCAATTTTCTGAATTGATCTGAATAATCAGCACAGAACAGATTGATGATCAGATCAAATCAAATCAAAACAGTTGGAAACTGATTAGAACTATATCCTCATTTCCTCCTTTCTGTTACACACTTTCAAAAGCCCAAATACATATTCTTATATATTATCTTAATATTAATATATTTAGTATCCAATTTTACCATATTTACATGATTTGAGAGAAAATATGATTTTTTAAGAATATAAAGTATTTCTCCATATTATTCTCTAATAATGTGGACAAGTATGAAGAAATGCATCAACAAAATTGGAAGACTTTAAATATTGCAATATAATTGTGTTTTTATTTGCCTGTTAGTTTGGAAAGTACAAATGGTACATAAGGGCATCATCGTGACTACCATCCCTGTCCTATTGTCCCTATTTATTTGTACCTATTTCTTGTATTCTTACTCATGTTTATACTTGTACCTATTATCTTGTAAGTAATTGACAAATCAAATAAATAAATAAATAAATTTGTAGTTTATAAATTATTATCCTATACTGTTGTATCTCATCTGGCAACATTTTTCCTGAAAGAAGTCTATCTTTGATCCTGATTTACAGGACAGCAATATGCACAGATTTTGTACCAAGCATCAAGTAGAAAGCTGTCTTGGTTCTATGAAATAGAGATTTGGCTCAAAAGGTCAGGTGATCATTAATTAATGATAATGCTCTTTCCTCAGTAGTAGCCCTCCACAACGATCACTTTCCACCATAGTTACAAAGGATAAAGCTTTTCTTGTCATCCATCAGCAGTGCCTCATCTTCAATCATGCTTTCCTTAGTTAGAATTTGCAATAGGAAGGCATTGGTTGTTTGGAGGTCTGACCTATAAAGTATCAAGTGACTTCTACCTGATTCTATCCATTTCAGTTTCCATATTCATTTGTTTGGCTTGACTGGGTTAGCAGTTCATGTGATTATTGAACATGTGCCCATTCTAAAGATAATAACTAAATATGCCTTGTATATTCAATGGATCACCATAATGAAAGAAAGCCAGCATCTACACCTTATGTCAAAACTTTCATTAAGAAAATTAAATGACTTGCTGGCATGTGTTTAAGTGGGAAAAAAAACTCAAAAGCAAAATGCAGACTGCACCTGTTGAATATCTCTTTTAGATATCATCAAGAGCAAGCCTAGTTCCTCATTTTGCCTCATCTTAGCAGACACAAATTGATGCTCCCTGAACCAGACAAACCCCCATGTAATCCCATCAGACCAAAGAGTAGAAGCTCTTTTACCAGCTCACGGCATAAGGGCAGTGGAAATTGCATTTTAGGGAAATCCCAATCTTCCATCACCAGTCAGCTGATGATGTTAATATTCACAGTTACTTCACTATGCTGCCCTCCTGAAAAATCCATTTTTGTCTAAAAATAGAACTAACTCTGGATAAACTAACAAAGATCTGTCCAACTTCTCCAACCTGACCAGCAAATTAGATTGAGATGCTAGAGATCTATGTCACCAACTTCTACAAACATCTTTGCTTTTCCATTTTTCAGGATCTGTCATTCTTTGTAAAGCAGCACCCAATGAAACATGGTTTCTGCTCCTTATTTTGGAAAATTTCATAGCAAGTGTCAATTAATTTTAACTTGCAGATGATTTTTTTTAAAGCATCACATTTGTAGTGGTGTAAGATTATTTGAAAGTTTGCTGTTTACATTTGTTTGAGCTGTAGTTTATGGTGACTTGTAAGATTATTGGATGATGTTTCAGTGATCAAGTGATGAATATACCCATGTGAGCTAGTTGTCTGTTATTTGGAAGAAGATATTACCTTCAATGTTTGCCTCTTTGCATTTAAGTAAAAATAGGTTACATATTGCAAGGAATTCCAGCTATCATTATGTACTATATTTATTCATTAGCTCTATACCCATGCTTCACTATGAAACTATGTGACTGGGCTTAGTTTTGGGGGAGGAAAATAAGGGGGAAAATTGTGCCTTGTGCATCCATCAGTGTTCATCTGGCTAGCATCCTGTTAGTGTATGAAACAGTTGAGAGTTGTTTTGAAAGTGAAATATGGAAATTGAAACAGTGTTTGCTGTGTGAACAAGAAGGGCACAGCAAGGAGCCTGGGTGTGGCTTAACTCAACTGTTCTGTATTAAAGCTGGTTGCTGCTGTGAAACTGAAACTGATACTCCTATCCTCTGCTTGTGTTTTGCCATTTGGAACAGATTTCTTTGCAGGTGGGGAGGGGGAGGAGAACTCCTTACCATCAAAGCATGTTAAAAATAATATACAAAATACTAATGCTCTGATGGTCATTTCAAAAAATCCTTTCTTAATGAGCACCTAGAAGCATATGTGCCAAATTTCAAGTTTGTAGGCTTCATGGTTCTGGAGATTTTGTGATGATGTGTGAGTGGTATTTCGCTTTCATATATATAAATTATTTCACTAATTTGTATTTTGCTTTTTAATAATAAGTACTTTGTTAGAGTTTAAAAGAAGGTATAAATATAATACAAGAATGGTGAAACACTGAACAAAATATAGTAACGATATAGCAGGTCAACTAGTTTATAATATGGAAAATATACTCCCTTCCACCCACCCCACCTCCCTATTTCCCCAGGATGAATTGAAAATGTTATTTCTTTTTGGAACTCAAAGAATGTCAGCTACAAGCTGATGTAAGCAATGCTACACAATGAGACAAAGTAATATAATACAGCTAAGGTGGCAGTCACTGCTGTAAGGTGAGATGCTCTTCAAATTCCCAAGTCAGTTAATCAGATTCTTCCACCAGAAGTCATTGTCAGACTTTGTATTCTTATAATAATGAAGTTCCAAACTGGGCTTCTTATTATGTGCTTTTTCTTTTTGAGCTTCCTTGGTAGCTTTCTATTTATTATAAACCATAGAGGTTTATAAACAAATACTAAACAGAATTGAGAATCTTGAGTACTTTTAAAGAAGAAAACAGCATGTAACCCTGAATATAATGTATTCATCCTACTTTTATGAAAGGCCAGTCTTGCAATAAACCTGTATTAGTAGTCTTGAAAGTATATGACATTATTTGACATAGAAAATATATTGTCATAATTACATCCTAGAGTACTAAAAGAATTAGTTGATACTCTGACTGAATGTATATATTTGAGAAACCCTGGAAATGGATGAAATGTCGGGTGTCTTTCCAAGAGGAACATGAATGTTCTAATTTTAAAAAAAGTTCCCTTAAACTACAGATAGTTTGACATTAATACCTGAAAAGCTTCTGCAGCAGATCATAAAAAGAATGCTCTGTAAGAAACTTTAAATCAAAGTGCCAATTACAGTCTGAATCAGTCAAAAACAAACCTTGTTAGACCAATTTTAATCTCCTTTTCAACCCTTTACAAATTGTGGTTATGCTGTGTACATAACACATCCTGACTTCAACAGAACATTTGACAGAGTATTCCATGAGATGCTGATTAGCTATTAATTAATAGCTTAATAATTGTAGGACTGGGTGCCATGATAATTGATTGGATATATAGGTTGCTCAGAAATCATTTTTAAAGAGTTCTCAACATTTGATCTATCAAATTAAATGCTACAGCAATCAGTTCTAAGTCTTCTGCTCTTCCATATTTTTATTAATGTATTAGAAGAAAAGATAGAAGGATTATTTATCAGTTTTGCAGATGATACAAAATTGGATGGGATAGTTAAAAGTTAATAGGACAGATATTAAATTCAAAACTGTACTGATAGGTTGGTGGAAATGACTGAAAGTAATCAAATGAAATTTAAAAGAGTACAAGATTTTTCATTTAAACAAAATCAAATGTCTGAGTACAGATTTCCTGGTTTGGTAGTGGTAAAGAGAAAAGAATCTTGGAATGGTAAGTGACTTTAAAATGAACATGAATTAACAATGTGATATGGCTGCAAATAAGGCAAATGCAATTTTATAGTGCATCAATTAAAGTATAATTTTTAAATTAATGGAAATAATAATTCCACTGTGTGCAGTTTGGTTAATCTTGAATAGTCTATCCAGTTTTGGACAGAAGGATTCAATAAAATTGGTTCAGAAAAGAGAAATTATGGTAATTGGGGGAATAGTAACTATCTTCTGTGAAAAGAATTGAAGGAGCTATATATAGAGAGAGATAACATTTTTCAAATAAATGAAAGGAAGTAAGACAAAATAAAATAATTGTATGCGACTTCAATATATTGTTTTTGCTATGTATTTAGCTGAATGTTGTATGTTTTATTGTACTGGAAACTACTTAGATTCACTAGATTGAAGCATCTTTGATCTGAAATTAAATGAAGCAGAAGGTCAGTACCCATCTTTTATTTCAAAGTGTTGGACAGAGAATAATGGGATTAAGTTATAGAAAATTATGGATGAATGTTAGAGAGAGAAACCTTCCTAATACTCACAGCCATTAGAAGCGGAACTAAACACTTAAAACATCAGGAAGGTCTCTTTCATTGGATGTAGAGAGACAGTGACCAGGGTGGGACACTTCAATTTGGATTGCTGCATGGAGCAATGGCTAGATTTGAGGGCCTAAATGGCCCCTTTCAGTTCTGTGAATTTGTACACTTATCCATTTCATTTATCCACTTCTTCACTTTCAAGGGTAAAATACTATAGACTGATTGAGGTAAACATTGCCATATTCGTTACACGAAAGAATTGTTCAACATCGTGTGAGATCCACACAGAGCTTCTCCACTGAAGAAACTAGTCAAGCTGGCCAGGTACTGAATCAGGGGTGGCATTCACATTTTTTAACAACCAGTTCTTTGGGCGTGGCTTGGTGGTCATGTAACTAGATGGACATGGCTTGGTGGTCATGTTATTGGCTGGGCGTGGCCAACTCAATTTCACTCACATCGAGGCACGCATCTCCTCAACTGGCCTCTCATGACTGTGGGGATGCTGCAACAGTCATAAATGTGAAAAACGGTCATAAGTCACTTTTTTCAGTGCCATTGTAACTTTGAATGGTCACTCCACACAAGCAAAGTACCAGCAAAGGAGGGAAAATAAACTCCAGAAATGTTCCTGAGACAGGAAGTCTAGTCCTGCCAAGAATGTAATAAGGGTTAACGGAGAGTCAGTTTCTGTAAGCAACACTAGAATGTTTCCCTCTGCCTTCCTTACAGGATTAGGGCAGTAATTTATAATAACAACCAGTTCTCCAAACTGCTCAAAATGTTAACAACCGGTTCTAGCGAATAGGTGTGAACTGGTAGAATCCCACCCCTGTACTGAACGTTCTTTAATCAAGAAATGGGACCTAAACAGAGATTGGGCAAACATTTGTCAAGATTTTATAGCTGCATTTTGCACTGCAAAACCAGCTTTCAGCAGGGGGTTGGACTGGAGATTTCTAGGGTCTCTTCCAGCGTTATTATACTCTATGTTTTCCTTTGCAGTAGCAAAGCCCAGAGATAATTAGTTCCAGTACCCACTAGTTAAATTTCCAAGACATACTATTATGTTTCAACCCAAACATATAGTTTTATGAATCATGGAGGTGAAAAGAGTTTCTACTAAAATTATATCTTCTACTTTTTGGAAATTATTATTTGCACAGAAACATGCAGACACATACAACACATGCCCTGAGGTCATTGTACTATATTCTTAAACACGTATTAAACCACAATAACTGAAATAAGGTTTTACAGGTTGTGTTTTGTAATTTTTGTTGGGTTGGTTCTATTAATAAAGGCATCCTCCTATTGTTCCTTCAGTGTCTTGTCTATTGTAATGTGTGACTTGAAACATTTTATAAATAATCCAATCAGTTTTAAAACTTTTATTTTTCTGATTCTTCTCATTGCAAGCTGTTGTCTCACCAAGTCAATATATTTTGCAAATTCACACCTAGCAGATAAAATGGGTAGGTGACTTCACAGTTCTAATCCCATGCTGCAGTTTTTAATCAGGACTAGTTGCTGAAATTTCTTGCAAATTCTGGCAGTGTGCCCCCCCAATAAGACATGATATAGCTTTCATACATTATCAGTTGCCACAAACATTGTCTGTACTGAAATTATTTTCTTCTTGTTCCCAAATTAGTGTCATGTTAAAGCTAAGGTGTAAAAAAGCTATTTTTTTCTGATTTGATAAACTGGTTACAATTGTAGCTTCTTTTAATTCTTTGCTTAATCTGTTTATATTTCTTGCTGCTTCATTGGCATAACCATATTTGGCATTATGAAGTATGTAGAAATGAAGCAGATATTTGTTTGCATTGATTTTGACTGTATAAATCTCACTAGCCATAATGGCCCTTACTGGCTGTAGGATCTCTATTTTTGATCATTGTCCAGATCTTCCTCTTGAGAATTCTTAAGACAGCAGGAAACAAAGCACAAACATTTTTGTCCTAGTTTAATGGCATAAATAAGGTCTTTCTCTCGCTCTCCCGCCCGCCCTCCTTTCCTCCTTCCCTCTCTCTTTCTCTCTGTTGCTCTCTTGTTTAGAGAAAAACCCAGCTCAGCAGCTCAAACTTGAAAATATTTCTTTTATTGCTTCTTATTAACTCACCTGATAGCAATGAGACAAATAAATACCTAGTTTTATATATATATATATATATATATATATATATATATATATATATATATATATTTTTTCATAGATTTTCATGGGTACAGGTATGCAGGTCTTGGTGTGTTCGGGTCTTTTCCTGTGTAAGATTGAGACTATCTGGGCAACGTTTCGACAAGATCTCACTTGCCATCTTCAGGCTGGTGATTTCGGCTTTATGCTTGTGCGAGCAAAGCATGATCTGAGCTGCTGTCTCCCTATATAGACTGGTGGGGAGGTTGGCTGTGTTGTCATTTCTTGATTGGTTGATGGAGTTGATGTTTGCAGATTGGCTGGCTTTTTCTTAAGAACATGTGTGTCTGAGGTGTTGGCTGTGTGTCTATCAGCCTCCTGTGTTGTAACGACTTGGGTAATGGGCTGTGTGATGACTTTCTGAGTTCTAAAGTTGTGACCTCCTGGGTCTTGTGCTATAATCTCCTGGGTCGTAATGACCTGGGTAATGGGCTGTGTGATGAAGATGGTGAGTAAGATCTCATGAAAACGTTGCCCAGACAGTCTCAATCTTACACGGGAAAAGACCCGAACACACCAAGACCTGCATATATATATATAAATAAATCAAATGTATTTATTTGATTTGATTTGTCAATCACTTACAAGATAGTAGGTATAAGTATATACATAGTTATGAATACATGAAATGGGTACATATAAGAAAAATAAAATATAAAAGAAACAATAGGACAGTGATGGTAGGCACATTGGTGCACTTATGCACGCCCCCTACAGACCTCTTAGGAAAGAGGTGAGGTCAATAGTAGACAGTCTAAGGTTAAAGTTTTTGGGGTTTGGGGAAGAAACCACAGAGTCAGGTAGAGTATTCCAGACATTGACCACTCTTTGTTGAAGTTGTATTTCCTGCAATCAAGTTTGGTACGATTAACCTTGAGTTTGTATCTATTGTCTGCTCTTGTGTTGTTATGGTTGAAGCTGACGTATTCATTGACAGGTAGGACATTGCAATGTATGATTTTATATATTATATTTAGATCAGACCGAAGGCGGCGTAGTTCTAGGTTTTCAAGGTCTAGAATTTTGAGTCTGGTGGCATAAGGTATTTTGCAACGAGTAGAGAAGTGAAGAACTCTTCTTGTGAAATATTTCTGGACTTTCTCAACTGTGTTAATATCAGATACGTAATGGGGGTTCCAGACTGATGAGCTATATTTGAGTATTGGTCTAGCAAATATATACACATACACACATACATATGGCCGAAAGCACCAGCCTGAAGATGGTGAGTGGGACCTCGTCGAAACATCGCCAAGCTACTCTCAATCTTACACGGGAAAAAACTTGAACACGCCAATACCTGCATATCTTTACCCATGAAAATCTACGAAAACGAATATACATACATACATACATATGGTATTCAGCTTTGTTTGGGTATTTTCCTATGTCATTATAGTTGTGCTTTTAAAGTTGTAGCGATGTTTCGGCAGAATCTCATCTGCCATCATCAGGTTTGTGTATTGGGTTCGTCTGTGTGTCAGGCTTTTGCAGCCGTTTCTGTTTTAAATTTGGTGCTAGTCTCGTGCTTTGTTACAATGATTTTTTCTTCATCCTGATTGGTTGGGAGTCTTGGTCCATGTTTATTGGTCTTGGAGTTTGCTGTGTTCTGTTTGATTGGTGTTTCTAATATCTTCTGTCTGTTTTATAGCATTTTTTTGTCTTGATTGGCTGGCAACATGGTGTTTCATGTATTGGGGGCTTTCAGCGCGGCTTGGCTTCAGGTGAATGGCCGGCTATCATTTATTAAGAAGCTAGGTTTCATCTGGGTGGCTGGCTGGGCTGTGTTTGGGCTGGAGGTATCAGGGGTGGGTGTGCCCAGGTGTTTGGTCGGCTTGTGGTGTGGCCAATCAAGACAGAACACAAAACAGACAAAAGATATTAGAAACGCCAATCAAACAGAACACAAAAAACTCCAAGACTAATAAACACAGACCTAGATTCTCAACCAATCAGGATGAAGAAAAAAACCATTCTAACAAAGCATGAGGTAGCACCAAATTTAAAACAGAAACGGCTGCAAAAGCCTGACACACAGAGGAACCCAATATGACCCCCTAGCCTGATAATGGCAGATGAGATTCTGCTGAAACGTTGCTACAACTTTAAAAGCGCAACTATAATGACGTGGGAAAATACCCAAACAAAGCTGAATACCATACATATAAATACATGTGAAAACTTAAGAAAAACAAATATATATCTATATATCTCTCTATCTCTATCTCCCTATGACTTCACTTCTTTTCTTTGTAATAATGGAATTGAGGCCTGGCAAGGCTCCAACAATACCAACCCTCCTTCTTTCTTCACAACTAAGACCAGCCCACCCGACAAGCTAATTATAACTGCCCTAGTGTTAGAATGCTTTCTCCTTCAAAAGAAGCCTAGAATGAATGCAGATGTTATTTTGTAGCAGAATATGCACAACAATATGGCATTGTTGAAGCAGATGCAACCCTTTTGCCCTTGTTACTTAGGAACACCAAGCACTTTGCATTTTGCATACTATTTGGAATATATATGTCAGCTACAAAGTGATAGCCTTAAAGAATCCCTGCACTTTGTACAAATGGCTATTTATGACATACCATCAATGCAGAGAGGGGAGGGGGGAATTGATGGATCTCTGAGCCCAATCCATCAGTCACTTCACTACAAACTCTAAACAGATTTTAATTGTAAGGCCAGATTTACTCCAGCCATCTGCATAGCAAATATGTCTCCTCCGTGAAATAGGGAGATGTTTTATTCCAGATGCCCTTTTGCACCGTGAATATGGTATCTCTGCTGAGATAAAATATTTGTCCCAACACAAACGCAGCCTGCCTCCTGAGTAACATAAGACTCCACTTAAAATGCAATGTTAGAAAATTTAGCACTGACTAAACACTTCTTTTTTAAAAATTCAATGGGAGTGGGCCTAGAAAAACTATAGAGTTAAAGGCATATACCTTTAGGTATCTTTAACTATAGAATAGAATAGAATGGAATGGAATGGAATGGAATAGAATAGAATAGAATAGAATAGAATAGAATAGAATAGAATAGAATAGAATAGAATAGAATAGAATTTTTTATTGGCCAAGTGTGATTGGACACACAAGGAATTTGCCTTGGCGGAAATGTTTTCAGTGTACATAAAAGAAAAGATATATTCATCAAGAGTCAAGAATCATCAGGTACAGCACTTAATAATAGTCATAGGGTACAATAAGCAATCAAATCATACTAGGAAACAGTCAATATAAATTATAAGGTTATAAGCGATAAAGTTACAGTCATACAGTCACAAGTGGGAGGGGATGGACGATAAGGAGTAATGAGAAGATTAATAGTAATGTAGACTTTGTAAGTAGTTGGACAGTATTGAGAGAATTATTTGTTTAGCAGAGTGATGGCATTTCGTAAAAAACTGTCCTTGCATCTAGTTGTTCTGGTATACAGTGCTCTTTAGCGTCGTTTTGAGGGAAGGAGTTGAAACAGTTTATGTCCAGGATGTGAGGGGGTTTGTAAATATTTTCACAGCCCTCTTTTTGACCCGTGCAGTATACAGGTCCTCAATGGAAGGCAGGTTGGTAGTAATTGTTTTTCTTGCAGTCCTAATTACTCTCTGGAGTCTGTGTCTGTCTTGTTGGGTTGCAGAACCTATTGGAGGAAGTAAAGCAAAATAAAAATAAAAAAGAAGGGTTTTTTATTTTTATGCGAAAGACTGTGATCCACTTAAACAGATTCTCACACAGCAGAGACTATAGCAGTAAACAAAGCTTGCTGGCATTTATCATTCTTTGCTGAAAAAGCTCATAAAATATTGTATTGAGGAAAAAAGATACATGCAAAACTGCATGCTTCTGTACAAGTTATGTGCAAAATCATGATATATTTTCAAAAAGCTGAATACAGAACAAAATGTATTTAAGTAGTAGTGAAGTCTCATTTACATTAAACTCAACTCCTGATTATTTGGTGGAGATGGAAGTGGTTTGCCATTGCCTTCTCCCCTAGGGTAGCATTTTCACTTCCTAGGCCTATGTATAATTATTTATTAGGTAGTTATAAACTGCATGCAAAAATGAGTATTGGTTTAAGAATTAATTACATGTAACTACAACTCCAGATTTATTATGGCTTTTAATTAATTTATGTGCTGAAAAAAAATGTGCTGAAAAAAAATGTGGACTAGTATAGTAGCAATTCTAAAACCGTCTGGATTTAACTGATTTACACTATCTCCCCCCCCTCCATCTAGTCAAAGCCATTGATTTTTCATTATAGGCATGAGACTTGAGCAGAAAGAATATACCAAATCCCAGTGAATGAAAATATCAGAGAAAGTTGCAATTCACATTTAGCTGGATTTCTGTGAACATTTCCTTCAGGAAATTTCTATTTCCAGTGCTCCATAGCTAAGGTCCTGAAATATTCAGGAGGATTTCCAAAGCCTACACTAATGACATTCTGAAAAGCAAGCAATGATGGCAGCCTTAATCTTCAAATCAGAGCTCCATCTTGGAGCAAATTCCATCCCATAAACTCTAGGCACCTTAGTGCCAACAGGGAAGGTAATTAGAACCAGTCAAAATAGTATTTGTCAGATTTCCAGATTGGCAAGATGACAGACTGATTTATGAACTCAAGTCTTCTTGGCTATCTCCTGTGTCTTTGACTTCTTTATTATTTAAGTGGTAAACAGAAAATGTGGCCTCCTTGTGTTTAGATTTCTACTCTGTAGTATATCTTGCTTGATTAATTATGGACTAGAAAATAAGAGCATGGCATTCCTGCCTTCTTCACCAGGAGAACCCTTTGTAGAGAAGAGTTAAGAAACTCCAGGGTTTAATGAGAAATGTTATAGGAAAAACAAAAGCTACAGAACATTATGTCAAGCCCCTTGACACTTGGCAAAATCTTTTGTGTGATGCATATAGAGTAGCTGACTTTTTGCAAATGAAAATTTTAGTGAACAATATGAAATTCTGCAGAATTGCTTTGAACTGAAACAAAAGCATCATATATTACATAAAACATAGCTCATTAGATATTCTGTCAGTCAATTACTATGAAGAAAGAATGATTTCACTTTCTATCAAAGACTATATTTTAAAAAATAACTTGCATTTTTAACACAATCCTGATCAAGATCAGTCTATAATAGACTTTAAGAAGAAATGTAAAAGTAAGGTCATTTAATAGCAGCCTGAATAATTTTGGAATTGAAGCTACTTATTTTGAATTCAATGCATAAACCTAGCCCATTTCCTACTTTTTGAGGTCATATTTTGCAATTGCGTCTTAAGTAGAATTTTTGGGATGGAATTCAAAGTAAATAACTGTGTTTCTTCTGCAATCAAGTAGAACTTGATTCAATAAAACTTGGCTAAAAAGAAAATATTAAATTTTACTTTTTTTCAGCAAATTTTAATTTTGTTTGGTGTATTTTTGTGAAGCATTTAATTTTTTTTTAGTTTCTTAATTTAATGGGAGATAGATTAACTGAGATGCGAGATAGAGAAATTACATTTTCTGTAATTCAGTTTTTTTGCCTTTTAGATTAATATTTGGCTTGAGTTTTCTCTTTTCTTTCTCTTTTTCTAATTTTTAGGTTTTTCTTCTCACTGTTTTCCAAAAAGTTACAGAATAAATAGATTTTCATTTTGGGAGTAATTGCCCTTAGAAAATTGTAAATATTTATTTAATGTATTTATATTTTATTTCTTTATTTATTCAATTTCTATAGCCTCCCAGCTCAGACAAATGAGTGATATTCACAACCATTAGAGAATATGAATATGGAGTACAGTAAAACATGTATTCCTTTATGATGGAAAATCTATCTCCCCAGAATTGCAATCTTGGATTGAATAGAAAATCACTCTCTGCTATGACATGATTTTTGGAGAGCTACTACTATTACTTTGTTCAGTTGATTTAAAGGAGAAATGCTTCTTTCCATCCATAATAGAACATCATTATTATGGTTACAATGAAATAATTCATCAATACTTATTATTATTAGTAACTTTAATAACATTGAAATATTTACAAGTGAACATTTACTGCTTTAAGTATGGTATCTTCTCCCATTCAAATTTCACAGTACCTGTGGTTTAGAAAAGCCTTAAAGTTGCCTTTTCAGCTAAATCTTGACCAATATTATTTGCAACCTTGCACTAATATTGGGATAGTATTCCTTTAGTATTTATGATGTTTTCCTTCTCTGTCTTTTAGTTTTGATTCCTGGCTTATTGTTTTTTACCTGCCTTCTTTTAATGTTTTTAATATATTGCATGTTGTCTAGAGTATTTTCAGCAACTGAAGCGACTGGATAAATAAATAAATAAACAAATTCAGAATTCTCACTGGAGATAGTGGTAGATTTATTTATTTTTAATTTTCACATGAATGTACATAGTCTCTGAAACAATTGCTATAGCTCTATGTTCTTGCTCAATGTCATAGTAACTCCTATTCTTTTTTGTACAGAGGAAGAAACTAAGACAAAGTGTTCTTATGCAATGCCTATCTAATGATAGGAGAAGGCTGCCAATGTAATTTCAAATGTCATGACATATATCTACCAAATAAAAGACAAATACTTGTCACAATGGCAATTATTTGATGGATTAATGGGGGTGATCATACAGTTAGTGCATACTCATCCAACACTTGATTGCCAATGTTACTTTCTGCTTGTTACTTGATTAGTGGATACATGTGAAAGAAAATTAACCTTATGACACGTCAAAATTGGATTAACCTAAGAACCTTACATGCAATATAAAATTATCTTGCCATAATTTATTTAAGCTACTGTATGTTTTCTCCATTTAAATGAACTTCACATGGATTGCATAGAAAATTTTAAAAAGTTTTTTAAGGTATTGTTATCTGTAAAATGGAATAAATAGCTTTGGTTTGTTCAAGAGTGATTCAAATGTCCCATTCTGAGATGAAAAGGGAGCTATGAATGGATAGTTTTATATGTTTATCATCTCATGCATGTGGCATCTTTTAATTCTTTCCAACTCTAATTCAATTAGGTGTACTTACTCCTTCAGCTGTCAGGAAATAGGTCACAGCAACACGAAAAGTCAATATGGTGTATACAATTCATAGAATTTAATTTTGAATTAGTTTCAAAGGACATTATCCTAATTTAAATTCCCATATCTTTTCTTCTTCTTTTTCCCACATCTTAACAGTCGCTATACAGGGTTTACTGAAGTAAATCTCCTTTTTCCACATGAAATAGAGTTTAACATCTTTATTTTATTCCTGAAGATTATTATATGAACAATGGTGAAAAGATTTCAATTTATCCACAATGGATGAATGGATGACAGAACTTACTGAGATGGCCAAATCGACTATTTTTTTAATTAGAGGTGAGAACATTATTTACATGTAATGATGATTGGAAACCCCTTATTGACTTTTTGTGGGAAAAAGAAAAAAATGATGTTATGATATATGGTTTTAAGAATTAGAATAAACATAATGGATTATAGAGAAAATGTAAACGAAGCTGTAACCATAGAGTAAAAGGTTATTTTATATTTATATCTACAACTGCTGCTTCGATTCAGTAGTACACGACAAACTAATGTTAAAACTAAACTCTTACGGCATTTCCGGATCCCTTCATCAGTGGATTACTGTGTTCCTGTCAAACAGGCAACAAATAGTAAAAATAGGGAGCGCTATAGCCCTGCTCCAGTTAACAGCGGTGTCCCCCAAGGCAGTGTTCTAACACCCACACTCTTTATACTCTATATAAATTACCTTTGCGATAACCTTATAAGCAACTGCATCCTCTTTGAGGATGACGTAAAACTATTCAACACCACTGACAATGCTACTATCCTTCAAAGCAATCTTGATTATGTGTCTGAATGGTCAAATATCTGGCAACTCCAAATCTTGATCAACAAATGCTCTGTCCTACACACTGGTTAAAAAAAAATCAGTACACCAAATACAAACTAGGCGGATATGACCTTGATGATCCTCACTCTGTCAAGGACCTTGGATTCTCATATCAAATGACCTAAGCGCCAGAGCTCACTGTAACAGCATTGCCAAAAAGGCATAAAGAGTTGTAAATCTAATCTTATGATTGTCCTCCGGAAATATCGAATTGCTAAATACAGCATACAAAACCTTTGCCAGACCAATACTCGAATACAGCTCATCAGTCTGGAATCCACACTGCATATCAGACATTAATAAAATCGAGCGAGTCCAGAAGTATTTCATGAGAAGAGTACTACACTCCTCTGTTCGCAACAATTACCCTATATCACCAGGCTTGAGATTTTGGGCTTGGACAATCTTGAACTATGCCGTCTATGGTTACACTTAAGCATAGCACACAAAATTATCTGCTAAAATATCCTACCAGTCAATGACTACTTCAGCTTCAACCACAACAATACAAGAGCACACAACAGATACAAACTCAATGTAAACCACTTCAAACTTGATTGCAGAAAGTACGACTTCAGCAACAGAGTGGTCAATGCCTGGAATGCACTACCTGACTCTGTTGTTACATCCTCTAACCCGCACTCCTTTAACCTCAAACTAACTACTATTGACCTCACCCCATTCCTAAGAGGTCTGTAAGGGGCGTGCATAAATGCACCATCGTGCCTACCGTCCCTGTCCTATTGTCCCCATTTATTGACAAATAAAATAAACAAACAAGCAAATAAATAAAAAGAAAAAAGAAAACCGAAAATCAGTTATTTATATTCTTTTCCTTGATTTCTACACATTTGTCTTTGCTCTTCTTTCATTTTTTTCTTTTTTCATTCTAAATATTGGCACTTGTTAGTTTTTATTCTGAATTAAAAGATTAATTAAAATTATTTTTAAAAGTTTACTCTGGAAATAAACCAGTTACTTTCTATTAATAGCATTGTGGAGAATACACCCAGAATTTTGATTGTTCCCACTTTCCTTTTGTTTTGTGTCTTCTCACATTTATTCCTTATTGTTTGCCCCGAGCAAGCTGTGATGAATCTCTAGGGTTAAAAAAAAGTTGCATTGAAGCTCTGCTTTCCCAATTTTCAATGGAAACTAAGTATGATACCAGAATGTGGGATTTAAAATTAGGCAGAGATAGTCATTTTTAGATTGCAGACATAAGTTAAGGTTTTATTCTTTCATTACTAGGCTTTAAGAGGTGAAGCCTGTTAGAGGAAAATAAATAAAAAGCTTTCTCTGAGTTGATGTGAGGAAAGAAAATAAGTCTGTTTGAGTGTAAAGATAAGCTATCTCAAGAACAGAGAACTGACTTTTTATTTATATAACTTTTTAAACCTGTCTTTATTATTTCCTTAAATAACTCAAGATGGTAAACATACCTAATACTCCTTCCTCCTATTTTCCACACAATAATCCTGTGAGGTGGGTTAGACTGAGAGAAAGCAACCAGCCAAGTCACCCAGCCAGCTTTCATGCCTAAACCAGGACTAGCAATAGCATTTAGACTTATATAACACTTCAGTCCTCTCTAAGCAGTTTTACAGAGCCAGCATATTGTCTCTCCTCAATAATATGGGTTCTTATTTTACCAACCCCAGATGGATGGAAGTCTGAGACAACTTTGGGTCATTCAGAATCAAACTCCTGGAATAAGGAGTAAGTTAGCCTGCAGTGCTGCATTTTTTTTTTAAAGAAAACTTTATTGAATTTTATTACAAAAAAACATTAAAAAGTATATAATTCAATAACAGCTGTTTGTGGTGCATTATCATATAGCAATCATTTGTGAGATAGTGATAGTTTATACATAACTATATTCTTATTCAAACTATGTTCTATATTTAATAATCATCTATCCTTAGTCTGTCTCCGATCTATCCAATTGTACCATTGTCCCCATACCTTATAAAATATTGAAGATTCCTTATCTTTTAAACTCAACGTTAATTTATCCATTTCAGCACAATTCATAACTTTTTGTATAACCAGTTCTACCGGTGTAAATGACTGTTTCCAACACTGAGCAAAAACAGTCCTGGCTGCAGTCAATATATGTAGTAATAAGTACTTTGTAGTCTTTACATATTTTTTTTAAGATCCCCAATAGGAAGAGCTCTGGTTCTAAATCTAATTGTTCATTGGTAATTTCCTGTAGCCATTTTTGGATTTTAAGCCAATATTTTCGAGCCTCTGGGCAAGACCACCACATATGATAATATGTTCCCTCTTTTTTTCTACATTTCCAACATGTGGGATTCAGTTTAGGGTACATTTTTGCTAATCTTGAAGGGGGTAAGTGCCACCTGTAAAACATTTTATATGCATTTTAACTGATTTTGTTAATTTATGATTTCTATTCCATATAGTCTCCCAATCTGCTAACTTTATATTATGTCCAATGTTTTGAGCCCAGGCAATCATACATCCTTTCACAACTTCTTCTAGTTCTATTTCTAAGAGATACTTATACATTTTAGTAATATTTTTTTTATCTGGTCCTAATAAGGTTTTATCTAATTGTTGTGGTTTCAAATATATTCCATATATCCTTATTGTATAGGCTTTGTATTTGAAGATAAACCCATCAATCTATTCATAGCCCTTGTTCTTGGAGCTCCTGTTTTGTTTTTAAATTTCCATTTATATCCAATAGATCTTTATATTTTAACATTTTATTCAGATCTAGGTTATTTGGGTGAATCATCGCTTCCATTATAGATAGCCAAATTGGGATTTTTATATAATGTTTCTTTTTAACCTTGATCCAATTGTATATCAGCGAATCTCTGATCAAATGTCTATAAAAATATTTTTGTTTTGTAGGTCCTATTTCCCAAATAAATGCATGCCGCCCCCTTTGATGGTCATGACCTTCTATAATTAATATTCTTTTATTCTTTAAATTAATCTAGTTTTTTAGCCAAACTAATGCTGCTGCCCTATAGTATAATTCCCAATTTGGCGATCCAAAACCACCTCTGCTCTTCATATCTTGTAACAATTTCATTTTTATTCTGGATTTCTTACCCTGCCAGATGAATTTTAATGTCATTCTATTGAGATTATCGAAAAAGATCTTATCTAATTGAACTGGGATATAGTGCTGCATTCTAACCACCACTAGAACTCACAGCCCCTGGTTTCAAGCCTGGTGCCTTAACCGCTAAACCGAATTAAGTTAAAAGCTATGAAGTCAGTGTCAGCATTGTGAGTAACACACCCATTGAAAGCAGAACTCCGAGGCATGTAGATTCCTCGAAGAACATTTATTGAATATATCATATTGACACAGCTGGTGAAAACCAACTCCCGCAGTTTTCACCTAATTAAAAGAGTGAAAAATCCCCCCTCCCAGATCTCACCGGTCACATTGCCCAATGAATATAGTTGGCAGGCTGCTTGATCACTCCTCTTCTCCTTCAACAGCCACCTGTTACGATGACCTTGGTTCCCACAGCAAAACTTTTTGTTTTGGCGGTTAGCTAGGCTATTTACTTTCCCCTCCCTTCCCCCTCTCAGGCTTCATGGCAACTATGAGGCAGCACAAAATGGCTTAGCCAGGTTCACTTCAGAGGTGACTGTCAGGTTATCAGTGCAGTGTACTTATGTTTTTGATTTCAATCTCTTTCTTACATTTTACACATAAAAGCCATAACATGAAAATGTGCAATGGAGACATAACAATGAAAAAGCCCTCTTTAAAAGAATCCACTTCCATGTTATTGACATACACTTCATTAATAAATCCTTGTCTATACAAAATTAATTTATTGATGGATTTATTTTCTTTTGCGAGAACTTTTTAGAGACTTCCATTTGAAATGAAATTTATTCTGATGATTCAAAATTTTAGACTTCATAGAGACAGGTGAGCATTGCTTTGGTCCTGTACAAACAATGGGGTTTTGACTGCCACCTGCTCTTTTATAGACATCTTCTTCCCCCCTCCCCACACATAAATATTATAACCTTTTCCACATAAATAAACGACCCAGAAATATTTTTTAAAGCAAACTTTATTAATTTTACAATTAAAATAAACAAAAACACATACACAAATGTAGAAAAGAAGAAAAGAAATAGAGTTGAGAAGTAAGAGAGAAAAGAGAGAAAAAGAAAAAAGAGGTAAGAGTAGAAGAAAAATAAAAAAGTGATTAAAAACAATTCCATCTTCGACAGTTTGTGGGTATATTTGTAAATATGTGCCATATTTACAAGTAATCCTTAATGCGAATATATAATTATCACTACGATTACAACTTATCCTCTTTTACAATATTATGTAGCCCATCTTTTATCTAACCATTCATAGAAATAATTTTTGAAGGGGGAATAATAGAAAAGGGAAGCAATTGGCAGCTGATCAAAAAATAAAGAAGGAAAAGAACAAGGAATGTCTAGTGTATCTTAAACAAACAGACAGATAAAAAGAGTCTGGTGATATCCTAAATACACTTTTTGTAGAGTATTTATTTAGAGAGTATTTAGAGAGTATAGATTTAGAAAGTATTTAGATATCTAAATACTCTTTTGTAGAGAAAAAGTTTGGTCTTTGCACTTCTATAGAAAGAAGCAGCATAATATCCTATAATATCTGTTTGTAAACCACTAAATAACTTTTAATTGTCCATGATCAACTTGTCCTCTAAATTAACTGGAGAAAAAGCACGATAACCATTTAACAGTCATTCCCCATTCCTGAGTTAAAACATTATCTAGCCATCCTTGAATTAGCGGAATCAATTTCTGCATAAAATTTCCACTGCCTGTCCCTATTCTGCCTCCATGGTGGATGTCCTGAGTCACTGCTAAATCGTGTAGTCCTGATTTATGAGTCTGCCAGTTGTTACCAGCAAGGTAATCGATTTTCCTCTCTGCTTTTTTGCCACCATGGAAAATTTCCACCAATCAGTGCTCTGCAGAAGGATGGGGTGGCCCCAATTCAGAGCACTCTGATTTGTTTGCTCTCCTTTCACACCTTATTTGGGTATCTTACAAAAATATGAAAAGAAATAAACGCATTGAGAAGATAACTGAAACAACCCGAGAAAGAAAGGAGGAAGGCTAAGTTCTGGGCAACTCATCTTTTCCAGGAAATGGAAAAGTGATTGAATCTGACAAAGTCAGAGAAACTGACTTATAAATGCCCAGGTCGACATCCTTCCAGTGGTGGTATGCTACCATTTGGACCGGTTGGGCTGAACTGGTAGTAAAAAAAAAGCCTCCCACGATCAGCTGAGGGGAGGGAAAAAAAGCCTCTGACAATCAGCTGAGAGAAAAAAGAAGAGAAAAGCGGAGGATCGGCCCTCCCACTACTTTTCTCTTCTTTATCTTCTCAGCTGATTGGCACTGCAGGCCTCAGCTGGTTTGGGAAAAGCTGCGTGCGCATGTTAGGTATGTGTGTGTGTTAGGTACATGCACACGCATGTACAATCACCAAATTGGTAGTGGAACAAGTAGGATCCCATTGCTTTATCCTTCATTATTTTTTAGATACTACAAGCAAGGAATGATATAGCTGCTTGTTTAAAAATAAAATTAACTTTCAGGGCATATTAAAGTGGAATATAAAAAAGTATCCCTTTTTGTCACTCTGATTATTGCAGAATTCTATTTGTTGTTGTTAAGATTTATTTCTAACAAGTAAAGACAGAACTTTCTGATATAGGATTAGCCAGTTTTTAAAAAGCAGTTAGGAAACACGATCATGTTGATGTAAGTTCTATCTTTAGTAGACAAAGTCTAAACTGATCTTTTGGGACAAATGGCAGCCACTTATTTCCAAAATAAAATTTAATGAATTATGCATTTTCTGTACAAATAAACTCAGTTTTGCAACAATTTCAATTGGCTTCAATTCCCAGTATGGCAACATAAGACTTCTTGGATAACATTCTGAACAATTCAAATTTAGTTTCAGCTTCTCTAGGGTAGGTCTGGTTAATTTTATCAAAAATTCCACTCTCCAACTGATGGCTGTGGTTTAGGAGAGAGAAATGGAGCAAGACGGACTAAACAGACACAAAAATTACCTTATGAAAAGGAACTAAAATTAGGCAGTTACAGTTGTCACCATATGCATCCTTATAGATTCCAGAGCAACTGCAAATGTTTTGCATGAAACAGAGCTCATAATATGGAAGCAAAGCAGAAATATGGCTTTGATTTGCTTCTGGGTGTTTTATTACCCTGCCCTGAGCATTGTAAAACAAATTGAACATCTGCAAGCAAGCCTGAGCATGATGTGACATTGTGGCTCCATTGGTTAAAACCCTGAAAAAGCCTGTTGCTTTCCTGACACTCATTATGAGAGCTATAGCGTAGCACTAAAAGGAAACAGTTTCCTGTTGAATGAATATTATTATTTATTATCCTTTTACTGTTCTATATTCTCTTGTGGGTGGAGCCCACAAATGTTTACTGGTGATTCATTAAAACAAGTGGCAAGAAAAGATAGCTTTTATTTCTCCATGGAAGGAAGATGCTAAATACATCACGAGGTATATGCTTGTCATTGTCAAACAGAATCAATTTACAGATTGTCCCCAAGATTATCAAGTTTGTTCTTTATTCCTGGATTGTATTTTCTCTTTAAGATTCTTTGCAATTTAAATATTCTCCTAATCCTTAGAACTGATGCTTGTTGGACAATTAGACTCTATGAATCCAGGGATGGAAAAGAAGCCTAATGTCAAAACTCACATGTCCACAAATTGTGTTACTGAAATTTGGCAGCAAAAGTATAGGAATTTCAACAGTATTTTTGTTTTACCATCTGTAGCAAAATTTACAATGGACTATCTTATGATATCCTCCTCCCTAATAAAAATGGTAAAAAACAGAGTAGAGCATATATGCATTAAATCAGCTCATAACCAGCTGCATTACCACACCTAGAATGCATCGTGAAATGGTTCCAGGTCAGATTGGAGAGTACAGTCCAGGCTGTTCTGAGTTCTTACTATTCAACATTTTAATTAATGATGTTAAATAAAGGGGTTGAAGAAATGATTATCAAGTTTGCAGCTTACACAGAACCAGGAGATGAATTAAATTCTCCAATCTTGGACAATTAGATAGATAGAATTTATTTATTTATTTATTTATTTATTTATTTATTTATTTATTTATTTATTTATTTATTTATTAGACTTATATACCGCCCCCTCTCCCAAAGGGACTTGGGGCGGTGAACAGCCAAGATAAAAATACATATACAGAACACATATACAACATGACAATATTAAAAATTAAAAGTATTAAATATAGCATGGCTCTAATTAAAAATATAAACAAAACTTAAAAGAAATTAAAACCAGGTTAAAATTTAAAAGCCCCTAGGCCAGTCCGGCTTGCCGAAATAGGTGAGTTTTAAGTAACCGACGGAAGGCCATGAGATCAGGGACGGCCCTCTCTGTGGGGGCAAGAATTCCCCCCCCCCCCCCCACAGCCAGCAATGGAACCAACTGGCTGTACTGGGGTGCCGGGAAGCACAGCCACTCAGTCTTAGATGGGTTGAGCTGAAGCCTGTTTCGTCCCATCCAACACCGCATGGCCTCCAGGCACTGGGTCATCACTTCGACGGCTTCATCGGGGTGGCTCGGGGTAGAAATGTACAGCTGAGTATCATTAGTGTACTGATGGAACTCTACCCCAAAGCCACGGATGATCTCACCTAGCGGCTTCATATAAATGTTGATCAGAAGGGGCGAGAGCACCGACCCCTGAGGCACCCCGCAAACCAGGGGCCTCGGGGCCGACCTCTGCCCCCCTGCCAACACAAATTGCAAGCGGTCAGAGAGGAAGGAGGAGAACCACTGCATAACGGTGCCTCCCACTCCCAACCCCTCCAGCCGCTGCAATAAGATACTGTGGTCGACAGTATCGAAAGCCGCCGAGAGATCTAAGAGGACCAGGACAGAGGAATAACCTCTGTCACAGGCCCTCCAGAGATCATCCACCAATGCAACCAACGCCATCTCTGTGCTGTGCCCGGGCCTGAAGCCCGATTGGCGTGGATAGACAGCTTCATCCAGGTGCTGGGGAAACTGTTGTGCCACCACACTCTCAACAACCTTTGCCATAAAACGAAGGTTGGAGACGGGATGATAATTAGATAACAGAGTTGGGTCCAGGGACGGTTTCTTGTGGAGGGGTCTCACCACCGCCTCTTTCAAGGTGGGGGGTAGATATCCCTCACTCAAGGAAGCATTAATAATACCCTGAAACCAACCTCGTGTCACCTCCCAGGTGGCCAACACCAGCCAGAAGGGACACAGGTCCAATAAACATGTGGTTGCATTCAGTCCCTGCAGCAACCTGTCCACGTCTTCAAGGGTCACAGGATCAAACTCCTCCCAAATGACTGTTTCAAGTTCCGCCCCCGATCCCCCACCCAGAGCCGCCCATTCAGAGTCCAACCCATCCCGGATCCGAGCGATTTTATCCACCAGAAACTTTGAAAAATCCTCAGCCTGTCCCTGAAAGGGGTCCTCCCACGCTCCCCCTTCCAAGAGGGAATGGGTCACTCGAAACAGGGTGGCTGGGCGGTTTCCTGTGGACGCAATAAGGGTGGAAAAGTAAAAATGCTTTGCCACCCTTATCGCCACTAAATAGGTCTTGATATAAGACCGTAAAAGTGTTCGGTCGGGTCTGGAGCGAGTAATCCTCCAAATACTCTCCAGGCGTCTTTTCCGGTGCTTCATCTCCTTCAGCTCCTCAGAAAACCAGGGGGCCAAGTGAGAAAGGGGCCAGGTCAGAGACCGCAAAGGCAAGACCCGGTCGAGGGCCCCAGCCACCACCCTTTCCCAGGTGGCGACCAGGTCCCCCACCGAGTTGTGAGTTCGAATGTCGGGATATGGCCCAAGCTCCATCAGGAACCTATCTGGATCCATCAGGCGCCTGGGATGGTACCAACGTATTTGGTCCGCCTCCCTGCGATGGGGAGGAGCGGCCTGGAAGTCCAGCCTAAGGAGCGAATGATCTGACCATGACGAGGGTTCAACAAAAATGATCCCAACATCCAGATCATCCTGCCACTGTCCAGAGACAAAAACCAGATCCAGGATGTGACCCCCAGTATGTGTGGGTTCCTTAATTAATTGGGTCATGGCTGTCATGGAAGCCAAGAACTCCTGAGCAATCCCCAAGGCCCCACCGGCCGAAGGCAGGTTGAGATCCCCCATGACCATCAGCCTGGGGGTCTCAACCGCCAGACCGGCTATGACCTCGAGGAGCTCAGGCAGGGCTGATGTCACATAGCAGGGAGCCAGGTATGTGATCAATAGGCCCATCTGAACCCCGGAACCACACTTAACAAAAAGGGACTCACATCCGGTCGTCTGAGGAACAGTGGATTCCCTAGGATCCAGATCCTCCTGAATAATTACCGCAACCCCCCTACCCCTCCCCTGGGCCCTCGGCCAATGAAAAACCCGAAACCTGGCTGGGCACATTTCTACTAGAGGGACACCCCCCTCCTGTCCCAGCCAGGTCTCGGTAATGCCAGCCATGTCCGCACCCCCCTCCGTGACAAGATCGTGAACAAGGGGGGCTTTATTCACTACGGACCTGACATTGCATAGCATCAGCCGAAGGCCCGGGGCCCGATCATTCAAACAACTCAGGGGGCGAGACGTGACCTGGGGGCCGGAGCACACCACCGCTTGTAAACAGCGGGGGCAGGCTCCCATAACTTGATAAGACCCCCTGTCAACACCATACCTGCCTCTCCCACTGATCGTAAGGATAGCCCTTTCATCCCCCTCCCCAGAAGAAGCCCCCATCTTCGAATCGACCGTCCCCGGTCCCAAGGCCTCCCAGTCGCAGGCATGCCCCGGTCCAGCCTTATTCCCAGACAGGTTGTCCCCAAACCCAGTCCGGTCCCCCTCCCTAACCCCAATAATAAATTCCCTTTCCCAAACCCCATTAAAAATTTTGTCAAGAATTTAAATAATTTAAAAGAACCCTTAAAATCCATATAGTTAAAACCCCCAGCTGCGCCATGGGGGAATTTATTGGCCAAGTGTGATAGGATATACAAGAAATTTGTCTTGGTGCAAATTTATTATTATTTATTTATTTATTTATTTATTTAATCAATCTTCTATACCACCCCCTCTCCCGGCAGGACTCGGGGCAGTGTACAGCCGAATAAAAATACAGACATAAATACAATATTTAAAATGGAATTAAAAGAATTAAATAATTGGCTGAAAAATTAAAATTATCAAAGGGTTAAAAACTAAAAAAACATTTAAAATAAATTAAAACCCTGCAAGAACTTTAGGCCAGACCAGCTTGATGGAATAAGTGGGTCTTCAGCGCACGCCGAAAAGTTAATAGGTCAGCGATGGTCCTCATCTCTGGGGTAATTCGTTCCAGAGGGAGGGTGCTCCCAGAGAGAAGGCCCACACCCTTGGGGTTGCCAGCCATCCAGCCGGCGGCACCCCGAGGAGGCCCACCCTATGGGAGCACACTGGCCGACAGGAGGCCGATGGTGGCAGTAGGCGGTCCCATAAGTACCCAGGTCCCAAGCCATGGAGTGCTTTAAAGATGACCACTAACACCTTGAATTGCATCCGGAAGGCCACCGGAAGCCAGTGCAGCTCGCACAAAAGTGGCGTAACATGGGAGCTCCGAGAAGCCCCCAAAACCACTCTCATGGCCACACTCTGCACCAACTGGAGCCTCTGGATGCTCTTCAAGGGGAGCCCCATGTAGAGAGCATTGCAATAGTCTAGGTGGGAGATGACGAGAGAGGATGTGACCGTGCGCAGCGCATCCCGATCCAGAAAGGGCCGCAACTGGTAGATCCTACGGACCTGACAAAAAGCCCCCTTGGCGACAGCCACTATATTTATTTATTTATTTATTGAATTTTTATACCGCCCCCTCTCCCAAAAAGAGACTCGGGGCGGTGTACAGCCTACTAAAAATGAACAATATATACAATTAAAAACAGATTAAACAAATTAATCCGGCCAAAATCCAATTTAAATACAAAAATATAACTAATAAATTTAAAATTTAAGAATTATATTAAAATTTAAAACCTAGTTAATTTAAAATCCCAAAAAACCGTTTACTGGGCCAGGCTGGCCTGTTGAAAGAACAGGGTCTTTACTGCGTGCCGGAAGGTCTGGATGTCGGTAATGGCCCATATCTCCGGGGGCAAATCATTCCACAGGGAGGGGGCCCCCACAGAGAAGGCCCGCATCCTCGGGGTCGCCAACCAGCAACGATCAGGCAGCGGAACCCCAAGGAGGGCAACCCTGTGGGAGCACACTGGGCGGCGGGAGGCTGTTGATGGCAGCAGTCTTCTATATGGTCTTCTAATGACAGTCGTAAGTCCAGGAGGACACCCAGATTCCGAGCCCTCTCTGTGGGGGCAAGAATTTCCTCCCCCACAGCCAGGGATGGAGTTAGCTGGCTGTATCGGGGTGCCGGAAATCACAGCCACTCAGCTGGGTTGAGCTGAAGCCTGTTTTGCCGCATCCAACCCCACACAGCTTCCAGGCACCGGATCATCACTTCAACGGCTTCGTCAGGATGGCCTGGGGTAGAACTGCACAGCTGAGTATCATCAGCGTACTGATGAAACTCTACCCAAAGCCACGGATGATCTCACCCAGTGGCTTCACATAAATGAAGCAAGGGTGAGAGCACCAACCCCTGAGGTACCCCACAGGTCAGGGGCCTTGGGGCCGATCTCTGCCCCCCTGCCAACACAAATTGCAAACAGTCAGAGAGGAAGGACAGTGCCTCCAACCCACACGGGCCTTCCAGAGATCATCCATCAACGCGACCAATGCCGTCTCTGTGCTGTACCCGGGCCTGAAGCCTGATTGGCATGGATCCAAATAGACAGCTTCATCCAGGTGTCGAAGGAGCTGTCATGCCACCACATTCTCAACAGCCTTCGCCATAAAGCGAAGGTTGGAGACCGGACGATAATTAGATAACAGAGTTGGGTCCAGGGACAGTTTCTTGAGGAGGAGTCTCACTACCACCTCTTTCAAGGTGACAGGCAAAAACCCCTCACTCAAGGAAGCATTAATAATGCCCTGGAACCAGCCTCGCATCACCTCCCGAGTGGCCAATACCAGCCAGGAGGGGCACGGATCCAGTAAACATGTGGTGGCATTAAGCCCACCAGCATCCTGTCCATGTCCTCAAGGGTCACAGGATCAAACTCTTCCCAAATAACCTCCCTGAACTCTCGCCCCCGCCCCCCCTCCCAGAGTTGCCCAGTCAGAGTCCAACCCATCCCGGATCTGAGTGATTTTGTCCTGCAGAAAATTTGAAAAATCCTCAGCCCGCCCTTGTAGAGGATCTTCCCGCACTCCCACCTCTAAAAGGGAGCGGGTCACCCAAAAAAGGGTGGCTGGGCAATTTCCTGTGGACGCAATAAGGGCGGAAAAGTGAGAATGCTTTGCTGCCCTTAAAGCCATTAAATAGGTCCTAATATGGGACCACAGTAGTGTTCGGTCAGATCCGAAGCGGGTGGCCCTCCAACCGCTCTCTAGGCATCTTTTCCGGTGCTTCATCTCCCTCAGCTCCTCAGAAAACCCTGGAGATGATTGGGATCGGCATCGGGTCAGAGGCCACAAGGGCACGACCTGGTCAAGGGCCCTAGCCGCCATGCTATCCCAGGTGGCCACCAGGTCCTCAGCCGAGTCGTGTGTGCAAACACCAGGAAATGGCCCAAGCTCCATCAGGAACCTATCCGGGTCCATCAGGCGCCTGGGGCAGAACCATCATGTCGGCTCCGCCTCCCTGCGACAAGGGGGTGCGGCATGGAAGTCCAGCTTAAGGAGCGAATGATCTGACCATGACAGGGGCTCGACAACAACGTCCCCTATACCTAGATCATCCCACCACTATCCAGAGACAAAAATCAAGTCCAGGATGTGACCCCCCAGTGTGAGTGGGGTTCCTAATTAATTGGGTCAGGCCCAAGGCTGTCATGGAAGCCATGAACTCCTGGGCAATCTCCAAGGTCCCACCAGCTGAAGGCAGGTTCCCCATGACCACAAGCCTGGGGGTCTCAATCGCCAAGCTGGCTATGACCTCAAGGAGCTCAGGCAGGGCCGATGTCACATAGCAGGGAGTCAGGTATGTGATCAATAGGCCCATCTGAACCCTGGAACCACACTTAACAAAGAGGGATTCACATCCGGTCATCTGAGGGACAATGGATTCCCTAGGACTTCTTCCTGAATAATCACCGCAACCCCCCCACCCCTCCCCTGGTCACTCGGTAGATGAAAAACCCGAAACCCAGCTGGGCACATCTCCACCAGGGGAATACCCCCTTTCTGGCCCAATCAGGTTTTGGTAACACCTGCCAGGTCTGCTGCCCCCTCCAAAATCAGATCACAAATGAGGGGGGCTTTATTAACTACGGACCTGGCATTACACAGCATCAACTGAAGGCCTGGGGCCAGATAATTCGGACAATCCAGGGAACGGGAGATGACCTGGGGGTCAGAGCGCGCCACCACATGCAAACAGCGGGGGCGGGCTCCCAAAACATAATATGGTCCCCTGTCAACCCCATACCTCTCCTGTTGACCATGCAAATAACCATCCCCTCTTCCTCCCGGAAAGAAACCCCCATCCTTCCTGGATGAAGCGAGTTATCTTGACCCCCTCCAATCGGGCTTCAGGCCCGGGCACAGCACGGAGACGGCGTTGGTCGCGTTGGTTGATGATCTCTGGAGGGCTCGGGACAGAGGTTGTTCCTCTGTCCTGGTCCTGTTAGATCTCTCGGCGGCTTTTGATACTGTCGACCACAGTATCTTATTGCAGCGGTTGGAGGGGTTGGGGGTTGGAGGCACCGTGTTGCGGTGGTTCTCCTCCTTCCTCTCCAACCGCTCGCAATTTGTGTTGACGGGGGGGCAGAGATCGTCCCCAAGCCCCTGCTTTGTGGGGTGCCTCAGGGGTCGGTGCTCTCGCCCCTTCTGTTCAACATTTATGTAAAGCCGCTGGGTGAGATTATCCGTGGCTTTGGGGTGGAGTTCCATCAGTACGCTGATGATACTCAGCTGTACATCTCCACCCCGGGCCACCCCAACGAAGCCGTCGAAGTGATGTCCCGGTGCCTGGAGGCCGTGCGGGGTTGGATGGGTCGTAACAGGCTTCGTCTCAACCCGGCCAAAACCGAGTGGCTGTGGTTTCCTGCGCCCAGATACAGCCAGCTTATTCCTTCGCTGGCCGTGGGGGGAGAGGTTTTGACCCCCGTGGAAAGGGCACGCAACTTGGGTGTCCTCCTGGATGTGCGGCTGTCTTTGGAAGAACATATTGCAGCCGTCACCAGGGGGGCTTTTCATCAGATTCGTCTGATTTACCAGTTGCGGCCCTTTCTGGATCTGGGCGCACTTCGCACAGTCACTTCTGCCCTCGTTATCTCCCGCTTGGATTATTGCAATGCTCTCTACATGGGGCTCCCCTTGAAGAGTCTCCGGAGGCTGCAGTTAGTTCAGAATGCAGCCGCGCGGGTGATCGTGGGCGCCCCTCGGGGCGCGCACGTAACACCACTTCTCCGCAGGCTGCACTGGCTTCCTGTGGCCTTCCGGATTCGATTCAAGGTGGTACTGACGGTATTTAAAGTGCTCCATGGCTCGGGACCTGGGTACTTACGGGACCGCCTGCTGCCATCAACTACCTCCCGCCGCCCAGTACGCTCCCACAGGGTTGCCCTACTTGGGGTTCCGCCACCTGATCGCTGTCGGCTGGCGGCCCCGAGGGTGCGTGCTTTCTCTGTGGGAGCGCCCTCCCTGTGGAATGATCTCCCCCCGGAGATACGAGCCATGACAGATATCCTCTCCTTCCGGCGCGCAGTTAAGACCCTATTTTTTAAACAGGCTGGCCTGGCCCAGTAAGGGTTAAGGGGTTTTAGGTTAATAGGGTTTTTAAAATTTTAACTATTTTTAAACTTTCGGGATACAGCTATATTTATATTTAATTCGGTTTTAAACTCTATTTAATCTTGTATTTTTGTATTTTAATGTATTTACTAGGCTGTACACCGCCCCGAGTCCCTTTTCGGAGAGGGAGCGGTATAGAAATATGATCAAATAAATAATAAATAAATAAATCCTTGGTCTAACCACCCCTGCCCCCAAAAGCTCCTGGTCATGCCTGACCCCCAGTCTGGCCCTCGTCTCAGATGGGTTGTCCCCCAAACCCAGCCTGGTCACCCTCCCTAACCCCACTAAAAATTTAGAAATAAAAGAATACAGCTGGATGTAATTCTTGTAGCGCTTCCCCTGGCTGTGCCACCTCTTGGGGTCCCAATAGGATCTATCATCAAGGTATGCCATAGAAAGGCCGGAGGGCCACCTCAAAGAAAGGGGGACATTTCTGAGGGCCCACAAATCCACCGACGAGTAGATAATCAGCTTGGTCATACGGCGATTGGCTTTCAGTGTACATAAAAGAAAAGATACATTTGTCAAGAGTCAAGAATTATTAGGTACAACACTTAATAATAGTCGTAGGGTACAATAAGAAATCAAATCATACTAGGAAATAGTCAGTGCAAATCGTAAGGATACAAGCAACAAAGTTACAGTCATACAGTCACAAGTGGGAGAAGAGGGGCGATAAGGAGTGATGAGAAGATTAATAGTAATAGTAGTGCAGAATTTGTAAATAGTTGAACAGTGTTGAGGGAATTATTTGTTTAGCAGAGTGATGGCATTCAGGAAAAAACTGTCCTTGTGCCTAGTTATTCTGGTGTGCAGTGCTCTATAGCATTATTTTGAGGGTAGGAGTTGAAACAGTTTATGTTCAGGATATGAGGGGTCTGTAAATATTTTCACAGCCCTCTTTTTGACTTGTGCAGTATACAGGTCCTCAATTGAAGGCAGGTTGGTACCGTGTTTCTCATAAAATAAGACTGGACCATATTTTCTTTTGAGCCCCGAAAAAATTAATTTCATTTTATGCTTAGAAAACATGTTGGGTCTTCCTATTGGGGGGCCATATTGTTGGAGAAACATGATAGTAATTGTTTTTTCTGCAGTCCTAATTACTCTCTGGAGTATGTGTCTATCTTGTTGGGTTGCAGAACCAAACCAGACATTTATAGTGGTGCAGATGACAGAGTCAATAATTCCTCTGTAGAACTGTATCAGCAGCTCCTTGGGCAGCTTTTTTGATGACTTTTTGATGTTAGGTGTCCATTTTAGGTCATGTGATATAGTAGAACCTAGAAATTTGAAGTCTCTACTGTTGATACTGTGTTGTCTAGTATTGTAAGAGGTGGTAGTATGGGAAAGTTTTAACCAAGGTGAATAAGATTAAATTTAATATTTTGCATCTGGGGAGAGTACGTGAAAAACACAAGTATGGATGTGGGAGATATAACTCAATAGCATTACATGTGAAAGAAATCTGGGTATCCTAGTAGTTCACAAGTTGAGCACGAGCCAACAATGAGATGGTTGCTCCCAAAACTGCAAACATTGCCTTGACGGGTATTAACAAGCATACATAGATAAAGGGAAATAATTGTCCCACTCCATCCTGCCTTGATCAAGCACCACTTGGAATACAATTACTAAAACAGTAAGAGAACAAAATCCTATGAAGAATGATAACAGTATATTTAACCTGCACAATAAGGGAGCCTGCTCAAACTATGAGAGATACAAAAACAGCCTTCATATACCTATAGAATTGTCCTATACAGGAGGGGCCAAACTTGTTCTCTCCTATTCCAGAGGATTAGATTTAGCACCTAATTTAAATTTGTTGAAAATATATAGATTCAGGTTCAGCTCTTAGGAGGAACTTTCTGATAGGAAGTTCTGTCAACCATTGGAATGGGTTGCCTGTGGAAGTGATATATTCACTGGACATCTTCAAACAGATTCTGTAAACTATTTCAAATGTTTTAATAGAATATGAACCATGCTGAGAATTTCTGAGATGACTAATTCTATGATGTGACTCACCTCTGTAGGGATATTTTCTGGAAACCTCCCAATTCTTTCAAAAGAGGGTAGGTTCCTCCTAATGACATCAGTATATCACTAGGGATATCCACTCCATTTTGAAATTATAATTAAAAAAACACATGCTGCCATCAAACCAAATAATTTGTCCAGCCTTAAGAATTCTGCTGCATCTTAAATGCAGGGGTGGGATTCTACCAGTTTGCACCTATTCGGTAGAACCGGTTGTTAACATTCTAAGCAGTTTGGAGAACCGGTTGTTAGAAGAAATTACTGGCCTAATCCTATAAGGAAGACAGGAAGGAAACATTCTGGTGTTGCTTACAGAAACTGACTCTCCGTTAACCCTTATTACATTCTTGGCAGGACTAGACTTCCTGTCTCAGGAACTTCTCTGGAGTTTTTTTTCCCTTCTTTGCTGGTACTTTGCTTGTGTGGAGTGACCATTCAAAGTTACAATGGCACTGAAAAAAGTGACTTATGACCATTTTTCACACTTATGACTGTTGAAGCATTCCCACAGTCATGAGAGGCCAGGCGAGGAGATGGTGCCTTGATGTGAGTGATATTGAGTTGGCCACACCCAGCCAATAACATGACCACCAAGCCATATCCAGTCATATGACCACCAAGCCATACCCACCACCTAAGCCACACCCACAGAACTGGGTGTTAAAAATTTTGAATCCCACCCCTGCTTAAATGCATCTATTTTGCACATTTATCTAGCCCAGGATCATCTTATGTCATACCACAAATCACATGGTATGTCTGAGTTCTTATAATCCCAAAACAATCACAATGATTTATATTTTCTTTGAATGACTTATACAATCTCCCATTAAATGAATGTGTTAAATGGGTCAATTGGTTAATAGGGCAGCATAACTATCAAGATGGCTGTCTTTTAGCGCTATTGTATACAGAAGAAAACAATAACTTAACAAAACTTTTCAAGATCTCTGAAGGTATAAATGTAATTGTGAGTAAAGAAGAAAATATGTGGGAGTAGTTGATATTAAGCCATTTGTTGAAATAAAATAAAAATACTGTGAAGCAAATTTTGGCTCATAGGGGAAAAAAGAAAAATATGCAATAAATCATCCTCTAGATATGTTTAAAATGGACCATTTTAGAATTCTATTAATTAATCAGCTTTGTAGAGAATAGAATGCATAGCAAATTGGTCTTTTGTGTGTGAAAATAAAACATATTTGATAAACACCATCAGGACTGTTAAGTGGCTCTTGGATAAAAATGCTGAATTTGACATTATTTTAATTTGAGTCAAAAATATATATCTACTGGGATTCCAGAACACAATTAAACTGTGTCCATGTATTTGTTCAATATATTTAGTAAGTATACCCTGGATCTCAGAAAATGCAGTCTCAAAAATCCTTATATTATGGAGATGCATTTACGCTAGAATATTTTGAATTCTTGCTCAACTGAAATATACGCAAGGCTTGTTTGAAGTCAGACTCATTAGCAGATTATCCATAACATATCTGTTTTGATTGTGAAGGCTCACAGACATGCAATACACTCAAGCATCTTACCACAATTTGATGGCTTCCAGGTTTCTTGGACCACAACTCCCACGATTTCTGAAGATTGGGATTTCTGGAAACAGGTCTAGCAAATATGGAGAGTATCGAGGGAGTGAATATTTGCTGTGGGCTAACTTCTTAGAAAAGGGGGAAAATGTGCATTTGAAAAAATGGATTAATTTTCATTTTGTGGAATGGAGAACATCCATTGACAAGGTTGCTGATTCCAAGAGGATGGTAACCATATTCAGTCAAGAAAAATTACAATTATTCCTTCAACTTGTCTTATTGGTATAAGAAGATCAAGTACAGGTAGTTCTTCAATTTATGATCACAATTGAGCCCAAATTTTCTGTTTTTAATTTAATTTTAATTTTTTAATTTTTATTTGCATTTATATGCCGCCCTTCTCCAGAGACTCAGGGTGGCTTACAGTCTATGGAGCACCATGCTAAGTGCTCGGCAATAGCCTTCATTCCATTGTATATGCCTGCTTATTATTACTAGGGCTTTTGCACCCCACCCCAACTGACAAAGTCAGCTTATTGCCCCCAACAATCTTGGGTCCTCAATTTACCTACCCCGAGAGGATGGAAGGCTGAATCAACCTTGAGCTTGGTGGGATTCGAGCCTGCACTAATTGCAGGCAGCTTGCACTAAGTGCTAGATGATTAACAGCCTGAATCACCAAGGCTCTAAGAGACACACCGGTTAACCGAATTTTGCTCCTTTTTATGACCTTTCTTGCCGCAGTTGTTAAGTGAATCACTGCAGCTATTAAATGAGTAACACAGTTGTTAAAAGACTTTGCCTTCCCTATTTGCTTGTCAGAAGGTTGCAAAAGGTGATTGTATGACACCAGGGCACTGTAACTGCCATAAAGACGAGTGTCTGAATTTTGATCACGTGACCATGAAGTTGTTGCAATGGTTGTAAGCATGAAAAATAGTCCTAAGTCACTTTTTTCAGTGCTGTTGTAATTTTGGGCAGTCACTAAATGAACCATTTTAAGTTGAGCACTACATGTATAGAAGACATGAGGTCCTGGATGTGGATCTTGGTGGGTTTCATATTAAATATATTCATTGTTACAAGACACTTGTAATTAGTGTTAAAGTGTTTTGGCTAAACCAATCAGCCTGTGCTCTACATATTTTTATGCACGGCACAAGACTTGCTATGCTTTCTAATCTATCTCCTTATAACAGCCAAAAGCTTTATGTGATACAGCTACTGACAAAAGTTCCACAATGGTATCAAACCTTTTTGATATCATTTGTGCTTTAATTCCCCAAATGACAATGTGATTAGAATGTCAAATGTATTTCCCAGAAACTAGCATCAAGAAAGGGGAAAATAAGTATATATGTGTAGATCGTTTACTTACTGTCAAACCTGGCTCAAGTTTTGACTACTGTGCTGCAAAATAATTAATGCCAAGTTCTACAATCTACACTGAGTGGATGACAGGGGCTTCCTGACCTCCAATAAATATTTCATTGCAGGAAACAGCAAACTGACAATTAAAGCTTCTTTGCCTTGGTCCTTGTTGGGCTTGCCTTCCTTCCTTTCCTCCCTAGGACTTATAAACACGTTCCTATTAAAAGGAATTAAAAACAGCCCAGCCACAAAAAGATCTTACGGTCTCCTAGTGTCTCCTATTCAGTAACTAGAAAGTGGCTGGGAAGCTGACAAAAAAAGCAACAGAGGGAATAAAGACACCTCCTGCTTATAATAAAAAAGCTGTTTTGTTGTCATTCCAGGGGATGACAAAATATCATATCAAGAGGATGATCAAAAGAAAATACATACCAGCTTCCAAAATTTCTCTCAAAATTCCTATATTCTACCTTCCCAGCCAGAAATGTTAGCACCTAGACACTATGAAGTTCTTCAAAAGATCAATATCATAATATATCTAATTTCCAGTTAGGATTACAACTTGGTCATAAAGTAGCTTTTATCTATTTTAAATAGGATGCAATTTAGAAGCAGGAAATCATATCTCAGTCATATGTTTCTTCTAGTGAAGTAGAAATATTTTTCCCAAGGATGGCATTGTCTTAATAAAGAAGTGATAATAATTCAGGTTCATGTTATAGATTGATGCATCTTTGAGCCACAGAAAAATGGGGCCCCAGGTTTGGAGGTGATGTTATTTCCTGCCAATCAAATAACGAGGATGCAATCCTGTTGTGCAGAGCCAATCTTTGGATTTTCCAAGATTTGTTCATAATCCCTAGAGGCCGTCATAAGTTGGTGAAAATTATAAATATTAATTGATATAAAAGAAAAATTAATAGTATATGGACAATAATCCTATTGATTGAATTTAGTTGAATTTATGTTTTGTTTGAATTAAATTAAATCAAGGTTTTGCCCTGGCTCAGATTTTGGGGAATGTAGTCCAGCCAATGCAAAGTTCAAAGATAAAGAGGATCTTGGCCTCAAACTAGTTTTATAGGCCTTTTAAAACCAAAGTTTATCCTTGACCTATTGAATGGTGTGCACCTTCCTTATCTGATCTCTCAGACTAAAGAGATAGAGCTATTATTTTATGTCATGGCCTCTACCAGCCCAGGAGGTGATGATGGATATTTCAATATATACAGTATCTTGAACCTAAAATATGTGTTGAAAGCCATGCACTGAATGAAGCTGTTGACCTTACAGTATGCAAGAACAAACCTTTCCTGCCCCAGATTCTCAAGCTTCTACAGATTTATTGACAAATAAGAAACCATGGAAACAAGCAATGTACAAGGAAGGTGAGACAGTAATATCCTCTTGATTTCAGACTTCTACTCCTTATTCTAAGCATCCAGTAGGTAAAAATGAGATTGACAGAACTGGATAAGACGAACTGGAGAAATTCTTTGGCTAGAAAACTTTGGGGAAAGGAGTTAAGATTCAAGTAAGCTGACTCTTACCCATTGACATCTTTCCCTACAGCAGCAATGGGCAGGTTGGCAAATGACACCTGAGAAGCAAAATGGATTCTCAGGGCTGTGATTAGATATCAAACTGTCAAAAGGATTGAAGTGCAACACAGAAAAATAGCCAAATGGACACGACAATGGGACAAAATTTTCAGATGGAGATCATTCTCCATTCAAGTAGAGCTGAATATTTCAGTTTAAATCAGCCAGTATCTATATGACATTGTGCACTCAAATATTAGAATGCTCTGTGAAAATATCCACTAGTAATCCTACCAACAATAAATCTAACACAATACATAAGTAATTTAAAACCCCTATCTTCTCTTAAAGATCTCTCTTTTACACACAAACACACAGAAAAAGATCCCAGTGGATACATTTGTTGTTGTATTTGTTTCTCTGTCTAAATTTAGTACTTTAACAGACATTGTTGTTTTTTGCATCTAGGAATGTTTTAAAATGACTGGTAGGTCACTCTCAATTATACAACCATTTGTGCCATGACAGATTCCATTTTGGCAGCTTGTACTCATTTCCCAAATGTGGAGAAATTAATGATGGATTTCACTGACTTCAACACTAGGGGAAGTAATTTACTGCCCTCCTCAGATCAGTAGCAAAGAATGTTTTAGACAGGGTTTGGCAGTCCATAACGATGGAATTATGTAGTTGCAACTCTTGGGCCCCCAGAATTGTACAAGTGAAATTGAATAAAAAATGCTGAATTATGGTGGCAGCATTTTTCATATTTAAATATTGCAAAGTAAGAATTAGATCTATTAAGTCTCTGATAAACCCAGCAAACTTGGTCCACCTTTTTAATTCATGTTTCCTAATATGGATGAATTCTGGGAAGGTGCACCTATAGTTGATATTACTATCTTGTTGCAAAGCCCTCAATCATTGATCAGAATGGAAGATAGAATGGAAGATGAAGGCTCTGGCCTCAGGAAAAATGACAGACCATTTTCCACTGCTATTTCATATGAAGGTCTTTTTGTAAAGATGGACACATCTGATCTTTTGATGTTCTACAGAAAATCTGGACAGAGAAGTTGGATGGGCAAGTCTGTGAATTTCCCCAGGAAAAAAATGATTTCTCAAAAACATAATACTTTCTTAATGGTGAAAATAGCACTATTGCTGAAAAAGCTGGAAATTTAAAGTGACTGCAGACTGATGGAAGGATGGTAATACAGAGAAAGTTGAGATATGCAACTACTGGGCATCTTGCAGCTGAATTGGTATAATAATACCATGCTCCATTTCTGATAACTTCACCAACTTTTTCTTCCTCTTGAGAACAAGTTTCAAAACTAGCTTCCTTTCTGAGAAATTGAATAATAAGTGGTAGGAAAATAAATATAAATAACTTTCTGTGCACCGCAATTTGTCTAGTTCTGCAAAGGAGCAGATAACTAATACTTCCAAACTGTCTGGCTGCTTGCAATCTCTTGCAAGGGTCATGCTCACTGTCCCTGAAAAAGCAAGTAAATACAGTGATGGAGGATGTTTATCTGCCTATAGTATGGAAGAAACAGCACTTTTTCATAGCCTTTATGGGTGGGCAGCTTGAAAAAGGCTGGGTTCAGCGTCTACAGATTTGTGAAAATGCAATGCTTCCCACTTTTTTGCTGGTATTTTGGGTTCTTTGATATGTTCACCAGGAATTTTTTATTTTGTTTTATTTATTTGTCAAAAGCTTACAATACAACAGAAACAAGAATAAACATAAATTTAAATACAAGAAATAGGAACTAATAATTGGGGACAATAGGACAGTGACAGTAGGCACGATTGTGCACTTATGCACGCCCTTACAAACCTCTTAGGAATGGGGTGAGGTCAATAGAGGTTAGTTTGAGGGTAAAGGAATAGGGGTTAGAGCAGGTGACAACAGGTAGTGAGTTCCAGACATTGACCACTCTGTTCCTGAAATCATACTTCTTGCAATCAAGTGAAATCATACTTCCTGCAATCAAGTGATTTACATTAAGTTTATATCTGTTGTGTGCTCTTGTGTTGTTGTGGTTAAAGCTGAAATATAAGATGTTGTAACATATGATTTTATGTACAATGCTTAAGTCCAATCTTAGTTGGCGTAGTTCAAGGTTGTCTAAACGTAGAATTTCAAGTCTGGTGGTACAGGGTATTCTGTTGCGAATAGAGGAAAGTAGTACTCCTCTGGTAAAATACTTCTAGACTCGCTCAATTGTGTTTATGTCAGATATACAGTATGGATTCCAGACAGCAGAGCTGAATTCAAGTATTAGTCTAGCAAAGATTTTGAATGCCCTAGTTTGCAAATCAGTATTACCAGAGGACAAGTTTCGTAAAATTAAATTTACAACTCTTAAAGCCTTTTTGGCAATACTGTTGCAGTGAGCTTTGGCGCTTAGGTCATTCGATATGAGAACTCCAAGGTCCTTGACAAAGTGAGGGACATCAACAAGATCATATCTGCCTAGCTTATATTTGATATATAGATATTTTTTTTACCAATGTGTAGGACAGAGCTTTTGTTGGTAGGGATTTGGAGTTGCCAACTGTTAGACCATTCAGACACAATCAATCTTTTTGAAGGACAGTAGCATTGACAGTGGTGTTGAATAGTTTTACATCATCAGCGAAGAGGACGCAGTTACTAATAAGGTGATCACAAAGGTCATTTATATAGAGTGATTTATATTTTCTTACCAATGTGTAGGCCAGAGAAAAAGAATTCCAGTGCCATTACTTGGGCCATCAATACCAACTGCATTAAAATGCATCTCTATTTGTCATTCAATTGAAATAGCAATGGATATTATTCTATTTGAAGTAGGATGCATGATATTAGATGACAAGTATCTAATGGGAGAGAAGGTCATCTGGAAGCCTGTCTTTCCTATTTGCCAATATAGCAAGTCTATTTTACCCATATGTCCCCTTGTGAATAGCCCCACATAAAGGGGTGAGGAAAATATCAAAGAAACTCATTTTACTGCCTCTTTTCATGAAATATGAAATGGTTAATGAAATGGACGCCAAATACTTCCTCTCCGTTTAACAGCAGCAGTAACTAAGTTCATTAATAAAAGAGAACATTTGTACCTGGGTTCATTAATAAAAGAGAACATTTGTACTCAGGGTTGACATGAAGGGGTCCTTGGTAAGGTTTTTTTCTTGCAGACATTTCATTTCATTTCATTTCAAAGTAGGTAACATCATCAGTGCTAGTAAGGAGTGCTGTTTGCTGTCAGTTTATATTCTAATGGTTTGTCTATCAGTGTTGGTGGGGTTGGTCTTAGAGATTCTTTGATGGCTGTTTGCTGTTGGTTTCTTTGACAGTTTCTTGACTGGGGTATTGTTTACTTGATTGCTGCCTGGCACTCTGACAAATAAGCCATCATCAGACATTAACAACATCTATAGACTATGCAAAAGATACTATCACCCTGCACAAAAGGGAACAAAAAAGGGAGCACCTCTAGCAATCAGCCCCTAGATCAGCATAGATTAACTTCAAGGTTAACATCAGACCAACAATCAAGTAAACAATACCCCAAACAAGAAACTGCCAAGGAAGCCAACAGCAAACAGCCCATTCAAAGAATCTCTAAGACCGCCCCTACCAACACTGACAAGAATGTAAACTGATACCAAACAGCACTCCTTACTAGCACTGATGATATTACCTAGTTTGGGTAATGAAATGTCTGTAAGAAAACAAGCAAACTCAGACAACACCAAGAACCAAATTCATCTCCAGTCAAGCTCCTTTGAGTTGGGCGCAACTCTAGGATAGCTCATAGACCAGAATTCCCCAATCTTTCTGGCTTTGTAGACCAGCAGACTGGGAGAGGGGATGGTTTGGTGTGAATTATGGGCAAGCAGGCACATGGGTGCTCACAGCTCCATTTGCACAACAATGGGCAAGCTCACCTGCCACTCATGCAAATGAAGTGTGTGCACATGAGCTTGCCTGCTACTTGTGCAAGTGGGGATGGGTGTACACACATGCATTCTCACCCGCCACTTGGCTTGTTCCAAAGGGCCCAAGGCCTGGTAATGGCCCACAACTCAGGGGTTAGGGACCCCTGTTATAAACAAGTCCCTACATTCTTCTTGGCAGCAGTATAAAACGATTTGCTATTGCCTGTTTTTCTGTACCACATGTCCAGTGGTGGGATTCAAATAATTTAACAACCAGTTCTCTGCCCTAATGATTTCTTCCAACAACCAGTTCACCAAACTGCTCAAAAAGTTAACAACTGGTTCTCCCGAACTGGTGCGAACTGGCTGAATCCCACCACCACCCATGCCCCATTTCACTGCAGCCCAGAACGTCTTATTTCCTATCCTCGAACAAACCAGTTCTGGGCCTGTTTATCTTTTTGAGATCAGTTGATATCAGCTAGGTCCCATCAGCTAACTGAGCTTTTTAAATCTCATGCAAAATGAAACACTTTTAAGAATGTGGTCCAGCATGAACCTATCTGAACATCAATATAACTGAAATGAGTGGGATTCCCCTGGGAATATATATGGCATTGGACTGGACCAAGAAGGAACCGAATGATCAACTTGTTCCCATTGAAACCTATTGCATGTTAATGAAATAATAATATTGAAGCTGGGGTGAACATTTTGTACATGAATGCTTCAGGAGCTGTGCTTGAATTCAATCAAATCAAGGGGGCTGGCCTCCTTTCCATTTGTCATGCCCTTGTTGATACACGGGATGTAGCTTTTACAGGAAAGAAAGGGCAGAAGCGCAACCCTATTAACTTAACTCCCATTTGTCCTTCCTTGTGTGGCTTTCACAGCAGCTCCCAAACGAATGTTTTTATTTTTCCTGGCTGCCTTCAAACACTCTTTGCATCTCCAATAGACTTCCTTAATGCCTCAGACAAGGCATTGTAATAGGTAAAGTACAAAGGCAGTTAAGTGGGAGATGAAAATCAAGATAGCTGCTGAAGTCAAACCACTGCTATAGTTAGTTTTTAAAGAAAATATTTGGCAGAAAAACAAACAAATAACAATTATACCATTGCAGTGGTACTTCTGTAGGAAGGGACTGGGGGATAGATTTTGAAACAGCTTAACAGTTAAGCAAAGGAATGAGAAGTCTATGAAAATAATAATCCTATTATGTCAAAGGGCCATGTCTTTTTGAGTGAGTGATTGTGTGCCATCAAGTTATTTTTTACTCCTAGCAACCACATAGACAGATTTTCTCTGTGATATACCTGAAACCTATTCTTTCAAGTCTCCCAATACTGAAGGCATTGCCATTGTAACTGTGGCCATCTTTCTATGCTCAATCTCTCCTCCGTATCTTTTTCCTCTTCCTAATTTTTTGGCAATGCAATTGCTTCTCTTCTTGCTCTCAGTTGTTTTGTCTATAGCTTCCCCATGCTTTGTAAGATAATTTTGGCATGTTAGACCCACCATTTGTCTGAAATAGTATCTCCTGCTTGGACTAGAAGACCTCAAAGGTCTCTTCCTATTCTGCTATTCTGTTAAATACTAAACTCAAAAGTTCAAAGGCACAATATGTTGTGCCCAAAGAGATATATACCACATTATGTCTTAATGTTGTAACCACTGTTTCAAAGTAGTGTAACTTTGTAATGTAATTGATAACATCACTAACAACTCCATAAGAACCAGTGGTGGGATTCAGCCAGTTTGCACCACTTCAGGAGAACCAGTTGTTAAACTTTCTGAACAGTTTGGTGAACTGGTTGTTGGAAGAAATAATTAGGGCAGAGAACCGATTGTTAAATAATTTGAATCCCACCACGGATAAGAACTCTCCTCTAACCATTTCCTAGTAAAATAGGAAAGATTGTCACTAGTCAGGATAAACCTCCCTTATCAATTCAGCTGGTGAGTTGTTATCTTTCTAGTAAGGTATTTCCCCTTCAAGTCCATCCCTTTAAAGAATAGAGCAAGTGTATTGGATCTTTCTGTGTAAAACCATCAATAAACTATCATTGTGAGCTGAAATGCAAAGGCCTGTAGAACCGTGTAAACTTACAGTTGAGGAAGATTTAATGAGTTTCAAACAAGCAGTACAGTCAAATATTTAGATATATTGAGAAAAGAGAAATAGAGAAAAAAATAAGGGAGGATAGGAATCGCTACTCAGAATTTAAAATAAAACCAATATATAGTCTAACTAAATTAATTACTTCTTACATGCTTTACAAAGATATTGGGTTTCAGCACCTGTTCAAAGTTCTTTGTAGAAAGGATGTTTTGAAAGATGACTGACTGTTCTCTTACCTAGTGAGGCAAATCTTCTATCCATGATATGGTCTAACTAAGCTAATCAGAGAATTAACTAACTTCCTAATGAACCTATAATTGAGTAATAAAGGTACACTCTAATTTTTAGCAGCTATGCTATTGTGTAAAAATATTTTTGAGGGGATAATAATAATAATAATAATAATAATAATAATAATAATAATAATAATAATAATAATAATAATAGAAAAAAGCAAAATACAAAGACTTGTAAATACTGTAGAAATAGAATGTCTATGGCCAAAGAAAACAAAGGTAGTACCAATAATAATAGGTGTCTGGGATCCAATCCCAAAACGTTTGAAGCTATTGGTATTGATAAAATTACCCCCAGTCAATTGCAAAAGGCAGTTTTATTTGGAGCAGCTTTATTGTACATCCTGTGATGATACCTTTAACATCATCAAATAACATCTGCTTATTCCAGGTCTTTGGGAAGGACAATATGGAGACAAAATGCCAAATCCAGTCTAAAATCTGGCTGACTATGCAATCAACCACAATAATACTAATAATTCCCTTCCATGGATATTCTCCTGTGGTACTCTGATGGCGTTAAGAGCTGTGTTGGCAGTAGTGTATACTATCAGAACAGTCACCGACAGGTCTTAGCAGAAGAGATAGAATAAATGTATTTGTCAATCCATTTACTATGCTGAGAAAACAGAAAAAGAATCATATACTGGGTCAACAAGTAGGCAATCAGGCAACCTTAGCCATGTATTATTGGAAGAACAACAACCACAGACAATGACAAAAGTATATTATGTTTGAAAATTGTGCCATTATGGCATAATAAATGTGAACCAACAACCTAGGGTTATTTAAAGCAAATGTTTGAACTGTGAAAAGGAATTTGTCCAGATTCAAATATCACTGAACAGTTAGCAAACCAAAAGAGATTTATCACTGAAATAAAATATTCAGAGAGGCAGAACTGGAAGAGATTTAGAAAAATTGTGAAAATTGAAGACTCAAAAACAAAAGTAGAATAGTAGAAGAAACTCTTCTAAAAGATAACAGTTGGAAATTCAGAAGAAACAATTAATGTGAACTACATAAATGATAACTTAAAGGAAATAATAACAACAGAACCAGTAACAGCCAGCACTGAAACAACCTATAAATGGATACCCTGGCAAGGACATGTAAAAGGCAAAATTATAGTGTATGTTGAATTACCAGTAGTAAGGCAAAAATTTCCAGCATTGAAAATAATACCCCCCAAAAGACCGGGCACCTGTAAGGAAAGATGTGCTTAAGATGTTGCAATGATTAAAATAATATGCATCAAAAAGCCTAATCAGCTTGACCAATCAGATATAGTGCAGCAATGGTGGTCAAAGAAGAACTGGGTATCAAAATTAGAAAATCAAATGCAAAATCATATTCAATCTCAAAAGTGGATGATCAGACCGGATGCCCAGGTAAAGAAATTAAGATCAGAAGCAAGTAATTTAAAAACATGAAAGAGCAAACATTGAAAACTGTGAGGAACAAGACAAGCCTAATAAAAAAATTATTGGTTTAGCAACAGAACAAGTGAAGAAGCTTTGGAAATCATAAAGCAACAAATAACAGCAATAGCTGGGAAAATTGAATTCTATGAGGCATGAATCACCTAATTTAAGAAAAATCAGCTATTTTAATCAAGAAACGATTCCACCAAAATATAAAAAGCAATAGAAATTCTGCAAATGAAAAACCAAACCAAAAGGAAACAATCCAGTTTGGAAAGGTCAGTGGGAAATTTTAAAGACTATAATAAAAATGCTGCATAAAAGAACCTGAAGATGAAATTAGTAAAAATTGGAAGAACAAATAATAGCAGTATGCTTAAAAGAAATTGTTAAAAACTGAGTCAAAACAATTAAAAACTGGACATCTCCTACAAATGATCAATTGCATGGCTTTCAGCTCAAATATCTGACTAGCTTACATCCAATTATAGCTTAACAACTTAATGAACCATTGCATACTACTGGTAATTTAACAGCAACTTGTTAATAAAGAGCAAAACTTATTTGATTAAAAAAAGACTCGATGAAAGGAGCAACATCAGGAAACTGTAGGCCAATAACATCTTTGCCTGCAATGTTTAAATTACTCACTAACAAAATAGTGGACAACGTCCAAGATTATTTAGGGAAAAAAATCATATCCTTCCAATAGAACAGAAAGGAAATAAAATGAAAAAGCGAAAGTACAAAAGTTTAACCTGGTCACCTTTGTCTATATGCTGATTAAACCTTGAATAGATTATAGTCATTTGTTCTAATGTGGGGATGTCCTTGAAGGAAACCTGGAAACCACATCAGCTCCAGAATGTCAGTGCCAGGTTTTTCTTAGTTCTTTTCCGACCGATATATATTGCCAGCCTTGGCAATGCTGCACTGGCTTTCATAATTTTCTGGATTAAAATCAAGGTGTTTATCTTGATATATTCCTTTCTAAATAATCTGGGACTTATTGTTTGAAGAAATTGCTTCCCCTGTATATTGTGAGCCAGGAGTTCCAGTTGTTGTATAAGAATTTAATGCAAGTGCTGGTCCAAAATGGGGATGATTCAGAAATGGGTCAAATAAAAGTTCTTTTGGAGGTGGTATGAGATTTATGGAATTCCCTCCCATTTGATGCCTGATCTGGTTCTTCTTTGGGGTATTTTAAGAAATCATTAACATTTTATTTTTATAATCAAGCTTTTCCCAGTAACAATTTGAGCTAATATTGCCATATTTTAGAGCATTTTAGGATGGTTAAGATTTTGGTTATGATATTGGTCTATAACAAGTAGTATTGTTGCTGCTGTGGTCTGGTCTGATCAGAAGTCAGAGGGTTAAATAAAATGAATAAATAAATTATTCTGAGTTGGGACTACTCCCCCCAGTACACCAGAAATGAAGCACTTGGTTTAACTGGACAAAGCAAGAAATAATATCCTCACCCACCAATCTCTACCCCAAAAAGTTCAACATTTTCCATTTTAAAGTAGTGGCAGTAGCACCCTCCATGGTTAATGGGTCCTTTAAAACAGGGAAGAAGGAGTGACTTGAACATGCATTTTTTGCACCACACTTGGCTTTATTTTCTTAAAAAGGAAAAAAAAAAGCATTAAAAATATTTCCTGTATGTATGCTTGCTCAGTTGCACAGCTGTTTCTTCTGTTTCACAACTGGCGTAAACTTTATTAAATTTTGTATTTCTGAGTCTTGGGCAGGAAGATATAAAACACTGTCCTTTCTATCTTTCTTAGAGCCAAACTAAAGGGAAAAATCATTGGCAGAAGAATTAAGAACTCACAGCTAAATAGAAAGGAAGTGTTGGTTCAGCCTGACTGGTGGCAGCCTACCATAATTAATTTTTACTGGAGAACCTTTAGAAAGAATCAACTAATGATAATTTTAATTTATCTAGGCATATAAAACATGGACCGCAAGAGTTTGGAAGACCACAAAACCACAAAGATGACAGCAAAAAATATTATTTTTGCTGCCATTTTCTGGTTGCCTGGATTTTTACTGTTCAGATAGGATATGCCTAAAAGGACCCCCCTACACATTTTTGATACCACATATTAGTCAATATCTTCTGCCATGTATGGTGTGCATTCAAAAGCTCTTCCAAGTAAATGACATTTTGAAGAATGGGGCAGGGAAATCACCATGGGCATCTGCAAGAGGCCAAGAAAAGGAAACTGACAACAAATGGGATATCATCACACAAATGCATACATTACTGTCAGGTGTTGGGATGCAAACATGTAAGTGTGCCTCCATGCACTATCATTTTGATGGGCACTGCTGGTAATGTTGGCAAACGGGTTAGTCTGTAGTCAAGAGAGAATTCATCTATGCTTTGGTAGCAATGCTAAAAATGATTGTCATATTATGAAGAATTCTCCAGTATGGAATTCTGTGCAGTTGAATCGTTCTGGCATCTGCTAAAGAACAGTCTTCCACGTTTCCATTAGAAATATAGTGTGGAGATTTGACTGAGTGCATACAAAATCTAACTTTAATTCCTGCCAAATGGATATCAAGAAATAATTTTGACTATGATCTTTTATGAGTCAGTGATGACCAATCGTTAATATCAGGCTACCTAGCTCAGTGATAATACTACTGGTATGTAACAACATAAAACTAGTTTCTTACATGCATCTATATTCCTGTGATAATTTTCTTTCTTTCTGACTTTTTAGGATAAGTATTTATGTGACTGTAGGGTTAGTTTTTCCATAAATTCTGTAAGATTATCAATCTCAGTCACCTTAAGAGGTATTATCTGTGGGTACACAACCTTATATACAAATCTAGATAATTATTACTATTATGTTTTCAGCCAACATAGATAGGTCCATAAAACATTTTATTGAATTATTGTATTGTATTATGTTTAAGAACCATGGAAATGGCTATCATTAACAATGAGGCTTGTTTAAATATCTGAATCCAACAATCATCTGAGTTCTGATCTGGAAATTAAATCAAATTCAAAATGTTGCAGTTCAGCATATCAGCAGGAGCAGATAACAAGATTTCATTTAGAGTCAAAAAAAAAAGCACTTTAAGGAAAACAAATGGTCGGAATAGGTTCTAAGGGACAATAGGGCAGAGGGAAGTAACATAAATTATAGCTGCTAACAGGAGATCATTGAATGGTAATCTGGTTGGGAAAAAAACCCATTATAGGGACTTGGATTGGGACCCTGAAAAGATTGAATCAAGGAACTTTGTCACAGTGGTTATGAAGCCACAAAAATATTTCTGTGATCCCGCATTTTTCTGTGATCCTGCATTTGTGCAAATCTTCTCTTTGTGGCTTGTGAGTATAGGTAAGGTGAATTGGACAGAAGCAAACAATTTCATTTTTGTAGGAAGAATCTGTTTATCACATTACTTGTGTTTGTTTTGGTTTTGATGTAGTTATTATATGATGGGTATGATGTTATTGTTTATATGGTTCTTTTGATTCATTGTTTGTTTGTTTTTTATTGTGCGCTTCTCAGAGTCAAACTGTTTGAGTTGGGTGATCCTATAACCTATTGATTACATTTGATGGAAAGTCTATAGAAAGTTGGCTTCTTTCAAAGTGAGGATGGTGGTATACAAATATTTGGCAAGGCTGACCAGCATCTGAATTTCTTTACTAGTTATTTTAATATCTTCCTGCTGTTGCTTCTAAGGATGTTCTACTGCCTCCTAAGCTGTGTTGTGCAGAAGATAGCAAACTTGCACCTTGCCTCTTACAATTTAAGTAGTTTTTCATTCTTCCTAACAATCTTTTTAACTTTGCTCTCCCTGGTGTCATTACCATCTCCAGAATCTCTCCGGCAGTGGCTACAGCCCCTGTGACACACTGATATTAATTTTCTCTTTCTACTTATCTATTTATCATTGGAATTTTGTGCCTGATTATTCACAAAATAAAAAAAAATAAGTTTAAGCCCAACAAAGGCTATATTTCTATAGTAAAAAAAAAGTATGGGTTGAATCAACTCATTCTCAAAACTGGAACAACCCAGTTTTTATGAACTTGTGGAAGACCATCAGAGTTGATCTTAAGGAGAAGGCTCTTCCATAAGATATGGGCCACAACTGTCTATCATTGCTTCACCTCTTGCTAAGAGGGGATCACAAATGTGTTTGGTTAGGGAACATCTTCCATATGGGACTTCAAACCAGGTTGAACTCAGAACCATGGTAATAAATGCAGGATCCACAGAGAGGTGTATCTTGACAATGGCAATCTCCATATTTGGAAAAAGAATGAAACAAGTGCACAGAAGCATCACTTGAATTTACTTTCATTAGCAAAATTGTTACCTTCTCAAATTTTTCAAAATCTGTTTCAAATTATGTGATCCATGTTTCTATATTCAGTAATGTTGTACCCCAGATAAAATGAATACACGTTTGCGGGTTTGGAAATAGCATTCCTTTCTCTATACTGAAAACATGCCAGCAAAAATTAGCAAAATTGCTTTTGTCATATAACATATCATCAGCATTCAACAGTTATTGAATTGGGCTTGGTAGGTAATATATGCAAGCAAAGGAGACAGGTGAAGATGATGATAGGTTCTTGATTGCAGATTCAAAAGGATTTAAAAAGAGAATATAAAAGTGCGCATGTGATGTCATGTATAAGTTAACTGAGTAACCTTTTATGCCTTCTTAACTACAATTAAACATTAGGTTCATAGCTGCTAATTGCTTGATTATAGCCTACTTCAACCACATTAAAACTAAGCCAGTGCAAATCACTCCTTATCTGATTTAGATAGGTGGTTTGAGATTCAGAGGTATCATGATGCAATTCAGTTTTGTGCTTCAAGATTGAGAGAGACAAAATGTGTTACCTGAAGGTTTATGTTTTTACTGGAAAAGAAACAAAAATCAATCATAGGCTATGATGGGAAATGTTAAAACACCTGCAGCTGCTTTCTCAATATGTGATGAAAATAGCAGGGATGATAGACCTTTTAGTGGACATTAACTCAGCCATGTAACAGCTAGATACCTTCAGGGGTTTACTATGTTAAATTTTGATATCGCTCTCTCTCCACCCCTTCCTCGCTCCCCCTTCTCTCTCTCCGACCCACATATCTGGACTGCAAAAATCTAGATATCCAGTAAATGACCCTAGATAGTCTTAGAACTGTATAGCACTAAACAACCTTAGAATTGTATAGAACTGTACAACCAAATAGAAATTGTACTGAAATTGTACTGAAAAAGTATTTTAATTCACTATAACACCCCTCACCCTTATACATTTTGAAAATAATTACTTTTCTTTCCATGTTTTTCCACGTTGCCAGGCTTGGTTCCACACTGAAGATTTTCCTCTGAGTTCCTCTTGTAGTGTGACTTATTTTTAAACTCTATAAACCTAAAATACAATCAACATAAATCATAAGACACAACACTCAGTGATAGTCATAGGGTACTAAATAATCTATCAACATAAATCATAACAGGATACTAAATAAAAGCAATCAAATCATGACATACAAGTAACAAAGTTATAGTCATAATAAGCTAAGGAAATAGGTAATAGGAAAGATGAGAAGAATAATTGTAATAATAATACAGTCCTACTATTAGGTGATTTGACATTCCAGGACATAAGACAATGTTGTAGAAATTAGTTGTTTAGCAGAGTTATAAGCATGCAGGGGGGGCAGTCAGTCTTTGTGTCTGGTTGTGGGTTAGGTTTAGTGTGGATTGATAATTGAAGGTTGATAATTGACATTGACAATTAACTTACTGTTGTATAGTACTGAAATGGTATACTCTGTGTCACAGTGATGGGATTCAATTTTTTTACTACTGGTTCTGTGGGCATGGCTTGGAGGGTGTGGCAGGGGAAGGATACTGTAAAACCTCCAGTCAGAGGTGGTATTTGCCGGTTCTCCAAATTCAAAATTTCCACTACTGGTTCTGCAGAACTGGTCAGAACCTGCTGAATACCACCTTTGCTCTGTGAAAGCTACAGTTTTGTGGATACTAGATAGATTGATATGGTTGGGAAGCTCTGTCTCTCCTGGGAATGTACCTCAGTTTCTGGATGCCCAATGACAAGTGTCCTAACACTGTAGTTTGCCAGCAACGTTTGATTTAAGACATAAACACCATGAAGAGCTCAATTACATTGCCAGTTGTGTTGGCAACGAAACACAATTAATTTCATTTTTTAATATAACTTTGGGATTAAGTTCAAGCTAAGAAAATTGAAATGGAATTTTGGTCAACAATGAAAATTGAAAAGACAAAACCCAATAAAGCCCTTTTTTACTATCATGAAAAGAAGGAAGTAATATTCATTTGTTAGTGATTCTCATTCATAATCTGCTCCATAATTTATCAGCAATATAAGAGGAAAAGCCTATTGTTAGTTTTGTAACCCATTCATTCAGTGCTGAATTTAAAAGCTGCACCAAGCCAATGAGATACGTTTCAGGCACTGTGTGGTAATTGACTTATTGATTTCCAATACCATAATAATTTTTTAAAAAAAATATTACTCCATCCATCATTTCTATGGCCACTTGCTTTCTTAGCTAGCAAACATACATTTTTTTCCTGAATGACCCCAAATAGTAGCCAATGAGAAATCTTAGTTTAATGTAAACATTTCAGGTTTTGACTGATTGATTATATTATATGCTAGTAATTTGAAGGATGCCTCGTTAACCTTATTTTATATATCTATATCTTAGAGATGCTTGCTGGCAAGATTTCCAATGGATTCCAATCAATCCAATGCAGAGACTGATAATGTCATTCATTCAGAGTTGAGAGATTGTGCCAGGCAGAGCAGGTGGGTAGGCAGGCCATGGAGCTGACAGATAGAAAGTGCCAATCAATCAGCTGAAAGACCATATATCAGGTGGAACAGGAAAGCAGTAATAGGCAACAGATCTGGCAAAAGTCAGGACCTGGCACAAGTGCCAATTGGTATCACAAAATGGTGCCAGGTGATGGAACTGGCAAGCATATAGTGCCAGAAGAGGCAAAACGGTATAGTGAGCAAGAGTTAAAAGTCTGAACAAAATGGAGAATAAACAAAGGCTAGAAGGCTTGGGCAGGCAGTGATAGAGCAAGACATGATTTATTTATAGAATTTATATCTCACCTTATTTTTTTTATAAACAACTTAAAGTAGAAAAGATATCTAAAATACTTCTTACTCTTCCTCCTTTCTCCACAATAACAACTTTGTTAGGTGAGTTGGGCTGAGAGAGAGACTGGCCCTGAAGTCACTCAATTGGTTTTAATGGCTAAGGCAAGATTAGAACTCACCATCTCTCCTGTTTCCTAGCCTGATTCTTTAATCACTAGACCAAGCTGGTTCTCAATATATACACACATATACTGCACTTTTGTGTTCAAAAGACCAGTAAGCTTGCCTTATTACTGGGAATATATAAAGATTGATTAGCGGACCCAGGCAGAGATACAGTAAGTGTGGTTATAGATGAAACTGACTGACTGACTGAAGCGGGCCACAAAGAATCAAGCTGACATGAAGAAAATAACATCTATAACCTATATCCCTCTAAACTTAAAAAAAATGTTTGGGCCAACACTTATAAGTGATAGCTGGTCTATAGGTAATTCATTTATTCATGACTGAAGGATTAAAAACTTCCCAAAGCAAAGAATGTATACTGGGCTAATTAGCCTTGAACCCATATTCAGAGAGTTGAGTTGAATCATAAATTGTCTTAGCAACAGCACAGAAAATATAATATTCCATTTTCATACAAAAGAAAGAAGTTAAACTTTGTTGTCAGTTTAAAGATGTTGACAACTGAGAAAATAAATGAAACCTGGGGCAATGTTAGCCTGCCCGCTTCACTTTTAGAGAGACATGATTCTGTTATGTAATTAGAAAACAAAACTTTAGCAGTTTATTTACAAATAATATCCATTAATAGGCCTGTACTCTAATCATAAAGGCCACGCATTCATGCATTTGTAAAGAAATAATTCATGTTAGCTTTCAGTCCTGTCACTCAGTATGCTGAGACTTAATTTAGCACGACAGGGGTGCATTTTTTTTAAAAAAGTTTTAACTTAATAAGAATATATTAAAGATATATTGAATACATGTCTGGGTCAAGCATAATGTCAGCCTTCATTTATATTCCAGAAGGAGAAGTAAATTAGGAATTGATATCTTGTACAGCTAAATACAGTATATGTGAAGGCATATGGTGTATTCTGGAGCAATTGGCTCCATTAGACAACAAAACGATTCATGTTTCACCAAACTGAAGGGATGCTTGTATAATATCAATATCTTCTGAGTTACCCCCTTCTATCTTGGTGAACTTCTAGCTTTGCCTGAAACAGCTCTCCAGTTCTGCAAAGCAGTTTGCCTCATCTTACTAGTTTCCACAGGAATGAGAAATGGAGGCTCTTGGTCTTTTTTTAGTGTAAATCATCAAATAAATGGAATATTATCAAATAAATAAAATTATGCCAATAGCAATATTAGTTCATTATTCCCTCATGTTAGAAAGAATGCTCTTGTATCCATAAAACGATCATTGCTTAAGCCTTCTTATCTCCAGATAGAAGTAGAAAAAATCATTTCTGAATCCCTGCAGAGTTTTTGTCAATTGGTGTAGATAATGCTGATTTAAACAGATGAAAAATATATTTCAGTAGAAGGCATTTTCTCTGCCTTTCTCACATTGCTTCCTGCCTATGGCTGTCTCCTTAAATGTGAAAGCAATTATCTGGTTGCCAAACACCTCACAGTTTTGACTTGGCTGATCCTATGCATGCAGTGAGTAGATTCCCTAGAATCTGGATCATTTTCAGTTTGCTCAGAGTGATTTAATGCTTCGAGGTTCCTGTCTCCTTTTCCATACTTTCAGTCCCATTGTAAGCCACACACAAAGGAAAATGAATGATGCTGTTGCCTGCTGATGAAGGAGAACTCAAAGGGGAAGAGGTGATAAGATGACTGGGTTTTGATAAAAGGATTTTTTTATCCACAAGTCCAATTGTCCTTCTGTAGAGAAAGCTCCTTGATTCTTTTTAATGTTGCAGGAGAGTGGACATAATGCTAGGCTGGTTCTTCTTTCTTACCTCCTCCACATCTGCCACCCCAATATCTCTTTCACAAGAAGGAATACAATATAGCAACTCAGCTTGGGTGGCATGTATCTGCCTGACACCACCAGTTTTGTTCTTCCATGTGAATCTGCCCTATAATCATCATCACAATTAATTTCACAATAATAAATTTATTAAACTTAAAATGCTGTCCAAAGTTCATGCATATTGAACAGGACGCATGATGACATTAAGAAACCAATCGTAGTCTACACACAACCATCTAGTCTCATTCTCAGATTCCCTTGCACAAAAAGTCAAAGCAGAAACAGCAGCAGAGAATAGAGGAATTTGGGGAGGAGGGGTTAAATTTGGAAGGGATAGAGAAAAACATAAAAGGGGGGAAAGGAAAGAAAAAGGAACTGAGGCAGCTTACACAGACATCCTGAGACCAACAGGGCACTAGATCAGACAAACAAAAGGATTAATAATATATGGATTTGGAGAAAAGTAGAGAGAATCTCATAGAAGAACAAACTGCTGAACATGACGAAGCAAAAAAAGAGTACCTAGATAGTTCCTTTTTCTCAGTCCTGCTGCAAAAATGCTGTTACCTGAGCAAGTGAATTTGAACAGAAAACAAAGAAGAAAAAAACAAAGCAGAAAGAAATAAAAGTCAAGGCACATCCTCCTGCCAAAGAGTCTGATAGGCATTGATTTGAAAGAAGTGATAAAACTCAATGGCCAGCTGGGTATGTCCTGTCAAAGATCTCATCACGCCATCTAACCAGCCTACATGGAAGGAAGAGCTCCTCTATATCATTGCCCATGTCTTCCCAAATGCTATCAAATCATCCAATTGATTCAAATCACACCAAATGGATTTGGAGGCAGACAATTTGATACGACAATTCAATTTGGAATGTTATTTCAATTGGGAAATCACTGAATCAAATCTTTGCACAGATCCAATTAAAACATCCCCATTAATTACATCAAAACAGCCTTGCCTTCTGGTCAGGAAATGTATCCCTGCTTTCACAGCTTTCTGCCTGTGGTTTGGATTTCAAAATTGTTTACACTCATCTCAATACACTTGAATTCCCTGCTTAGCCCACTCTGAGGATGGATGACCCTTGTTGCTCCCCAGGGCTCATAAAGGACATTGCATGCAGGTGCCCCAATTCTATCTCCTGAATCAAGGACTTTGGCTCACATTTGTCATTTCACAAACTCCTTCCCAGCCACCCTGATTTGTGCCATCTACTTCAGGACCCCCACAAAGCACCCCCTCAACCTCTACCCTCAAGGAACTAAAAGTAGCTGTCATCCTCTAGTAAGACGATGAGGGAAGGAACCTTAAACATCAGAGTCAGTATTAATTCTGGCATGGAAATTGCACTTACGCTGCTTGTAGAATTACTTAATTTGTTTTCTAATGGACATAAGGCTGTGCTGATAAAAGCCCTAAAGCACATTTAAAAATAAAAATGGATTGTTCTTTCATTTGGCCATCAGAGAATTCCTTTATAATCTTATGTGTCTGTCTGGTTCTCTTTGAAGAGAAAGGCTGGCCAGGTAGATGAGGAAAAATGTGATTAAGCAATGTTTGCACAACTTGGCCAATATGTTAAGTTGTGTGTATTTATTCATAGCTTATTTCTCTTTTCAGGAACTCAGCTTAATGTTTTCATTTCACAACAATATTAGAGAAGAGATATGCAATGATTTGTATGCTGAGGATTGCATTTGGTTTTTGAATGGCTGCCATTCAAGTGAGTGGTCTAGGACTACAAATTAATTAGGGGCATGATAAAAATGAAGTTGATTAGTTTTAATAAAATTCAACACAGTTAATATGGTTGCAGGTAATCCTCAAATTACAACCATAATGGACTTGCTCATCACAATTGTAGGTCATGATGGTCATATATTTGGTCAACCATGTGACTGACCTACTTTCACAACTTTTTTGTGCCATTCGTTAAGCAAATGCTGTAGTCATTAAGCAAGCCAATGATTTGCTATCAGCTGCTTTTGCTGAAAGCTAGAGGTAAACAATGGTTTTCAACAAAATCATTGTAAAATGCAGTCACATGGCTGGGTGACATTGCAAGTGGCCATAAATTGAGTACTCAATGTGTGGTCATGTGACTTGGTGGGAAACTGTTGGAATTTTGAACTGTTCATAAATATCCCCAGGGAGTTCTGTTGTAATTTTGGATGGTTGCTAAGCAACTGGGCCTATGTCAAGGACTACCTGTACTTCCCATTTTTCTCTTATATCGGATCAAAAAATAAAGATTAGTGTGGTGTTTCTCAAACTTGGCAAACTTAAGATGTAAAGACTTCAACTTCTAAAATTCTGGGAATTGAAGTCCACACATCTTAAAGTTGTCAAACTTGAGAAACAGTGGTTTAGTACAACACTTGAGTTTTGATCTGCAAATCTTCCAAAATATTTTAAAAGGGGTGACCTAGTCATTACTGCTGCAGGCTTCCAAATGCAGGGAAAACATGAGCCAATCATTTCTCTCCCTCCAATTGATAATGCAAAACAGTTATCCAATCACTTTTTGCCCCGGCCTACTACAAGTATTGGAGCAATAACAATGTCCTCATCCCTGATCTTAGACTGATAAAAAGTCTAGTAGCCACAGTCAAGAATTTGTAGTCTACCCTGCCATATCATCCTATCTTCTCTGTATACCAAAAAATGCTTGAAGAAAGCCATAACCTTCCTGCTCTATTTTCCAATATAAATATTTCTTATTTGAAAATATGCTACATGCTAAACTTCATGTGTTGTTCTTTCAACATTCTTCTTAATACATTTTACTAACTAGAGCACTGAGAAATTTATTCTTGGGATTAACTGTCTCCAATCCAGGCTATTACTAGAAGCTTGACACATTTGTTTATCCATTTGTTAAAGTATCTGAGTATTACCTACGCAAGGGTCCTCTTTGTAGACTTCAGTTCAGCATTCAATACCATCATTCCAGACACTCTTCTAAGTAAATTAAACCAACTAGCAGTACTTGAACATACTTGTAAGTGGATCATAAGCTTCTTGACAGACAGGAAGCAGCAGGTGAAACTAGGTAGAATCACATCCGATACCTGTAAAATCAGCACAGGGTCCCCCCCAAGGCTGTGTGCTATCTCCACTTCTCTTCTCCCTATATACCAATGACTGCATCTCAAATGATCCATCTGTTAAAATACTAAAGTTTGCTGATGACACAACAGTAATTGGCCTCATTCGAGACAACAATGAATCCACATGAATTTCTAGGTTCTACTATATCACATGACCTAAAATGGACACCTAACATCAAAAACGTCATCAAAAAAGCACAACAAAAATGTTCTTTCTGCGCCAACTCAGAAAGCTCAAACTGCCCAAGGAGCTGCTGATACAGTTCTACAGAGGAATTATTGAGTCCATCACTTGCACCTCTATAACTGTCTGGTTTGGTTCTGCAACCCAACAGGACAAACATAGACTTCAGAAGATAATTAGGACTGCAGAAAAAACAATTACTACCCGCCTGCCTTCAATTGAGGACCTGTATATTGCACGAGTCTGCAAGAGGGCTGTGAAAATGTTTACAGACCCCTCACATCCTGGACATAAACTTTTTCAACTCCTGCCCTCAAAACGATGCTATAGAGCACTGCACACCAGAACAACTAGACACAAGAACAGTTTTTTCCTGAAAGCCATCACTCTGCTAAACATATAATTCCCTCATCCCTGTTCAACTATTTCAAAGTCTGCACTACTATTACTGTTAATCTTCTCATCACTCCTTATCACCCATCCCCTCCCACTTGTGACTATATGACTGCAACTTTGTCCCTTGTATCCTTACGATTTATATTGACTGTTTCCTAGTATAATTTGATTGTTGATTGTACCCTATGACTATCATTAAGTGTTGTACATTATGATTCTTGATTCTTAACGAATATATCTTTTCTTTATGTATACTGAGAGTATTTACACGAAGACAAATTCCTTGTGTGTCCAATCACACTTGGCCAATAAAGTATTCTATTCTATTGTATTCATTACATATTTTAAGTATTATATAAGTTATATAAGTATTATAAGGAAGTAGCTACAAAAGCCACCAAGTCATCTTTCTTCTGTTAAAAACTTATCACCAGCTGTGATGATGAAAAGCTAATGTGGCAATAATTTTACATTTAGGTACTTTGCTATGATTGCATATTGTTGCAGGGATTGGAATGGGAATGAGGGAGACACATTGTAAAGAGTTGGGAGGTAGATAGATACCAAAGCTATCCTGAAGCAGCAAACATACCTTTACCACACTGAAAAGGAAAGATACTAAATTGCTTGCATCCTTTCCCCAACAACCATGAAGCAGAATCACATCTAGGCAAGAGATAGTAGCCTAGAGCTTTGCATCTGGATGATGGGCAAAAGGGAAAGGAGAAAAATGTCCTAGCTCCTTTGCATGGCCTGCTTTACTAGGAAATGGTGGTATGGGAGAAATACCAAGCACTTCTCCATGATTCAGAAGGGCTCAGATTCATCCCTGCTGCATTTTAAAGTGCATTCTGTAGGATGGTTTTCTTTTGTTTAGTCATGTGCAAAAGAATCAGAATGATAGCTGTGAAGGAGGATGTGTAAAGCTATCAAGTCACTTTTCCTTCAAGAATCTGTGAATGGAACTTGTTAGTGTTCCATTCATACAAGTAAATAATTCAGCAGGATTCATTTATAGAATAAATTTGTTTATATACAATAATATAAAATGTGATGCATGTATACAATACCCATGCAGTTCTTGCAACGTGGTAGCAAGGACAAGGCAAGAAGCAGAAACGATCAGAACCACCAGAACTGAAGCACAAAGACACAGAAGCTATATAAGCACAGAAGCAATATATTACAGAGGCAATATTGCAAGACAAAGCAACTCTTATATACAAATCAGTCAAGCTAAACCATGCCCAGGCTCCAAGCTGTCGGGTCACCAAACAGTCCCATTGGCTGACCTGTTACCATGTCTATTCCAATTCATAAGCTCTGACAGAACTCTGACACTGACAGAACTCTGTGTCATCTGCCCCCCTCCCCCCCCATTTCCTTGAAATGACAAAACCAGGTTTTTCCAGACACAAGATCCTGGATTAAATAAATCCTTTCTTTGATAGAAGATGAGAAGTCTCCTAGAGGTCAAAAACTGTAAGTCAATACTACTTTCCTGGAATTACTCCCCAAACACAGAACCACAAGTTCTGTTAGATTAAATTTTCTGGGTAGCAACCAATTCGGTTGCTGTATCTCTATGACTACAATAAACTTTGAATATGTATTTTTCAAGTGATGAATTTCTGAAGTTTTGTTGCCTTGGTTTTGCTCATCCCTAAATATTCCTCTCTAAGGTTTACAGAGCATTTTGTTTACCTATCCATGTTTTAAAATACACACATTGTTTCTTTTTTCCATCCTTTGCTTGAGTTTCAATTTATCTTAATCCTTGCAGTATAACAAAATGAGATTGAAGGTGCATCTCCTTCTCGGTGGAATCATCTACATATTGCATAGGGCAAGCATGAGAGACAAAGGAAAATAGAGGGAGAAACAAATGAGAAATGATAGTAACAAGCCCTGAAAACAAATGCAATCTTAGACCATTAACAGATACATGGAGTTCAGATCTTGATTCTGTACAGCTGGAGGAGTTCAACTTGTTCTATACTCACATTTTAAAATAAACATTGTTGAAGTAGAGCACACTCAGAGGAAGTGTGGAAGAGCTAGGACAGAGAGGAATTTGGAAACCAGGGCCTCTAAAGAAATATTGCTTTGTGTTTATTAAATGCAAAAGAAACGGGGGGAAATACAACAGCTCTAAAAGCAGCTGTTCTGATTTTATTTATCCAATCTGTTTGCTGCCCATCTTAGCACAAAGTAACTCTGGACAGCTTAAAATAGTTTATGAAGTGATGTTGAATAAATACACAGAGGGAAGTGAAAGTGTAGATTTCATTAGAAATGAAAATGCTAAAAATTATGTTAGCATAAATTAATTTTATCTCTTCTAGATTGTTAATGATGTATATATGAATGTCAAAGTCTATGGTTGTTGATGTTGCATGCTACAGTTATAAATGGTAAAAATGAAAGGATTAGCCTTGGAAAACCTGTGCCAGGTTCTGAACAAGCACAATTCAGAGAGAAAATATTCTGCCCGGTGGTATAAATAGATGTGTGGAAATGAGAGGGGCAGGTACAGAAATAGGCACCAGGTCTTTCAAAGATCCAAGGATGAATGAAAAATGGTGACCCTTAGGTTAACTATGGCTTTAGAAAAAGGGTTGCTTGTTTCAAATACATGAGCTAAGCATAAATGTAAAAGCCTATGACTTGATATGATAGTTTATGATCAAAGACTGAAAATTAGTGAGAAGAAAAGGGCAATGGGAGGTTTTGAATGTAGGATTGCAAGTAAATCTTATGGGAAAATGAACATAGAAGAAAAGGAAGATACTAGAGTAAAAGCAGAATGCCTGCAGGAAGGGAAAGTATGGATTCTGTTTGAAAAAGTATTAGAAGACGGTTGAATCTCCCAAAAGAATGAATGGCTAATGGGACATAATAAAAGAGGATATAAAGGTGACAAAAATACGTGCCACAGAAGTATGTGAAGTTATGCTAACAGGAAATATGGAAAAGGATGCTTAATGGAATAATGAAGTGAAAGAGGCTGTGGATGAGACAAATACATATAACAGAATAATTGCTTCCAAAACTGAGAATAAGAGAAATATAGTGAGTAATTTAGACAAAAAGATCCTTGCAAGATTGTAAAAAAAAAAAAAAAAAGCGAGGATAGTTAAATTTCAAAGAGGCAAGAGAAAAGTAGAGTGATTGTGAAGGAAATACCAAATTATTCAGGAAGTGAGTATAGAGGGCTAAATCTCCAGCAGAGTGAACGCAATTAAGAATGAATATGATGAAGTGATTGGGAATTGAACCGAAATGCAGGAATACCGGAAGGAGCATTTTAGAGATTTGTAAGGGAATAATAATAATATGTTGAAGAGTGGAACTGAAATGAATGCAGTGAATTTTATGCTCCAAAAAGGGAAACGATGAAAAGAAAATCATGGGTGATGTGAGAATAGTATGATGAGGACTGAGGTATATTTAGAGTAAAACTGGAGAAATGAGCAAAATTTGAGGAGTCTGGCTCTGTGCCAAGCATGGGGTGTTCAAATCATGATTTCACTTTATTGTAGGTCACTGAGAAATGTATGAATGTGAGAAAAACATTATATTATTGTTGATTTAGAGGTTGCAATAGGACAAAGTGAATAGGTTTTAATAACAGTATATTTTGCATTAATATGTAGGTGAAGGTTGGTTGCTGAATGTAATGAGGGAAGTTAAGTATGCATGAGAATGAATGAAACCTTAAGGACATGGTTCAACATTGAGCAGTGGAAACAAGGGGCTTAAAATTGTATGGGCTAAAAGAAGAATCAGTTGGATCAAGAGTGAATGGGTATTGAACAAAAGTGACCGGAATACAAAAGTGAGTGCCCAGAATGAAAGAGGAACATTGAGGTGGTCTGGTCAAAAAGAAATACCACATCTGAACATTATTATAATTATTGTATATCATCATCTCTATCCAGAGTCATGGTGACATGCAAAAATGACCTCAGTATAACGTGACATTTTGTAATCCCACTGAATGACAGATGATGAAGGATGGTTGATTTTTATGCATGTGTGGTTTCCCAAAGTATCATTTAATTTTTGAGTCATCTGCATTTGTATTGTTTGCTTTGTTAAGTTTTTAATGCAAACCACCTTGAACCTTTCTGATTTCAGTGTTGTGAATAAATTAGAGGCAAATCTGAAGGAAGAGCGAATCCATCAAGAGGAAAGGAATGATGGAAACATTTGTGGTTGACTGGAGCTGATGAGATCCCCAAAAAGAGAAATGGGGAAATTTTGAGAACAAAAGGCAATATAGGAAGTTATGATTGGACCTGGTGGAAGCAAGAGAGGTCCACTACTGTTAAAAGCCATGGAGTGGTGTTGCTGTAAACTTACTTTTGGCTCTGTTTCTTTCTTTCTTTCCTTTTTCTAATCTCATGCCTCTAATTTCATTGCTTTAGTAATTCTTTTTTTCTCTTTACCTTTTATTACCTTTTCCTCTTTACCTTTATATAATATAAAATACAAAAATACAAATAATAGGAACAATAGGGGACAAAATGGGGAAAAATGTAGTGAAGAAGGAAAAAGGAAAGAAAAGACAATGATTTCCAACTTCCTTTGGTGCAGCAGAGTAAGAAGTAATACTGAACCTCAACTTTTTACTTTTACATAATGGTATAAACTAGTCATCAGTAGAATCCAAAATCAAAGTTTCATTTTTTCCACCTCAAGCACAAAGTCCAGAAGCGGTTTCCAAGTAGAAACAAAAGTAATTGTTTTTTTTTTTAAATCAAAGAGTCAATTTAGATATCTTTGCTAACTCCATCAGCTTTTGTAATCATTCATCCATTGTAGGGATTAAAGTGTCCTTCCATTTTTGTGCATAAAGTAATCTTGCTACCATCAACATATATAACATCAACATTCCATTTTTTTTCCAAGTCTTTTTATCATTTATGGTGAACATGTGATAAAGCGAACAAATATTGGAGTGGGATACATATTCTAATACAGAAGATTCTCAAAGGGAATATAAAGATAAAACAAGAAATTTTTCTAATGGGTTTAATGGAAAAAAGACTTGGAAAAAAAAAGTCCCTTTTTACATTTGCATTTCCAACATTCATTTGAAATACCTTTATGCATTCTTGATAGCTTATCTGGTGTAAAATACCAGTGATACATCATCTTATATATATATTTCTTTTAAATTATATTTTAATGTAAATTTTAAACCTTTCGTCCACATATTCTCCCATTGTTCAAGCTTTACATTATATCCAAAGTTCCTTGCCCACTGAATCATACAATGCTTTATGTATTCTCTTTCCAGATTCAAACTCAATAACATTTTGCAGCAATAATACATTCAATAGGGTTTCCAATTCATTTTTAACAGAGTTAAACCCATAGTAATTCTTTTAACTGCATAACGATCTTTTTTATTTCCTCTTTTACTGTTTTGGGCATCCAGAGAAATACAAAGTTCTAGTTCTTGCTCTTCTGATGGCCTCAACCATTGTTAATTGATGCTGTTGTAGTGTGTCTTTGATGTTGTCTCTCCATGTTGTTATGGGTCTGCCTCATGTTCTTTGACCTTCTACTTTTATTTTTATTTTGTTTTATTTATTTATTTGGTTTGTTAATTTCTTACAGGATAAAAGGTATAAGTAAAAACATAGTTATGAATACATGGGTACATATAAGAAAAATAAAAGAAACAATAGGATAGGGATGGTAGGCATGTTGGTGCGCTTATGCACACCCCCTACAGACCTCTTAGGAAAGGGGTGAGGTCAATAGTAGAAAGTCTAAAGTTAAAAATTTTTGGGTTTGGGGAAGAAACCGCAGAGTCAGATAGAGTATTCCAGACATTGACCACTCTGTTGCTGAAGTAGTTTTTCCTGCAATCAAGTTTGGTGCGATTAACCTTGAGTTTGTATCTATTGTTTGCTCTTGTATTTTTATGGTTGAAGCTGAAGTATTCATTGACAGGTAGGACATTGCAATGTATGATTTTATATACTATACTTAGATCGGGCTGAAGGCGGCGCAGTTCTACATTTTCTAGGTCTTGAATTTCAAGTCTGGTGGCATAAGGTATTCTACTATGAGTAGAGGAGTAGAGAATTCTTCTTGTGAAATATTTCTGGACTTTCTCAACTGCGTTAATATCAGATACGTAATGTGGGTTCCAGACTGATGAGCTGTGTTCGAGTATTGGTCTAGCAAATGTTTTGCATGCTCTAGTTAGTAGTGTAATATTGCCAGAGAAAAAGCTATGTAAGATTAGGTTAACAACTCTTAACACTTTTTTGGCTATGTAGTCACTAGTACTTAGATCATTAGAGATGATCCTCTTTTTGTATATACATAAAGATGTTTGCCTCAAAAGGAAATGATTGGATACGCCTAGGTTCATGTTCACCTTTGGTTATACTGTCCCACAGACACTATTTTGATCTGAATGTGTTGAAAAACATCATGGGAATTCTTATATTTCCAAAATCTCAGAGATTAAGGTTAAATGAGCCATATTTTTCCTTGTGTTTTACTGAGAAGATACTGTAACAGTATATCCTACTTTAAGGAGACTAGTGCTGTAAGTGGAAGAGCCATTCCTTTGAAGGCATCCTTTTTTTGAAAGAAAGTCTAGACAATCTGTCTTGAAGATAACATTCTTCTAACTGGACAGCAGGAGTGGCCTTGAAGGGATCCATCAATAGTAGGTTATATGTAAACAGAAGATACTAAATCACAGGCTCACATTGGGATGAACGGTATTATATTTTGATGTAAATGCTACAGACGTGTCTAAATCAATACAGTTAATATAATGTGCCCACCCACCATCTAGCCCTTGTGATGATGCATGTGTGTACCCTCCTTTTCTAATGGGACTGCATAAATGGTTATGTGTTTATGACATTTCTACTTTCAGCCTTGCTTAGAAAGAACAGTATTTAAAAATGCCATTGCCTTTTCTTCAGGGTGGGGTGTTTTGTTTTTTGGTGGGTACTTCCCAGTTTGATGCATAGACTTAAGATTTACCGGTGATTTCCCATTCTGCTAATAACCAAGTTTTACTCTGCTTAGCTTTTCTAGACTGAGTGGTTGCTTGCTGAGGCCAGGACAGAACCCTTACATGTTCTCTACTTTGCCCCTCTGCTAGCATAAAGGCAGAATATTAAAGGTCACTAGTATCAGCTGATCCGAATCTGATTTCCTGTGATTAGGCAACATGTGAAATTTCCTCCCTTCATCTCCCCACCCAGGATTTTGTAATGTTATTTGCTAACTACCAGTAATTTACATTGCTCTTTGCCTTGATATGATCTTTTGAGACCTATCAAAATATTCCTTTGTGTCATCATCCTTATATGAATTTCACAGATTATTGTTTATTAGATGCAACTCAGAAAGATCAGATTCCATAATCTCAAAACCTTTCTCACAAAGCACCTTCTTTCTCAAGAACAAAATGCAACACACACACACAAAAATCAGAAAGAGACTTTCTGAAGCTGGCCTGTATCTCACCATACATGGAAGCTGGCTGAGAGGATAAACTCAAGACAGCAGCAATATATTGAATTGCATTAAACACACATAAGATCTATCTAGTTGAACTGACAAAAGTGCAGTGTTTAATGACAGAAAATTAGACCTATTAATATACTAATGAACAAGTGCACTTGCTTTCTCTGCCTTTGACATTTCATATTGTTATCCCACTAGTTAATTGCCGCCTCTTCTTTCCGGGTGGGTGTTAATGGATTTTTACCAGCTCTCCCTTCATTGGCTATTAATGGCTACTAATATATTCTAATTATTAATGAGCCACTAAGACAGAACAGCTCAGTAATAATCCTTCATTCCCTGGAGATATTTTTATACCTGGATTTGTATACTTTTTAATGTGTTATCTCCATAACTGCAATTGATTTATTCAGAAACATTACACATTTATTTATTATATTTAATTATTTATATATATAGCCACTAATCTCACAAGTTCAACTCTGGGTAGCAAACATAAGGAGGAATATAGCATATAAGAATGTAAAATGTTCTTTGTTGTTGATGATGAGCATCTGTTTTTAAAATTGCTGTGCATTTGAATAACAGAAGGGATCTTGGAGATCTTCTAGTTCAACCCCTTGCTCAAGCAGGAAATCCTGTGAAATTTCAGAAAAATGGTTGTCCAATCTTTTCTTGAAAGCCTCCAGTGTTGAAGCACCCACAACTTCTGGAGGTAAGTGGTTCCACTCATTAATTGTTCTAACTGTCAGGAAATTTATCCTTATTTCTATCTGGCAATATTCATTTATTTATATGAATCCTGCAGAAGAACAGCTTATACTTATGGTAGGCATAGTTATGTTGGCTATTAGTTTCCTTCAGTGTGGCCACATCTCTCTCTATTAAGAATAACATATATTTGTTTTCAATTATTTGGGTCCCCCCTTTTTTATCGTATTCCTTTGGCAGGAATCTTTATGGTATTCTTAGTCCTCACATTAGAATCTTGTGAGGTGGGTCAGACTGAAAAATAGCAATTGTTCCATATGTATCTACTTAAAGAATGCTGACTAAGGGATCTGAATTCAGCTCTTTTACTTAGTTCAAAATCAAAGAATTGGTCACAACTTCATATTGATTCTTATGTTTACAGTAAAATATAAATTGATACAGATATGCATCTATATATGTATACATTTATATGCATGAACTTCGGTGGCGGATTGGTTAGAGTGCAGTCCTGCAAGCTACTCCTACTGCAATTTGGCAGATCGAATTCCACCAGGCTCAAGGTTGACTCAGCCTTCCATTCTTTCAAGGTGGGTAAAATGAGGATCCAGATTGTTGGAGGCAATATGCTGACTCTGTAAACCGCTTTGAGAGGGCTGTAAAGCACTAAAAAGTGGTATATAAGTCTAAATGCTATTTCTATTTAGCCATATTTCTGTCCCATATTTTCTCTAGACAATCTTGACAGGAAACATGTGGAACTACATTTGTCTTCCTAACATCAATTCCATGTCCCGAAGTCATGTCAAATGACTTAGTGCTCTCCCAATCTAACCTATATCCTTAACCATTCCATCAGTGATTGTATATGACTGTCTAGTCTAATATTGTCTGCTTATTTCCTCAGTAGCAGTCTTAGGACTCAGGTGACTATTTTCCCCATAATTTGTTGTACATATTTTAAGGTAGATGTGCCAAACATCAAATCACATGAGATAGTTCTGAAGAAAATGTCTTGGTACTAAGCTATATTCTTTTTACCCATCTTTTTCCTGTATAAAGAAAAGCCACTATATAAGTAGCATACTGAGCATAAATGCTTCTTTTCCTTGAGAATTCTAGACTGTTGAAAGTGAACAGAAGGAATGCACAGGAATAATGTGGACAATTAAGCAAAACTGATGAAACTTACAACTCATCTTTGTGGCTGAAATAGTTTAGACTAAGATTTTATTAATTAAGTGGGGGAAATTTATGATGGCAATTAATGGTGGAAGACCTCTGAATAACAAGCATTTAAATTTCAAAGGTAACCAAGGAAAAGGGTTGTTGGGAGCAGGAATGAAAAGCAGGCAAAAATGAAGAGTGTAAATTGGGAAAATGATAAATGAGGAAGCAGCTCTTTTGATGGTGAAAAGAGAAGGAGAGAGGAATGAATGCTGAAGTCCTCTGATAGCAAAATCTTTCCAAAGAAACAGCAACTGAGAATACAGAAAGCTTCCCTCCTCAGTCATGATGAGGCAAAATGATCTATTTTGCAAACAATATTTAATGTAGCAATAAGTATAAATATCCTTGAACATCAACTATTTCAAGGAACAAACCATCACTTATATACACTATTAAAGACATTCTCTCATAAGTTATTCTTCCATATCTAGGCTTTTTAATTATTAAAAATTAAGTATTAGTTTCATGTTCTAGAATAGGTGTGTCTAACACTGACAACTTTAAAATTTGCTGCAGTAACTACTGCAGTAGTGCAGTAGTTAGCTTGCAGTACTGTAGACCACTTCTGCTGACTGCCAGCTGACTGCAATTTGGCAGTTCAGATCTCACCAGGCTCAAGGTTGACTCAGCCTTCTATCATTCCGAGATCAGTAAAATGAGAACCCATTGTTGGGGGCAATCAAGAAGACCTTGATTATGTGTTTGAATGGTCTAACAGTTGGCAACCCCAAATGTCTACCAACAAATGCTCTGTCCTACACATTGGTAAAAAATATATATATACCAAATATAAGCTAGGCAGATCTGACCTTCTGGATGACCCTCACTTTGTAAAGGACCTTGGAGTTCTCATATTGAATGATTTATGTGCCAAAGCTCACTGCAACAGTATTACCAAAAAGGCTTTAAGAGTTGTAAATTTAATTTTATGAAGCTTCTCCTCTGGCAGTACTGATTTGCAAACTAGGGCATTCAAAACCTTTGCTAGACTAATATTTGAATTCAGCTCTGCTGTCTGGAATCCACACTGTATATCAGACATAAATACAATCGAGTGAGTCCAGAAGTATTTTACCAGAAGAGTACTACATTCCTCTGTTCGCAATTGAATACCCTACAGCACCAGACTTGAGATTCTAAGCTTAGACAACCTTGAACTACACTGGCTAAGATTGGACTTAAGCATAGTACATAAAATCATATGTTATAACAACTTACCAGTTAATGAATATTTCAGCTTTAACAACAACAACACAAGAGCACACAACAGATATAAACTAAATGTAACCACTCCAAACTCGATTGCAGGAAGTATGATTTCAGAAACAGAGTGGTCAATGTCTGGAATTCACTACCTTATTCTGTTGTCACCTGCTCAAACCCCCACTCCTTTACCCTAAAACTAACCTTTATTGACCTCACCCCATTCCTAAGAGGTCTGTAAGGGGTATGCATAAGCGCACAATCGTGCCTACCGTCCCTGTCCTATTGTCTCCAATTATTAGTTCCTATTTCTTGTATTTAAACTTATGTTTATTCTTGTTTCTGTTATATTGTAAGCTTTGGACAGATAAATAAATAAATAAAAATAAATAATAAATAAATATGCCAACTCTGTAAACCGCTTAGAGAGGGCTGTAAAGAACTGTGAAGTAGTATATAAGTCTAAATGCTATTGCTATTTGTGGATTTCAATTCCCAGAAATCTATTTAACATGGAAATAAGGAGAAACTTTCTGACAGTGAGAACAATCAACCAATGGAACAGCTTGCCCTTGGAAGTTGTGGGAGCATCATCACTTGAGACTTTCAAGAAGAGATTGGACTGCCATTTGTCAGAAATGGTGTAGGGTCTCCCGCTTGGGTGGGGGGTTGGACTAGATGACCTATAAAATCCCTTCCAATTCTGATTATCTATTATCTGTTAAATCCTTATGAGGCTGAGGAATTCTAGGAGTTGAAGTCCACAAGTCTTAAAGTTTCCAAGGTTGGACACCCCTGTTCTAGAATAAATCAAATAATTGTCCTTCTTCAAAGTTAGTGTTCAAATACTAAATGAAGATGTGAGCAGTTTTGCCAGCTGTATTCAGGGAACAACTACAAACCTGTAGTAAGTTATGATGATGTCACACACATAATCACATCATGCAAATGATGAGTTATATAATTTCTATAATGACAACATGATATATGCAACGTCACTTTTCAAGGTGTCTACCTCTGCATACATAAGGACTTTGATTATAAGTCAACATTTGATCCTGCAAAGATCATGACAATATCAGGCTTACCAATATTAGTGTTCTGGCTAGCAGAAGCACCTTCAGTATATTTATGCATTCAGTGTATGCTTCAGCACTTCATCAGAAAAAGGCTTATGATAATAGAGATATACAGAAGCCTATTTTACACTGAATAGTTCAGACCCTGGAATACCCAAAATTTCAACCAATTTCTTGACTATGACATTTGTTATCCTGGAATATGAATGAAATTCATAAATACTCCTGCTATAAGATAGTTCTTCTTTAAAAAAAATTTTCTCTTTATCAGAATTTCTTTATAGATTTTCATATTCTGAAATGCAATGCATTTTCCAACTTTATTCATTTGATCTTTATCTGATTATTCCTCCAGGAATACAAGAAGCTGTCATACAGAGCACCCTTTCCTCCCCTTCCCATACAAACTACTACTGTATGTGAGGTACATAGAATGAGAGATGATGACTGGTTCAAAAATCACTCAATCAGCTTCCACTCTTAGAGCATACTTAAATCTGGCTCTCCCAATCTCATTTCAACACATTATTCTACATAGAATCCATTCAAAATTGAGTTGGCCAAGGGTCCAAGCAAATTTGTAGAACAATACAAATAAAGGAGAATTATTTGTCCTGTCTTTCCATCCTTATTTTTAATCTGTACTGTAATGGATCCAGACCCAGAAACATGGTGGATAGGTTGGTGGGAGGTAGGGCTCTATTAAAATAACTTCATGTTGGGACCCATTGAAGATTCTACTGCATAGGTGTTCGTAATACAGATTACCTGTAATCTGCATGTCAACAGGTGGCAACAGCTAGCTTTCTTGAGCTAAGTGGGTTCAGGCCTAGTTGTGTATTAGAGACTACCATGAAATGTCAGGGCTTTAGACTAGACTAGAAAGTTAAAAACATAAAGGATTGTGGAAACCATTTCAGGATCTACAAGACAACCAATCAGACAGTGAGAGGGAAGAGGAACTCAGGTGTAAATAGGAGACCTAGGAAGCAAATGCAAGGTCAGCCATAATGAAGTTAGATGCCTATACACAGTATTGTTGCTATTACTAAAACTGAGAGAAACCCATAACTGGAACATTCTGCTAGGATACAAATTGTTCAAAAGAAACAGAACCAACCTAAAAAGGGAGGGATGAATTGTGTTGTATGTACACCTTAATAGAAATGCACAATAGGTTGGATGAAAGCCTTCTTGAAAGTATTTCTGTGAAAATCAAAGGAAAAATAAAGGACATTGCCATAGGTGCTTACTCAGGCCATCCAACCAAGCAGAGGAAACAGAAGAACTAATCAGTTAGCCAAGGTATGCAGGAAACACACCACTGTAGTAAAGGGGGAAATTAACTATCCTGATATCAGCTGAGAAACAAACTCTGCAGCAAGTGGGAGAATGACCAGGTTTCTGATGTGTCTAGCTGACAACTTTGTCATCTAAAAAGTGGAGCGTTTTAAGTTGGTTCTGTTGGTTGTGCTTGTTTTGAACAATTCATATTCTTCTAGTTATATTGGACTTAATCCTAACTAATAGAGATGAAATGATTGAGGGAATGGAAATTGTAGGAGCTTTAGGGAGAGTTACTATGTCATACTAGAATATGCAATAATGCAGGCACAGGCAACAGAGCTATGTCAGACCAGTGTTTTAGAATATAAGAGAGCTGACTTCAACAAAATAAGAGACAGATTAGGATGGATTCTGTGGATGGAAATCCTAAAAGGAAAAACAGTTCAGGATGCCTGGGAAACTCAGAAAAACTGAATACTAAGGGCCAAAATAATAACAATAACACAGAGAAGAAAAACCAAAAGACACCAGGCAAGACCACCATCAACATATATTTGTTTACTATGCAAGGAATAAGAAAAAAAAATCAAGGAAATAATTGATCCACTAATGGGAGTAAATGACAAGAAAATGACAGGCAGAATGGAGAATGCAGAACTGTTTAATTATTTCTTTGCATCTGTCTTTATGCAAAAGGAAAAAAATAGCCAACCCATCAAAAGTAGCTCAATGGGAGACAGAACAGAAACAGAGATCAAAATAGGTAAGAAATATGTTTTTAAAACATCTATCTACTTTAGATGAGTTCAAATTGCTAAAATTTTGCAATCCAGGGTACTAAAAGAGCTGGCAGATGTGATCTTGGAAACACTGAACAAAACCTTACAGGAATAAGGAATACTGGAATAGAGGGAATAACATACAGAAGACTAGAAAAGAGATGACATAATTCCAATCTTCAAAAAGGTGGATCCAAGGAACTACAGATTAATCAGCTTGGCATCAATACCTGGGGAAAATCTAGAAAAGTTAATTAAACAGCATACTTGTGTGCACCTGAAAATGAACAAAGCAATTACTAGAAGCCAGAATGGGTTTGTTAAAAACAGATCATGCCAGACATGCCTTATTGCATTCTTTGATAAAATGACTAAATTAGTGGATCTGGGAAATGCTGTGAATATAATTTATTCGGACTTTAGTAAGGCATTTGGCAAAGTAGGCATTTGACAGCCTACTTCTTGGTAAGATAGAACCATGTTGGTTAGACAGTGCTATCCTCAGATGGATTTGCAGTTGACTGACCAACCATACTTTACATGTAATCTTCAATGGAACTACATTTACATAGAGGGAAGCATGCAGAGAAGTACCTCAAGTTTCAATCTTGGGCAAGTGCTCTTCAACCTCTTCATAAATTATCTAGATGAGGGATAGAAGGGGAACCCATCAAATCTGCAGATGACAACAAACTGAGGGAAATTGCCAACACTTGAAATATAGAATCATTATTCAGAAGGATCTCAAAACATGAGCATTGGGCACTATCCAGCAAGATCAGAGAAATGCAAGGTCCTGCACTTAAATCAAATGGATAGCTGTAGAATAGGTGCTATCTGGCTCAACAGTAGTAACTGTGGGAGGGATTTTGGTGTCCTAGTGAACCATCATTTAAGTATGGGCCAGCAATGTACTACAGCTGCCAAAAAAGTTATCAACAGGATAGCATCAAGATCATGAGAAGTGACAATACTACTTTATACAGCACTAGTGAGGCCACACATGGAACACTGTGTCCAGTTCTGGTCAGCAAGATACAAAAAAGAGGCAGAAATCCTAGAAAAAGTACAGAGAAGAGCAATAAAGAGGTTCCTAGGTCTAGGGGCTAACCCTTATGGTGAATGGTTAAGGGAACTAGGTATGTCTAGCCTAACCAAAAGAAGGATTAGTGGTGACATGACAGCTATCTTCCGATACTTGGTGGGAGGATGAAGTCAATTGATTCTCTAAAGCACTTGAGGGCAGGACAAGAAGCTTGTTAATGAATGGTCAAATCTAGAACTAAGAAGAAATTTCCTGACAATAAGAATAATTAACCAATGGAACAGAATTGTGAATGCTCTATCAAGAAGTCTTCAAGAAAAGACTTCTTGATAGCCATTTATCCAGGATGCAATAAAGTCTGTTGCCTTGGGTAGGGGTTGGGCTAAAAGACCTCCAGATCTCTTTCAGCTCTATGATTCCAATTTTCTTCCCTTGTTTCCTGCTCTGTTATACTGTGGAGCTGTGACTTCTTTCTTTCTAAGCCCATGCATGCCACACCTACTGATTTGATTTTTGGGGGAGCTTGTTTTCCAAAGGAGGATGATACTAAGAATGGTAATTTTCCTGTCCTGTCAAGGGTGGAAATATAGAATTCACTATTGTCACAGGGCCACTTCCTTGCTGCTTTTCTTCTGTGCAAGCCATTGATATTGCTCTATGTTTGCCTAATGTATTGGTATCTAATGTATCTTATTTTGCGAACAGTAGAATATATGTACACAGACACATGCAAAGGCAGGGGATATATTTAATATGGATATCCATTCATTCTCAATACTTAAACATGGTTCATTGAATAATCCACCACTGAATAAGCTTTCTGCTATTCCCAGAAAAAAGATACATTAGATATATTAGACAAAGAGTGAGACAATACCAATTTATACTACATATTATACAAGTACTACGATATTAGCAGTAAAGTAAAATCCAAGCTACTCAGCCTTGAAAGCCATAGCAATTGAGCTTCTCTGTCACATCTTTTAGATGCCTTGGACATTTTCATCTGCTCTTATTGTAACAGTTAATAATGTTACTTCATTCTCTTACGATTTTTGTAATAAACTATCCTCAAAAATCTAGTCTGATGAAAGTATAGTGATTTTAAAAAATAGATGAATAAGTGAGACTGTAGACAAAATAAAATAATTGCTTGCCTGCAGAAGTGAAAGAATTAAAATGGCTATTGTCCCAAATGGACTACAAAGCAGCGGACAGATAATTCAGAGCCACAAAACTCTGTTAAATAATTGAATTGGGGTATTTTTGTGAAACAAGAATGTAAACACACATTTAAAGCCATGGATTTAGTAATTGCCTTTCAATTTGTCAGAAGTGACATAGAGATCCAGTGGATTACTGATAATTTAGAGTTATCCTTCCTGCACGAGATAATCAATTTGGTAGACAGTGCAGGCAAATACAGTATGTCAAGCAATTTTGGGGTTCACTCAACTGTAACTGTTAAGATTTAAGTATTAATGGTGTTGGACCAAATATTGATTCAATTTGGATAATTTGGAAGATTGGAAGGAGGGGAATATTTATTTTCAGGAAGAGCCAGCACTGCAAAAGAAAACAGATTGAGCAGTCTTATGCTTCTGCCTGCTTGTTTTTCACTTTTCAGTATAAACATCTTATCCATTGAGAGGATCAATTTATGTTTCTAGAATTTAGGAAAATTGCATGCTGAAGTGACATTTGAAGAAGGTTGCAATGGAAGTATTCAATTAGCCATGGAAATGTATTGGGTGATCTTAGCCTAAGCACTTTCAGTCATAATCTGCCTCACAACTACCTCAAGAAAGATTTTATTATTTATTTATTTATTTATTTAAGCATGTATTAAATAACATGTATAAGTATAAACATGATTATGAATACATGAAATGGATACAAATAAAAAGGAATATTAGGGTAGGCACGTTGGTCTGCTTATGCATGCCCCTTACAGACCTCTTAGGAATGGGGTGAGGTCAACAGTAGACAATCTAAGGTTAAAGTTTTCTAGGTTTGGGGAAGAAATACCATGTAATGATACCCTGTAAGCCACATTGAGTTTTTTTGGGGAAAAAGGGCAGAATATAAATGGGAAGAAAGAAAGGAGCCTCTGTGGTTCAGTGGTTAAAGTGCAGTACTGCAAGCTACTTCTGCTGCAGCCAGCTGCCTACAATTTGACAATTCAAATCCCACCAGGCTCAAGGTTGACTCCATCTTCCATCCTCCGAGGTGGGTAAAATGAGGACTCAAATTGTTGGGGGCAATAGGCTGACTCTGTAAACCACTTAGAGAGGACTGTAAAGTACTATAAAGCAATATATAAGTCTGCCATTGCTATATATACTGTATATAAGAGCCAGTTTAGTCTAATACACCAGACTAAAAACCAAAAGACTATGAGTTCTAGTCCTTCTTTAGGCATTAAAGACAACTGGTTGGCTTTAGGCCAGTCCTTCTCTCTCAGCCCAACCTATTCCTTGCTGAGAAGAAAATAGGAGGCGGGAGAAGTATTAGGTATGTTTGCCACCTTGAGTTAAGGTAGAGAAGAAATAAAAATTATGCATATTGGTATTTTTATCAATGTTAAATTAGAAGCTTGAAACTATGATGGAATTGGAATATTTAGTATTAAAATTAAAACTATTCAAATTAGTGGTTTTTTAAAAGTACAATACAACTTACACAAACGTTCAAAAATAGTTTTCATTGATCAAGAAATCTAAGTTTTCAAATCAGGAGAGTAACAGATTACAAAAACAATTTTATATTTGAAAAAAGTGGCAGCTAAATCATTGTTTATTTAGTCATGCAAGTCTGTCAGATCATGTTAGGTCAAAACTCAGCATCTTATAGAGTCACAGGAGACAGACTGTGTTCTCTAGGCATTTTGCTTTTAACTCATCTTGCATGGGTTAATGGCAATGAACTACCTTTCATTGTGACTCAATTACCTGGAATAATATCTATCTCCCACATTTCACCTTAAAAATGCAATTATGAGTCGAACATCATCTATTTCACCTCCATCCCATCTCTTCTTTTATGCTGTTGTCATGTTCCATTAAGAATTTTGGAGAACTTAGAACCTTGAACACTATTTTGACACCTTAAATACAGATTCTAAAACACGGGTGTTGCACTAATCTTATAAAAAAGAGAAATGGGGGGAAAAGATTGGTCTTCAATGGTTATGAAATAAATGGAAAGTAGAAGTAGTGTGCATTGGAGGTGAAAATATTGAAGACAATATAGTGTTAATTACAAAAAACCCTCCTAAGACCAAATTGTTCCATAGAGTTGATAGAAATGAAAATATCTACCTTTTCCCTCAATAATGGGAACTGTGAAAGATTTCCCTGAAATAAAGAAAGTATCAGGAGGAAAACTATAATGGGAAACTTAATTGAGGAGCTGATATAGATATTTGTGTTTATGAGGTCTCCAACTACTCTCATACTGATGAAGCAAATCAACATTAAGGTCACGTTCAAACAAGACAATATAGCATCTTACAACAACTAGTTATGAAGCTAATCAAAGAAAGTACAGGTAGTCTTTGACTTACAACAGTGCATTTAGTGACCGTTCAAAGTTACAACAGTATTGAAAAAATGTGACTTATGACTGTTGTTCACAGTTACAACCTTTGCAGCATCCCCATGGTCACATGATCCAAATTCAGGTTCTTGGCAACCGACTCATATTTATGATTGTTGCTGTGTCCCAAGGTCATGTGATCACCTTTTGCGACCTTCTGAGAAGCAAAGTCAACAGGGGAGCCAGATTCACTTAACAACTGGGTTATTAACTTATCAGCTGTGGAGATTCACTTAACAACCATGGCAAGAAAGGTCATAAAATGGGGCAAAACTCACTTAGCAAATCTCACTTAACAATGGAAATTTTGGCCTCAATTGTGGTTGTAAGTCGAGGACTACCTGTAACTCATAAAAAAATTGGATAGTGTTCAGGGTGTGAGAAACAAATGGAAGAGGCAAACAGAGCTTTTTTTCACAGAAGAGCTTTCAACCAGAATAAAGCTGGTTTAGGAAATAATTTTGAAACATCAACTCCTTCTCCAACTGCGGCCAATGTACTTAAGACGGACTCCAATAGTCCCCTGTTCTTTTCCATTCAGCCGACACTAGAAAATAAGTGTTTTCTCTACTGTGGACCCAGTTTCTAAGGACTACAGAGAGGGGAAAAATATCAAACCACATTTTCACAGTTTGTCCTATCAGTTGGGCTAGAAGAGAAAGCTTGGGAAATACTCAGCAATTTCACCCACTTAAAAGGGGGGAAAAGGTTACTCTCTTGTACCTGTTAAAATAGAGGAAAACAACCAGTGTTATATCATTCCTCTATTGACTCTCTTGTTGCTGTTGAGGAAGGGGCAGAATAGGTTCACCATTCTATTTCACAATCTGTTAAATTTTTGCTTCTTTGTTTTAAGTTCAGCTTTTCATGAAAAGCAGCTCAGGACAAAATGAGCAGAGAACAAGGGCAAAAATTCACATGAAACAGACACCACCGTTTGAGACTTCCTCGTAGTTGAACAGTAGAGTCAGAAGCTATAAAAGAAAAAGAATGTTTCCTCTCAAACGGAAATCTTTCCCATGAAGCAAATGAAAAGAATCCCCCAGAACAAATATAAGTTATCAAAATGGTAAACAAAAGAAAAAAAGCAAAAAGGTAAATTAAAATTGTAGTAGCAATAAGCAAATAGATACAAATTGCAAATGACATTGTTCAGGATGGGTGAAAACCCAAATGAAATGTGAATAGCTCCAATAAGAGATCTTCAGCTGAGAGAACTGCTAACAAAAATACAAATGTAACTGAATGTAAAAGAAATCAGTACAAATTAATATAATCAGATTTATGCATGTGACAGTCATCCATAATTACTCTGGTGAGCCTTTCAGCCTTGCTGTGAAAGTTCAGTTATCCCTTCAAACATTTACATTATTTGCATGCCAAATTTCACATAGACCTGACTGGTTCTCTTGTTTCGATCCTCCAGTTTTTCCATCTGCACCATGTCCTGCCTTGGCATGTAAAGCGTGGTTTGAAATCCCAAAAATACATTGAAATATCCTTTGGTTAGGGCTTACTTCAGAGGAAACCCACCCAGGAGTAGGCTATTAAGCAATGAAAGCTAGATAATAAATTGTAGAAGTAACTTTATTTGCACAAATATCTTCCACAGTATGGATGCATTTTCCCATAAAAGTGGAACTGATGAATTTTCTAATATGTCTCCAAAGAAGTGGCCTACTTCCATTCTCATTTAACCATTTGATATTAATTCTTTAAGTACTCTGCTACTTATTTTCATTGCTAATTTAATTGTATTGGTTTAAAATTGGTTAATAATAATGGTTTAAAATTCATTTGTGCTGCAGATTCTTTGTTGTTTTATACTTCTGGGCCTCTTAGAAAGGTAGGAGTTCTACTTGTCCTGTAGTAAATGGAATCCGAGTAGAGAGGGAAGATTTTTCTTCATTTTTATTATGTACCCACAAAAAGAGATGTAAACAGAAAATGTTTGACATTTTCTTTTCTTTGTCTGGAATGCAAACAAAACTGAGATTTACAAGGAGAGTAGAAAAGGAAGGTGAAATCTTTGTAGTATGCTTTCATACAAAGGACAGGCAATATGGGACTGAGGATTGATTGATTATGTTCTATCAAGTAATTTTTTACTCCTAGCAACCAACTATATGTGACATTTTTTGCAACATGTGACTTCCATATATTACAACATATAAACTCCCATCAGACCCAGTTAGCATGACCAATGGTGGAGGATAATGGGTGTGATCTAATGGCACCCAAAGGACACCCAAAGGATAGAAATTTTCCAGCCATATTTTGCTTGAAGGTTCATGAAAGGTTCTATAAAAATATCTCAAATATTGGCCAGAAAAATTGTGGGATAGTTGAGAATATTTATTCTTGGCTTACACTTTACTAGGGACTTTGAGAGTGACAATCACTGGAATGTGATATGATAAATGAAAACAATGACATGATAAAATAGCAACAGTTGGAAGAATATCTGAAGGACAGTGAAGAAGATGTATTGAAACTAGTTTAGCATGAAGGATTACTGAATACTAAAGAGATTAAAGTGGTTTACAAGGAAGACCAAATGAGTAATATAAAAGAGACATGATGAGGCAAAGTATTATATGGCCAGTACACATACACAAAGGCACTCACTTACTCACTCACTCACTCACTCACTCACTCACTCACTCACTCTCTCTCTCTCTCTCTCTCTCACACACACACACACACACACGCACACACACACACACACACACAACCATCTAGCAGGCAAAACAGATAACCACAACAACTGATAATGACTAAGAGGAAAGTTGAAGAATTAGACAGAAGGGGTAATTCTCACTGCACAAGGTCAAGCTTTAAGAACAAGTGCATAAAAAGCCAGAATTGAGAAGACAGCAACAGACAACAAATGTTGCCACTGCAAAAAAGCTGAAGAAACAGTGGGCCCCTAGTTAGCTGCTGCAAGAAAATTGCATGGACTGAGATGGAAATTGTCAAGTAATCCCTCCATAGATCAAGAAAAATCTCCAGGGATCGGCTCTTTATAGAATGTCATGCTCAGGTAATTTTGCTCTGGAACTTCCTAATGCTTGGAAACCATAACTTCTGGTAGTTCCCTCCTTGAAGATGGACCAAAGATCGCGATCATCTGCGGCTTTGATCTGTGCTGCTCCATTGGAGAGCCCCATCCACCTGTTTTGGGGGATGGAACCACCCAGTAACTGTGGCGAAGAAGGGGGAGACCACCAGCTGGGTCGAGGGGAGCAGAATCTTCCCTCCCTGGCTAGGCATTTTACTCTCTTCCAAAGACGGCCATAGCAGTGGTAAAATGGCCACCCTGAAGAGGAAGAGCTGACCAGGACAAAGATTGTGCAGGAGCACAAAGGACACTTCGGACACTGGATAAAGGATCGCAATAAATGAACATAAGGTACCCTGGAATGAAGACATTAAGAATTTTTTAAGAAATAGAGTCAAAGTGGCAACCAGAGAAAGTGAAAAAAAAATTGACAACTGTAAGTGGCTTTGAACCTTGAAATGAGTTATACTCAAGAGATAGTCGGAAAATATTTGTTTAAATTAGATAATATATGAATTGGCACCAAATAGGCATAAAAGTTGAACTTGAATGTGCTAAAAATTTGAACTTATTGGACTTTTAAAACCTAAAAGCCCTAAATAGAGAAAGGAAAGCAGGGGAAAAAGGGTGTGTGTATGTGGAAATTGGACATAACGGAAAGTGCCATCTAATGGTAAAAGGAAAACTAGTTACTCTTTTTTAAAAAAAGTGGAGTCTGGTTCTTGAAAAAGTGAACCTTATTATAAAACAAGAGGAACTTTGTTGTGATAAAATAGAGACCCTGCAAAGTGAAAGTGAAAATAAGGAATATTAAGTTTAAAGAAGACAAAGTGGAAAAAATACTTTGGGACTGTTTGATAATTACAGTCAAAATTGAATTTATGGACATTGGACTATTTAACAACCTGGGGAAATTTTTAAAAAGGATCTAATAATAGTAGACTGTTAGAAATAAACATTAAAGACACTGGTAGAATTAAATTATTGGACAATTGAGTTGGACCTAATCACCAAAGGAAGGAACAAAGAAGATTTAAAAGAAGTGTACAAAAATGGCAGAACTTTTTTCGGAAATAAAAGTGGAACTAAGAAATATAAAGGAAATACTATGGGAAAGAGAAGAAATGTGCTGGACTGCCTTACAATTTATAGAAATGGCAATTTTGGAGAACAAAGAACAAAAAGTGCCAGAAGAGGAGGAGTCAGTTACAAAAAATGCCAGCTTTAATCAACAAATACAACAACAAACATTGAAGTGGAAGGGGGGAAATGGAAATTATACCCTGGAGGTTTGAGGAGACAATTAAAAAGGGAAAGGTTTGGAAAGCCAAACAAAGAAAAAGGAGACAGCAGAAAAGGAAATTACAGAAAAAAGCATTAAAGTGGGAGGGAGATAGAAGTCAGAGTAAGAAATGGGAGGGAAAAATAAGGGGAAAAAGAGATAATAAGAAAAAGAACCAGAGAGAAAGGGGATATGGGAATCGAATAAAAATGAAAAGAAATTACTTAGTCATGAGACACAAAGATAATGGGTAGCTATGGATTTTAAAAAGGGATTCTTCAAGGTAATGGGTAGTAATACTAATACATTTGAAATGTTAAATGATGTAGAAATTAGCTACACTGATGGTTCTTTTTTTTTGTACTGTTATTGGATTATTTGCTATTTTAAACTATACATAGATATAATTGTAATAAAAATGAAAAGGGAGAGATATGAAAGTACTATGAAGATTGTTATAAAAACTAAACTAACATTAGTTTCTATGATGTGATATTTGAAAAAATAACTGAATTAGAAGATAATTAAGGTAAATACCATGTGGAATCTTTTTAAAGTGTATATAAATCATGCAGTAGCTAAGAGATTATTATTATTATTAATTTAAAGTGATAATTAAAATAATGACTATATCATATTAAATATTATTATGAACAAGAGGAACTAATTGAATGATGTATAAAATAAAGGGGTGGCACACTCAAATTAGTAATTAAAGGGGGAGGCTTTTGAATTTATTAATTATTGGAGTTATAATGGAATTTTTTGAATAATGAACCAAGAATATGTGATGAATTTACAAATATGACAGATACAGGTATAAAGGAGTATTGAATTAGAAATAAGAATTTTAAAAATTATATAAAGAAATTTGAATTAAAAAGATAAGAGAATAATTGAAGAAAAATAGAAAAAGTTTAAGACATGAATAGAAATATATGGAATAAATGTGAAGAATATTAGAGAAAATTTATAGAATTCATAAATGTAATGATATGATATGAAACGTTAAATATTGTATAAAGAATTTGTATTAAGATAAGAGAATTATTTGAAGAAAAAAATGGAAAAATTAAGATATGAATAAAAAATATATGTAATGATATGATATGAAAATGAAAATGAAAGGCGAAGATATAACTAAGGTCATGTTTGTATGGAAATGTAAAAATCTGGAACCAAACTGTTCACTACAAGAGAGAATTTATGAAATATAAAAAATAAAAAACTTAGGGGGGGGAAGAAATAGGGAGACCATAACAATATCTAATTGTTAGATTTGTAATTATTGGATAACTAAATATGTTTTTCAAGTAAAAAGTAAAAAGATGGCCACAAGGACATTATTTTCTTTGTTTGATTATCCAGACTTAACCATGCAACCTCTTTTTTGTGCCAGAAATACAGAAATTAGCATATAAGGTGCCAAGATCCTGGGCAATTTGGTGAGCATTCCAAAATCTGTCCTTGAATGGGGAAAAAAGGGAAGATGCCCATGATACCTTACTCATTATCTTCTCTCCAATTTAGTGAACATCTTCACAAACTCCATCAGCCTGGACTGTTTCCCAAATCATACTTGACTAGCGCATGGTTTTAGCTCCCAGAACAATAAATTACCATGACAGCTTCCAGAAAAAAATAGCTTTTTTGTTTGCTGATCATTTCTTTTCTTTGCCTTGCCACTGATAAAAATTGCAGTTGTAGGCTTCTCAGAAGAAGGAACAAAGAGAATACCTAACCTTGTCTAATTGAAATGTGAATAATGTTTGGAGGTATTTTGCACATGTAAATTCACTGTAATTAAGTCTAAACCCTGATATTACAAAACATTTTGCTGCCCCCTCCTCCTCTTCTTCCGCAACATTATGATTAATGCCTCTGGTGATTTGATGCCATTTCAGCTTTGCAATACTTGATAGCCCCCTCTAAAACTTCAGGCTTAGGTTTCTGCTTGCAAGAAGCAAGAAGGCCACAAGTTGGATGACTAATCAATGTGTAATACAGTCAGCCTTTGGGGAGATATCAAATTCTGGCTCTCTCTAAAAATGATATCCCCATGGAATGTAATAAATATTTTTATTGCATGTGTTTTGTTGCTGAGAGCGGGGAAACTGAGCTGGAGGGAATGGCAGCTCTAAAATGATTGCTGTATTGCCTGAAGGTCATTAAGTACATTGGGTAAGGAAGAAAAAGGCAGAGTAAGCCAATGCTTTTCCAATGTTTGGATGGGTTACTCTAACAAGCACTAAAAAGCTGATGCTGAAGAGAGAAAGAGTCAAGTTTCTATGCATTAAGCCCGCATCTGACTAACAATGTCAAAGAGGAGATAGATCAGGTATTGACAAGCAATTGAGATCTTTAAAGTGAACTCACTAAACTCTTTAGGCAAGTTTTAAAGACAGAAGTTCAAACCAAAGTTTTCCTCCAAAATATTAAAAACAGCCTTACACTGGTTAGATATTGGCTGTTTCATGTCTATTCATATGTTAAAAAACAACAACACCAATCTGATATTGTGCTCCTGTGGATCACTTCAAGCTACAGTAGCATGAGTAGTGTTTGTGTGACTTAAGTAGAAGCAGCTTCTTTCATTCATATGACCTAGCCAATAGTATCAGAAAGAATCTTGTGTTCTATTTTTGTGATATACTTTGATTGCTTTTGTACAACTTTATCAGAACAGCACAATTGGATTTTTATTTTTCATGTTTTTCTGACTTAACATTGATAAAAAAACAAATGACTTTTTTGGCCGAAACAGTGCAGGCCCAACATACTTTAGAACAGTGATGGTGAACCTTTTGGGATCAGCATATCAAAAATTCAGAAAATACCTAGCTTGATTCTGCTGGCCTCTCTCTCTCTCTCTCTCTCTCTCTCTCACACACACACAGAGAGAACAATCTTTACATATTCATTAAAAATATAGTCCAATCTTATAAAGTGTTATGTATTACATAAAGAAATGTCAAATAATTACATAAAGAAATGTCAAATATTTACAAAAATGAAAGGTGAGTAAAACAAATTCAGAACAGAATAACAGAGACTTGGACACATGCAAAATAATCATAATGAAAAAAATTTATTATTAAACCTATTTCATTATTAAAAACATTTAGAATAGTGCCAGTCATTCAACTGAAAGTAGACCTCACTTTCAATTAAACATTTAAAAGGACAATGGTTTGTTAAAAGCTTGGAAAGAGCCAAGGGAGAAAGTGCCCTGGCCCACACTTCCAAGGTATTCATTATTGTTTGAAATGATTACTTCCAAGTTTTTCATTATTGTTGAAATGGTACAATACTTTGTCCAATGAACATTCTGCCCCAGTTTCTGGAAAAAAATGCCTATTCGAGGCAACTCTGGATCTCATGAGGCCTTTGCTCTGGAAATTTGAGGAAATGCTCTTGCATGACCAACAGGAAAGCATACCCCATTCTCTCATGCTTTTTGGAGATTCCAGAGAACATAAGAACCAGGACCCTCTCAAGTGAATTCTAGAGCAGGGGTATCAAGACCCGGGGGCCAGATCTGGCCGATGGGGTGCTTAGATCTGGCCCACTCGGCCACTCCGGAAACAGTGAAGGATTGGCCCACTAGTGCCTCTGCTAGTGAAAACGTGTGTGGCTCTCCTGAGCTCTGTTTGCTGGCAGAGGGTTGCAGGAGGTTGTTCCAGCCAAAAATGGAGCTCAGGAGCCTGCTTTTGCTGGCAGAATGCTTGGGCCACCATAGGCACTTCCAGACACAAGTGACATCATGCTGGCCATGCCCACCCTGGCCACATCCACCTCGGCATTAGGTGTAGAGATAAAATTCCTGATTCCAATTTAACAAAGCAAAATAGTTATTTTGAATTTATAAACTAGAAGATATGCCCTGATTCTCTCTCTGGATACCCTACCTTCCAGCCATCAGCATATGGAAAGTAGATATTTATACCCACAGCAATTAATATTTAGCAAGGTAACAAGCATTCCTTCATTATCATGTTTCCTCCATTTACGATACTTAAATCATTCCTTTCCTATTTTAAACACTACATCCTGTCTTCCTTTTCCAGAGGTGTCAGTCAGAAAATTCAACACATATATTTACCATCAAAATAGTTCTGCTCTAATTTATTTCTGCCACGCAGCAGGGAAAAAACAAGTTTGGGAACTACTGGTAAGATCCAGTAATACTGGTAAGACAATAATATACCATGGTTATTATGGTGTAATAACCATAGCTATTGGTAAGACAATAATACACCATGGTTAGCAAACACCAGTTTCCTCCACCATATTAATTCCTTCTAGTTTAAAGAGGCTGTTCACAAAACAGAAAGGCTGCTTTGAGAAGCAAAATGATAACTTTCTGATTCAAATACCAAGTACTTTCCCTCACAGATGGGAACTGTAGCCTTCCCCTTCAGTGTTAAATGTACAGGCAGTCCTCAACTTATGATCACAATTGAGCCCAAATTTTATGTTGTTAAGTGAGACATTTGTGCCCCATTTGTGCCCCATTTTATGACTTTTCTTGCCAGTTGTTAAGTTAGTAGCATGGTTGTTAAGTGAATCTGGCTTCCCCATTGACATTGCTCAAGACCCTCAAGACCCTGCAAAGGTCATAAATATGAATCAGTTGCCACATTCCTGAATTTTGATTACATGACCTTGGGGATACTACAACTGTGTGAAAAATGGTCATGTCACTTTTTTCAGTGATGTTGTAACTTTGAATGGTCACTAAATGAGCTGTTGTAAGTTGAGGACTACCTGTACTGTGTTGTACTAAGCTCAGATCAGAAGGCTGATCTACCAGTGATGGTGCCCACTCACACTTACCAAAGTCCAAACCTAAGGCCTTGCAAAACTTAGTACTGTTTGAACTGGTCTTTGGGGAATCTTTCCATTGCATTGTATTTTGCAGTTCTGCAAGACATTGTATTTGTTTCTGATATGTGAGAAATACAAATTAATCATTCCCCCTCCCCCATTTTTGGCACAATGTGAATAGTCCCTGAACATCCTGCTGAGATCAGGTCTGAAGTTTTGTCTACAAGACTGTTTCGATTTAAGTTTAAATTGCTTTTTTAAGTTAAAAACAACAGGATGTCCATAAGTATTTTAAGGCTATCTAACTAATTATGGCATGAGTTTTCAAACATTCAGTGCCATTTTAGTCAAGTATAGGATTCTAATGCATCTTAATGAACTGACTTCTGTCAGCATTTGAGAAATCTAAACCAGTCACCACCTTTCTGAAATGACTTCCTGTAGCTGTCCTTCTGCCACATATCTAAGTACCAACAGGAGGTGGGGGAATAGGTGTTGTTTTAAATTAATATTGGTACCTCAGATGTTGGAGTTCTTTTCAGTTCTCACAGCTGATTTCTTTTAAATCAAGAAAAAATGTGAAGCACAAAATTAATGGCCTTCGTTGTTTAAATACTAATGTTCAAAATGTGGGAAATAAAGATCGAGTTCTTTTTACAGAAAGTCAAATAAGATATTAACTGAGACCAGGCTGGATTAATCTCCCAAATGAAATGCAGCAACTGAAGGATACAGTTAGTTCAAAAGGAAAAGAAGTGAAAGGAAGGAAGAGTTTCATCTACAAGATTCATATCTGCATAGAAATCCAGCACAATGAATTTGTGATGTTGTTGAAAACCTGTTTGGAATTTTAAAAAATGGAAGTAGGAGTAAAAGCAATGTAATTGCTGTTTATATTTATTACCTAGCTATGGAGAGGATGAGAATGAAATTTTCCAAAATGGTAAAACTTTAAAAACAGGCATAAAGTGTCTATAATGATAAAAGCCTTTAATTACTAAAAACTATTTTTAAGAAATTTCTCACTATCAGAAGTGAAAGATGGGGTATGGGAATTAGTTAACATTGGCTTGCTCCTAATCAGGTTCACTAAGCTAGGTGCACTAACCATATTAGTTAATTACTTTTGTCTTCTTAATATTCAGCATGAGCACAATTAGCTCTTCTATATCCTTTTTAACTTTGGTTGACAAAGTTGTGTCATTGGCATACCAAAATTTGATAGCATTTTATCCTCCTATTTTAATTCCAGCTAACATTTCTTTCAGGCCTACCAGTGTTATACTGCATATTCTCTTAAGGCTTTAAACAATTCAATGGGTATTTCATCTATACCTGATGCTTTTCTATCTGAGACCTTTTACTGTCTCTCACATTTTGCTCTCCAGTGAAGTCAGTTGTTGAATATATTCTCTCTTTCTACAAATGTATTTTCCATTCCATACTTCCATCTGTAAAGCTTTAGGGGATAGCCTCCCTGTTTTGTAAAGATTTAGTGTTCTTCCCTATTAACTAAAGAAATACCTTTTGACATGGTGGTCAAAATCCTCTCTAAATGATTCAGCCATGGCCATGCAGCTTTCTTTCAAATAATACCGAAATGATTTGCCATAACTTTGGGGTGGGGTGAGAGTTCCTTCTATTAGGATTAGGGAATATAGGGTTGCCCTATATTCAACCTTGATTTTTCTGACATTTTGGGGAGCTCATGCTCCCACTAAAACTGCGAGTGTGCCTTCCATCAAATTGGCAATCATTTGGAAATAGTTTCCAAATGACTGTCTATTCTTCATTGGTCAGACCAGGGCTCTCAAACTGCCAGGCCATGGGCTGGATACATCACATGCTGGCCACATCCACACCCAGTTTAGCAAAGGGGCAAAAAAGTCCTGATATGTCATGTGATGATATCATGATGACATGAGTTTGACATCAATGGGTTAGACCATACTTTGAATAGTGTATTCAGTTTTGCCATTATATTTTAAGATTCTGAAAAGCTGGAATAGATACAGAGAAGTGAAGTAAGGATTTAATTTCCAGGAGATTGGAAATTAAATTTCATAAGCAGGATATCAGTAGGTTAAGCTTTTAGGAAGATAATTAAGGAGAAGACTCTCCAACATCTGCAAAGTGTCACATAGGAGAAGATCAAAACTGTTTCTATTTTCAAACTATTTCTACTGCCCCAAAGTGCAGAACATGGATTTAAAAGTTAGTGGAACAATGTATGGGCATAGGAGTATATAGTTAACACATGCACACAGCAAAAGCAAGAGCATCAACTGCTTTCTCCATCTCCACATACCCAATTCAAAGAGGAAAAAATATAAGTAGAAATAGTTCAGAATAACCTAAAAACAAATAAGATGAAATTGTGCTTATGTGTTAACTTGTAACCCTTCATGGATTTATAGATTGTTGCAATCCTAGTAGGGTTTTCAATTCATGTGCTGAGATTTCAATCTACTAAATAAACTGTTTTCAGCCTTTAACATCAGTGCAAGCCTTTCCATCACCCTGGGTTTGGACATAGACCTTGAGCCTGTAGAACACTTCAGAACCTGACCTCTTTCCTAAATTGGTCAGCACCATCATATGATGGACAGCATCACACATAATTTCTAACTGCCTGTTAAATTGTTTGGATAGTATTGTTTCAATGTTGCTCCTTTGGGAGAAGGATAGAAAAGCATTATAAATCTTTCAAGACAATAATCTTGGAACTGTTATAATCATACACCTGTCCACAACCAACCAAAGTGATGTTCAGGTGTGTCTTGTTATAGAAGCACACACTGATATTTCTTACTATTGAGTATGTCTTTTATTGTATATGCACTCTAATATAAGATTAAACAAAGGGTTCCACCTAATGAGTTGCATAACAAAGAAAATGCTATGCCACAACACATCTGCATGCAAGTAAAGTACTAGGAGATAGAAATACCTGCCTTTTGCAGAAAACAAGCTGTGGAGACTGAAGAGAGGCTGGTTCTTTGTTTGCTTGCACTTGGCACTTTTTCTTTGCCCTTTAAATTCTCTTTTTAGAAGACCCAACACTCTTCCTGGCTGGCTCCCAACCAGTGCCAGGACAGTCATGCTGTGTTGACATAGCCTGGATAAAAGCCCTGAGATCTATAATACACTTTTTCCATGACATTTACTAAATCTTTTGGAAGTTTCTGAACTAAATATCAGTTGCTTAAGATAATCTGTGAACCTGCAGCCCAGCCATTAAGCACTCCTTGTGACAGGCTAATTCATAGCAAATTATAATCAATGCCAAAGAGATTGTGGAAACAGTGGACAGCAAAGCACTGTAACATTTACGCAAAAGGGGAGAAAGAAAAATTGAACAATAATCAGTTTTTCTCCCTCAAGGAACAAAGGGGCCAGACATCCCATGGTGACCAGGTTTCTGAGTGTTGGATCAGCTTTTTGTGTTCATGATTGATGAGCCAGGTGTTACTATAACAAGAGAAAGTAAAGAGAAGTTAGAAGCTAGAGAGACATTCTCTGAAGATCAGCTCGAGCACAAGTCTGTAGGCTCTAAAGACAAAACCTCTGGTCCCAGTGACTGACCAAATTGGATCCTGCAACATTATCCTGGAACACCTTCATTTATAAAAGAAAGCAAAGGCCCCTGCCCATTCCAACCTGAAGCCCATTTCTGAATCTTATAAATTTCCATTCTTCTTAAGCTTTTGTTATTTTTTTTATGGAGGAGTCTTAACTGGTTCATATATCAAGCACATCATTTGGATGGAGAATGCCTCAGGCTCAGAATCTCAACAAAATACTGCACCAGACCCCTAGCTATCATAGTACAGGGGCATTGCCAATTGGGTAGACATTATTAAGGTAGCAAAGCCACTGGTCTTATTGGCAAGTGGTTACCTAGGTTTGTTCTTTCTAATTGATTCCCATAATGTTCCCAAGCAGCCTCAATACTTAACATGGGGGAGATCAGCAAGAAGAAAATCACTTGTAGCAGTGGTGGGATTCAAATTTTTTTTTACTACCGGTTCTGTGGGCATGGTGTGGTGGGCATGGCGGGGGAAGGATACTGTAAAATCTCCAGTCAGAGGTGATATTTGCCGGTTCTCTGAACTACTCAAAATTTCCGCTACCGCTTCTCCAGAACTGGTCAGAACCTGCTAAATACCATCTCTGGCTTGTAGTTAAAAATCAAGAAAACGAATCTCAACTCTTCTTTTGTCACCAATAGCCAAATATCAGTGGTCAATTTATAAGAGATTTCAGAAGTGGCAAAAAAATGGAATTTGAGGGATACTTATGGCTTGTGATTCATAGAAACTACCTTTTATGTGATGGAGTATCTGCTCTGAAATGAAGGAAGGACATAAGGCAGGATTCTTAAAGGGATAAATATTTTATTTTGGAGAGGCACATCTTTCAGTCTTATCTTCTACCTATTACAAGCCTTGGGAGCTTTAAAATATATATATCAATAGGTTATTTTCCATTTCCCCTTACTTATTAGAGATTCTAGAATTTGGGGTTAAAATACATTTTCTAACATAATCTAAAATATACAAGTGCAGCATCATTAAGCTGTATAATTGGGCAAATATATGCATGTCAGTTTAACACTATTCTCCAAGGTAGGCTAAAAAAGTATTGCATTTGTGTGCACGCTTGGTTTAATTGAGAATGAACATGTATTCATCATGGCTGTATTAACTGGAGAGTACGTTCTTGCCTTTGAAAAATAATTCAGGACCAAATAGAAAAGTTGATTTAAATTGATGATTTAAATCACAGCTTCACTTGGTGATTTAAGTCACTAATTTTAAATCAATCTACTGTGATTGGGACATAAGGCATTTCAGCTGGTACAACTAATAAGTCCCTTTGTGGTGATTAAGAGGTATCCACTATGCATAAAGTCACATCTCATCCGTTTAAGATGAGAAAAACTTATGATCAAGCAACAGTTTTAGCAGACAGTTTATAACAAAAATAAATACAAAGTGGTAGAATCCACTGGGCCACTGAATATAAAAGTGTATTAATGTGAACTTTGTACAGCTCCTAAAATTTAAGCTAAAGCAAACACATATGCCTAATTTGTGTATCCTGGAAATTTATAGATTAACCTGTTGGAACATTCTTCCTTTCCTGACAGGTAGTCTCAACAGTCAGTCAGAATCTGTCAACATAGCAATCATATAATTTTGAGCTGTGTTAGCAAGGCAGTTGCCATGGGAATCCAAAGAGTAACTGTAGTCTTGCTGCTTTAACTACAAAAACTACTCACCCCCTGCCAAGAAAATCCACTGATACTGAAGTTGTGGCAGTAAACATCTATTAACATTTTTTTTCCTGAAATTAAAGAAAAAAAGCTTGAGTGGTGAGATGGTATGATCTGAATCTGGCAAGTTCTAACATCCCTATGCTTGGAGGAGGAAAGGAAGTCAAAGTTTTTGATGCATTGAATTTGCATGTTTCTTAAATAATACATGAAAGTTATGGATGGTCATGATATGCCCTGCACACCAAAGTACTTTCTACTTTTCTGCCTGATTGATACATTTAAATGCTGCAGGAGACTTCAAACCATACAGTAAGGAAGGAAACCATCTTAGAATTTGGTTATCACATTACCTTGACTCAATAATACAGAAGTACTTCAGATGATACAAATTCCCAAACAACTTCAACTCAGATCATTGAAAAGAGAAAAATAATCGATATTTGCATTGTTCCCTGAATGAATGCTCTTTTTTGCCTAAATAATATACTACAGTTGTGATTAAGATTAATAACAACAAAACACAACATTTGCAACTGTTGTAATTGTGTCAGTGGAGAAAAAAAAATGTTTAGTCAGGTGATCAAATCCTATTATTGATAGCAATCAATGAGAATTCTAGTTTATTTTCAAAAGATAGAACTTTGGAAAGAAATATTGATTCATAATGCATGTGAGCATTTCGACAAGTCACTTTCATTTTCCAAATCAGGTAGTTTAAGGAGTAGGGGACATTTCTAAAGAAAGCTAAATTCTACATTTTCTTTGGTGTGGTTTTTTTAATAAACACAATTCTCTGACTATTCAAATCAATCACACACATACACATGTACATACATACATTCATACATACATACATATATATATACCTAGACATCCCATCTAAAAATAGAAAATAGAAAAGAAAGGAAAAATAATAAAGGAAAAGAAAAATATATTTAAAAATAACTTCCCACTTTGTCACATCAAATATAAACAATTTTAGTAACTTATTACCTTCTCTTAAACTATAGCAAATGATCTCTTTTTTCCATATATCATCATTTATCTATAAAATAATCATTGCATCTTAATTGTTCAATCCTAATCAGCAAAAGTCCATTAAGGGTTACAAGAGATAACCTATTTCAACCTTGATAAAATAACCCAACGTTATATTCCTTTCATTGCTATCTCCTATTGTTTTGCATATCTCAAATTCTGTCCTAGCCAAGATGGCGTTGATGATGGCTGCTTCGGTGAAATACTCTCTAATGGTTTCTTTATTCCTTATTATTATCTGCAATTCACTACAGATTTCATACTCAAGAGACCATCTGCTAAGAATTAGGCAATGTTTCCTTAAGGAGCAGTCTTCTGATTCCCCACCTCCATCTGCTTTTGTCAACACAGAGGAGATTCTAACCAATTCCTCAGTGCTATGGATTACAACAAAGAAAGCAAAGAAACGACCACTCCGAAAGAGGAGATGAGTAAACAAGTGGGAATTTTAAACAGACTAAGGAATAGGGGGAAAAAAACTCCTCTCCCTTTAATCTTTCTGACTAATTTACGCTCACTGGCTAACAAGATGGATGAAATTCATCTCTTAAATAGTTGGAATTCTGATTTTTATAATTCAGCTGTTCTTTGTTTTACTGAAACCTGGATTAATCCACAAATTCATAGGGACAACACCATATACATCCAGGATTTCAGACATTTAGATCAGACAGAATTGAAGAGACATCGGGTAAAACAAAGGGTGGAGGATTATGTTTATATATCAACAACAGCTGGTCTCAGGATATAACTATAATATATAAGTTTTGTGATGAAAACAGAGTCTTTACACATCAACTGCAAGCCATTTTACTCTCCATGTGAGTTCTCCTCATTTCTCCTAATAGTTGTGTATGTTCCTCCACAAGCCTGTGTAAACAAGGAATTACAAACTCTTGCTGATCAAATTATGGAGGCTGAAGTCAAACACCCAGGTTCCCTTCCCATCATTTTAGGAGATTTCAAGCAAGCAAATTTAAGGAAAGACTTCCCAAAATATATCCAGCATGCAAATTGTCCCATCAGAGGCAAAAATACTTTAGACCACTGTTACACAACAGTAAAAGATGCTTATAGGTCTTTACCACGAGCAGCTGTGGGACACTCTGACCATTGCATGATTGTACCTGCCTACAGACAAAGACTTAAAACCATGAAACCAGCAATTAAATTAGTAAAGACTTGGTCTGATGAAGCAAAGCTGAAACTCCAGGCCTGCCTTGATTGCACTGATTGGAATGCTTTTGAAGATGCCTCTGCAGACCTAGATGAGCTCACTGATACTGTAACACCATATGTTAGCTTCTGCGAAGACTTATGTGTACCAACAAAGAACCTGAAAATATATAGTAACAATAAACCTTGGTTCAGAGCTAAACAGTTACGTCTTTCCAAAGACGAAGCCTACAGAAAAGGTGATAGAATGCTATACAACCAGGCCAGAAACATATTAACAAGACAGATCAGAGCAGCAAAAAGAAGCTACTCTGAAAAGTTAAAGAATCAATTCTCAACAAATGAACCAGCAAACATGTGGAAAACTCTTAAAAACATCACTGCTTCAGCAAACCTCCTTCCCAGGCAGAAGGAAATCAACAACTAGCAGATGACCTGAATGTGTTTTACTGCAGGTTTGAAAAGAAACTACAACCAACTATCTCCACAACCCACATCTCAAACACACCAGCAACAGCCAAGCCTCCTACAACTGGCCCCAATCCATTGGACTCACAACCTCTGGTGATCACAGAAAAAGAAGTACAAGATCTATTATACAGACAAAAGCCAGGAAAAGCACCAGGGCCAGACAAGATAACTCCTTCTTGCTTAAAAGTCTGTGCTGAGCAATTGGCCCCCATCTTCACCCAAATCTTCAATAGATCACTAGAGATGTGCTATGTTCCTTCCTGCTTCAAATGTTCTACCATCATCCCAGTGCCAAAGAAGCTCTCCATCAAGGAACTGAATGACTACAGTCCAGTTGCTCTAACATCTGTAGTTATGAAAATCTTTGAAAGTCTTGTGCTGTCCCTCCTGAAAACCATCACGGATCCGCTGTTAGATTCCATGCAGTTTGCATACCAAGCAAATAGATTGACAAATGATGCTGTTAGCATGGCTCTGCATTACATCCTACAACACCTTGAATCTCCAAATACCTACGCAAGGGTCCTCTTTGTAGACTTCAGTTCAGCATTCAATACCATCATTCCAGACACTCTTCTAAGTAAATTAAACCAACTAGCGGTACCTGAACACACTTCTAAGTGGATCATAAGCTTCCTAACAGACAGAAGCAGCAGGTGAAGCTAGGCAGAATCACATCCAATACCTGTACAATCAGCATAGGGCCACCCCAAGGCTGTGTGCTATCTCCACTTCTCTTCTCCCTATATACTAATGACTGCATCTCAAATGATCCATCTGTTAAAATACTGAAGTTTGCTGATGACACAACAGTGATTGGCCTCATTCGAGACAACGATGAATCTGCATACAAACAAGAGGTTGTACAACTTGCCTCATGGTATAACCGGAACAATCTGGAACTGAACACACTCAGAACTGTAGAAATGGTGGCAGACTTTAGAAGAAACCCTCCCATAATACCACCTATTACAATACTAGACAACACAATATCAACAGTAGAGACCTTCAAATTTCTAGGTTCTACTATATCACATGACCTAAAGTGGACACCTAACATCAAAAAGTCATCAAAAAACACAACAAAGAATGTTCTTTCTGCGCCAACTCAGAAAGCTCAAACTGCCCAAGGAGCTGCTGATACAGTTCTACAGATGAATTATTGAGTCTATCATCTGCACCTCTATAACTGTCTGGTTTGGTTCTGCAACCCAACAGGACAGACACAGACTTCAGAGAATAATTAGGACTGCAGAAAAAACAATTACTACCCACCTGCCTTCAACCTAGGACCTGTATACTGCCCGAGTCAAAAAGAGGGCTGTGAAAATATTTACAGACCCCTCACATCCCGGACATAAACTGTTTCAACCCCTTCCCTCAAAATGACACTATAGAGCACTGCACACCTGAACAACTAGACACAAGAACAATTTTTTTCTGCTAAACAAATAATTCCCTCAACACTGTTCAACTATTAGAAAGTCTGCACTATTATTACTGCTAATCTTCTCATCACTCCTTATCCCCTCCCACTTGTGATTGTAGGACTGTAACTTTGTCCCTTGTTATCCTTATGATTTATATTGATTGTTTCCTAGTATGATTTGATTGTTGATTATACCCTATGACTATCATTAATGTTGTATGTTATGATTCTTGATTCTTAACTAATGTATCTTTTCTTTATGTATACTGAGAGTATTTACGCCAAGACAAATGCCTTGTGTGTCCAATCACACTTGGCCAATAGAGTATTCTATTCTATTCTTTAGTTGAGCTGACATGGATAAATGCTTAAACCTTTCTGCCTTCTCATTCCAGTTTATATCATGATTCTAACCCTATCAAATCATCCAGCACAAACAATGGTAAGCTTATTACTAATTTATTAAATTTGTTTGCTACCTATCTCACTATAAAGCTACTTTACGTGACTCTGATTATGTCTGGGATGATGGAATGTATAGTATCATCCATTATTCTGTACTTGGAGGCATCATTTTAATGAAAAATACTGCGCCCTTAGAGAGGTTAAGGTGCATTTGGGGATTTATACTAATTCTGTGAGGAAGGTTACATTGACTGAAAGTCATTCAATGAGCACAATGATAATTGTACAATTGAAAGTATGTCTCCCAAATAAAATCCAACAATGTAATTACTATATCATCCCAACTTTTTATTTGTCTTAAGAGATGTGCTGTTCAAAGTTCTTCTCTTTCATAATTAAAAATTGTTGAATTCAGTTATGAGTGAGTAGTTTATAAAGATCCTCAGAGATGAGGTAATTGAGACAATTTGTCTATGAACAGAGCTAATAGATTAGAATCAGCTGTCTCCTCCTATGGATTATTATTGCAGATAAAGGCCACCAAGTATGTTCTTCATTACTTCTGCCTGGCCAAGAGTTTTTAGAAGCAGTGATAAGTTATTGAAAAAGATTTCAAGCAGACTATTGTCTTGAAATTTTAACTTTCTCAGCTGGATATAAACTAATAATCACTAGAATGCCATTGTACAATACTATGTGGCATGGGTCATGAAATACAGCTACACTTTCCAAGAATCTGAAAGAAGAGATGCTTGTTGTGTTGCAGAATTGAGAACGGAGCAGAAGATTCTCACCAAACTCCTTCCTTTTCTCTCTCTGTATCCTTCCATCCTGGGGAGTTCCAATATAGTAATTCACTATATTTTTAGATTTATTTCACTGGGACTTAGTTCAGATACGGAACAACATGAAAACAGTTTGCCTTGATTGTGGGTGATTTTAAAAAAATGCTTAAAGATTTCTTATTTGAACCAAACCTACCACTTGTAAAGGAAAGGGAGGATGTATTCTGGACTGTAACTCCCCTGATTAATTGTGATGGGAGTTAGAGTCCCATGATTTTAGGAAAGCCCAGCTTCTCCATTTTCTCTTAAGACACCACCTTGTGATAAATCTAAAAAAATATTTAGACTAGCCCTTAACATAGCAGTAGTAGACCCCAAAACTCAAGATACATTTTGACTTGAGTAAAAATATGTAGGAGAGCTTTGTTTGCCTTTGCTGCTTTGTGATATCTTCATGTTCTAATAAACTAAAATTCATGTTTTAAAACTTTGCTTATTTCCAAAATTGGAAAAATGAATAAAACACTTTCAAGATGCATAGTCAGTCATATGATAATTCTAAGAAATTATCTAGAGAAACAGAAGCCTTTTTACAAACAAAGTCAAGCTATGAGGCATTTTTACAGTTAAATATCAGAAGATGGGATAATTTGGCCACCTTGTATCATCAACAACCCTCAAAAGTCTGTAAAATAAAATATCATTTTTCTTTAAATGATTTTTGAATAGAGATATATTTCAGAATTGGGTAGATAAACTGAAGGAATAATTTTTATATAAACCTGACTCCATTTTTTTCATTATTGTTCTAGCAATTGGCAAAAACAAAGATGGTGATAATGTTGAAGATTATTTAATTTTTAAGCCAACTAGTTTCCTGATGTTAGAAGACCTGAAAGACCAGGACAGGGGCAGATCATCATGGAGAAAAATCCATGTGGTTGCTAAGAGTTAAGATCAACTTGATTGCATGTAATCGATCGTTCAGGCAGTTAATCAACTTCCCTGAACTGTTAACAAGCCATGCTGTTTTATTAATGGCTTTGAATTTATTTGCTTTAATGATTCAGTTATGATTATACATTTTATTTTGTGTTTTTCTCCCATGAATAGCAATAGCACTTAGACTTATATACTGCTTTATAGTGCTTTACAACCCTCTCTAAGAGGTTTTACAGAGTCAGTATATTGACCCCAACAATCTGGGTCCTCATTTTACCCACCTCAGAAGGATGGAAGGCTGAGTCAACCTTGAGCTGGTGGTGGGATTTGAACTTCCAAATTGCAGGCAACTGGCAGGCAGCAAAAGTGGGCTGCTCTATAGCACTCTAACCACTGCACCACAAAGGCTCTATGTATGAAGAAAAATGACATGTAAATTTAATATATAATATAAATTCCAAAAGTGTAGGTGCACCTTTTTACTTGAAAATTTACATAACTGAAATTTTGAAATCTCATGTTGTACCATCTGCATGCTGTCATGCCATCTACAAGAAGACATTTCCCAAATCTTAGTTTCTTAAGGTTGGCAGGAAGAAGCTGCTTTAAATGCCTTAATTGCTCAGAATTGTTGCTGGAAGATTTACGGTTTCAATATTATTTGCCAAGGGCCACCAGCGAAGTGGTATGGAGATACTGATATCGTAAAAGCCTTAATGTTGTTTCAAAGCCTCCAAATAAATCTGTTTAAAGAAAGGAAAGGAAAAGGACCTGTGTGAGCTGCATACCAGGTGGATTTCCCAATTACATAGTGTGAATAACATTCATGAAAAAGCCTTAAATGTTTTTTAACATAAAGACAAAGCAAAATAAAATGGAAATGCACCAAAGGCAGAAGCAAGATAGCTTCTGAAACGTTTATTCTACCTAAATCATTTTGAAAATCTTTTTCAGGAAGACATACATTATAGGTATAATCAAGTTCCAGTATTGATTATGTTATAAATTATATACATTACACTAATGCTAAAGGAGCCAGATTATTATAAGATAAACAATGTTAATATTTCTACGTTTATAATGAGGTCTTAAGCAGATATTGCTAAGAAAATAATTCCAGTTTTACTATGCTGATAAAAAGAAAACCTATAGTTCATATCTATATAAATAGAAACCAACTTTTTGCTAATTGTAATTTAGGTATTTAATGTTATAGAATGCCAAATTTCAGGCTAGCATTTGAAGCTGTAAGTCTGATCTGTGATAGGTTTTATCTTAGTTTTTTATGTAAATGTGCATTTTTAAAAAACAAGATGTCGGTATGGATGTCAGTATTTGAGTCATATGACCAGGTGTATTTGTGGTACCCCTAAATTTGGTAACCTAATTTCAGATTGTGATTTAAGATGCAGAAAGAAAAAGGCAAAGGTATCTGTCTCTTAACTCACTAAACAGGGACGGCTATGACAGGTTTAAAGAATAGCCTGCAGCACAGAGCTATCAAGAAATCAATGGGCCAGGTAAAAATAGATTGGAGAAGAAATGAAGATGTAAGAAATCAGTGTGTTTGGTCACAGTGATTGTTTCTCCCACCCGTCCCCACAAGAGAAGGAAACCAGGCTGGTCAGTTTGCAGAGGAACTAGGAAATCAAGGAACAGATGGGAGTTTATAGAGAATTTAAGCATATGGGAAGCCAGCTTATTGGCTATGGAAATTGTGTTAGCTGAAAGTACAAACAGAGTTTAGGTCAGGAAAAGCAAATTGCATTGAGAAGTGAGAACAAGTATATGAATATATGGACCTGCAAAAGAAGAAAAGTCTGGGGAACCATTAGCAGTTGAGGTGCACAGTACATAGTCTGCAGCTGATGACTTTTGCAACCTGGAGACCTGCATCCAATCTATCCTGTTGCTTAAGTGCTCAAAAATTAGTTCACCAGAAGGAGCCAAATATGGGTGACATCCAGATTTCTAGGAACAAGTTAAACTTCCCCCCTTCAAGGCTCTGATGGGGAAAAATGGCTTTTCCAGAGCCATTAAAAGCCTAAAAAACAGTAGACTCATCATCTATACAAACAAGTAGAGGGAGGAAACTGATCAGAGCACTTCACTAATGATTTTGATGCAGCTGAGATGACTCTTAGTAGCAGCAGAGAAATAATCATCTTAATCAGGGTTGCCGGAGGGGAAGGGGAGAGACTTCAATCTCCCACAGAGTGATATCACTGTAGCCATATGTACGTTAGTGTCAGTGAAGATATCTGATATTTGGAATTCAGCCAAATCTTGTATAAGAAGGAATCTCAATTGTTTCAAGGCAATTCTATTTGCACTTCTTAGCTGAAGTAAGATTCTCTTCGAAGTACCACAACCTGGCCTTTCTTAACAATGATTCAAATTTCAGAAAGCAAAAAAAGAGGAAAATGCAGTACAAGGATGGTAGAAGGTAGGTAGGTAGGTAGATAGATAGATAGATAGATAGATAGATAGATAGATAGATAGATAGATAGATAGATAGAGGTGGGTAGGTAGAATGCTAGGTAAGGTAGGTAGGTAGGTAGATGGATGGATGGAAAGAGAGAGAGGTAGGTAGGTAGGTAGGTAGAAAGCTAAGTAGGTGGAGAGAGAGAGAGAGAGAGAGATGGGGTGGAATTCTACTGCTTTGGACAGGTTCAGGCAACCCCTTGCTCCAAAGATCAGGTGGCAGTGAACCGGTTCGCTGTGATGAGCATGTGGGCCTGCCCACCCACTCCTGCTCTTTTCTGTGCTTTATTTCCATTTTTTTAGAGCACAGCTGATTTCCTGTTTTATTCTAAGCTGTTTTATTTTGATGTAGAAGGTAAATATTAGACCTTTTTTAAATGTGGAGTGCGTGGAGCATGTGTTTGGAACAGGTTGTTATACCAATGAAAAGAGAGAGGGAGGGGGAGAGAGGGAGGGAGAGGCAGACCACTTGTCTGCATACAGGCAATGTTGTTGGAGGTGGAGGAGAAAAGAGTAAAATAATAGCCAGATCTTCCTTCTAATTAAATATGGTTTCCAAACAATTACTTGTGGGATTCCTGAGTATTATACTTATTTTTCTGGATGACAGTAAAAAAAAAAGGTTATAAACATGACAAAAGTCTTATGTATTGCAAACATGCTGTATGTTAGAGCACATGTTGCTCTATTTATTCATCATTTGAATTTTTCTTAATTATAGGCCCATTCTTAAATATGTTTATTGCTACAACTAGCTTTGCTGACTTTTCTTCTAGAGTTTCTACCTCCAGGTGAAACCTATCCTGGATGTTGTTCTTCTCAAGATACATGTATCTGTGAGTCATACATGAATGGATACATGACCTGTTGTTTAGTCCTTCAGTCAATTCTGAGTGTTCATGACCTGATCAGCATTATTTCACTAGGATTATCTGTCAGTCCTTTTTGAGTACTTGTAAGTTCATGTTTTTGTCATCAGTGATACATGTGTTGTGTAAACACACACACACACACACACACACATATTGTAAATAAGATGAGGGCCAGGCAAAAAGTTGAATGAATGAATGATTAGTTGAGTTCAAAAATAACTATTTATTATTTATTTATTTATTTATTACTAATACTTATATACCGCCTTTCTCCCGAAGGACTCAGAGCGGTGCACAGCCGATCATAACCCCAATACACTGTACAAAAATTAAAAACGAATTAAATAATTTAGGCTGTTTAAAAATTTAAAAAACTTTACCCCTCCCCCATAAAATAGTTAAAACCCCAAATATTCGAAACCAATTAAAAACGAGAGACAAAATTAAAATCTTGTGTCAGCCTAGGACAGCCTGCTCAAAGAGCCAAGTTTTTAACGCCCGTCTGAAGGCTCTCAGGTCCATGTTGGTGCGTATCTCTGGGGGCAGACTATTCCAGAGGGCAGGGGCCCCCCGGAGAAGGCCCTCCCTGTGGGAACGCACAGGTCTGTTGGAGATCACCGGCAGAACGCGGTCCTGCAGGTAACCTGGCCCAATGCCATGGATCACTTTAAAGGTCAGAACCAGAACCTTAAAGTGAACCCGGAAAGCCACCGGCAACCAATGCAGCTCGCGCAGGAGAGGCGTCACATGGGAGCTTCGCGACGCCCCATAATCACCCGCGCGGCTGCATTTTGCACCAGTTGGAGTCTCCGGGTGCTCCCCACAGGGAGCCCCATATAGAGCGCGTTACAGTAATCCAGGCGAGAGGTGACAAAGGCATGAGTGACCGTGCGTAAGGCGTCCTGATCTAGAAAGGGCCGCAACTGGTAAATCAGGCGAAGCCGATAAAAAGCCCCCCTGGAGACGGCCGCAATATGGTCTTCTAAAGACAACCGTGCATCCAGGAGGACACCCAAATTGCGAGCCCTCCCTGTGGGGGGTAGAATCTCTCCCCCAATAGCCAGCGATGGAGTCAGCTGACTATATCGGGCCGCCGGAAACCACAGCCACTCGGTCTTGGACGGGTTGAGCCGGAGCCTGTTCCCGCCCATCCAATTCCGCACGGCCTCCAGGCACTGGGACATAGCCTCCACAGCATCGTTGGGGTGGCCCGGGGTGGAGATGTAAAGCTGGGTATCATCTGCATACAGATGACACCGCACCCCAAAACCACGGATGATCTCCCCCAGCGGCTTCACATAAATGTTAAACAAGAGAGGGGAGAGGACCGATCCCTAAGGCACCCCACAAATAAGGGGCCTAGAGGTGGACCTCTCCCCCCCTGTCAACACAAATTGCGAGCGGTTGGAGAGGAAGGAGGAGAACCATCGCAAGACAGTTCCCCCAATCCCTAATCCCTCCAACCGCCGCAATAAGATACTATGTTATTAAGCACCCTTTTATAAAATATATTACAAACAATTCATAATATAGTATTATCCAGGAATGTGCTTATATAGCTGTGCAACAAGTAATTGTGCTGTTGTCTGAATTGAAGTCTTGGAGTTAAGTTCAGAACCAGAGTTTTTCAGGATAGAGATGTCAAAGCTAAAAAAAAATCCACCTAAAAGTTCATTGCAGAAGTAACTTATTTATTTATTTATTAAACTTATATACCGCCCTATTTCCCTAACCGGACTCAGGGTGGTGTACAGCCACATTAAAATACGAAAAACAGTACAAAATTAAAAGCTACTAAAAGACCAAATATAAAAGGCTGAGAGCTAAAAAAGAGGGCTAACTTATTATTTGATAGGCATTCCTTACACTGGTGAGTAAAATCAGTCTTTCATGGACAAGTTTATGGATGTGATTTTTATCATTGCAGATGGAGCATAGCATACATTTGAATTTGGAGCTGTTTGTATGGGGCATTTCCATTCATTTGGAAAGCCTAAACCTATTGTTATGAGGTTCTTCAGATCTATAGTTCAGAACATTGTATATTTGTTCCAACAAGTGAGAACCATTTAAAGGAAAGGAAAGAACATGAGGTTTTTTTTTTAATCTTCTTCCACAAATAGCCCAGAAGGAGATTTTATACTAATGATTTTTGTAAATAATAAAAGTAGTCAACAAAACATTTCTTCTTTCTTTAAAAATCTTTGGTTGACCTTTTTTCTTTTTACATTCATTATTTTTCTTTTTTAATTCATATTTTTAAGTTGCTTATATTCTTAAAACTTAGGTCAGCCAGGATTTCCCCCCTCTTATTCTTTTCCCTTAATTTGAGTATAGAAATGTTGGAGTTTGCACATGTCATACAATAGGACGTTTCTGCTAGTTTTGTGCAACATAATAGCCTTAGAGGTTCCTTCCAAAAGGAAAGAATTCTTTATGCAATTGGACAAGTTAACCTGAAGCTTTATTATTTCAGAAGAGGAAGATTTCTTCAAGTATACACAAGAAGCAATACAAAATCTTTTAGAGATAACTTTGATTAGCAGATGATCAACACTTGTAGTGGAACAACAAATAAATTCCTTGATATTTTTTTTTTTAAAGTAAAAGTTAGGCAGGAATAAAAAGAATTGAAAAAAAAGAGAAAAGTCAGACAGGAAGTAAAATGAAAGTGCAAAAGAGAGAGAGAGAGAAAGAGAAAATGAAAAGAAAAGAAGACAAGACCCACTTCCAACATTCCTTAGTATATAGAGGCTTGGAAAATCTATTTATTTTTTCTTGGATCACATATTATGGCTGCAGATTTTAATCTAATATAATCTAATATTAAACTAATATATCCCTATTATGACAAATGTCCAGGATAAACTATTTACTATAATGATTCTGACAATAAACCCATTTTTAAAAAAAAGTTATATTCTTGATTGTGCCAAATTAACAAAGGAAGAAAAGAATATATATTTTTATATAAGATTTTTTCCCTATGGTAGCTTTAGGAGTGGGCAAGTTGTCCAAGGTCACACACTAGAAACTCTTCAATAGTTGCATGATTTCAATAAATAAAAAAGGGAAGTCAAGAGTAAAACTTTAGTGGTTTTTTTTCCTTAACCTGCCTTCAGCTTATCTTGGAAACCTCCCACCCCATAGCATTCTCACCCAGAACCCCAGAAATACTCATGCATTTTATTTTCCAGTGACTCAAATTGGAAAATAAGGAAGGAATACAAATCAAGGAGGAGAGAAGACAATTTAGCTAATGCAGCCTAGGATTGTGTTGGCTTTTTTGGCAGTGTTGTGGCCTGTCGGCCACCGGCCCTTCCAGCAGCAAATCAAAGGAGGAGAAGGAGGCATGGGAGTCAGGGTCAGCATTAGGGAGCTCTGGGCGGGGAGAGGGAATGGAGTTGGCAGAGAGAAAGAGAGAGAGAGAGGTGGAGCCTGGGCCATCCATCAGCCCTCAGATGAAGAGTCAACAGCCCCCACATCTGGAAGTGGTTGGTGAAGAAGAGGAGGAACAGCAGGGTCCAGTGTCTGATGCATGGCTGTGCAGAAGGCAAAGAGGAGGGCAGTGGAAAGCTGTGGGCCGATCCTGGGGAAGGAAGAGCCACTGCTGCTAGTGAGGCCTCACCTCTGGGGAGAAAAGGCAGGAGGCAGAAATGAATAGGTGTGACAGACAACTATTCATCTTCTGGCTAGACAGACCTGTTAGCCTGCGAGAGAAACTTTTTGCCAAGGCTGCTGGCATTCCTAATAAAGGAATCTTTTGAATTCACGTCAGAGGATTTGTCGTGTTTGGGAAGCTGGGTCAGAACAGGCAGCTGCAGCACACTGTTAGCTCATATTTAAGTGATTATCCATTAGAATTCCAAGATCCCACTCACAATTATTATTATTGAGCCAGGTACCACCTATACTATATGTGTGCATTTGGTTTTTCTTGCCTAAATATAGAACCAGTGGTGGGATTCAATTTTTTTACTTCCAGTTCTGTGGGCATGGCATGGTGGGCATGGTGTGGCTGAGTGGGCATGGCTTGATGGGCGTGGCAGGGAAGAATGTTCTAAAATCTCCATTCCCACCCCACCCCACTAACCTGCTTTCCAGCTCCATTCTCCTGGGCAGGGCAACAAAAGAAGACCCAGCCGATCAGCTGGGACTCAGGAGGCAAAGAATAGATGAGGGGAGGGTCAATCTAAGGTGGTATTTGCCGATTCTCCAAACTACTCAAAATTTCCACTACCGGTTCTCCAGAACTAGTCAGAAACTGCTGAATACTACCTCTGTATAGAACCTTATTTTTTTCACCATTGAATTTCATTTTCTTAGATACCATATGGCCCAATGTTGAATTCTGTCAAGATCCTTCTGTGTCTTAAGCCTATCTTCTAGAATGCTGGCAAGTCCTGCCAGTTTGGTGTCATCTGCAAATTTAATGAGTTCCCCACCTGTCTCTTCATCTAAATCATTAATGAAGCTGTGGAAGAGTACTGGGCCTAAGACAGAGCTTTGGGACACCATACAGCGCAACTATATCCATGTACATATAGTTTCATTGAGTATTACACGTTGAGTGTGGATGGTCAGCCAGTTACAAATCCATCTGATGGTGATGCTGTCTAATGCACATTTTTCTATCTTATCAAGTAGTAGATTGTAGTCTACTTTATTATTATTATTTATTAAATTTCTATACCGCCCCCTCTCCCAAAAAAGGGACTCGGGGCGGTGCACAGCCAACTAAAAACAAACAATATATACAATTAAAAACAAATTAAAACAATTTAAAATATAAAACTAATACAAATTTAAAATTTAAAAAATTTAAGATACCTAGTTATTAAAAACCTCAAAAATCGTTACTGGGCCAGGCCGGCTTGTTGAAAAAACAGGGTCTTTACTGTGCACCGGAAGGTCTGAATGTCGGTAATGGCCCGTATCTCCGGGGGCAAATCGTTCCACAGGGAGGGAGCTCCCACAGAGAAGGCCTGCATCCTCGGGGCTACCAACCGGCAATGACCAGGTGGCGGAACCCCGAGGAGGCCAACCCTGTGGGAGCGCACTGGGCGGCGGGAAGCTGTTGATGGCAGCAGGCGGTCCTGTAAGTACCCAGGTCCCAAGCCATGGAGCGCTTTAAAAACGATCAATACCACCTTGAATCGAATCCGGAAGGCCACAGGAAGCCAATGCAGCACGCGCAGAAGCGGTGTTATATGAGAGCTCCGAGGGCTCCCAAGATCACCTGCGTGGCCGCATTCTGGACCAGCTGCAGCCTCCGGACACTCTTCAAGGGGAGCCCCATGTAGAGAGCATTGCAATAGTCCAAGCGGGAGATGACGAGGGCAGAAGTGACTGTGCGAAGTGCGTCCAGATCCAGAAAGGGCCGCAACTGGTAAATCAGACAAATCTGACAAAAGACCCCCCTGGTGACGGCGTAATGTGATCTTCTAAAGACAGCCGTACGTCCAGGAGGACACCTAGATTGCGAGCCCTTTCCATGGGGGTCAAAATTTCTCCCCCCATAGCCAGCGACAGAATAAGCTGGCTGTATCTGGGCGCAGGAAACCACAGCCACTCGGTTTTGGTTGGGTTGAGATGAAGCCTGTTAAGACCCATCCAACTCCGCACGGCCTCTAGGCACCGGGTCATCACTTCGAGGGCTTCATTGGGGTGGCCCGGGGTAGAGATGTACAGCTGAGTGTCATCAGCGTACTGATGGAACTCCACCCCAAAACCACGGATGATCTCACCCAGCGGCTTCACACAAACGTTGAACAGCAGGGGCGAGAGCACAGACCCCTGAGGCACCCCACATAATAGGGGCCTCGGGGTTGACCTCTGCCCCCCTGTCAACACAAATTGCGAGCGGTCAGAGAGGAAGGAGGAGAACCACCGTAAAACGGTGCCTCCCACTCCCAACCCCCCCAACTGCCACAATAGGATACTGTGGTCGACAGTATCAAAAGCCACTGAGAGATCTAACAGGACCAGGACAGAGGAACAACCCCTGTCCCGGGCCCTCCAGAGATCATCCACCAACGCGACCAACGCCGTCTCCGTGCTGTGCCCGGGCCTGAAACCCAATTGGAGGGGGTCTAGATATACCGCTTCATCCAGGTACTGAGGGAGCTGACGTGCCACCACATTTTCAACAACCTTCGCGACAAAGCGAAGGTTGGAGACCGGACAATAATTCGACAATAATGCTGGATCCAGGGACGGTTTCTTGAGGAGGGGCCGCACCACCGCCTCTTTCAAGGTGGCGGGTAAAAGCTCCTCTCTCAAGGAAGCGTTAATAATCCCTTGGAACCAGTCTCATGTCACCTCCCGAGTGGCCAGGACCAGCCAGGAGGGGCACGGGTCCAATAAACAAGTGGTGGCATTAAGCCCTCCCAGTATCCTTTACCAAATACCTTACATTTTGTAATTTATTTTGAAAATCTCTTAATTTCAGATATGATTTAGATGCATTAGCAACATATGCATTGAATTCTGGTGATGCAATAGTTAGAATGTAGTACTGCAGGCTAACTCACTGCTCACTCCAGGAGTTCAATTCTGAATGGCTCAAAGTTGACTCTGCCTTCTATCCTTTTGAGGTCAGTAAAATGAAGGCTGAAATTGTTGGGGGCAATATGCTGATTCTGTAAACCACTTAGAGAGGGCTGTGCTATTGCTATTTCCTGAATTACTATTTGCACTGGTATATGTTTTGGATTATACTAAATCTACAAGATTTTTTTAATAATAAATAATTAAAAGAATATTATTTATTTTAAATAACTTCTAAGAAATTTGGAATAAAGAATTCATGTGAGGCAGGAAGAATAAGTAGCACACGTTGAGTTCCTGTTGATTTATTTGGAACTTGGAACTTAACTTGGATCGCTTGTGGGAACATAATGACTCTAAGCTGATTCCTCTCTTGACTCCAGCCCCAGGTTCGGTCTCTTCTTCTACAATTTAATATTAACAAATAAACTGCTTAAGTGTCTTTAAAAAAATAAGGATGCTGCTTTTGATCTTAAAATAGCATTAATTCAACAAAATATTCTTGTTTGTATTTATCAGCTATCCCAGAGAAGATTTAGAAAGCATTGGCTATCAGATTCATTATGTAAGAAATATAACATAAATGAGACAATAACTCATATTATCCCAGTATTGATCCATTTTGTTTTAATATTTGTAACTCTGTTGATATAGTATCATTGTGTAGTTATGTAATTCCACTGGCATAATTTATCCAATGATATCAATTATTGGATGGTTCTTGTTTTGAGTTCTTGTAAACTCACGTTTATGTTATCAGTGATATCAAAGCCACCTTTATTCTGCTGCCCATTTTTCTATTGGTTTTGATTTTTCCAAGCATCAAAGTCTTCTCCAATAACTCTTGCATCCACATGATGTGTCCAAACTATTGACACTTTCACTTCATTATTATCCAATGAGCAAGTGTGGTTTTACTGCATCCTATTCTGAATTATTTGTTTTCACAGTTAGATATTCTGGACAATTTTCTCCAGCATCACAATTCAAAGGCATGCAGTTTTCTGTGTTCAGCCTTTCTGAAACCTCTTTATTTCACGGCTTCATTTACCATCTCTATGAACTTATGAGCCTTGATAAAGTCCACTCCGGTATTGCCACAACTTCTTTTCCAGCTAGTTGCCTTGGGTTTGTATTGCTTGTTGACATAAGGTTAGTTATGGTGATGGTGGTTTTTATATTGAGCATCAGATAACAGTTTCTTTTTGCTCTTTCAACAAGAAATTCTGAAAGTCTTATTTGCTTCCAGCCATCAGAGTGATAGCATTAGCATATCTGAAGTTGATATTTCTCCCAGCAGTTTTAAATTCCAATTTCTATTTCACCTACTCCAGCATTTCTCATAATATATTCTGTAGATGGGTGTGTACCTTAAGTGCACTCCTTTCCCATTTTTGAAATGTTTAGTTGCTTCATATTTTGTTCTGTTGCTTTCTGACTATCATATATATTCTTCAATAGGTGATTTGGTGGCCTAGTGCACCTATATTTTCAAGGGCAATCATGCATTGTTGTGATCTACACAGTCAGAAGAAGAAGCAACAAAGCAGAAACAGAAGGATTTTTCTGTACTCATTGCCTTTTCTATTATCTATTCACTTATCAGTTTTCCACATTAGCAATGCAATTTCAGATCCTTTTTTGGAATCCAGTTTATTCTTCTGGCACTTCTCATTCCACGTACTGTGTTGAAAGCATAGATTCCAAAACTATAAGCATTGTTTTACTAGTACATAAAAAATTCAAGTATTCACTAATCTGAACTTTTTTAGTCCTACACATTTTTGATATTGGAGTATAAACTGACTACAGCTGTCCCTTCACTATAGCTGTGTTTTCCGTACTTGCTTACCAACTGTCAGTAACACTTCGACTGTATCATCTTCGCAAGGTTTAAATAGTCTGAGTGGTATGTCATAGAATTACAGAATTGTGGAGTTGGAAGGGAGTCAAGGATCATCTAGTTCACATCTTTGCAAAATGCAGGGAAACCAGTGAAACTATCCATGAGAGGCAGCTGTCTAGTGTTTTCTTAAAGATCTCCAGAGATGGAAAACCCATCAATACTTGCAGCTTTGCTATTAGCAGCATTTTTAGGGCCCATATAATTTACCTTCCAGAATGCCTGCCTCTAATTCAATGAAAGCTTTGTATATTTCATTAATTTGGGTTTCTATTTTCTATACTTTCTCTGTATATTTGTGCCATCTCTATTTTATTCATCTTCCAGGAAAACTTTTGCCAGACAAAGAAGATACAGAATATTATTTGACATGGAATAGATTCAGGGGTGGGATTCTACCAGTTCGCACCTATTCGCTAGAACCAGTTGTTAACATTCTAAGCAGTTTGGAGAACCGGTTGTTAGAAGAAATTATTGGCCTAATCCTGTAAGGAAGGCAGGAAGGAAACATTCTGGTGTTGCTTACAGAAACTGCCTCTCCGTTAACTCTTATTACATTCTTGGCAGGACTAGATTTCCTGTCTCAGGAACTTCTCTGGAGTTTTTTTCCCTCCTTTGCTGGTACTTTGCTTGTGTGGAATGACCATTCAAAGTTACAATGGCACTGAAAAAAGTGACTTATGACCATTTTTCATACTTACGGCTGTTGCAGCATCCCCACAGTCATGAGAGGCCAGGTGAGGAGATGTGTGCCTCGATGTGAATGATATTGAGTTGGCCACATCCAACCAATAACAAGCCATGCCCACCAACTTAGCCAACCCCACAGAACTCGTTAAAAAATTTGAATCCCACCCCTGAATAGATTTTATGAGTGGTTAGAGATAAGAGGTAGAAATTAGATGAAGAAAGATGTATGAACTAAATATAAAGATGGTTTATAATTATAAATATGCCAATATAACCAACAGAACTATAAATAAGCTAATATAAAGAGAAATCTAGTTAAAACTATTCTGTTATACTATTACTATTTTTATTAGTATATATGTTAATATTCCTTTTTGTTCTTTCTTTGCTTTTCTGTAAATGATATGCCCTGACAATACATTGTATTCAACATGTTATATATATATATGTTTTCAGAGGTTTTCGCGGATATTTGTATGTGGATCTTTGGTTCTTCGGGTTTTCTCCCGCGTAGAATTGGAAGTATCTAGAAGTCTCATTCATCATCTTCAGGCTTGTGTCTTCTCTGAGAAGCACAGGAAGACACAAGCCTGAAGATGATGAATGAGACTTCATCGAAACGTCGCCTAGATACTTCCAATTCTACGCGGGAGAAAACCCGAAGAACCAAAGATATATATATCAGCTTAAAAACCTTACACACACACACACACACACACACACACACACACACACACACACACACATATATATATATATTTGTTTTCGGAGATTTTCGCGGGTATTTGTATGTGGATCTTTGGTTCTTCGGGTTTTCTCCCACGTAGAATTGGAAATATCTAGGCGACTTTTCGATGAAGTCTCATTCATCATCTTCAGGCTTGTGTCTTCGGCCTTGTGCTTCTCAGAGTGATGTGAGCTTGCAGCTGCTTCTTCCTTTTAACTACTAGTGGGGGTGTGACTTGATTGGGTGGGGCTTGGCTGTGTTCTGATTGGGTGGGGGTGTGTTCTCATTGGTTGGGGGTTTGGCTGTGTTCTGATTGGTTGGGGGGTTGGCTGTGTTCTGATTGGCTGGGGGTGTGTTCTGTTCTGATGGGGGTTTGGTTGTACTCCGGTTAGTCTCAGTTGCTGGGGGATTTGAGCTGGTGAGCTGTGATCCTATTGTTTGGCTTCGTGTTCGTGGTCGTGCTACATCTTCATGGTGGGCGTCAGTTCCCTTCATGTATGGGTTGGGGGGGGGTTGAAGCAGGTAGTGATGCAGCTGTGGTACGGCTTCTGGTCCGTGGTCGTGTTTCATCTTCTGTGTGGGTGTGAGTCTGCTTTCTGCGTGGAAGTGTGGTGGTAGTTTCTTGTGTGGCCCTCGTGGGTGTGGGTCTGGTGTCCTTTATGTTAGGTACTCATTTGTTAATGAGGGCGGGTTTCCAAATGGCTGGTAGGCGGGAGGTGTCATCTCGTTTATTCATGCTGTGTGGGCGTTTTTCTATCTCTATGGCTTCTCTGATTATTCTGTTGTTGAAGTGTTCAGTTTTGGCGATAGTTCTGGTATTTTTAAAGTCAATCTTGTGTCCTGTGGCTTTGAGGTGTTGGACCAGGGAAGAGGTCGGTTCTTCTTTTTTGATTGAGTTCTTGTGTTCTTCAATGCGTGCACTTATTCTTCTGTTAGTTTGTCTAATGTATGTGGTGGGGCAGGAGGTGCACGGGATTTCATATACTCCTTGGTTTTCTAACTCAATTTTGTCTTTAGGGTTTCTTAGGATGGTGGATATTTTTCCGTTTGTGCAGAATGCTGTTTTAATGTTGTGTTTTTGGAGGATCTTGCTGATTTTGTCTGTAGTGCCTTTTATATATGGGAGGAGGGCTTTGCCATTTTCTTGTTCTCTGTCTTGGATTTTGGTTGGGGTTTCTTTTTGGATTAGGTGAGTAATCTTTCTTCTTTGGAATCCATTTGCTGTTAGTATGTTAGTGAGAGTGTGTAGTTCGGTTTTTAGGTGTTGTTCATCGGCTAAGCATTTTGTTCTGGAGATGAGTGTCTCAGCTACGGAATTGATCTGTGCTGGGTGGTGGTGTGAGAGTGCGTGTAGATAGCGGTTTGTATGTGTTTTCTTCTGGTAGATGGTGTGTCCTAGGGAGCCATTGGATTTTTTGTATACTAAGACATCTAGGAAGGGAATATCATCACACAGCCCATTACTCAGGTCATTACAACCCAGGAGATTACAGCACAAGACCCAGGATGTCAAAACAATAGAATTCAGTAAGTGATCACACAGCCCATTACCCACAACGTTACAACACAGGAGGCTGATAGACACACAGCCAATACCTCAGCCACACATGTCCTTACGAAAAAGCCAGCCAATCTGCAAACATCAACTCCATCAACCAATCAAGAAATGGCAACACAGCCAACCTCCCCACCAGTATTTATAGAGAGACGGCAGCTCCAATCACGCTTTGCTCACACAAGCATGAAGACGAAAGCACCAGCCTGAAGATGGTAAGTGGAACCTCATTGAAGCGTCGCCAAGATACTCTCAATCTTACACAGGAAAAGACCCGAACACGCCAAAACCTGCATACACACACACACACACACACACACACACACACACACACACTAAAAAAAGGAGAATGTTTGCCTTTCTTTTGTTTTTGCTAGGCCTATATTTCCAAAAAAAGGTTTCTTTAAAAAAATCTCCTTTCTTTCCATTTATTTTTTATCTTCAATTTCTTTGCATATTAATTGCTTATCTTTTTGGTCTTCTTTGGAACTCAGCATTTAGTCTGACAATTTTTCTCCTTTCTTTGTTGCTTTTTCCTTTCTATCTACCTTGGACTAGTTTCTGCATATCAGCAGACAAGCCATTTTACCTTCTTTTGTGTTTTGTATTTCTCAATATTTTTGATGCTGCATCTTTAATAATGTCACACTTTTCAATCCAGAGGCACTCTATGACCTTACAAAGATCAATACAATGAAGACATTTTTTTTCAACTATATCTTCCAAATTTGAAACTTTCCCCCATAGGAAAGATTATGGATTGAGCAAGCCTTGAAAGAACAAAGGGGAGAGAGAGGCAACAAAAAAATATTATCTGTTCAACTTAGAAAGACAACGCAATCCCAGATTCACAATCTTGGTTCACCAAGACTGTGAATCTGGTTAGGAACTGGCTCTCAATCTATTGATACAATGGAAAGATTAATCAATATTATTCTGCATAGTCAAGATTCAATATATTTAAAAATTAGTAAAAATGAATTCCTATGTGTAACATAATGCTTTTGTTGTTGTTTTTCTCTTTTGTTTTCAATTTTTCCCTTTTGCTCCCTCTCTCCAAATTTTTTCCTTTCCCTTCTTTTTCGTAAAATAAAGCTATAACATAAAAACATATGAGGAATATAATGGAAGAGTGTATGTAAGAAAGGCACATGGCAAATACTTCATGGCCTCTGATTATTTTCCTACAATAGAAAGTGGCACTTACCTCCACCTGAGTTGAGGAGTGCAATCACTCAAATTATATCTCAAACAAACAGAAGACAGGAAAATCACATACAGTGGACTGATTGGGAGCACTAAGTTAATACAGGATCAACTTGTGGATTTAAGAGATCTTGAAAATGCAGCTGATGCTAAGCTACTTTTCATCATGTGAGAGTCACATCTGAAAGAAAAATATGCTGATATTAGCACCATCTGCATTTGATTTGAAACTTTGTGCAAATTCAGCACAACCTGATACTTTATCTTTCCGTATACAATGACCTTATTGGAACTTCATCATTTCTTCAGTTTCATCCTTCCCTCAATTCTTTGCTAACATGACTCCTGTTCCTGTGTTTATCTTGCAGCCCACTCAAGGAGTCATAAGAGAGGAATGTTTAAAGGAGAGTCATAGAATCATAGGGTTGGAAGAGATCTTGGCGGCCTTCTGTGCCAATCCTTGTTCAGTATCTTATTTATCTTGTTTTATCATTTTGATTTGATTTTCAGTGTGACCAATTCACTGCATGTCTTCTCAGAATAAACTCCCAATGAATTTCAAGAAGCTTATTCTCAGAAAAGTATGTTCAAGTAATGCAGTATTTCTCCATTTACTTTGAGATTTTTATCTAAACAAATTCAAGAATCGCCCTTATTCAAATTGAAAAGATGATCTTCAATTTTCATAATAATCTAAGATGCATACAATATGAAAAAAAATCCAAATGGGTACAGTTATTTGATATTCACTATGTTATTAATTTCAGCCTTAATTCCTTTTTTTTGGTAATTCTGAATTATAGTGAAAACTCTGGCATGCTTATTGACAAATAAAGGAAACGATAAGATTTTCTTTGAACTAAGAACTGAAATGTAAAATGAATGGTACTAGTAAATTGTGAAGGCTAACATGTCTTTTTCTGAATCCTATTTTTTCAAGAAAGTTATTCTGGTCAGTATAATGAAACAAGTGATCTAAGATTTTCTTGATTAGTTGCCCAGGGAGATTATGAGGCCTGGAACAAGTGCAATGTTGCAAGATTTCTTCTCTTACATTTGTGTAGAAACCTGGAAATAGATGGATCATAATCCTATATTGATATTCAAATTACATGAGCTGCGGTGGCGCAGTGGTTAGAGTACAGGAGTGCAGGCTATTTCTGCTGTCTGCCGGCTGTAATTTGACAGTTCGAATCTCACCAGGCTCAAGGCTGACTCAGCTTTCCATCCTTCCGAGGTGGATAAAATAAGGACCCAGATTGTTGGGGAGAATATGATGACTCTGTAAACCTCTTAGAGAGGGCTGTAAAGCCCTGTAAAGTGCTATATAAGTTTAAGTGCTATTACTACATGTTAAAAATCTATGTCAACCTCTACTCTGTTATCCCATTTTCCCTTTTTGAAAATGAAAATAGCAAAAAAAAAAAAAAAAGCAAGGATTTGTATATTTAATACGGCAGGGCACATCCAATAAATGCACACTGAACAAAGCTAGGAATTCTTGCCTTCCAGAGCACAGGGACAAATTTCTTCTGTTCCTCTAGTTCAGTGTTTCTCAGTTTGGACAATTTGAATATGTGGACTTTGACTCCCAGAATTCCCCAGCCAGCATGGGAATTGAAATCTATACATCATACAGTAACTTTGACTGAGAAAACATCACAGAGTATTGATTCAGCTGAGAGACCAAGCCTACATTTTAATATTCTAGCTGTCTATCTGCCTTTCTCTGGGTAAATGTATGTATAGTTATACACATACAATTTCATTGTTTTGAAATAATTATATATATCTGCGCTAGGAAAGCAATTTATTCTAAAAGTGTCTCAGAAGAGTTATGTTTCTAATGTCCATGTCTCCAGTTAAAAATAGGGAAACATCCCAGCAGATTTATCATTTCCTTTTCTATATCTTTTCCCCTTTGAGTAGTTGCCAGACCTGTTATAAGTTGCTGATTTTAATTATTCTTGGCCCTGGAGCCAATAATAATTTAAGTCTTTCTAATATAATATAGTTAAAAGTTAATTGGAAATTTCATTTGAAGTGCAACACTGCCACCCATTTCCTTAATAATATTTTTATTAAGATTTTCTTTTAAATTCTTTTTTTAGCCAATAAGTTATTATAAACAGCAGTGGGAAATAAGGGCTAAGATTTGGAAACGTATCATTCCACTTCAATTTTTTAGCTGAAATTGCTAAGACCATGCATAATGTTTTGACCTTTTTAGACTTCTATTCATCTTTACTGATGCAGCAATTCTTCACAAGCACTTAATTCATTTTCTATTAATGGCAGCAAAATTGTGATTGTTGGACAGGGGAAATCAGTAGAGAAACCATCCATAACTAACCAGTTTATCAAAGTCTGGAACATTGTAGTAGTGGAAGAAGTGATTTGACAACACCCAGCCATGTGATGCCTGGTCTGGAGGGTTTATTAACCATTTTTCCTTTTATCCAGCCTGAAAAAATAATGGGGCCTTATCACTGCTAATACTTTTACATATCTCTTTTTAGAAAAATGTACTGAAAAGATTACAACATAAAGTACGTTTAATACTTGCAAAATTGTGAGATGACTCTGAAATATGTTACTTATTAACAGAAAAACAGAATTGAAAGGGACTTTGGAGGTCTTCTACTCTATACCCATTAAATGGCTGTCCAGTCTTTTCTTAAAAACCTCCAATGTTGGAGTACTCACAACTTCTGGAGGCAAGTCATTCCACTGCTTAATTGTTCTAACACTCAGGAATTTTTTCCTTAGTTGATTCTGTCCTTGATCGGTTGTCTCCTTGATTAGTGTTCATCCATTGCTTCTTGTCCTGCCTTCAGGTTATGTTGCTCAGTTTATCCTTTTGTTCAGGATATTAACTTTTCCCCTGAATGAGGAAGAAATTCTTGGAACTTGGATAGAAAGAAATCTCTGTATCATTCAGTTCAAGATTACATTTAGTTAAACAAATCTTTACTCATAAGTGCTAAGATGATCTTTTGCATATTTTTCTAATCTTTTTTCTGCAAAGATGAGATCACAAATTATAATATTGCCAAGGAAGAAGAGTTAATAACTGTTGCTGAAGTGAACTTTTTTATTCTTGTTTTTATAATTATTTGTAGTCAACTGCAAAATGATGGGGCAAAGTTGTTTTGTTACTTGATGGTTTAACAAATGTCCTTTCTCTCCTACATCTCCCTTAAGATCAATCAATAAATAATCTGGCATCAGAGTCTGAAATTGCAGTTCTGCTGATGTTCAGATGAATCCCAGCATGTCAATGAAAACCAGTTTGATGCAGTGGTTCAAGGTAGAAACTGAGAGAGTGTGAGTCTTGTCCTAGGCATAACCCCAGTTTGATGACCTTGAGCCAGTCATTTTTTAGCAATAAGAAGGAGACCACTTCCAAAATACTTTGCCAAGAAAACTTCAGGGACTTTCCTAAGTAGTTGCCAGAAGTAAAACTAACATGAAGACACACACGTATGCACATACATGGAGAGGGGGAGAGGGAGAGAGAGAGAGAGACCCAAAAAGATGTCAGACCTTGGGATACAATGTGAGCAGATCCCAAAGAGAGAAAAAGGATTACTCCATGCAGTTTAAAAGTTTGTACAAGGAAATTTAAGTTGACTCTGAACATCACTCACTATTGGCTCTTTCAGAGTATCTAGCCTTCTGTATTCTCACTCGTTCTGCTTTCTGATTGGCTTATTCTTTGAAGTCATTTAGATCATAGTAACAATTGCTCACTGTGGGAATGGAACATATACCTCTGATCAATTCCAGCAGGGTTCTCACTTATAATAGAGGAAAAAGGAATGGCCTTGAGGAACAGGAGGAAGAGCTGCTACCAAGGCAATCGTCAGAAAAAAGAGTTCTAAATCTGGAGCAAATATAAATGAATAAATGTCTTAGAACCCCACCACTACCACTACTACCAGTTCTCATGAAGAAAAAGAGGAGGGGAAAAACTTATTCAGAGTTTCAAAATTTAACTTTAATAAAAACTATGTATTGAGCTACATGAGATTGGTTTCCTATTTATCATGAGGAGCTGACATTAATGCCACAGGAAAAGCAAACCAGGACATGAAGAACAATAACAACCCCCTCAAAAAACATGCAGGAGTGGTTTAAAGCAAGAAAATGCCATCTTTCTTTATATTTATTCATTCAGTTTCTATAACCATCTGTCTCAATCCACCAATGTATCTCACTTCAGTTCTTCACTTCAAAACTCATTTAGTTTATCAATGTATGTACAAGATGAGACCACAGTTAACAAGGAATATAGGAAGGTTTTTGTTACCCCGTTGTTTTTATTTTTAATCGGTGACAAATTCTAAGGAGATTTTAAATGGGATGTCCAGCCATAAATGGCATTCTAACCTCAAAGCATTAATTAAGTATTCAGTGATGAGCCTTAGTTAAGTTAAAATGCTAATGTTACACATTGTTAATTTAGCAGAGAAATGAAACCTATATTTTGAATATAAATACATGTATTCAAGTTAATTCTTTTCAAATCATTATATATTTGTGAAAGCAAGGGACTATTTTAATAATTATCAGTGCCTTCCTTAATGATGTGTGGATATTTTTCTCCCTTTGTTTTCCCAGGCAAAACCTTGTCTTGACTGTCCCTGTTTAAAATAGCTATAGCAACTCTGCATTGGGACTGTTAGGCATAAATAAGAAAGATTAACTAATTTAGGATTGTACAAGCTTTCACTGATCACAAATCACTTTATCAAATGAATGAATCACATCATGTGAGAGGCCTGTTATACATACCTATAACGGTTGCAAGGATGTGTAAGAGGCGAAAATGGGGAATGGGGAATGGAAAAATAGGAGACAGAATTACTTTAGAAGCAATCAAGTTAAAAAAACAACAGCTCTGACACCGCCATCTTTCCATTATCAATCCTTTCCTCATACATTACTTTCCGGGATGGTGGTGGAATTCCCCTTCACTTTCCCAGCTACAATATTCTACCAAAATTGCAACATTAACACATTGCAGCTTTGGAAACAAATACCTTTCTAGAGGAAAATTTTCAGGGATGTAAAGGATTAAGAGGTCTACCATGTGTTGTAGTCTCAGTTTGGATTCTAAACCCACATCACTTCTATAAACAGGCACATCTAGGTAAGCGGGTAGGAGCTTTGATCACATGATCAAGGTTGCCTTATTGACTCTTTTTCTGACACGCTGTTACCCCATAAACAACACTGGTTATATAGCAGAAGAGGGAATACAATGGACAAAACAATCATATTTTAATGCTACTTGAGAATTTTATCAGGGAGTCCCTAATATTTCCCTTATGAAAAAAGTTAAACATTTTCCTCACACTGTTAATGAGCTCAGTGTTGTTATACCAAGCTGCATTTTTCAAGGTTGACATATAATTACACCCCTATTCCCCTAGCCTTTCTACTCTTCCATTTTTACATCTAGTAATTTTAAAGATACAATTTGAAATAGAAATTACTTGTAAGAAAACATTCCTAAATGAATAAGGCTAAGGGCATTTCCACAAAGTTTATGATTTCCTTCTTCAAATTTTCATGAGTTGACTTTGGATTATCCTATGAACGTTTATCTCTCTGATACCAAGATGGCCACTGCTTCTTCCACTGGTCAACGGAAATCCAAGAATTGGTGCTCTCCTTCCTACCTTTGCTGTTAGCTTGCAGTATTTGTTTTTATGGGTTGGAAAAGCAAAGCCATCCCTTGATAAGAAGATGATGGCAAAATATGATCATGCTTGGTCTTCAAAAGGAAAAGGAGATATAAAAAGAGCCAAAAAATAGAATGTGGTAAGAATTCTCACAAATGGGGAAACTACTTGCACCTCAGTTCTAGAAGAAATGCTATCAAAGATTTCCCCAAGCATTTCCATGAAGCTGATGGGATTCCAGTGACTTAAGCAGTGGTGGGATTCAAAAATTTTTACTACTGGTTCTGTGGGCATGGCTTGTTGGGCGTGGTGTGGCTTATTGGGCGTGACAGGGGGAGGATACTGTAAAATCTCCATTCCCTCCCCATTCATTATAGGTGTTTTAAAATGAGGACTAATAGATTGAGAAACAGTTTCTTTTCCAAGGCAGTACTTGTCTTGAATCAAACCGTGCATTTGTGATTTAGTTCTATTATTATTATTTTAATTTTTAAATACTTTGTAGTATGATTGTGATGTGGTGTTTGGGGCACTGGAGTAGCTTTCAAATTTAATTGTATTCGTGGAATGCAATGACAATAAAGGTATTCTATTCTATTCTCCTGGGGGAAGGTTACCACCGGTTCTCTGAATTACTCAAAATTTCTGCTACTGGTTCTCCAGAACTGGTCAGAATCTGCTGAATACCACCTTTGGACTTGAGGCAAAGTTCCAGTTTAGATTATTTTCCAAATATACGGGAAAGAATCTAATTTGTATCTAATTATATTTGAGATAAAATGTTGAGTATCAAGTTGCTCCTAGCTTATGGCACACTGCTGGAATCATGCTGCATTCATTATATTCCTATATTTTATTTACAAAAATTTAAGTCACTTTTTAATTGATGAAAACTATCCTATACCAAGCAACATTTAGCAATGGGTCATTAGCATGTTGTGCTTTCACAAAGTTACATCTAAGGCTATTACTGATACCTGAAGTTGAATGAACATTTTTTTATTGCCAAAAGCCTATTTGATCTTTAATAAAGCTCATTCTAATGATAACTATACAAAGTAAAATTAGAATCCAATACTCGGAAGCACCCAACTGTGCAGGCAACTATATGTGGGCCTCCTTAGATGCGATTTGTGAGTGTTTGCCAGAAAATTTAAAACTCATCAAAGGAAGAGCTGATCTTATTTGCAAATTTCTTGTGCAGACACATAGGATAAACTGTACAGGCCAGATGCATCAAGGCCAGGTGAGATTAAGCAGGTGTGCCCCAGTTACTTATATTCTGTATATTTAGCAGTTGTTTAAGTAGAGCACGTGTATCTATGGCATTAGGTATATATTTTTTTCATATGTAAGCACAAAGATAGATGAAGGGGGAATGAAATGGGATGGCTGCCAAGATTTTCTGCACTTCTAAACAAGACCAACTAGCAATATTTATTCATATGATTTAGATTTTCTCTTTATTCCCAGAGGGAATGCTAAGAGGGAATGGATTTTTTTCACTGGATAGAGCTGGATTAAACATTCTCCAAAATCTTTTCCAAAACTGACCTTCTATGATTTCATGAAATCTGAAAAAACTGCTAGAATCACCTGCTAATTTAAACTGAAAAGACATACTTAGAAAGAAAGGTCGTAACTCCATTCCTCAAAACAGGAGTAGAGGCTAAATTGGGGTAGAAGGTTCAAATTGATAGCTATCCAGCAACAGAAGTGGCCTTCAAATGTGATGTGAATTTATTTATACCTATCACATTGGAATAATTTGGCTGCTTGTATTGAACTATGTATCAGTAGATTTAGGAAATAGTAGGGTGGCTGAAAGCATTGACCTGGCAGGTTTTATACTTGGAGTTTTTGTTTCAGAATGAATAGAATAGAATAGAATAGAATAGAATAGAATAGAATAGAATAGAATAGAATAGAATAGAATACTTTATTGTCCAAGTGTGATTGGACATACAAGGAATTTGTCTTGGTGTAAATACTCTCAGTATATATAAAGAAGGAACATTCGTTAAGAATCAAGAATCATAATGTACAACACTTAATGATAGTCATGGGGTACAATCAACATCAAATCATACTAGGAAACAGAGGATACAAGCAACAAAGTTACAGTCACAAGTGGGAGGGGATGGATGATAAGGAGTGATGAGAAGATTAACAGTAATAGTAGTGTAGACTTTGTAAATAGTTGAACAGTGTTGAGGGAATTATTTGTTTAGCAGAGTGATGGCTTTCGGGAAAAAACTGTTCTTGTGTCTAGTTGTTCTGATGTGCAGTGCTCTATAGCGTCGTTTTGAGGGCAGGAGTTGAAAAAGTTTATGTCCAGGATGTGAGGAGTCTGTAAATATTTTCACAGCCCTCTTTTTGACTCGTGCAGTATACAGGTCCTCGATTGAAGGCAGGTGGGTGGTAATTGTTTTTTCTGCAGTCCTAATTATCCTCTGAAGTCTGTATCTATGCTATGAAAAATATCTATATCAAGAAAAAAATGCTTCTCAGAGAGCTGTGATCTGATCCATATTCATGTTGCATCTATTTATTTTTAATATTTGTATTATGTTTTCAAAGAGCACAGGATTCCTCCAACCTTCAAGTGATCTTCAGAATAAGCTTAGGAAGTAAGTTTAATTGAAAATTTTACTAATTAAGGTCACCCAACTGAATGTGTTCAGTTATTCAACATGTGGATTATCCAAGCTTCCAAAGTACATTAATGTACTTAAATATATGATAACATGTAACAAAATCAAAATTTTAAGAGTAAATTGAGTGACCAACTGCAGAGTTATAGATGAAAAAAACAAGAACAAGCAGATTAATTTATGCACTTTGATAGAATGCTTATTAAAATGGGAAACATGGATATAACCATTATAAAATGTGCAAATGATGATAGAAATATAGTGTGTATGATGTGATCTTCTGCAGAGAATGTTTGTTGAAAAGTGAAAATTACTGTGTATAAGTGTGTGCTTCTGCTGACTTTGTTATACAGAAGTGAGAGCCAGGGAAAGAGTAAAATGATATGGAGAGGTGTAGTGAATGATGTTGGTGTGAATTAGATTTATCTATATTTGCTTTTCTGTTATTTCATACCTCTAATTTATTCTGCTTACTATTTCTCCATACTTTGTTCATCATTCCTTACCTTAAAAGGGAATAGCTTGATAAAATTGTATGTGCACAGTATATGTAAAAACAACAACCACTAATAAAAATTTAAAGAGTGAAGATTGCTATATCCAAAAAAAAAAAACCACCTCACCCCACACATGATAAAAAGACAAGAGGAACTTCACACAGATAAAATAATTTGAAGTTAAAAGATGTGGACAATAAAAAGGTGTTTTTATAACACTGAGGTTTTTTTTAATGGTGATAGACACATTTGAGTGGTTCCTCTGCAAAGGATACATATTCAGGAATGGCCAAGTTTTAAATGTTTGCAGATAGGAACACTTGGAAGAAGCACTAACAGTATGGGTAACATCAGTCATTAAAGATGGGGAACTCATTTAATTCCATAGTCTAAATTGACTAGATTCTCCTTTTCTACAGTTATCCCTATATATTTATCTAGCCCTTGAATTTGTGAAGAAGAAATGGTGCACTCTACCTAATGTGACCAATTGGGATGTTCTAGACCACTCTACTTTTGAATCTTCTCTCACTGTTATTTCTGAACAGCATAACTCTTCGGGAGTGAGGGGGAAATAAGCAAGTCAATAAGCGCTTAACTGACTTCTGAGACCTAAAACTTCAGAATATGATGTGTCTTTTTGAGAATACTGACCTGATTCTGCAATAAAAGCTGCATGGCTAGGGGCAAGGGCATTTACAGAGGATAATGCCCACAACTATGCAATCAAAAGTCTACCTTGTTTTTATGTGTGTTGCATGCCATGGCAGAGTTTTGAAAGTATGACCATGACTGTCATCTTCACTTTTTTGATCCACACTGCAGACATTCCTGGTGGGGAAGCACTTTACTTTTGTCAGTATCAAGGAAAAGTGTTATATTTCTCTGTCATAATTCTAAAATGACTATGGGAGATTTTCCTGACACTTCCTGATACTTTGGGACTTCCTGACACTTTGGGACTACCAAAGCAGTAACCAATCATCATTGACCAATTCTTGAAGGATGAAAGAACTGACCTTGAAACCTATGGTATATTTTCTGAAATTCTCATATTCTCAAATTCTCATAACTTAACTCCTGCTTCACCCATGGCCTTTTCTTCTGTCTTCCAATAAAGAATCTGCCTTGTGCACAAATATTATCTGATCCATATTCTTCATATTTGCTCTTTCATCCCAAGTTGAGAATCACTGTTAATAGTTCTGTATGATCTTATCCAAGACTCTAACTCTGCAGGTTTTCTTAACTTCTGCTGATTAGAGCAATCTAAATTCTCTCCCATGTCCAATATTTTACTATCAGAAGGGTAATGGGAATACAAGTACTTTCCTCACGTCATTTCCAAGAATATGCTCCCCTCTTTAGGTGCACCTGTGTCAGCCGGTTGGCTCCAGACAGCTTCTGCAATTCACAGCAACCTTTCAACATGCCTCTTGACAGAAAAATTACCAACTTTAATGCACTTGTGACTTAGCCAGTTAATTTGCACCTGTATCTAATTTCAGACTTGCTGGAATAACAGGGCAATTCTGCAATCAAAATATTGGGAACAATTGTCAGAGCTGCCAGTCACCAGCAGCTGCCAAAAAAAAAAGAGGAACAAGAAAAGCCTCTGTTTGAATTGGGGAGAGGTTGGAGAGCCTTTTGAAGCTGGAAAAAGAGTTGATTGTGCAGAGTGATAACAGAAGGCAGCAATTTATTAAAGGTGGCTGTACGGAATGTCCTGAATTGCCCCTCCTATGAGCACTTCTATTAAAAGCAGTGCTCATTAAAGCACAGAAGGAATTGTGCCATCTCTGCTAGACTGCAATTTTCCAGTGAGACAAAACAGGATGGAATGGGGGGGGGGGTCAGTGGGACTCAGTTTATTGTAGAGTCTCTGGAGGTTATTTTGTACTAACACACCCACAAAAAAATAGAAATACATTTTGTACATTTCTCATCCACATTTTGAAGAAAGTGTACAAAACTTCTAAAGAATACTCTTTATTTTTTCCAATAGAATGCTGAAAATAAATTATACAAAGGAGTTCAGGGGTCTGTCAATCTACCTGTCTGTCAACAGGATAACTGTGCAAGAATTGAGTAGAATGGGAACAAATTTTGTGAGTTGAGAGAAGCTGTCAAAAAAGAAAGATCAGGTTCAAAAATGGGATAGATCTGGCAGGGTATGAAGAAAAATACTCCCAATTCAATCCTATGGGAAGAGCAGCTCAGCAACAGCAGCAGCTCAGAAAGTTGGTGACAGTTTCATGCTAAGCTCCCTCTTGGGCATGGGATCCAGAGCAAAGCCTATACAGCCTGTTTTACGCTTCTCAGTGTACACAAACACAAAGATGCAGTACATTACTTTGCTACATGGAAGAAAATACAGGGCCAATTCTTGCAAATGGAATGCAAAGAATTCCAGAACCTATATTCTTTATACTTTTCATACCTTGGCTTGAGAGAGACTTATGAAATCTTTGTCCCTTTAAGAGAACAACAAAGCATTGTAGAGTCCCTTGAGATTACTTTGCACTAACATCCCACCCCCAAAATAGAAATACATTTTGTTTCTAAGATCGTATCAGGTATTAAGGACCTGTGATACCCTCCCCACTTAGCTGAACTATAATCTCAAGACACCTTAGTTAGAATAACTAATTGGGAAAGATACTGGGATTTGTGTTTCAGCAACGTCTGGAGGTCTCCATTTACCTACCGTACTTGAAAAACCTGTTGGCAACTTAGATGTCTAATAAAATCTCTACTCTCAGGAACAGCATGATCAGCTAGTATAGGCCTGAGCCTTCTAAAAGGCCCATTGTTACTGCATCACTCTGTCATTGCTTTTCACCTTTCCTTCTATTTCCTTATGAAAATGGAACTGTCATCGTCACCATCACCTCCAGCAGAACTGAATAAGTGGCCTATTCTTCAAGTGTTGCTGGACTCATAATTTTCATTCTCTTAAAATATCTCAGTGTGCTGAATGGTAGCTGCAACAGCAAATTTTCAACTGACATATAAAGCAGCTATTTGTAGAAAGCATTCAAGAAATGACAAAAGCACTGGAGAGAATTTTTGTTTCTGGAAGTTTTAGAGAAAGAGAAAGGAGAAGGAGGTTCTGTTAATTAGGAGACTCTCCTTAGTAATACCTTTTGGATTGATGGACAATATAATGAGGGATTCTAATTCTGGTATTAAGACTTGGACCATTTGAATGAGTGGCAGCTCCTTGCTCTTAGTTACCTATTAGTCTGGAGTGAGGAAAGAAGTGGGGGTTACTGTATAAATGTATATGTGTAAAAGAGCTAAAAATAATGTGTTTGATATACATGGGAGTTGATTTTGTGTGGTGGGTTCTTGAATTCACAGAAATAGGAACACAGAAGCACTACTTTCTTTTTAAGTTATCCAGCTCTTTTAATTAGATGGAGACTGGGTTCAGAATAGTGAGTGTCCACTGCTTTTCTGATCTGCTTGTAAACTTTGGAAGATCATATGACTAGTTTGTTTTGAAAATAGGATAGCAAACTAGCAGGTCAAGAAAGAACATTACTATCACATAAGCATAATCTGGGTCTGCCCTTCAAATTCCTTCATAGCATTTGAACATGCATACAAATCTTTTAAGACCTTCAACAGTGCACAACAGCAGTTTGTTTACAATGCTTTTGGAAATCTAGCTTTCCAAAGTGATCATCTTTAAAGAAATTAGAAAAAAAACTTCCAGCATCCAACCTTATCAGAATCGGAAGAAATCTTATTACTGTTAGTAGAATATGATCTTACTCTTTCTCCCTTGGCTTGCAAATGATGAACTCCTTTGGGTTCATCATAGAAGAATTCATTGCTATCCAGTGCACAGTTATATGATTATACAGAACACTTAAATGCAAAAAGAATAAAAAGTGCATTCATGTGTGATTTTATAATACATATAATGGATATATTTTGATTCTAGGTATTACTTTCTTCCATGTGTGGTTGTGTATATCAGAGGCACATGAAGGGGTTCTTAACAGAATGTATTATGAGCTAATAAACTTTTCCAGAAATGACTAATTTTTCCCAATCAAAAATGTGATAAGAAAGACCTGCAAAGTTCCTCTGTATATAACCCACAAAGGAATCAGGTCCTTGCTTCTTCAGCTGGTGAGGAAAAAAACCAAATCATTTTGTTAAGGTTATGTTGAATATTATTTCAAAGTTCTTTTGTTAAATTGGTCAGTTGAAAACTCTTAAAACCAAGATATAGAAAACATGAAGCGCACAGCTGCCGGAATTCGTTGCAACAGTGGTGGGATTCAAACTTTTTAAATACCGGTTCTGTTGTGTTATTGACTTAAGTTTCCACTCAGTTCTGTGCTTTGAGCGGGAAGCACGGACCTCTCCCATTGGTTGATGCCATTTGACAGCCGGCTATAAAAGGCAGCTGTCAAACGGCATCAGCTGTTGCCGCTCCAGCTGGCTGCCGTGTTAGAGCGGCAGTAGCGGTAACCCTTTATTTCAAAATAAAGTGAGAGCTGAATCTTTGCCTTGGTCTCTGCCTGAGTGATTCTGCCGCTCTACAACTCTGGCAACGAGGGCGGGATCCTAAATAAAGGCAAGCCAGGAAAAAGGAAAAAGAGCGAAATCACTAGCCGAGAGCTGAAATCACTACAGAGTTGCTGTCACTGTTCGCGAAGCGCAGTCTCTAACTTGCCTCAGGAGAAGCAGCACAGCTGACAGAAAGATGACTTTGAATCCTGCATTCCCACCCTTCAGACCGACGTCAGAGACATGGGAATCATACAGGAACCAGTTTGACTGCTTTTTAGACGCTATAGACCTTTCAGAAATCTCTGACCATAGAAAAAAGTCTTACTTCCTAAGCTTTTGCGGAGCCATGGTATTTGACACTGCAACAGCATTACTGGCCCCACGATCTATTAAGACTATTCCCTGGTAGGAATTACAAGAAATTCTCTCAAATCATTACTCCCCTAAGCCTTCCAGAATTGCTAGACGCCATGCCTTCAGAAGGTGCATTCAGTCAGAGGGAGAAACCATTACTGACTATATGAGAACAGCTGCCTTACATTGTGGTTTCAGGGATTACCTCGAAGATATGCTGTTAGATCAGCTGGTATGTGGAGTTAGAGATCCCAAATTGCAAAGACGATTACTAGCTAAAGGGGATCTAACCTTAAAGCAAGCCATAGAGGAATCCCAGGCTGCTGAGCTATCAGCACTCACAGCAGCTGAAATACAGGGAAACCCAATCAGACTAAATAACCCAACAGTGCATTTTGATGAAGCCTCCACAGAGGAAGGTTTAGAAGAGGCTACTGAGATAAACCGCCTCAGACAGCCCAACGCAAATCAAAGGGAGTACAGGCAAGATACAAGCCAAACGCCACGAATACAGACTACCTGTTTAAGCTGTGGGGGCAACCATCTCAGGGCATCCTGCAGATTCAGGAATGTCACATGTTTAAGATGTCAAAAGAAGGGCCATTTGGCTAAAATATGTCAGGCAGGAAAGACTGTTAATCAGCCACAAAGGCCTCAGAAACCCATACAATATCCAAAATAAATTGAGAACTGCTTCACATACTACCAATCTAAGATACCTATAAACAATTCTAACAAAATTAGTGTTACTGTTTCTATAGAAGGTAGACCATGCAGAATGGAAGTAGACACCGGTTCTGCACTATCCATCATCTCGTGGGGCACCTTGAAGAAACTACTTCCCAGGGTAACAAGAAAGAAAATTCCAGACTGCAATCTAACACTACGGGACTACCAAGGCAGAACCATTCCTGTCATTGGAAAAGGCAAGTTTCTAATTCATTTTCAAGATTTTAAGGGTCACTTGCCTCTAGTGATAGTGGATGGCGCCCTCCCAAGCCTATTGGGACTAGACTGGTTCCCTGCCCTGGGCCTCCACATAGGTGGAATCCACGCCATTGCAAGTTCAGAAGTTGATTCCCTGTTCAGGGAATATGCTGACGTATTCAGCGAGGGCCTAGGCTGCTACGTGGGAACCCCAATATCTTTCAAGGTGGACTCCCAAGCAGTACCAATCCGTTTAAAACCCTGCAGAGTTCCTTTTGCAATTCATCCTAAATTTGACAAGGAACTAGACAAATTAATTAAACAGGGCATACTGCAACCTACAGACTTTTCAAAATGGGAGACCCCTATAGTGATGCCTCTAAAGAAGGATGGAAATTTAAGGATCTGCTCTGATTATAAATCTTCGATAAATAAATATTTACAAGTAAGCGCCTATCCATTCCCCATGGTACAACACCTATTCCATTCCCTTGAGCCTGGTTCCATTTTTGCAAAATTAGATATGTCCCAGGCGTATCAACAGTTCCCTGTTGATGACGAAACTGCTGAACTGCAAACAATAGTGACACACAGAGGGGCTTTCAAATGTACACGCCTACAATTTGGAGTTAGTGTTGCCCCTGGAATTTTCCAGTCCCTCATAGAAAGAATTTTGCAAGGGTTTCCAGGCGTTGTGCCATACTTCAATGACATCCTTGTATCTGCCACCAGTCAACAGCAATTACTACAAAGGGTCAGAAGTGTACTTGAACATTTTAGACAATCAGGTCTTAAACTACAGGGTTGTTTTTAGATCAACAGCCTATTATTTAATTGTATTTTAACTTTTGTATTGTTTGGGGTTGATTCGGCTGTACACCGCCCTGAGTCCCTAGGGAGAAGGGTGGTATATAAATGTTATAATAAATAAATAAATAAACTAAAAAGGGAGAAATGCACCATAGCCACTCCACAAGTGGAATTCTTAGGTTACAAAATTGACGCCAAAGGTATTCACCCAACGGAGTCAAAGGTCAAGGCCATTCATGACGCTCCCACTCCTACTAATAAAACAGAGCTTCAAGCTTTCCTGGGCCTCCTGAATTTCTATGCTTCGTTCCTACCCCATAAAGCTTCAATTGCCGAGCCTCTTCATAGGCTCTTAGACAAGAAATCGCCATGGCACTGGGGACCAAGGGAAAGTCTTGCTTTCAAGGAAGTCAAGTCACTGCTAACATCCAAAGCTGTATTAATTCAATTCAATAAGGACTTACCACTAGTTCTAGCAGCTGATGCTTCCCCCTTCGGAATTGGGGCCGTTCTGAGCCACAGACTGCCTAACGGTGCAGAAGCACCTATAGCCTTCTTTTCCAGGACACTGTCCTCCACTGAACACAACTATAGCCAGATTGATAAGGAGGCCTTGGCTGCAGTTCAGTAAAGAAATTCCATGAGTTTCTCTACGGTCATCACTTCGAACTCATAACTGACCACAAGCCACTGTTAGGTATTTTATCGGGCACTAAACAAACTCCCCAGATTTTATCCCCAAGGATGACCAGATGGACTGTTTTTCTGGCTGCATATTCATACACTCTAGTCCACCGTTCCGGAAAAAAGCTTTGCCATGCTGATGCCCTCAGCCGTTGCCCCCTGCCTGTTCCAGTCGAGGACCCAGCACCAGCGACTGCTGTCTTCCTCATTGAAGAACTCAGGCTGCCAGTCACTGCTTCTGACATTGCTGCCCATTCAGCCAAGGACCAGGTAATTTCCCAAGTCCTTGACTGGGTAGGGAGGGGGTGGCCTAAGTCTTATAGAGTCCAGTTACCTGATGGGCGTGTCTGGCGGCGCCACGTGGACCACTTGAGGAGACGTTGGAGCACTGTACCCAGAGGTCATCTAGACGGTCCCCAAACAGAAGCACCACCACCACCCGGAGAAACCAGCCTCCAGCCCACTGGGGATGACAGCCTACCTGAAGAAGAATCTGACCAAGGCCCTGACCCAACTCCAGACGTCCCAGCAGCATCACCTCCGATAGAAGCCATGCAGCAGGCAGAAGATAGCAACCCGGCACCATTTCCAACCAAGCCAAGAAGATCTGGACGAGTACGCAGGCACCCAACTTATTTACAGGACTACGCATGCTCCTCACTGGGAGGGAGGAGTGTTGTGTATTGATTTAAGTTTCCACTCAGGTCCATGCTTTGAGCGGGAAGCATGGATCTCTCCCATTGGTTGATGCCGTTTGACAGCTGTCTATAAAAGGCAGCTGTCAAACGGCATCAGCTGTTGCCGCTCCAGCTGGCTGCCATGTTAGAGTGGCAGTAGCGGTAACCCTTTATTTCAAAATAAAGTGAGAGCTGAATCTTTGCCTTGGTCTCTGCCTGAGTGATTCCACCGCTCTACAACAGGTTCTGTGGGCGTGGCTTGGTGGGAGTGGCAGGGGAAGGATACTGTAAAATCTCCAGTCAGAGGTGGTATTTCCTGGTTCTCTGAACTACTGAAAATTTCCGCTACTGGTTCTCCAGAACTGGTCAGAGCCTGCTAAATATCATCTCAAGTTGCAATCCATTTAACAGTGTTCTCTGAAGCAATAGAATCCACAGGGCTCTGTGGAAAACATCAAAATCTCCATGCCCAGGGGTCCATAGAGACCCTGGCCAACCCTGTAGAGGCCAGTGAAGAAGAGCGGACACTCTGTGAACCACAGAGAGACTGCAAATCTCTGTGAGAATGGAGAAAAACCTCTCAGACTGTTGATGAGTGATAGATGGCCATTATGAGCTGTCAGAAAGCTGGGGCAGCCAGACTGGAAAGTTAAAAGAAGATCATTGAGCTGTGTATTCACTCTAAGTGAGATTTCTCTGACCTCTGCTTCAAAAGCAAAGACTTGGCTCTCCCTCAAAACTGGATTTAATTGAGAGTGAGACTAAAGAAAAGAAGGTGGGATATAAACCTTCCACCTCCAGATTTGGTGGCAAAAAGGCACTTAGTCATTAATAAATGTTTATTATCTATATAATTAAGCAATATATACATCTCTGTATGTTTCAATTCTCCTCTTGTGTTGTAACTGTTTTCTATGTATAAGCACACCAGAGGTGCTATTCAACCGGTTCTCACCTATTCGGGAGAACCGATAGCAGTGATTTGCTTTGGGTCACAGAACTGGTAGTGACCCCTGGCTGCCATGCCCCCGAACTGGGTCACCTTGTCGCCCACTTGTTCTGTTCGCTCTCCTGGCTTTCCCAACCACATGGTGCCATGGCACAGTTCAGGCGGATGTCCCAGGGCTGCTGCACATGCGCACTGTGTGTGCAGCTGCTACACATGCAGTATGTATGTGCAACAGCCCCGAGACATCTGCCTGCCTGCCTGCCCTCCCGGAGCACATTTTCTGCTTTCTACCGGCTGACGCGCCTCTTCCAGCCCAACCTGGCCCAGCCAGCCAGCAGGTGGGTGGGCGGATGTCCCAGGGCTTCTCCTTTGTCCTGCAGCAGCTGGTCCTCCTGGCCTGAGAAGGTAAGGATGATGGCAGGGGATAGCCACCTCTCCCTCTCTCTCTCTCTCTCTGTGTCTCCCTCAAAGCCGCAGCTGGACTTTCCTTGGTGCTCCTTGCTATTTTCATTTCATTTCTATTTTCATTTCTTCTTTTTGGAATCCAGACTGGCTGAACAAGGATCGCCAGCTGCGCTGGAAGCATCTCTTTGGTCGACCCATCTCCCCCTCCCCCTCTTGCAACTGGTAGCCATGGCAGGGCTGGGAGGATGGCATGCACACCCGAGGAGGAGAAGGAGGAGGAGAAGGGTCACCTGAAGGGATACTTCCAGCACGGCTGGTGATCCTTGTTCAGCCAGTCTTGATTCCAAAAAGAAAAAAAGGAAAGGAAAGCCCAGCCACAGCTTTGAGGGAGACACACACACACACACACACACACATACACACAGAGTGAGGGGGGAGAGGGAAAGATAGGGAAGAGTGCTTGGCCAGCCCTGGCTTTGAGAGAGAGATAGAGGGAAAAAGAGGGAAGAGAGAGGAAGGGAGGACAAGAAAGAAAAGAAAAGAAAGAGAAAAGAGAAAGAAGAAAAAAGAGGTCTGGGGGCGTTTGTGCAAAGTGCTGTGGCAGGTGATCCTTATTCAGCCAGTCTTGATTCCAAAAAGGAAAAAGGAAAAGGAAAGCCCAGCTGTGGCTTTGAGGGAGAGAGACACACACACATACACACACACAGAGTGGGGGAGAGAGAAGGGAAGATAGGGAAGAGTGCTTGGCCAGCCCTGGCTTTGAGAGAGAAAGGGAAAAAGGGGGAAAGAGAAAAAGAGGGAATGAGAGTGGAAGAGAGAAAGGTCTTCTAGTCCAAACCCTCTGCTCAGGCAGGAAAACTGAGGATGCCAAGTCTGAGTGGAGGGCCAGGCAAAGGTGTCAGAATAATCTTTGGAGGGGACCCTATACCAGGGGTCTCCAACCTTAGCATCTTTAAGACTTCTGGACTTCAACTCCCAGAATTCCTCCCAGAATTTTGGGAGTTGAAGTCTACAAGTCTTAAAGTTGCCTGTCCTATACCATTTCAGAGAAATGCTTGTCCTGTCTCTTCTTGAAAACCTCCAGTGTTGGAGCGTCCAGAACTTCTGGAGACAAGCAGTTCCACTCGTTAATTGTTCTCACTGTCAGGAAATTTCTCCTTAGTTTTAGGTTGCTTCTTCTTTGTTCAGTTTTGATCCATTGCTTCTTGTTTTGCCTTCTGCTGCTTTGGAAAATACATTGCCCCCCCCTTTCTTTGTGGCAACCCCTCAAAACCCTGTTTTGTGACCTGCCTATCACACTCTTGGACAAAGCATGTGAGCCATTTCCTCCTTTCAGTGGTCCATAAAAGTACATCTATAGTATGTGGATGCAGATAATAAAGTTGAAAAAAGTGAAATTTTTTACAGAACTATAGATACATTGAGGCTGGGGATAACAAGGAGTGGCTGGGAAGGAAGGGACTGGGCGAAATGCCCCTTGAGATGAGTGATGTTGGGTTGGCCATGCCCACCAAGCCACCTGACTACCAAGCCATGCCCACCCAGCCACATGACCACCAAGCCACACCCACCAAGTAAGCTACGCCCACAGAACCGGTAGTAAAAAAATTTGAATTCCACCACTGAAGCACACTAGAAAGAACAGATTTGAGACCATATCTCATGCTTGAGGTCATATCACCATGATGGAGAAGGGACGAGATTTAGAATGGAACAATCAATATCTTTTCAGTGTCTGTCCAACTGTATCATTCATAGAATGGCACTGAATAATGAATGTTATTCTGACCCATTTGAAAACTTCATCCTCCTGCATTCCTTTATATAATTTTATCCTGAAAAACTTCATTGAATAGGGAAGAATAAAAATGGCCACATAATGCGGTCACACACTACCTGTAAAGTTTATAGTTCTGGAAAGAACTATAAAAGTGCTGATCTTTTGCATGAAGCATTGGCTAGTTTAAAAGCTATTTTTGATTTAGGCAGAATTGCTTCCTGTCAGCTCTACTATTAGGCAGAATCTAATAACTCAGATAGAGTAATATGTGATACACGAGACAGAAAATTATTTAATGTGTTATCGTAGAATGTTTACTACCAGCAAAGATGCCTCTAGACAAGATGGGCCACACAAATCTAATGAATAAATAAATAAAATAAAGAAGACATAATGGTGGGATGTTCTGCCTCTAGTGCCAAAATAATATAGCCAGTAGGGGTACTCTGCTCTTCAACTAAGGGAAGGAAAGTGTCATTGAATACAATACCTCAAAGCAAGAAAATGGTTAGGTTTAGCCTTATTAGATTCCATAACTGGAAGGATTTCAAAGGTTTATTGCCTGAGAATAAGTAAACAGTTCCTCCCTTCTTTTTCCTTGTTTTTCCAGCTAATATAGTGTGATATATATTTGTAAGAAATAGTTTTTTCCAAACATTTAGTGCTAACTTCAGTGAGAAATGATCACCCTGCTGGATTCTTATAAGAAGAATGGAATTCAGAGAAGTGTTTTGATTCACCATCTTTCACACCACTGGGGGAAAAAAAAAAGGTGGGGTTTTTTTCAATTGTGTTCGGTTGGAAATATTTATTTTACTGTAGCTCTAGAGCTGATTTGCATTTCCTCCTGTGTGAAAAGCAAGGCTGAAGACCACAACTATATTAGGTCCCCTTAAATTTTCCCAATAATGCAGACCAGATGTTGAATACATGCTAATAATGGAAGGTTCTATGGAGTCAGGGATAGGAGATCCATAATCAGATCTTCTCCAAAATTGAAAGTATCTTACCAGTTCTAACTTTTCAGGGTAGAATAAAACAGAATAGAATAGAATGGAGTGCAGTGGAGTGGAGTGGAGTGAAGTGGAATGGAGTGGAATGGAGTACAGTAGAGTAGAGTAGAGTAGAGTAGAGTAGAGTAGAGTAGAGTAGAGTAGAGTAGAGTAGAGTAGAGTAGAGTAGAGTAGAGTAGAGTAGAGTAGAATAACTTGGCCATGTGTGATTAGACACAAAGGAATTTGTCTCTGATGCAGAAGCTCTCAGTGTACATGTAAAGCAACAGAACAATCATCATCATCATCATTATAGCACCAATAAGAGAGGGTAGTAAAGAAAATAATAATAAGAATGCTACAGCCATACATCATGAGTAAATGTACATAGATATTAGACAGAACTGTGAAAATTAGGTATTCAGCAGAGTGAGTGATGGCACGAAAAAGAGACTGTACCTGGGTCTAGCTGTTTTGGCATGCAATGTCCTATAGCAGCATCCTAAGGCAAAGAGTTTTAAACAATTTATGTCTAAGATATGAGGGGTATGTAGACATTTTCTCATCCCTCCTTCTGACCCATACAAAATACAGCTCTTCTTTGCAAGGCAGGCTGGTTGCAACTGTTCTTTTTGCAGTTCTAACCATTCCAACCACCAGGAGTCTGTACCTGTCCCTATTTGTTTCCTGTACCAAACCAGGCATTTATAGAATTAAAATAACAGACTCAATAATTCCTCTGTAAAATGGGTCCTGGGACAGTCAGAAATTCCTGAGTTGACGCAGGAAGAAGATTCTTTGTTGTGTTTTTTAAATGATGGTTCTGATATTAGGTGCCCATTTCAAATCCTGGGAGATTATAGAACCCCAAAACTTGAAGGTTTTTATTGTTGATACTTGCTGTCAAATATAGTAAGAGATGGTAAAATAGAAGGGCTCCTCCTACAATTCATCTCTATGGTTTTCAGCATGTTCACCTCCAGATTATTTCAGCTGCAACATAGAGCTAGTTGTTCAACCTCCTGTCTATGTGCAAACTCATCACTGTCTCAAAAAAGACCAATGACTGTTCTATCATCTACAGACTTCAGTACTTTAACAGAGGAATCCCTAAAGATGCAATCATAGGTATAGAGACAAGCAATGGAGAAGGCACGCAGCCCAAGTAGCACCTGAGCTGATTGCTGGGCATTATATGTAATCTTCACCTAGCTTCACCTGTTGCTTTTTATCTATCAAAAAGCTAATGATCCATCTACAAGTATGGAAGGCACCTCTATTCTTCCATTTGTCACTTCCATTCTAACTAACTAATTAAATTATTTCTGATTTGTTTGTTTGTTTTAAAAAAATAACATATCAATTTTCTTTAATCATGTAAAGAGACATACCAAAATCAAGAGCACAACATAGTAAATGGTGGCCCAAAATTTATTGAAAACAAATGGAACATAAATCTTTAACCAGCTGATTTATAAGCTGTAATTTCTCAGAAATTCAGTTCACAGATCTGGGATAAGCTATAGTTTGATTAAAATATAGTTTGTTTTATTTATTTTTTAAAAAAATATATAAATTACTAAATTCATACAAATAGAGCTATCAAGCCCACCTTATTGAACACTCTTTCCACATAAATTTATGCAGCCCCAGCCTTGTTGCAATTCTATAAACAAGTTAAAGCTTTGTTATTCCAATATGCTTCTGGCACTGGTTGGTTGATTATGAAAGCCTGTCCTGGATTTTATCATGGATTTTCTTTTCTAGTTAACTTTATTTCATCATCATCATTATTATTATTATTATTATTATTATTTCATCTAGTATACCCTCCAGACTTCTGTGGGACTGGGGTGGGTTATAACTACTGTAAAATGAATGAATAGTGGTTTACAAACTCCAATAACTAGTCTTAAATATTGAGCTAAGCTGTAAAAGCAATAGAAGATAATATAACGTATGTCATAAAAGCACAACCTACAGGTAAAACTCGAAAAATTAGAATATCATGTAAAAGTTCATTTATTTCATTAGATGAAACTAATATATGAGATAGACTCATTACATGCAAAGCAAGATAGTTCAAGCCATGATGTGTCATAATTGAGATGAGTATGGCTTACAGCTCATGAAAACCCCAAATCCACAATCTCAGAAAATTAGAATATTGTGAAAAGGTTCAATATTCTAAGCTCAAAGTGTCCCACTCTAATCAGCTAGTTAAACCATAACACCTGCAAAGAGTTCCTGAGCATTTATATGGTCTCTCAGTCTGGTCCAGTAGAATCACAATCATGGGAAAGACTGCTGACCTGACAGTTGTGCAGAAAACCATCATTGACATCCTCCATAAGGAGGGAAAGCCTCAAAAGGTAATTGCAAAAGAAGTTGGACGTTCCCAAAGTGCTGTATCAAAGCACATTAATAAAAAGTTATGTGGAAGGGAAAAGTGTGGAAGAAAAAGGTGCACAAGCAGCAGGGATGACCGCAGCCTGGAGAGGATTGTCAGGAAAAGGCCATTCAAAAGTGTTGGGGACTTTCACAAGGAGTGGACTGAGGCTGGAGTCAGTGCATCAAGAGCCACCACACACAGACGGATCCTGGACATGGGCTTCAAATGTCATATTCCTCTTGTCAAGCCACTCCTGAACAACAAACAATGTCAGAAACGTCTTACCTGGGTTAAAGGAAAACAGAACTGGTCTGTTGCTCAGTGGTCCAAAGTCCTGACCTGAACCCCATAGAGAATCTATGGGGCATTGCCAAGAGAAAGATGAAAGACATGAGACCGAACTATGCTGAAGAGCTGAAGGCCATTATTGAAGCATCCTGGTCTTCCACAACACCTCAGCAGTGCCACAGGCTGATAGCTTTCATGCCGTGCCGCATTGAGGCAGTAAGTGCTGCAAAAGGGGCCCAAACCAAGTACTGAGTACATATGCATGCTTATACTTTTCAGAGGTCCGATATTGTTCTATGTACAATCCTTGTTTTATTGATTGCATGTAATATTTTAATTTTCTGAGATTGTGGATTTAGGGTTTTCATGAACTGTAAGCCATAATCATCACAATTATGACAAATCATGGCTTGAACTATCTTACTTTGCATGTAATAAGTCTATCTCATATATTGGTTTCACCTTTTAAGTTGCATTACTGACATAAATGAACTTTTGCATAATATTCTAATTTTTTGAGTTTCACCTGTACATTAAGGCTTAGCATGATGTGGAACCAGTCATAGAATCAACACAACAGAGAAGATCTTAATGTGTTCTAATTTCCTGGGTTATCAAGGTCACCCTTATGAACAAGAGAAGGTATTACTTTAATCCTTAGCTCATGTCACCTGCCAGCATGAAGGTAGATATGCCTGTTCAAAAATTTTATTTAAATCCCCTACACTAGTAGCTTTGTTAATGTAGCAAATAAAACCTGCCAGATATTGATTTAGCCTGAGATTTGGATCATATTTAAAGCTCTCACACATCTCTCTCTCTCTTCTTTCCGCCCCTTATCCAGTATGCCAGATAACAAATGCTACACAGCTGCACATTTTAGATGCCACTACGTGCACTTTTTAATTTAAAAATATATTGGCTTTGCCATTAGAACATTGGTATATCTGCAATAAATGAGCCCAGTGCTGAAGAGATAGGACACCATTTGTTTAGTTATCTTACAATAGATGATTTCTGTTATCGTTAGTATGTTGATTATTGTAATTATTAAAAGAGAGATGGCTGAGAGAAAAGTAGTGCAAAAGAGAAATGTGGGAATTAAGAGATAATAGTAAAAGATAATAATAGTCTCCTTTGTTCCTCTTTTTCTCACTTGACATCCTTCCCTACATACTAAATTTCAGCTTAATTCTAGAGTCAATCTCACATTTGCTAACCCCCACTCCCACCAATTGAAAAAATTATTTATTCTCTGCATGCTTGCAATTACGCAATACAAACATAAGCCAAGAATCGTTAACAATATTCTATGCATGTTTTCTATAATCCCTAGACTTGTCGTAGATTTTCATGGGTACAGGTATGCAGGTCTTGGTATGTTCGGGTCTTTTCTCATGTAAGATTGAGACTATCTGGGCAATGTTTCGACGAGATCTCACTCGCCATCTTCAGGCTGGTGCTTTCGGCTTTGTGCTCATACGAGCAAAGTGTGATCTGAGCTGCTGTCTCCCTATATATACTAGTGGGGAGGTTGGCTGTGTTGTCATTTCTTGATTGGTTGATGGAGTTGATGTTTGCAGATTGGCTGGCTTTTTCTTAAGAACATGTGTGGCTGAGGTATTGGCTATGTTTAGGGCATCTGGATGATTTTTCTCTGGGAATGAGAAACTCCTCCATAACATGAACAAACAGGTCAATGCCTCCTGCCTTCCAGACATTTGGAAACTAGCCCTTATCAACAAATGAGTCCCAGCCACGAAAACCAACACTGGACCCAAAACAACACATGATGCCACCACCAATCTCCCTCACCAGACTCAAACCCAAACCCACCCCATAGATGAAAGGCAACCACCATTCAGAAATCAGCCCATTACCCAGGTCATTATGACCCAGGAGGTTATAGCACAGGACCCAGGAGGTCACAAGATTAGAACTCAGAAGGTCATCACACAGCCCATTACCCAGGTCATTATGACCCAGGAGATTACAGCACAAGACCCAAGAGGTCACAAGATTAGAACTCAGAAGGTAATCACACAGCCCATTACCCAAGTCATTACAACACAGGAGGCTGATAAACACACAGCCAATACCTCAGCCACACATGTTCTTAAGAAAAAGCCAGCCAATCTGCAAACATCAACTCCATCAACCAATCAAGAAATGACAACACAGCCAACCTCCCCACCAGTATATATAGGGAGACAGCAGCTCAGATCACACTTTGCTCACACAAACACAAAGTCAAAAGCACGAGCCTGAAGATGGCAAGTGAGATCTCGTCGAAACATTGCCCAGATAGTCTCAATCTTACATGGGAAAAGACCCGAACACGTCAAGATCTGCATACCTGTACCCATGAAAAACTACAAAAACAAATATGTGTGTGTGTGTGTGTGTGTTAGGTTTTGATATATATAAAAGAGATGCAGAATAGAATAGAATAGAATAGAATAGAATAGAATAGAATAGAATAGAATAGAATTCTTTATTGGCCAAGTGTGATTGGACACCCAAGGAATTTGTCTTCAGTGCATAAATTCTCGATACATAGAAAGTACATTAATCAAGAATCATAAAATAAACTAGTGATAGTCATAGGATACTAAATAAGCAATCAAAATCATATTAGGAAACTAAATAAAACAATATAATGGTAAAGAGACAACAACAAGGTTATAGTCATAAGTAGAAAGAGATAGGTAATATATACACATGAACAAACAGGTAGCATTCTGCACAGATGGATTGAGAGTCATATCTCTTGTACCATTTCCTGATCTCAGAAACTCAGATGCTACTCTTGTTATCCCCAGGTTCTCAATTCCTAGAGTACTCTAAATTCCCATAACTGGATCAGTGATGGAGTTAAGGCATTGTGGGAACATTTAAAACTGGATTAATTGATCCAGCAAACTAAACATCAAATCCAAATAAAAAAGAGTCCAGGAACATATAGGAGTCAACTAACTCCGCTCAATTGCCAAACTCAGTCTGTTTATTCATTTTTGATTTATATTTACAAGGCTGTCATCCTATTCACTGCCATTCTGGGTGCAGGGTGATCTAATTTGCACGCCTAGCTTGGCAGTAAGCAAAAAACACAGAGGAAAAGCAATGGCAAAGTAACCGTTATGGTATTCACTGCCAAGGCTAGACAGCACAGAATGTAATTGCCGAAAGGGATAGGCTGCAATAACAACACCATGTCCTTTGCTGCCCGTCTGGCCAATTGGAAAAAACTATAATGTAGGAAGCTTTGCCAGTTTATGGGGGGAAATAAATGTTGTTAAAAATGAATGTTATGCTAAGGTTGCTGTATGTTATTCAAGACATTCTGATTTTATGCTAAGGTTGGATGGATAAAATATTGAGAAAGTTTTTTTTATCTGATGGGCACACCCCTAAGTTTTCCTAATTAAAGTTATGATCATGTAAAGATGGAGGGGGGTTAATTCCCCCAATTTTCAATTATACCACTGAACTTATTTGTTGATTGCTATTGCTTCCTGGAATTCAAGGGCTTTATTTCAAAAGTTATAATGGGTTTGACTAGAAAGCTATTATCTTGTCTCTTCAATATCTTGGCAGAGTCACAGCTTCAGTTTTAGTTGTGATTCAGTTGCTTTTTTCCCAAATTACAAGCTGTAAAACATATTTGGAACAGAAGAGTTAAACATTATATGAGCTCCTGTTTAAGGATGGGTTTATGAGACAATCCAGGGTTTAAGACTGCTGGCAAATCATTATTCTGGAGTTCATGGATCCCCTCAAAAGGCATTAATATTGGCAGTAAGACTAGCTTATTGCTATTTTTTTCCCCAAAATATGTGAAACAGTTCGGACTAGCAATGCCAATGATGATGTTGATGATGTTATGCAGTCACGTCTGACTTTTGATGATTTTATGGGCCAGGTCTCTCCACATCTTCCAATCTTGCACTATTTCTTTGAGTTTTTCTATGGTCTGGTTTGACGGTATCCAGCCACCTTAACAAATAACAGATAATCAGAGTTGGAAGGGACCTTGCCAACCCCCCCGCCCAAGCGGGAGATCCTTCTAACAAATGGCAGTCCAATCTCTTCTTGAAGGTCTTAAGTGGAGATCTTGTTCTTTGCTGGCCTGGTTTCCTTTTACTGCTAACTCTTCCAAGCATAATTGCTTTCTTCAAAGAATTCCCCTGCCTGACATGGCCAAAATAAGTGAGATAGTTTTGTGATTTTGTCTTCCAGTGACAAGTTAGGTGTTATGCACTCCAGTATTTGCTTGACAGTCACCTTCACTGTCCAAGGAATATGCAGGAGCCTTCTCCAGTCAATTTTAGTCAATTCAGCTCAAATGAGTCAATTTTCTTCCTGTCTTCCTTTTTTAGCATCCAACTGTCACAACCATAGATAGCTATGGGGAACGCAGTAGAGTAGACTAGCCTACATTTGGTTGCCAAGCTGATGTATACATGCAATTAAAAGATGACTTCACTTGGCCCTGATGAAATAGCCATGCCTAAAGTTCCTAAATTAATATTAACTGTTAGAAACCAATGCAATTTGGGGGGGGGGGGTATTTACAATTTTAAAAACTGCATGGATGAAGCCATAAATCGCAGGTAGTTTGCAATAATAAAATTGAATAAGTATATTTTAAATAATCACTCAGAAAAAGAACTTTCATTTCTTTTTGCAACAGGAAAATATGAGATTAGATATGTGATTTGCATATGTGGTTTGCATAAGACGGGTGAGATTCTACCGGTTCTCACCAATTCTATAGAACCCCTTGTTAATTTTCTTGTTAATTTTCTAAGCAGTTCGGAGAATGGGTAGTCAGAATAAATCTCCTTGGCAGTATGCCTAGACTTACTGTCTCCGAAGGAGGTTTTTTTTTTTACTTTCGTAAAGAGGAAGGGTTATTTTAAGCTTTTTACACTGCTGTTGGGAGGAGATACTCCCCAGCTACATGCAACAATCAGTGCTTTGAAGAAATAATTCAATAACCGGAAAGGAGCTTTTAATGACAAGGAACCAAGATGAGTGACATTTAGCAAGTCTTCTTGGCTAGCTAGAAAGATTGACATTCAAATGTGAGTTTACAAACCCTTTCTGAGTTTTGGTCTAAAACTGTTTTTTGGTGAAGTTTAATTCTGTTCTTGGTGATGTTTAATCCTGTGTTTATTGATGGGATAATTTTCCCTACTCAGCTTTGTTTGGAAGGAAAAAGGTTAATCTCTGTTCCTAAAAATAATCTGGCTAGTTCCTGTGTCTATTTGTTTAGGTAATTGGTTTAACAATCAACAGCTACTGTTGTGATTTAATTATTTGTATTGTGTTTGAATTTGTTCCTGCCTCATGGTTTCTTCTTCTATCTGGGGAGGGAGGGGGTCTTCCTTTAATGCTTTAGTGGTATCTGGCACTGTCCTTTTGGGGTGTACTTCCAAGAGGCAGGATGCAAGCTTGGCACTGATTTTTTACTGCCTTTCTGGGGGGCATGTGACCTTTCCTTAAATTGGGATGATGTCCTTAGGATATCTTGTGAGGTGGGTGAGACCAGTTGGTATCTTTAAGTGGTGCAAATGGTTCTAGGGATAGCTTTTCCTGGGTGTGCTCCTTCTGGAGAGCTTAAATGACCTCTTTGCTAAAGGGTTTCACTTTATGAGCAAGAGTTGGCTGCTGATAGTTATCATTGCATTTTAACTATTTTAATTCCCCAAGGTTCTCTGGTACCCTGGCCTGATTTGTAACTCTGGCTTGAAGGTAATTTTAATCTAATGATTGGTATTTAGGGCAGCTTTTTGCAACCAAAGAAGCTTTTTGTATTTTTGTATGGGTAATCCTTGACTTACAACAGTTCATTTAGTGACCATTCAAAGTTACAATGGCACTGAAAAAAGTGACTTATTGCCATTTTTCACACTTACAACCATTGCAGCATCCCCACAGTCACGAGAAACCTGGTGAGGAGAAGTGCCCCTCGACGTGAGTGACATCGAGTTGGCCACACCCACCCAGTCACATGACCACCAAGTCATACCCACCAAGCCACACTGACAAAATCCATTGTTAAAGATTTTGAATCCTACCCCTTATTTAAGATATACAAATTAGTGTTTTCCACCTCTATATAATTTATGTAATTAATATGCAGAAGAAGAAAAAATGTTTTTGTATTTGAGAAGAAGCAAAATAATTTTAGCAAAGAAAAAAAAACATACTGAGTGAGATGTTTATATGCATGGAACTAATGCTGTAACTAGCTAGTACTAATCTAAATGTCCTCAGGGAAATCTGACAAGTTCTTTAACAATTGTTTTATGATGGTTTTAAGGTTGCTGTATTTTTCTTTCTACTATTAAAAAAACATTAATTGAAACTCAAAAAGTTGTTTTGATGCCTGGCTGTGTAGAAGAATGTGAACATGCTGGTTCTCTGTGCGTGTAGCCTTTTTCTTACCATCATCCTGACAGCTCAGAGAAAGGAACAGCTGCTGTTCTGGAAAAGTAATTAGAGAGTGAAATTTTAATGCAGTTAGGAAGACCCTCCTGGCTGTCAAGGGGTCAAAATCCAATGGATTATACACATTCTGCACAGATGAAATTAAACAAAGTTGCTCCTTAAATGGAGAGAAATGATGGTACAAATTAATGCCTCATTAGCTTCCATCCTAATCCACTAAGTCAGAGCATTATCTATAAATTAGCCAGTGCCGGAGTTTGGGGGAAAATATGCCATAATCATGGAGTGCTCCAACTCTATTACCTGAGTATCTTGCCTGTAGTTTTTGTTGGTTTAATGTACCTCTTTTCAAAGTTCTTCCACGACACTGTTAGTTTTACAGTACCAAGGCAAATATGTTTTAATCAAATCAAATAACCAAGAAGTTTCCCAAGTTTCATCAGAGTCAGACTATTGATTCCCTTACTCTAAATGCAGTTTTAGAGCTATTGATTCTTTTGTAGCCTTTGATCTAAAGTTTGTACTTGCCCTTGAGCTTGGCCATCCAGTGTCCTTTTCTTGGGAGTTCACATAGGCAGACTTGCTGTCTCACAGTGCTGAGATCAGTCCAGGTTTTGCTTGGCTTCTACATCCATTTCGTTTCAATCTTTTTTAAATCTTTATTTCCAGGATCAGAATCATAATTTCCTTTTATGTTTTACCTTGTTGACTTTGAGAGATTTGTGGCCCTTGGCCAAGGCCCTAACTATTGTGGCCAATATTTTAGTGATAAAGGTTTATACGTAACATTTCTGGGGAGCCTGAGTACCATAATGGGTAAGTTGTATTTATCCTGCATATTTGGGAGGATTCCTCATTTCAGGGTTAAATATTCAAAACACTTCAGATTTATTTTATTTCACCAGCTATTATATTTACATATCATCTTTCCTCCTGTCTAAGCACTCAAGATTTCTTCTTCTTCTTCTTCTTCTTCTTCTTCTTCTTCTTCTTCTTCTTCTTCTTCTTCTTCTTCTTCTTCTTCTTCTTCTTCTTCTTCTTCTTCTTCTTCTTCTTCTTCTTCTTCTTCTTCTTCTTCTTCTTCTTCTTCTTCTTTCTTCTTCTTTCTTCTTCTTCTTCTTCCCCCCTTTGAGTTAATGTTCACTTTTGATGACTGCCTGGAATAGCCCCAGCAGTTTTCCTAGCAAGATATAAAAATGTTTGTCATTACCTGCTTCCTAGTGCTGAGAGAAAGTGATTGGCTCAAGGTCATCTACCTGGCTTTGTGTTTAAAGCAGGACTAGAACTTACAGACTCCTAGTTTCTGGCCTAGTGCTTTAATTTCTAGACTAAACTGGCTTATAACACTTAAAGTGAATATATAATTTATATCAAGATGAAAGAAATGTTCTTAAATATTGAACGGTTGACAGTTAAAAGATTTGAAAAATATGCATTTTTCCATTTCCTAAGTACTGGGATAGTAGAAATTAAATGCTAATTACTTTGGAGAGCATTATATATTCTGAGAGCCCACAGGAGAAAGAATAATCTAGTTAGTATATCAGATAGTTTCTGGCAGTGAGACTATGTTCACCAAGTCCTCTCCTGCTGACTTAATAACTGGGAGTATTCATAGCAGGAAAGGAGGTTCTTCAGATCATCATTGCTACTTACAGCTTTAAAGGTCACCACCAAAATCTTAAATCATGTAACAGGTTGCCAGGACAAATTATTCAAGAAAGACATCAAGTCCTGCACCCCACACTGTTTAGCAAACTTGCAATTGCAACTTCCAGATACTTTTCAGAGATGGTTTTCATGAAAAGCACATTGTAATTATCAAGAGGGATTGTAGCTATGATTGTCAGCCCCACCAGTTAAACCAAAACCAGAAAATAAAGTCTACAAAAAAAATCTAGACCTGTATTAGAAATATACTGTATTGAAATTGGCTAAAATAACAGGAATTTGAAAGTTTGTGTTTAACTCTCCTCTTCTTCTACCCAAGTGAATTAGGGATGTGTTTGACTAAATCACTTTCAAATATTATCTTGCTTCCTAGAATACAAAAAAATGTTTGAGTCCTCTTTGTCTAAATACAAGGTTCTTCTAGTTCCTGCCTATTTATGTCAAGATCATTTATTTATTTATTTATTTTATTTTTATTTGTCAATTGCTTACAAGATAATAGGTATAAGTAAAAACATAGTTATGAATACATGAATACAGATAAGAAATATATATATATATATATATATATATATATACTTTGTATTACAACACATATATATATATATATATATATATATATAGAGAGAGAGAGAGAGAGAGAGGTGGGGGGGAGGGAGGGGGGGAGGGAAAGATAAGAAACATTAGGACAGGGACAGTAGGCACATTGGTGTGCTTATACACAGCCCCTACAGACCTCTTAGGAAAGGGGTGAGATCAATAGTAGACAGTCTAAGGTTAAAGTTTTGGGGGTTTGGGAAAAAAAACCACAGAGTCAGGTAGAGTATTCCAGACATTGACAGCTCTGTTGCTAAAGTCGTATTTCCTGCAATCAAGTTTGGTGTGATTAACCTTGAGTTTGTATCTATTGTTTGCTCTAGTGTTGTTATGATTGAAGCTGAAGTATTCATTGACAGGTAGGACATTGCGATGTATGATTTAAACATCACTGTTTACACGGTGTGGATTTTTTTTGCCAAGTCTGACTGAAAAAGTTAGGCAGATTTATAGTTGGCCCCCTACCAATAATTATGCAAACATGCTTTTCCTCACAACTGCCACTTATGAATCTAACAACAACTGGGTGATCAAGAAGAATGATCAAACTATGGAGCTGCTGTTCCTAGGGACTGCGAGCCCATCTAAAATAGGCTTCACTTCACCTCCCAAGCATACTTTGCTTCTTACCAATTTTACTTCTATTTTATCTGGAATTAATTTCAATGTTTTAGTCCTCATCCAGCAAATTATTAAGATTAGGCAATTTTCAGTAGTACTAATTACTTCCTTGAAGTTAGTTGGTAGAGAGCAGAGGAGTTAAAAGCCATCAGCATATTAATATTACTTCACTCTAAAGCTCTGAATTATTTTACCCAACAGTGGTTAGATAATAATCAGCATAGGGAACAAAATGGAATCCATGGACCACCATAAGTAAATTACTCGCAGGTTAAACAGTAGTCCTCTAACTAAGTTTTCTACACATGACTCAATAGAAAGGACCAGAACTATTGCACAATATTGCTTCAATGTTCAACTCAGACAATGGTTCAAAAAGATACCATTATCAATTGCATAAAAAACCATTAGTTCAGGAGAACAGGAAAGGTTGCATCTAGTTTCCAACATTGATCATCCACTGAGGTAAACCAATAGTCTCAGTACCATGCTCCAGGTAAGATCCCAGTTAATGTTTTATGTAAAGAGTTTCATGCAAAGGTATTCAAAGCTACAAGTTTATACTGCTTTTTTCACCGTCTGATTGTGCTCTACCTCCTTTCTTAATACCCATGTGAATTAGGGAGGTTTCTGAGCCACTTCCCTATACTTTCTGCTTGTTCTGTTTTTAAGATATGCTTTTCTTCTTCTTGCTTTGGGGACAGTTCTTATCTATTTCCACCAACTTGACCTTTCCTACACTCTACATTATACTACATTCAAAAAGGCATAGATCTATATTCTTAATTAATCACAACCTTAACTAGTCAGGAGAAACAAACTCATCAGCCCTCAAAGCCATCCATAGGATCAAGATCTATGACCTGGAAAGAGCCGTATGTGTGGATAAGCAATTACTAAGGTTCTTTCCCTATAACCTGTCTCCAAAGCAAAGTCTCCACGTCTAGGCAAATCAAATCAATGTTGCCTGCAGAGAATGATAATGTTCACCAGGAATCACAGCTTATTCTAACTCTTGATGGAGATGACACAAAGTACACAAGAGGATCCTTAAAAAAATGAGCCCCTGGGTTTGCTCGGTGGTATTCCAGCCTTCTGTCTGTTTGCTTCATTTTTATTAGCAGCTTGATAATTCAAACAGCTGTTTTCCTTCTACTGAAAGGAAGAGGCTGCTGTCAACTTTCTGAGCTATGCACCTACTTGAATCAGGGCTTCAACACACCAGATGCTGCCAAACAACCCTTTATTGAGTACATAGCATTGGCACTTAGTGAAGTGAAACTAGCTCTATGAGACTTCCACACTTCAGTATCATAAGAAGGCTAGAACCCCTGCTCCCTTCAGGTGTTCCAAGTCATGCTGGTCAACCCTTAGTAACTTCTCCCTTGGTTTGGTCTCAGCAGCTCTTCATCATTACAGCCTTGATCCCCATGCTGGTCTGACTATTGTTATGTCCAGCTAGGTAAGGCACCACACACCCCAACAACCCCTTCCATGTTTCATTCCTCATCCCCCTCCGTGCTTCCCCAATCCATCCCCAAGTATTGCAAAAAAAAAAAATGGAGTGCAAGTAAGCCTAGCTTCATCCATGCCATTTTGGAGGTTGACAGCTGCTTAAAGTGATTATCTGGATCATCAATAGTACCATCAGTAGATGAAACAAGAAATTCCCCAACCATCCCTGTGAAGTTTGTAGTTAAAACTGATCAGAGAATCATCTGTTGGTGACAATGGGAGGGTGCATGATTAGTGCTTGCCCCTGGCTACATTTTGAGAATGGCATTGGCAAGGACAATTGCAGATCAGCTCATAATAGTTTCTGAGCAAGCAAATATGGTGTGTCTATGGAAGGGATTACAGCTTAAGGAAAAGGCACATTTGAAAGTATTAAAATTTATTTACATTTTTGCAATTAACTGTCTTGGGACCAGGATATTCTAATGATGAATATCTATCTTCCCATCTTCATGATAGAAACCAGAATCTGAACTTTGGATATATCATCTTGTTTTAGTTTTTGTTTGTTTTCTTCTGGAGATTATAATGTTGTAGAACATTTGCACTGTTTTGAATTTACAACTCCAAAACTAGAGACCAGAGGATAGTCTAAGCCCAGTTTTCAACATCTTTCATCAACCAAGAATGGAGGTTGTTTGCATTCTTCTCAACCAATGCAATGCAATCAAACTCATAATACTTTCCATCCTTTTCTTTACCATAGTATAGATAATTCATGTTATACTGTACATGAATTACAGAAGTTCCTTCTGTTCCCATATTTGACTTGCCATATTATACATTTGAGTTTGAGTATGCATGTGAAAATTATGATATGTGAAAATACTCAACTTAAAAGATGGATATTAATACTTGGAAATTAATCCATAAATTCATATCATGCTGTCATATATTTTATTACTTACAGTTTACCACCATAACACAATCAGAAGGAAGGTAGTAACAGCCAAATGAATAAAAATCTTTGGGCATTTTTCTTGTACAGTTCCAGTAGTATCTCTCTGGAGAAAGCTCAAATAAGGATCTGTACAGTTCCATGGACATAAAAGGTAAAGTCAACACATAAACCCACATTTCTACTTTTGCTCATTGTAACGCTATTCAAAGATAAAACCTTGAAATAATGTCTGAGGATGGCAAGCTTTAAACACACACAAAACACATACACATTTTTCTCTAAAAGACAATAATGCATACATTGTTACAGGGCTTTTTAAATTAACGTGTGCCAATTTCTGTTATAGAAATGCAAAACATGTACACAGAGCTTTCTACAGTTTCTTAATTGTCTCTCTCCCTTCATCCCTGATTCACTGTGTCCCTTATCTCTACTTTGCTATGCTCACTCTGTTAGCAATTACTTTAAGTACTTTCATTTCTGGGCTTGGTTTTCACCTAGAGAGGATGAGGAAAGAAGGAGAAATTTCCTTTCTTGAGATTCTTAGAAGTCCAGCATTTTGGCCAAGGTTTTTTTTTTTTTTTTTGCTAACTCCCAATCTGTCCTTTCCAAATGTTTCCATCTGTGAATTTTTTTGTTTAACCAGCCAATCTGCGCTACAGATGTTATTTTTTAATTCCTGCATGCTCCTGTTGGGTCTTGAGTTGAAGATTCCTGCTCCCTCCTAGGATCTTATCTCCGACTGTTCCTTGATTCATACAGCTGTGATCTACACAACATAAACACAACATCAGCAATCTTTGTTGATGCCTAACAGATCTGCCCCATTTATACGTTCACTGAAAAACAGATATTTCGTGTATCCATAGCTATGTTTATACTTATACCTGTTATCTTATAATTGCTTGACAAAATGAATAAAATAAATGCATATCTTAATTAACCCAGAAGTTTCTCAGTATCTACTAAGTAACTAACAGACCAAATTTTCTAACCTTGAGATTAATTTGCAATGCTTGTGTCCATCAGAGCATCTCCTCCTGCTACATAACTTTCCTTAATTTGTTACCTTCAAAATAGATTGCTGGGAATTATTGCTGAATCTATTCTCTGCAGCACCAGGTTAGGAGAAGACTGTAAAAGGTACAGTTAGCCGTTTACCAAAATCCTTGAAATGGCTGCTAGGAATTGAGTAAAGGCAAGAAAATGTTCCACAAACTTTCATGTGATGTGTTCAGAAGCTAAATTAGCAGGATATTTTTAAATCTTAAAACAAAACTAGGGACCAAAAATAAAATAGGTATTTTAACCCGTTTTCAGAACACTATCAAAATCAGTACAGATTATTCAACCTCATTTTTAATGAAATAACTTGATGGTCCTTGGCTCTTTAAAGATGTGCTATTTCATAACTTTGCTACACACTATATTTCCTGTGTAAAGACTCAGACAAGGGAGTTTGGTGGGCTGGGACGAAGAACCTAATCTGTCCTTACAGGAGCAAAAACAAATCTAACCAACAGTCCGTTTTTATTTTTCTGTGCTGATTTGTTTATGGTTGGCTTTGCCATTTTAATATTTGGAGTGTGATGGGTTTGGAAAAAGAAAACAAATAGGAATACAATGCAGAACGTTTTATATTCATTGCAGGAAACTCACATGCCATTTGTTAAGAGCTCCTTCCTCCTCATGGCAGCATGGCCACTATGGGTTAAATTTGAGTCACCACATGACAGTTTTATTCTTGCAATTTATAGTGGTATAAGTTTAATATAGCACAGTATTACGGCAGGTATTTTAATTAATATTTTGTACCCCAAAGAATGCCACACCACCATATGGTAGAAGCAAAAAAGATAATTTATAACACACTTAGTTACTAGTCTAGCCAATGAGTTCACAGGATGCATGCCTGAAATGATTAGATGGGAATACAGTGTTTCTCTTCTGTGCTGATCATTTTCTTGGAAAGCTGAGTACAATGCAAAGAAGAATAAACTTGTGCTGTCCAGACAGTATATAGTTAATTAGGATAGTTAAGTTGGAATTGGGAGCTGTCCCCTTAAGGGAATGCCTCATGGTAAATGTAGTTAATGCATCATAGGAAATGTAGTTCATGTCATGTGGTCATATCTGTAATCCTGATTGGTCACTCTATTGACCCCTGGTTAGGTTGGGGGAGTTTCCTTTATTCTTGTTTGGATCCCAGCATTGTGTTGGTGTCTTACCCTTTGTTCCATCATTATGGGATGAAGATAACTGTATCTTCACACTACGAAGTCAGCTATGCAATGATTTGGACATTAGATGAATCTCGACATAACTGCGAGTTATACCTTGAGGATGCCTTGTGATCCAATAAAGAAACTTTGTATGGAAGCCTTTGTAGAGTTTGCCTGACTGTCTTTATATTCAGCCAGCAATTTAAAGACAGAATAAAGCTATTACAGGTAGTACAAGGACAAAAAAACATTTGAGCAGACATGTTCCCAAAAAACAAAAGGAAGCAATTGGAATCCAGTCATTTTACACAGATTTTAAGGCTATGATTAAGCAAGATAGAAGAAAAGGCATTGTTAAATAGCAATGTTTGTAGCAACTTCCTTTCAAGGGTGGCCATCAACTCTATTTCATTTGGATGGGGCCTCCCTATGCATATAGTTGAGTTGAATCCTGGGTAGCTGCTCCCAGATTCTGCCTTGATGGCATCACTGAGAAATACCTAAAGACCAATATGTACTTCTGCTAAGCGTTCCTGAGAAGTAAATAACAATACATAGTATTTGCATATGAAGTACATTAAAAGGAAATAAGCAGGATAGTCCAATGTAGATAAAATCATCAAAAACATTTCTACATAGGTGCTACTCAGTTGCAGTCATGGGGAAGCAAATATATGACCATGTGGCAAAGACAGTGCAAGCAACTGTATTCGTATGGGCATCTATGGGGAAGGGAAAATCAAAGAGGGCAAGTGATGAAATTCTACATGATGTGAGTTATGTACTTGCATCCAACATTTGCACACAAGAACAAAAGGCTGTGAGTTGCATTGTGATAGGATGCATTTTGTCTTTTTGGAGGGTCATTTTGCTTTACATTGGATGGCTGTGTATGGGCTATTCAGGGAGATGAAGGCTAATGGCATTATCATCTAATTGGAGAAAAGCTTGATCAAGTGATGGTAATTCACTTCATCCAACAGATTCTTATAATTAATTTGGGCCTGGAAATTATTCAGTCTAAATTGGGGGATGGGGAGTTGAGATGTTAGAAAGGCTTAGGTCTCCCTGGCTTTTTGCAAAACAGGAGAATGTTTTGACTTCCTTTCACTTGAGAAGTTCAAGTGCTAATGGAAAATTATCAAGAGAGCCCAAATGGGGGAGCAAGGGAATTACTCCCGAAATATCCCTTCCCTCAAAGCAGCACTTAGTAAGGGTTTAATAATGGTTAATGGGGACATTATATGTTGGTAGTGTTGCACACTAGCCTTTTCAATTGCATGAATCTGTAGTTTGGATGAACTAATAGTATTGGCTGCAAATTGATCATTCAAGCAGACCTCTTTTCTAAAACTGCCCAAACCAACCTCATCCTAAGCAATTTGAACCATTTGCCTTTTTTTTTTTTTTTTTGCTTCATTGTATTCTTGCATAAATGTCATGTGTTGCGAAGAGAATAAGGACATAGCACAACAATATAAGTAGAAGCATGGAAATGTTCCCAGTTCTCTTTCTCCTCCCATTTTCTGCCAGTGGATGAGAAACAAGTATAGTAATGCTTGTAATTTTGCCTGCTTGGGGATTTTCTGCATCCTGTTTAACCTCACAGGTTAAACCTCCTGAATTGGAACATTAACTCAGAAGATGACATATTTTCAAAAAATGTGCAAGTCAATGGGTAGATATTGACCTGAGAATATTCCCATACAACGTCTTTTAGATTTGTAAACAGCAAATAAAAGACATGCACTTACACTCTGCCCTTCATGAGCACAGCACATTAAAGAAAATGCTGGGAACGTGTTGCATTATGTATATAGTTGAAGGAGCCTGTAGCTAGTTGCAAACCTAGAGGGAGCACAAATCTTATTAGGGAAAAATTTGATATGGAAAATCTGTATACAGTACATTAACCTTAAATATCAAATTTATACTAGCAGCAGCAAGTTATCTTGCTCAGAATTCTTTTGAGCTGGCTGATCACAGAGGGAGCTTCTAGGTCTCCACAGTGCCTAAGTACAGAAGGGTGGCCTTACCCAGTATGTCTCAACTGGCTTATGTGTCTATGCAGCAGTGCCCTCTGCTGGTTGTGACCCATCAAGCTGGTTCACATTTGGATTAACTTCTACCACTTGCACCTAGACCAGGTAGCAAGATTTCCCAAAGACTTGATAGCAAAGACTTTAGTAGTTCTTTCATCCTCTCTCTTTCTCTTGCACTAATGAAGTGGGATGTCTCTCTATATAGGTGGTTCTGATTAAGATCTGAATCCATAAATCAATGCTCCCCATCATCTTGGAGGCACTGAATTTTAACCCAACTTATAATGCCCTGCTAGGATTCTCATGTGCTCCATGTAATCTTTCAGATTGATGTGACACTTTAAAAGGGATCGAGCTTGTTCTGATACAAACAAGGTCAGAATGAAGCTACACGTGAAGAGAAACCATGGAGAAAGCTTCCCATCCATGTCAGCTGAATTTAAGAACTGTAGGAAGAAGCACTTACTGTACCAGTCAGGCACGGGGCCAGACATGTTCCTCCTTCCTTAACAAGTAGGCAGGGGAGGGATTCTACAGGTTCGCACCTATTCGCTAGAACCAGTTGTTAACATTCTAAGCAGTTCGGAGAACTGGTTGCTGGAAGAAACTACTGGCCTAATCCTGTAAGGAAGGCAGGAAGGAAACATTCTGGTATTGCTTACAGAAACTGCCTCTCCGTTGACCCTTATTACATTCTTGGCAGGACTAGACTTCCTGTCTCAGGAACGTCTCTGGAGTTTTTTTCCCCTCCTTTGCTGGAACTTTGCTTGTGTAGAATGACCATTCAAAGTTACAATGGCACTGAAAAAAGTGACTTATGACCATTTTTCACACTTATGACTGTTGCAGTATCCCCACAATCACAAGAGGCCAGCAAGGTTATGCGTGCTTCGATGTGAGTGATATTGAGTTGGCCACACCCAGCCAGTCACATGACCACCAAGCCATGCCCACCAACTAAGCCATGCCCATAGAACCAGTTGTTAAAAAATTTGAATCCCACCCCTGCAAGTAGGGGATAGTCTGTTATGGTTTGAGACCCATCAGGCAGTTCTGCTTGAAGTTTCCTACTCAGCTTCATTTTGAACTGCTGGATAAATTTGTTGGTGATAAATGCCAGTAGCAGTGAAATTCAGTCATCTGAAACTTGTTCAGCGACAACTAAGAGAAGGATGAAAATGAAACCCACTATTTGACGTACTCAAATGTCTCCTTGTTTTTTATGAATCTGGGCAGTTGAATTTTTAAAATATTATTTCAGATATTTGTGTTCCATGCCCACATCTGTCATGTCCATAAAGGACAGCTGTATGAATAGTCCAAGGTTATTTTGGCATTTTAATGACCGTGTGATTCATTCATTCATGTTCCATCTATTCATTATGATGGGTTCTGTTGCGCTCCAACAGCATTATCATTTGAATTCAAAGTCTTTCAAACTTTCCATCATAGGCAGTGGTGGGATTCAGCCAGTTTGCACCACTTCGGGAGAACCGGTTGTTAGCTTTCTGAGCAGTTTGGTGAACTGGTTGTTGGAAGAAATCATTAGGGAGAGAACAGGTTGTCAAATTATTTTAATCCCACCACTGGTCATAGGTACTGCTTGAACAGAACACACAGACAGCAAATCTAAAACTGTTGCAACCTTCTGGTGTTTCCCCCGCCACACACATTGTTTGCCTAAGACGTGGTAGGCCATTTTCATATAAATCACCCAAAATGAGCAAGCAAACAAGGGAAATGGGCTGTTGGAAGGAAATCTGAATCACTCCCTTCACTCTGGAGATTCCCTTTCTACAGAAACCATCTCATCTCTCTCTCTGAATTGTTTCAGGCATCTTAGCTGAGAGTACCTGTACACTATTTCTCATTTTTCTAATAGTGGCTCACAAGGGGGGATAAATGGGGGACAAGTATTTCCCTTCTGCAAACTGAAAGTGGAAAAGCTGCTCTTGCATAAGACCTACCGATACAGATCCTGGTAGGCAGGATTCCTTCAGAAACATCAATAATATCTGAAAACTTAACCCAGTTATAAGAAATGTCTTTCCTTTTTTTTTGTTTAAAAAAAGGACAATAGTAAATATACCCAGTGCAAAACTGTAGGTCCCTATAGGTCTATAATATACACTTTAACCTTCCCCAAACATACAGTAGTGACGTATTGATTTCCCACATCAGTCAGTGGGAGACATAGACAGCCTGATGGCTAAATTGAGATTGTGAACCAGGCCTAGGATCAAATAGAGGATTACATATGTGATCTAAATCAATCTGAGGTGAACTGGGTATTTTTTTTTCTTCCTGAAATGCCAGTTGGGATTAGAAGCCACTCTTGTTTTTAAAATTATATGGTCAGTGCTTATTCTGAACAAACAATAATCAAATGCTTCTGAGCAGGAGGGGATTAGATGATGCAAGAACATTTGCAAGGTTTGGATGCACTTTTGAACTTCTCCGTAATTCACTGTTTATGTCACATGCGAACCTTAGGAGGGCAGGTTGCAATGAAATGAAAAATAAAAATTAAATATCCCCATAGCTTTAAAAAAAAAGCTTTTGTATTCAAGTCAGTCTGATCAAAACTTCACATGTGCATATTTCCATATGGGTACATAGAAAAACAGTTTTTCTTTAATCTCTGGAATTGTTCAAATCACATATACAGAGTTTTGTTTTGTATCTCTTTTCACTGCTTTTTATCAGAATAGAGCTGGAAGGGACCTTGGAGGTCTTCTAGTCCAAACCCCTGCTCCAACAAGAGACCCTATACTAGGGCTGTCAAATTCCCAGCCCGCAGAGTGGATGCGTCACAGGCTGGCCACGCCCACGCCCAGTTTAGTGAAGTGGGGAAAAGTCCCAATACGTCATGTGATGCCGCTGTGACGATATGAATTTGACACCCCTGCCCTACACTATTTCAGATTGGTGGTTGTTTAATCTCTTCTTAAAAACCTCCAGTGATAATGCATATACATCTTCTGCTGGCAAGCTGTTCCACTGCTTAATTGTCCTTGCTGTTATGAAGTTTCTCCTTAATTCCAAGTTGCTTCTCTCCTTGATTAGTTTCCATCCATAGTTTTTTGTCAGATAACAGATAATCAGAGTTGGAAGGGACCTTGTAGGTCATCTAGTCCAACCCCCTGCCCAAGCAGGAGACCTTACACCATTTCTGACAAATGGCAGTCTAATCTCTTCTTGAAGGTCTCAAGTGATGGTGCTCCCACACCTTCTGAGGGCAAGCTGTTCCATTGGTTGATTGTTCTCACTGTCAGAAAGTTTCTCGTTTCCAGATTAAATCTCTCCTTGTTCAATTTCCATCCATTATTCCTTGTCTGGCCTTTGGATGCTTTAGAAAATAGCTTGACCCCTTCCTCTCTGTGGCAGCCTCTCAAATATTGGAAGACCACTATCATGTCTCCCCTGGTCCTTCTCTTTACTAGACTAGTCAAGCCCAGTTCCTGTAACCGTTCATTGTATGTTTTAGCCTCCATTCCCCTAATCATCCTGGTTGCTCTTCTCTGTACTTTTTCTAGAGTCTCAATATCTTTTTTATAATATGGTGAACAAAACTGGATGCTTACTTCCCTCCATGTAGACTTAGATCCATTAATGTCCACAGTATTTTGCTAGACTACTAATTTAGTCACTGTGTTGAAGAATGAAATAAGATTGGTTTGGCGTGATCTGTTCTTAACAAACCTGTGCTGACTGCTAATTATTACTTTGCTTGTTTCTAGATGTTGGCAGATCTGTTTTTTTAATTATCTTTTCCAGTATCTTTCTGGGTATTGATGTTAGGCTGATTGGTCTATAGTTTCCTGGGTATGTTTTTTTTTCCTTTTTTGAAGATGGGAACCACATCAGCTCTTTTCCAGTCCTCTGGTAGTTTCCCGGTACTCCAGGATTTTTGAAAGATATGGTGCAGTGGTTCTGAGATGACTTCTACCAGCTCCTTTAAAACTCTGGGATGTAATCCATCAGGCCCCGGTGATTTGTTTTCATCAAGATCAGACAGGTGTTCTCTTACTATTTTTATTTTTTTTTGCTTATTTTAACTTTTATTTCTGGTCTGTCTTTTACAGTTATGTTTTTGGTGGGTTGAGCTATAGTTTCTTTTTGCGTGAAGATGGATGCAAAGAATGAGTTAAGCTTTCTCTCTGTTGCCTGTTCCTTCCTTGCTATTTTCTCTCTTTAGTGGACAAACTGTTTCCTTGATTCTTTTCTTGTTATTTATATGTTGGAAGGAACTTTTTTTATTATCTTGTCTTGCCTTCCGGTGCTTTGGAAAATAAGTTGACTTCTTTATGGCAGCCCCTCAAATACTGGAATACTGCTATCATGTCCTTCAGATTCAATTCTCCAGATTGGCCATATCCAATTCCTACAACTGTTCTTCGTATGTTTTTGTCTCCAGGCCCATAGTTGCTCTTCTTTGCACTTTTTCCACTTTTCCACTTTTTTTCCTTTTTCTTTTGTAATATGGTAACCAAAACTGGATGCAGTATTCCAGGTGTGGTCTTACTAAGGATTTATAAAGTGGTACTACTACTACTTGTGATTTTGATTCTTTGCTTCTGTTTATACAACCAAGGATTGTATTAGCTTTTGGGGCTGTTGTTGCACATTGCTGGCTCATGTTTAAGTGACAGCCCACTAGGACTCCAAGGTTCCTCTCACAGTTACTGTTTTTGAGCCAGGTTTTATCTAATCTGTACTTGTATCTTTGGTTTTTTCCTGTCTAGGTGTAAAAACTTGCTTTTCTCCATATTAAATTTTGTATTGTTGAATGGGGCCATTGGCATCACAGGTCCAAATTTAATGACAGTGACTTTTTAGCACCTCATGATCAACTGGTTACAAGGGGGCAAAGAGATGTCCATAAAAAGTGAAGGACTTATTCTGGTTCCTATTTTTCTTTACTACTCTGTTTTCTCTTTCTATTAAAAGATTGTTAATTTGAGATCACTACTTTCTGCCTTTTTTCCCCAGACACATACTTGCACAACAAAAATGTGAGTACTATCCTCTAGCTTGGGTAGAACTAAGTAGTTACAAGGCTTTGCCTGCATCTATAATGCATTTCCTTTTAATAGTCTCCTGTTATAGTTATAAAAACAACTACTTCACTAATATTTTGCTCACATCAGATTCCTGCTCTCAGGTACACTCATATTTATGTAAGGAATCCCTCAGCCTCTAAAAATGGCAATTATTATTTCCCTACAATTACTGGAATATTCAGTGGAAAATTGAATTTATGTCATTGCATTCATATACATATTCTCCTCTTACAGCCACCCCAAAATTGGTACCAATAGACTGAAGATACTGTAATTCTAAGTGAACATACACCATGGAAGTTGTCCAGAGTGGATGTTATTTAAACCAGCAGTCGCCAACTTTAAACTTTAAACAACTACAGAAAACATCAAGTTGGGGAACACTAATCTACTAAATTGTTTCATGAGAAAATTACTTTACAGTAATTATTTCCCAACTATAGTTTGCTTCTCTTCAAGTGCAAACTCATCCAGTTTCTGTCTCAAAAGGTACATAGCCGCATGAACCTCAGTATTGACTTATTAGAAAGGGGAATTCCTTTTCCAAGAGCTCTTTTATAGAGAATGTTCATGGATTAAATGAAATGCAGTGTGAATTTGGATCCAGATTCATGCTGAAGAGAGCAATTTCTATATTTGGATAGCCATGTCAATAGGACTGCAGGCACAAAATTCTGTATCCCTATTCTCCAAGCTTTCCATCACAAGACTTAGTCTCAGATGAGTCATCCCATTAGCTTTGTAAAATTCATTTGAGAAAATCAGCTTTCTGCCTTTGATAAAAATAGCCAAATCGCTGTCCTCTCTTTACACAAATTGTCCGTTGAAACCTTTTAAGAAATCATCTTGCTGTGAAATACGCTTTTATTATTTGAAATGAAGGACCTAGGCAAACTTCAGAACTGATAATACAAAGTGCCCATTCAATTCTATATCAACATAGATCATTTTTACACTATAATAATAGACAGCAGAGTGTGTTGGAAGCAGAAGGATTAGGAAGGTCTAAAACCTAGAAATAGATGTTGACGAGAACCATGAATCTTGGAAACTGAAACATTAGAGAGAAGGATCGTTTCCTTCTCTTGTTCCTTTCCCTCTTAGCTGCTCAATTTATAAAAAGCCCTAGGCTAGTACTGCTGAAAAACCAATATATTTTCCTTCATGGTACAGTACCAACTGGGTTTACTACCCAAAGCTCATTTTGAACATAGGGAACTGTTTAAGGACAGTTGTATATTGGGAATCAAAGAGACTGTAAACACGATAAAATAGAATAGTATATACAATCTAAAAGCCAACATTTATGAGAGATGGATTTTAAGTTTTATTATAATCTTCAGCCATTTATCAGATGTAACCACATTAACAAGCTACACGATGTTAAAGCAATGTTAAATTAAATTAAATGTTAAAAAACATGTAATACGAAAAGATTTCCTCTAAACATTAATTAAACATCCCATGCTTAATGCAGTTGCCCTTCACAGCAGTTTCCTCTTAATTGTGCACAACAGAACCAACTGAAAACAAAGTGAAGATCATACATTGTTTGGTTAAGGAGGTAAGATAAATTTGCCACTAATTTCAGTGCAAGACAAATATCAAGATCTGCCAAAATGGAGTCCATCCTGCAGTGATGAGCAGAGTCCACTCTGCATTATTCTACAGTTAAAAATGCACACAAAGAGTAGATTTGGGGGAGGGGGGAAAATCTTCATAAAAAGAATCTTTGATAGTTGTAATTCTGTCGCGCACATGCACATCCAATAGCAATAGCACTTAGGCTTATAGATTGCTTCATAGTGTTTTACAGCCCACTCTAATTGGTTTACAGAATCAGCATATTGCCCCCAACAATCTGGGTTCTCATTTTACCAACCTGGGAAGGATGGAAGGCTGAGTCGATTTTGAGTCAGTAAGGATCAAACTCCTGGCAGTGAGCTGAATTAGCCTGCAATACGGCATTCCAACCACTATGCCACCAGGATTCCTTATACTCTGATAGTCGAGGAATGTTTCCTTTGATTTTCACCAATGCAACTTTCACAGTATTTGGAAAATATCACAATTTTGTTGTAGCAGTTTGGACTGGGGGAGGAATAAATGGAAAGGGGAAATGATTATAAAGCAGGAACAAAATTCCTATCAAGAACAAAACAGAAATTGGCTCTTGTTCTAACAGGAGACTATATTTGGCAGCATTGATCTGCCTCAGAGAAGCACTTTGTGTAATGAAGACAACAAAATTTGCCTTGTTGAAGCAAAGAAGCAACACAATTTTCTCTGGCATGGCTTATTTGGCATTTGCAACACTTGGAAGAGACTGGAAGGGGAAGCAAAGCGTTGCAGAATCCTGAATTGCCCCAAGTAAAACAGTTCAGCAAGTGAAACAGAACCAGTGTAGTTTTTTCACTAGAAGTAAGGAGGCTGCATTGCTTCATACAGTACTTCTTTGGAGCTTTTGTCAAAATGAAATTGGCTCTTAAAGTAATAGTACAGTTTGACTATTTGGCATATGTATTTCAGAATTGGGTTTAGACTTAAGAAGATGGATTCCACAGATTGTTTAAAGTCACTTATATCAATCTACCACAATCAATTTTGCAAAAAATACAAAAAGCTTAAAATATTTGCCTAATATCCCAAGCACTCAAGAGACTTACTAATCAAGTGAAAATGGAAATGTTTTTCTTGCCTGGCTATTCCATTCTATTGTTCCCATTAATACATCACATTAGAACATTTAATGAAACTGATATATTAACAATTTGGTCATTTTTTTAATTTTACAGATCTATCCTGAATCTTTCACATTATTTTTCACTTTATATAACAGTTTTTGATGTTTATTCTGGGGTATCTCTCACTGCCTGAGAGTCTTATTAAGATTCACCATGCTTCAAAAATGTTTAAAACTTAGCATAAATGAACATTTTAGATATTTAGAGTGGCATCATTCTACACTCTTAAAGTACAAACTCTCCTTTGCCATTCACACTGTTAATCAGAAGGGTTTGATGTGAGAGCCAGCATCTCAAAACTAAATCATTTCACTGAATTTTTTTGGTCTAGAACTAGGACAGAAAATCTCATGAGAACAGCCTTACCCAGAAAATATTCATTAGTATCTTCACAAATGTTGCCTAATAATTGGGTAGCATCCTCTGGGTCAATACACTATGTTCACCAGAGACCCATTGCAGAAAGACTGAAGTGGGACAGTAATAAGCAATCAGTGGCAACTGTTAGAGCTTCTTGTTTCTATGACAAAATAATCCACATTTGTAACTTCCATATTTTTACTAGTTTATGAAAGAAGAAATAATCAAATAAGAGATATTGAAAGTCTGATATATTCCAACTTAGCTTGGCTAAAGTACCATAATCATGCATCAACCTTCTTTGTCAGCAGTGTAATTGGCATGTGTGCATGTAGCAGTTTTGCATGCTATCCTTACAATATGTGACTTCTCATTCAGGCCATTCCAGGAACTGTTGTTTTGAGAAGTGCTATGTGCTTCTGAGAGGGAATCCATAGGGAGACAGCAATAGTAGATGCAATAGTTAGCTTTGCAAAGCAGATGTGTCACTCAAAAGAATTATTCTAGCTTTTTCTTATCTAGTGATTTCCAGATGTGTTAAATCACAGTTCTCACCATCCCCAGATACAGTGGGTGATATGATTGACATTATATTAGGGAAGGCTGACCTATATAGAAATTTATTCAGTCACAAGTTTACTTGAAGGCAAATATTGCCATCTGCTTTTGGGCTGCTAGAGAAGAACCAAATGGAGAGAAAAGGGAGTGACAAATGAAATTTAAAAGAAATCATTTGTGATTGTTTTATCAGGCTGAGTATCAAAGGTCCTAGCTGCCAGGCAACCCTTATTTGAACACAAAGGAACAATCTTGGGCTTGAATGTTGCCATAACATGCCAACAAAATGAAGATGAGTATGAGGAATGGGCCAAATGCATTTCATAAACCAGTGCAATAGATCTGCTGCTGAATATGGAACCAAGTTCATTACAGTATGGTAAAATTACACAGTTCTAAAGTGCTGAATTTAGACAAAGTATGAGAGCAAAGGCAAGCAAAGATAAGCAGTGATTTCATTGCAGATTCAAGATGGTTGAAATGGGTTATAATGAAGAAACAAAGCAAGAGAAAGTGTAGGCATGAGCAAATGCAGATACAAATGAGCAGATTTTTTTTTTTTAAGGACAATTGCAACTTATATGTCCAGCACAAGTGAGCCTGAAGGTCAGCAATGATCATCTCATTTTGGAGATCAAAACCCTGAAACCATAACAGAAAGCAGCTGTAGAGCTAGAAAAAAATAAGAACCAAGCAAGAAGTGCTAAGCCTTAACATGGTCTTCAACATAAAAAATAATAATAATGATCTATCTCCAAATAGGAGATGACTATTCTGAGATAAACCAGACCAAGAATAAATTTGGATCAGCATAATCAAAACAGCCTAAAATGTGTGTCTCAGTAGAGAAGAAATATTGGAAACACTATGAGCTTTCTGCTCTCTGGAACATCCAAACAGTGAAAGATTAGTTCACTTGCCATCTGGTGTGGACCTTTATCCATTACTGGTTTCACTCTTGAAAATATAAAAGACAATACAGTCACAGGAATGCCAGGATAACTATTCTGCTTATTAGTTTTTTATTATTTTTTATTATTTTGGAAAAAACAATTACTACCAACCTGCCTTCAATCAAGGACCTGTATACTGCATGAGTCAAAAAGAGGGCTGTGAAAATATTTACAGACCCCTCACATCCCGGATATAAACTGTTTCAACTCCTTCCCTCAAAACGACACTATAGAGCACTGCACACCAGAACAACTAGCACAAGAACAGTTTTTTTTCCCGAAAGCCATCACTCTGCTAAACAAATAATTCCCTCAACACTGTTCAACTATTACAAAGTCTGCACTACTATTATTGTCAATCACATCACTCCTTATCACCCATCCCCTCCCACTATGTGGCACTATGACTGTAACTTTGTCGCTTGTATCCTTACGATTTATATTGACTGTTTCCTAGTATGATTTGATTGTTTATTGTACCCTATGGCTATCATTAAGTGTTGCACCTTATGATTCTCGATTCTTGACTAATGTATCCTTTCTTTTATGTATACTGAGAGTATTTACACCAAGACAAATTCCTTGTGTGTCCAATCACACTTGGCCAATAAAGAATTCTATTCTATAAAGAATTCTATTCTATTCACCTCTTTTGTATTTCTTTTGAATTCTTGGCATGATAAAACATGAGCTAAATCCATGCTTCTTATGATATAGTTATAAGTTTTCATTACTGATTATATACATATAACACTCTTTATCACCTAGTACCCTTAAGAGCTGGGTGGCACAGTGATTAAAATGCAGTATTGCTGGCTAACTCTGCTCACTGCCAAGACTTCGATTTTGACTGGCTCAAGGTTGACTTAGTCTTCCACTCTTCCAAGTAAAATGAGGACCCAGACTTTTGGGGGCAATATGCTGACTGTGTAAACCACTTAAATATTGCTGTAAAGCACTCTAAAATAGTATATAAGTCTAAGTGCTACTACTATTACTATCCCAGTATCACACTATAATTGAGATTTTAAGCTTAGCATTTCATATCATCATAAACAAGTACTAAAATTCTTAATAAGCCTAAGATATAACATCTAAATTAAAAGAATCCAAGGTGGATGCAATTTAGGGTTTGAATGTTTTATTTATTTACTGAGTCTTGGATGCCATTTCAATCTGTGCTGTAGTCCTAAATGTCATTTCAATTAAAGATTGTGGCACAAGTGATTAAAAATGGCTCTGCATATATCCTCACTTCTTAACAGAATTTATATAACAGAATTATTCAAAACAGTCTAGACATCTTCCAATTGAAGTCACTCTGGTCCATCAAAGCTAGATGAAATAGCCTTTTTAGTTCTTGGTTATTCCACCATTACACCTAAAACAAAATTTCTTCCTACTCCCAATTATAATAAAACAAACAATATACATCCTATTGACATTTAACATATTATACCATTCTAGGTATGCTATACTCCCCTATATCTATTAGCATATTTCACCTTATTTTCAAATCTGTCAGATTCCACATGTTATTTCTTTTCCTACTTCAAAATATTAGTTTACTTATTTATTACAGTTCAATTGTATATTTTTAATGCTAATCCTCTAATACAATATTAATTTCATATTTATTACTATTAACAATTATACATCTTAAATAGTAATACATACATTCATGTGGAATCCTTATCTTTTTTTTTTCAGCCATCATCTCTTGTACTCATTAGAGAATTAATTCATCTCTTTCTAGCTTGTCTCCCAAGGTAAATCCTATTTTACCTTTCCCCTTACTCATTCCTCCCTTCTCGATTAAATTCCATTGTCTCTTTTTTCCAAATATCTAATTCTATCCCTATCCTCTCAGCATGTTTTCTCTGAGATTCCATTTCCTATTGTTTTCTCCTTAGAACATTTCCTCCTTGTTTTATTACCTCAATCATTATCATATTAAGTTTTATTTCCTTATTGCCTTTTATTTTCCTTTGTTGTGTCATCCATTCTGTTTCTCTGATTATACTTCAAGTTGGCTCCTCCTCTTCCTGGATTTCTTGTTTTCTTTCTATTGCTTGCGTCTCTGCTGTCTGCGACTTCATTTCCAGTTTTTGTACCATGACCTGTATTTTGTTCAAAATGTCCGCAAATCCTCTATTCATAATGTCTTTTATATCTTGTAATTCCGACACAATTTTTCTACATATTTCAATCATCTTTGTTCTTATTTATTCCTTTTCTTATCCCAGTTGTCCAACAATAAGCCAAACCTCACATTCCAAGCTATAAATCTAATGTCCAGGAGTCTTTGAGTCCCAAAGTTAATCAATCTATTTCTTTTAGCTAGTCCAAGGATAATATATATATTCATAAATTTCTCCATCAATTCAGTTTTATAATATACTTTTCTGAGGTCCAAACCAAATTCACTTCTCACAAAATTTAAAGGTTTGATATCTTTATATCTCCCTGTTTAAATCTATTCCTCTGTATTGTCTCAAGGATTTTCTCTGATTTTAAAAATAGCAATCCAAAATAGTAAGATGATGTTCATCTTTAACTATATGATTCCAGCATTTTAAAATGCCTTTTCAATACAGTATCTGTCCATTTTAAAGTTCCAATTTTCCATATTTTCCAGACATTTGCCTTCTCCCCTTTTTTTTCAATTTTAAATTTTTTTCTCCAAATGCTTGTATCGCTGCTTTAAAAATAACAGTGAGTTCCTTTTTAGATAGTCTTTTGGGGTTAAGTTTTAGATAAAGAAGATTCTTCTCACCCTGCTCCAGACACCATTCACTATCTCCATTCCTGCACAGCAGTTATATGGTCATGGTTGTCCCAACTTTGTGGCAGCCATTTTGACCAGCCCCTTCTCTCCATCATAGCATAGAGGGAAAAAGCTCTGGATTTTCATTGGACAGTTGTGTTATCTCCCGGGACCTCATGGAATGCCCCTCCTTGCCTTCACCATCCCTCCAGGGCCGTTTTCAGCTCCCTCCAGAGCCCACAAACAGTGAGAATGGAATGGAAGGAATGGAAAACTCTGTTCTCTGCTTCTGGTCCCATGGCAATGTCAGCTGGAAGGGGATAAATAAATAGAAAACATAAACTAACATGAATTTATGACTGAATACAATTAGTTAAAGATTGCAAATATGACTATTAATATAGACTATATAACAAAAGAAGGGAAGTTAAGAATATAGAGATAGATACAAAACAGTACATGAGAATATTGAATAATTATGACTGACAATATGTATTAATATCAAATAATGTAAGAAAACTAATAATATCAAGGTGAAATTACTATCATGTTTGTTCTAAAATATGAAATAATCTGGAACCATACTGCTCAGGAAATGATGTGTATACATAATTTGTTGAACATTGCCATCATGACTATTAATATAGAATCCATGATAAAGGAAGAGATGTTAAAGATATAGAAATTGAGCCAAAATAGTACATGCAAATATTGACTGGTAAGATTGATAATATGTATTAATATCAAATCATGTAAGAAAGTTAATAATATCAATGTGAAAATATTGTCATATTTGTTTTAAAATGTAAAGCACCCTGAAACCACATTGTTCACACAATAATGTATTTATAGTAACAAAAAATAAAAAATGTATTTAAAAAAAGCTAGATGGAATAGTAGTAATCCTAATCCAAGCACTGATCTCCCATTTACTTACCTGCAAACATCTATTCTGGGATGAAACATGATAATGTCTGCAGGAGATTCTTATTTTTCTTTTCCTTCAATATTTATTTTCTGATATATTTATTTTCTGATATTTCTACCACCAATTTTGTCACCAATTCAGATTGTACCTGAAGAAGGAAATAGGTGACAACATCTGACTCTGAACCAGGAAGCTAAACAGTGTTAGGTCATGTTAGTATTGGGATTGGATTCCTTTAAGGAATATCAGAGCTGTAGGCTTACCTGGGAAACTGAAAAACATTCTCAAAGATGGCAATGGCACATGACTTCTGTACTGTTGCTAAGCGACTACATGGGCATGCTCATAAATCACCAAAATTAACGGTATGCATAAATATAAAGAGTCTTTACCTGTACCTTTTCCATATATGTCTTGTTGGTTCTATCACTAGAGCCAACTTCCCACTGTAGTCCCATTCTTCTTTTCTTACAAGTCTAGAAAAAGTAAATACTGTTTTGATTAAATATAGCTTCCATTTGGGTCAGATTCTTTGAAAAATGTTTTATAACAAATACAAGTTTACATTTAAACCAGGAATGGAGAACTGAGTTTGCACTTCACAGACAAATATTAGCACAGATTGCATTCTTCTCTGAATTTTATGACACATTTCTCAGCAGAAAGTTTGCTCATAGGAAAACATACTGTTTACATCAATAAATAAGTAAAGGAGGTTTAGGTTCCAGGAAATAAAGGCTTGCCAGTAGAAAGTCAATTTGCTAGGCAAATCTCTTTTGATAACCTAACTGCCAAAATGAAAGCAAGAAACAGTTATTCAAGTAGGCTTATTTGTTATATATTAGATGATTAATTAATTGCTGTAATAAAAGGTTTTTGTTTGAACTGAGCAAATGATTTCTGCACTTCATTTGAGTAATTATAAATAATATTTATAGATATATTATGATAACTTCTCATTTCCCAAAATAATAAAACATGCCATTTGCATTCTGTTTTGGTTTGCCTGGCTAATGAATCTGCAATCATGGTTATTAATTCATGTGATTATTGTATATGAAATTATGTAACATTTTGATTACTGGCTATTTATGAAATATGTTTCATAAATGTATGAAAGTTGTTAGTATGTTAGTTGTCTATCATTGGTCCAACAATTTGGACAGAGGCAGGAGCATTATCCCAAAATTATGTTTTCCCAGAGGTTGCCTCCCTACCAGACTGGATTTGCTCCAAAATTCTTACATTGCACATATATGAAAAACCTACACTCCTTCTAGATGATTCTCAGATACAGATGTATACTTCAAGTGACAAATAGTTCAACCCTTACACAAAATGAAAAGATAATAGCCATAAATGCCTTGCTTATTTATTCAAATTGTGGGAATGGGATTTTGGTGCAGTGACTAGAATGCAGTACTGAAGGCTATTTCTACTGACTGCCAGCTGCCTGCAGTTTGTCAGTTCGAATCTCACCAGGCTCAAGGTAAGGGCTGTAGAGCACTGTTAAGCGGTATACAAGTCTAAGTGCTATTGCAATTTCCTAAGCTGAATTACTTAGCTGAATTAACCTAAAAGTTCATCCTAGGGAAGAGATTTTCAAGACATCAGTCCTTTAGTAGTCTCTGTCTTTGTGATTTTGGTGTCTTGGAAACCATGACACATGTTGTCCTAAGCTATGTCCTTACTGGAATAAAAGTGAAGAACTGATAAATCCATTACTCTGGAGGTTCCCAGGAACAGATACTTTATTTATGAATGTTATTGTCTTGCAAATGTGAGGCTATTAGAACAAAAACAGTTGCAAATTTCCTTCATATTGCTACTGAGATGAGAGCCCAGTCACTGTTGATATATACACTGATTATATTAAGCTAATTTATTTTACGTATGGTATTCCAGTTATGTGATTTACTGTATTTTGTTGAGTGCCCAAAAGCCATAATAAAGTTCATTAATTAATTAATACAAATAAATTTGATGATAACCAATATCTCTGAGGAGAAGGAAGAAGTCCTGCTGCAAGGCATTTATTGGTGCTGGGATTGGGGGAACAAGGCAGCAAATAACCTCAGATGTACATGCACATTGCATAATTTCCATACATGACTGATTTGATATGTGACTGATGCAGATTACCTAATTCACATCTTTTGCATGATGACACGTAAGATATCATTGTGACTTGTAAAGGATGCCTGTGATAAAATCCTGCTGCCTTTAACACTGTGAAGCCTTTCAGGTGATATAGGGTTGTTTTCTGATCTGAACATTAAGCAGACCACATGGTTCCATCATATGTGTTCCAGAGTTAAGGAACACTTACTCGCTCTTGGTGAGTACTTATTTCATGGTGGTTCTAAAAGATAGAATAGAATAGAATAGAATAGAATAGAATAGAATAGAATAGAATAGAATAGAATAGAATAGAATAACAGAATTGGAAAGGACCTTGGAGATCTTCTGGTCCAATTCCCTGCTTAGGTAAGAAACCCTACACCACTTCAGACAAATGGTTATCCAACATCTTTTCAAAACCTTCCAGTGTTGGAGCATTTACAACTTCTGGAGGCAAGTTGTTCCACTGATTAATTGTTCTAATTGTCAGAAAATTCCTCCTTAGTTCGAGGTTGCTTCTCTCCTTGATTCCACCCATTGCTTCTTGTCCTGCCTTCAGGTGCTTTGGAGAATAGCTTGACTCCCTCTTCTTTGTGCCAACCCCTTAGATATTAGAACACTGCTATCATGTCACCCCTAGTCCTTCTTTTCATTAAACTAGACATATCCAGTTCCAGCAACAGTTCTTCATATGTTTTAGCCTCCAGTCCCCTAATCATCTTTGTTGCTCTTCTCTGCACTCTTTCTAAAGTCTGAACATTTTTTTTTTACAAGAAACTTGGTTGCTGCTTCTATTCCTTCACAGATGGCTTCACAGGAGTCTTATTAGATTGCACTTTAAGTTACTATCTTCAAACTCCTTGGAGATTTCACTTAGCCTTCAAAAGAAATCAAATGCCACTAAGGATGCCCAAAGATGGATTTTTAAGGAGGATCATTAAAAAAATATCTAATTTCTACACAGGCTGAATTGGGCAATGTGCCCTTAGCCAGAAAAAAAAAATAGCTTCCTAAGTATTTGGGAGGGGTGGAGGCAGAGAGAAGACAGCTCAGAATTGTACTTGCCAGCTGTTAATGGATGGGTTTGAATTACACCATGAATGTTAATGAGCCTATTATGAAGAACACTTCATTGTGTGACAAAGGTGTATTTAATGGTATTGAAAGGTTTCCCACAGTAAATTTTAAAAGACCCTAATAGTGCTATGAAGCCTCCATTAGTGTATTTATTAATTACAATGCACTGTTACAAAGGCATGAGCTCTGCAGTTTTAGGAACGAGTTATTCAAAACTCTTCAACAAAAAGTAGAAAATCTTAAATAATAATGATGAATTATGTTTTTTCCCCTCTGTCACATTATGATACCTCCTGATATTGTTGAAAACATTCTTACTCTCTTTGATCTTCATACAAGATAATACTAACCATTTCCTAAGGATCATGCAATAATAATCTGTTCAACTTTTAATTCCCTGGAGTCAAAAGACTTCTAAGAATACTTGTGGCTTGAATCAATTTGCTTCTTTTTTAGTGACAGTAAACTTGAAACATTGAAACTTGTTTGGAATGTAGGACCAACCTTGTTCAAATTGCAAGTCACATCCCTACAAATTAACCTCTGTAATTATCCATGAGGAATGAAGGGATTCAAGGAACAGAAGGCATGGTGTGTTTTTCCTTGTTGGCTACTATAACAACCAAAGACTGCATTGCATATGCCAGAAATTCCCTATATGCAATACTCTTGTTCATTGTTCACCTCCACTCAATATCATGAGCTAGTCACTGTAGAAGCAAACTTCAGATTTGCAATGTATTGTTGGTCCCAACTTTCTCTGAAGTGGCATCCCTCCTGATATGCATAGGGTAGGGATATCCTAATAGGATATCCCTACCCTATTAGATGTTTTCTCTGTGTGTGGTTAGAGATACTACAGAAGTAGCCAATTTAAAAAAATGCTGATATGCTGTTTTAGTTTCAAAGGTTTTAAATATAACAAATGAATTATATAAAAGATGCTTTGGATTTTAAGTTTCTTTTGTTTCTGAAAAGAGTTTGCTATCTTGCTATCTCAGGACTCATATTAGTTCTAGTTCATGGTGTGGTACTGAATGGTGTGTGTGCGCGCGCGTGTGTGCTGTCTTATTTGTCCACCGGAGGGAGCACTGATTAGTTTCTGGTTTTTGCTTTTGAAAATAGATGGGTATTTGGGTGAAGACAACACCAACTTCAAAGGAGTTTGTTTGGAGAGATTGGCAAGCAAAATGGTTCTCCTTGGAAGTCCACAAGTGTTGAATTATAAAGATGGATACACTGTTTATTTTTTATTCTTTGTGAAACTTTGGTTTCTGTGAAAATTGACAGTTTTTATTCTTATACAGACAGTACAGAATATTTTTCTGGTAACATATTCAGTCTCTTGTTCTTATTTCCTTTTATAAAACAGGTAAATGATTTCTAGATTGCCTTCTAAATGCTTCCTTCCTTAGAAACGTCACATGCTGTATGTGCATTATTACATACACAACTGATATCTAAGGACCCTCCTGTACTAGTAATATTTGTGCTGTTATTTTGCACTCTGTGCATTGTGTTATACTGTTCTTTGCTAACTAAATGGATGTATTGCTTTATTGGGAAGAGATATAAATTCAAGCTCAGGTGCTATCCCTAAATTGACAGATTCTGCCTTTTGATCTAAGGCTCACTTCTGAATTGTTCAATATTTCTCTTTGGCAACTTGGAACAGCTAAATGGACCTAGGAATCAAAGGTTTATTTTTCAAGAACTGGCAAGGTCCTATTAGAGCTAATCAGGCACTGATAGATGAAAACAAAGAGAACATGGCATTAGGGGGGGAAAAGCAGCTTAACATTTCAGCTGTTTTTATAATACTCCATGAGACTAGCTCACAGCTATAGAGATAGAAATCAGATCCAATATACAGTAGATAGTCCAAACTCTTTCCCTTTAAGCCTTAATTTTAGAAAAAATGCAACACATTTCTAGACATTTTCATTACAGGAGCTCAATAAAGACTGCAATTCCACAGTAAAAAAAAAATTAAACTTGTTCAATTTCCCAACAAGCAGATGAATTGGATAACTTGGATTGATTTGATAAGCTGATAGACTTTCTAAAAACATTGCATTAATAGTTGCTCATATTAACTTTATTTATTCAGTTCAGGAAACAATTTTATTCACTTTTATTTGATAGTAGATGAACTGAATCTGGTGGGACTGCCTTTTGATTAAAAAGCTCACAATTGAGCTGCTTGGATTAACAAATATTCAAGGCTCTTGATATTCACAATTTGACACTTTAATTGCCCTTGTTTCCTTCTTTCTCTGCTTATACCTCAATTCTACTATAGGCAGGCTAGGAATCTGATGATGTCTTGATTCTAAGCCTGCAGATGATTTAAAGTCAGTAGAATAAAACAAGCACTTAAGAATATCAGCAACCATATCAGTATCTTAAACTGATTCTAAGCCAAACAATTCCAGTTATCCCAAATCTGGAAATCCATAAGAAATCCAGGCATTCTTGATACCTGTTTTACAAACCTTCCCTGGTACAAATCATGACCACTTTGACAGTTTCAAAGGGAATTGATAAGTTTCTTATTCAGAGGTGGTATTCAGCAGGTTCTGACCAGTTCTGGAGAACCGGTAGCAGAAATTTTGAGTAGTTCAGAGAACCGGCAAATGCTACCTCTGTCTAGAGATTTTACAGTATCCTATCCCTGCCACGCCCACCAAGCCACACCCACAGAACCGGTAGTAAAAAGAAATTAAACCGCACCACTGTTCTTATTGTTTTGTCATGGGTGACCTGAGAAGCACATCAACCCACAAATAAAGCCATTTGTATCACCTAAGTGAGTCTTGAGCATGGTGGGCTTTTCTACAAAATATAAATAATAGAAATTAATTTGTCAGCCTGGGTTTAGAATTCAGTCTGCTTTGTGCTGGAGTGCTGAGGAAAGCTGGTTGAAATAATTATTCTAGACTTAAGCAATCATTCTTTTTATTTATGAAAAGTAATGGAGTGAAAACACAGCTTTCTATACCTTTGGTAATGACAGAGGCAGAAATAATGACTGGAGACCTTTCTGTTCCTCTCATAATGAGGAAAGCAACGTGAAATGATAGGGATTTGAGTCCTGAATGTTATGGCTCATTCTTTATTTCAAAGGCAAATGGAGCATTCACACCAGTTCTTTAGGTTAATGGAGCTACAAATAAGGCTTAGAGGCAAGAATTTTTCATAGATAATATAGCAGGGGCAATATCTTCTCTGGGAGGTGGGACACCAATATTTACAAATGCTAAAGCTTCAGTGAACTGGAGATCATAGGTAACAGAAGCTGAGAAATCAGGAAAAATCCATAATTCTTCATTTCCCTGGGATAACATTGGGGAAATTTGCTGTCAAGCAGAAAATAAAAGATACCAGTGTTGCTGAGTATGCACAATTCATTAATTTGATGTAATACATACGTGCACCAAGGAGACAAAGCAGCAATCATCTACAAAATAAAATTTAAGGGCTGTGACCCAGGTAGGCTTCAAAAATTTTAGCAAAGGGTTGTCTGCCCAGTTGGTGGGTGGGCATGGCCATGATGGGCATGGCCTAGTCAGCCTCCTGCACCCTGGCAGGGGGGATGTTTTTGCCCTCCCTGGGTTCCAGAGGCTTTTCTCAAGCCTCCAAGAGGGCAAAAACAGCCTTCTTGGGCTCAGAAGGCTCTCTGGAAGCCAGAAACGGGTCCATTTCCAGCCTTCCTGAACTTCTGAGAGGCCTGTTTTTTTCACCCTCCCTGAGCCTCCATACATGCCATTCACTTACCTGCATCCAAAACAGGCCACGTGGAGAATCCTGGGAGGGGCTGGGTGGGGCCAGCCATGAGTGGGATTTGGGAGTTCTCCAAACCGCACAGAATCTTAGGGATCTCCTGAACCCCTATGAACCCCCAGCAGCCTATCCCTGACTGTGACTACTTCTACATAGGCAGAAGGGTAGCAGAACATATCCAGAAACACCAACTTGTTTTCAAACATACAATACAATTTCATTAATCCCTCCACAAAATTGACAACTCCAGGCATAGCTTCAAGTAAAATAGAATGGATATCTTAGAACCAGCAATATAAAAAATGGAAATCCAAGAGAATTCTTAGAAGCCTGACATTCTTACCAGGTAGCAATCAACACAGCAATCCTAACAAGTAATAAACATGTAGACTTAAAACCAACTCTGTCTAATTTAGTGATATTGCCATGGGACTGCATGGTCCCCTGAATTCTCAGCATCTCTATAAAAGTAAAAGATTTTATTCTAAAAATTCCTTCTTCCCTCCATATAGCCTAGGGTAAAATAAATTAGACAATGAAGTTTCCACCAATTTATTCAATATAAACCTGCTTGCTTTGTAACAATTGCCCTGCCTGCTGAGGTCTTGTCTCCTTTAAAATGTTAGTTGGACCTCCTGGCCACCAAAAGGTTGCCTACTCATGAAATATGCTCATAAAAAGCCCCAACTCTCTCAATTGCAAGTTTTTTTAAGGAGCTCATATAGCCAAGCTACCCCATCTCTATGCCATGCATGTGGTCTGTTTCTTAGAATTAAACAGATTACCACCGACAAAAATAATCTGTTAGCATTTTACAATAGTCCAGACAAGAAGCATAACTGTGGGTACTAGCTCTCACTTCTTTTATAAGGATATGTTAATAGAAATTTGCATGTCTGAAAGTATTTCTCCCTTCCTTTGCTTCCACTCTCCACAAAATTAGGAAGGGTCTCTTCTGAAATGTTTTCCCCACCTTTCCTCCTTCTGGAGGCTGAGATATGTTTTGCATGACAATTGTTTAGCCTGCAGCTCTTCCTCCTATCTCCTAAGGTCATTTCCACATACCGTTACACCACCTGTATCATTGAATGAGTTGGCATTTGAGACATTGTGCCTCCGTTTTCTCCTCATTTCCTCCTATGACTTTTTGGGAGTATGTGGAAACAAGGATCTCCACAATCCGAAAGAGAGAAAGACAGAGAGGGAGATAGAAGTTGGTTAAAAATGCAACCCAAGAATATCAAACATGGAGCAGCACTTCTGGGTTGCTGCTGTTTTTCTATACATTCATGTTCTTCAAGTGTATCTATGTATCAGGGAGTATTACCCCACCCTCAAAAAACCCCCAACCCTATACTCCTCATTCTCTTACCCTCTAGTAGCCAAACCAGTTAGCACTCCCAGACTTCTGAAGCTTTTCATCATCGCATGGAAATGTGAAAGCTTTTTCTACTTTGGATAGACAGTAGTTTTTTCAGGTAAGGTGGGGGACTTAATTAAGTTTGTCACAAAGCTGCGCTGGTTTCCTTGGAAACTGTCAACTGAGGTATATAAGAAAAGTGTACTAAGTAGTACACAATAGTAAACATATTTCACAATTCTATAGATGCTATGTTTCACCTCCAAATCTACACTATACTCAGCCAGTGTCATGTAGTGAGATTGGACAGCCTAACTCACATGACAGTCACAGTAGTGGGGAATGGTGGAAGGAATGTGGTGTATGCTACTTTGATCTCCTTGAAGAAAGGGGGGAAATATTTTTAACAAACAGAAATAAACAAATAGACAAATCAGCCCAGTATCAGAACTCGTTAGTGAGGAAAAAAAGTCAAATGAAATGAGCCAATATAGTGGAAAGGTATAGTGGAAAGGTATTCTTTTGCACACTGCATTTTGCTATTGGTGAGACAATGTGAACATTTCTTTATCTAAAAAACAAAGTCCCACAGTTAGACCCATCTTTTGATTCATTCTGCTCAGCAAAGAGCAGCATCCCCTCTCCAAAGTCAAATCAGAAGCAGAAATGTACTAAGGACAAGAAGCACTTTTTTCATGCATTATAAAGACAACAGTTATTTAAAAAATATTTCTACTGTCAGCATTTAGGATTCATCGTAATCCTCCAAAATGAAATGGGTTTGTCTTTTTTCCAATTCAGGATTAAAGAATCTTTCTTAAAGCAATTACTGAGAGTAAAATAGTAATAATAGTAAGTCCAGGGGCTTATTCTGAAGTGGCATTGGGGGTATAAGAATATTTTGAATCTTATGAAAACAAAATAATTCCAAATACTTTATTTCAGCTTCTATTCTGAGTGAAATAACACTATAAGTGTACATCCCTGCTAACAATGCTTTTCGCTAGTGCACTAGAAGTCAATTGATTATTCCAAAGTATAAGACAGAAAATAATCCATTTAGCAAACTCTGAAAGAATTAACCCAACCAAGAACTCAGTTAATATATTATACCACTCAATACCAGCTAAGGAACAAAGTAAATGAGGGAGAAATCTTTAAACAATCAGTAGTACACTCAGACTTCATGATTTCATCTCTTGGAAAAAGTATGTCATTCACTTGATTTTGATCTAACGTTTAGATCAAAGCTGTGAGTGTGCAATTTGTCTTAGTTGAGTTCACAAGGAGAGCCAAATTCCACAATTAACATTACATAATTTTAATAACAGAAAGGTTCAATTTAAACAGGAAAGGGACAACAATCTAACATTTCTATACATATTAGCAGGGCTTTGTTTTTAGCTTTTATTGAGGGAAAGACATGGGGGTATCTCTAGCATGTTGAGGGAATAGGCATGTTGCAATGTGTCTTTAGATCTGGAATTTTTAAACTTTTCAGGCTGTGGAATACAACAGCATTTAAGATCTTCTTCATTCTCATGATAAAGAAGGTCAGAATTGAATACATCATGAGAGTGAAGAAAATCTTAAAGTCCAAATTCAGTAAAGGAAATACCAACAAAGCAATTAACCCCTGGGAAATTCCAGTCATTAGGTATACTGCTGTAATAGTAGACTGGACTCAGCAGAAGTAGAAGCCCTTGATAAAAGAGCAAAAAAATAATAGTAATCAATCATGCCCTTCATACACGCAGCAACATTGACAGACTCTACTTACTAAGGAAAACAGGAAGTATGTAATGTTGCAAGCAGCTGAAGAAAAAAAAATGGCACTGGTAGAATAATGGACATTCCTTAGAGTGCCCATCTAACATCTCTGGTTCACAAACTGTTGTGGTTGCCATTTTGCTTTCTGGGTGTCATTCAGTATTCTTGTTATTACCTATATAACTGTACATGGCATAGGGCTTGGTTACTTGAGGGACTACCTGTCTCCCAGAGTATCTGCAGGCCAATTCAATCCTGCATGGTTGGAGCATTTGGTAATGGCATGTCTGAGAATGGTCTTGAGAGATAGGAGGGAGGCCCATACAACAGAAGAATGCCAGTACTCCTGATTGTGCTTCTTGACTGTACTACCTTGCAGGACCAACATACCCCAAGTTCATTTAATTAAGCTATCTTATCTGTCAGGACCCCAGAACTGCACCTTTTCTGTAGCAATGCTTATCCTCTGGATCAGAGGTCTCCAAACTTGACAACTTCAAGGCTTGTGGACTTCAACTCCCAGAATTCTCCAGCCAGCAGGGGACCCTGCTCTTGAACAGATTTCCCCCCAAATACAGGTGGCTCCCAACTCTGCTTTTCTTTAGAAGAACATTGAGAGTGAGACCCCTTTGCACTTTCAGGGAACCCTGAACAACACTATTTATGTTCAAGGTGATAAGAGTTGGGGACCAACACTTCTTCCCATATTGCATCCCATTTAAATCTGCAAGTCCAAAGATCAGTGACAGTTCTGTTGAAAAAATAGTTGATAAAAATCATTAAGAAAATAGTTGAGGTCCATCAACATTGGACAACTATATAATTTCATATTTTGCACAGAAAGTTGAATTCATGTAAATGGCAATAAACCAGCAAAAATTAATAATGTTCACTCCCCCACCCCTGAAATGCATAGTTGGTGACTTTCATGCATAATTCATTTATAATTAGGGTGACAGATGTTTAAGTTAATGAGATGCTGCTGATTTAAAAATTCGGGAATATATTTACTTAGAGGATTCTTTTTACGTCATACCAACATAACGGCAAAAGGTTTTAGAAAGGGTCCCCTTTTTAATTTTAACCTAATTGTTTTATCTCCTTTACATTTGGTTGGTTAGAGAACAGTGCAATTTATCTATGCCCTAGTGCTAATCAGGCTTTTCCAGGGAAGCCAATATAGATATCTCTTGCTAGATATCAACATACTGGAGAAGAGGCAGATCTCTACAGGGGCTTTATTGCTCGCTTGGCTGTAATCTACACAAAACAACCATCAGAAGATTGGCACTGCTTCTAGTTTTTCAGCCCCCTGTTTGCAAGGGGGTAGAGGGATGGGGAAGACTTGGGAATGATGGCCGAATCCAGTTCCTCTGCTCTTTGCTCTGCTACAGGCCATCACAGTGCATCTTTGGCTCAGTTTTAAAATAGCTATGCCTTAATTGGAACATATAGACACAGAGATAGATACACCTGTAGTTTGAAATCCATTAAAAATTGGCAAGAAACAGCATGCCAACAGGTGAGCTAACATTTACTTTTGAAAAGGGATCTGAATTGTAAAACAGCTTGGCCCCTTTTTAGAGGAGATCTTAATTCTCAGCAAGTTTAATTACGAGACAGTGACAGTTAAGGATGAGCAAGGACATTTTTCCATTAGACAGGTTGCCACTCGTCCTTTGTGATGATGCACATGGAATGTGCCCAAAATTTTTGTTATGTCCTCAGTTGAGTACCACCATTGGCACCATGTAGCTTTTCATCATTCCACTTTTTGCAGGACTATTGTCACTTACAGCAACCTTTGAAAAAGATTTTTGATTGCCAGTCAACTCAATCAATTGTCCTCAGAAAGCACTGCTTTGTGATTAATTATATTCCATCAAGCCATTGTCCATTCTTAATGACACATAAATACATTTTCTCCATGACAACCTGTCCCTGACCTGGTCTTTCAGACCTTCCAAGGGGGCACATTTATCACTACTGCAACTGAGTGCATCCATATTGCTGCTGCTTATTGTCTTCTTTTCTTGCCTTCCACTTTTCTCAGCATTGAAGGGAGAGAGAGAGAGCTAGATCTTCACATAATGTGTCTGAAGTGGATAGTTTGAGCCTGATCATTTGTGACTTAAGTGAAAAAAACTGAGTTGACTTGTTCAATGATCCATTGGTTGGTTTGTCTGGCTGGCTGTCCACAAAATTTGCAGCAGTCTTTTCCAACACTGAAGTTCAAAGCATCGATATTCTTCCTATAGTGTTTCTTCAAAGTCCAACAATCACTCAGAGTCACTTTAAACCGTGAGATGAATGGTGAATAAATTTGATAATAATAATTGGAGCACCACTTGAACACCACCAGCATTGGCAAAATCACATCAGTCAATTGGAAAAGGCAGCTTTACTTGGAATAGTTTACATCCAGTAATTATATCTTTAACACCATCAAACATCAACATCTGCTTTTCCCAGGTTCTTGGGAAGGACTCAATAAGTGGAGGAAAAAACCCTACAACTTTCACTTCCATATAGTGTCACCAAGATTTTTGTAGGTACAGAGATATCATCACATTTGAATGCATTTTCCAAGGCCTTTGTGGCTGTTCTACTATGTGCTAGTTTGTGTGCATTGCTTGTCTGCTTGTTCTTTTACACTTGATGGCACTAAAGGCAGAAATTATCCACCCCTTTGAATATCTTTATTGTCAATTCTAAAACAGGTTGGTCTACCTGTTATTATTAATTTGATCTGCTTTAATTTTAGTCACATTTTTCACTCTGAATTGGATTTATTCCCTCCACTTTTTAATATCCACCTTAAACTGCTAGTCATCTGATGGCATAGGTATGGTATCATCAGTACTCTGATGCTACCCCAGCTATACATCTCTATCCCTGGCAGGACAGGTGCTGTTGTAGTGCTACCCAAGAACCTGGAGGCTTTAAGGATGGGGATGAATCAACTTTGACTCAACCCTGACAAGACAGAATGGTTCTGGATTTTTGTCCTCCCCCTCCCCCAAAGCCTGGTGACTTATCTTTGACTCTGGATAGTGACCAAGCTGGTGCAAAATTTAGGGGTTCTCCTGGATTCATGGTTTCTGCTGGATGAGCAGAATCCAGGCCTGATAGAAATTGCCGGGCACCATGCCCGGTGTCTGGCCACACAGGGCCACCGCCTGGTGCCTGGCCGCACAGGGCCAACACCGCCTGAAAGCCATCCGCGGCAGTAGCTCCGGCTCCGACCCCGGCTCCGACCCCGGCTCCCTTGTTATGTCCCGTTCCCTGGGTGGTCTGAGCGATCGGGCCCTGGGCCTTCGGCTGATGTTATGTAACGCCAGGTCCGTCATTAATAAGGCCCCTCTCATCCATGATCTGATCTGTGAGGGGGGAGCGGACCTGGTGTGTATTACCGAGACCTGGCTGGGCCAGGAGGGGGGAGCCCCTCTGGTGGAGATCTGCCCAGCTGGGTTTCGGGTTTTTCATCGGCCGAGGGCCCAGGGGAGGGAAGGGGGGGGTTGCGGTGGTTATTAAGGAGGATCTGTGTCCGAGGGAATCCACTGTTTCTCAGATGACCGGATGTGAGTCTCTTTTCGTGAAGTTCGGTCCCAGGGTACAGGTGGGCTTGTTGGTCGCATACCTGGCTCCCTGCTATGTGCCATCGGCCCTGCTTGAGCTCCTTGGGGTTATAGCCGGCGTGGCGGTTGAGACCCTCAGGCTTATGGTCATGGGGGATTTCAACCTGCCTTCTGCCGGCGGTGCCTTGGGGACTGATAAGGAGTTCATGGCTTCCATGACAGCCATGGGCCTGACCCAGTTAATTCGGGACCCTACTCATGTGGGAGGTCATACCCTGGATCTGGTTTTTGTCTCTGATCAGTGGCAGAGTGATCTGGGTGTAGGGGATATAGTTGTAGAACCTCTGTCATAGACTGATCACTCGCTCCTGAAGCTCGACTTCCGTTCCGCACCCCCCGACCGCAGGGAAGTGGGACCGTTAAAATGGTACCGCCCCAGGCGCCTGATGGACCCAGATAGGTTCCTGACGGAGCTTGGGCCATTTCCCGAAGCTCACACACACGACTCGGTTGAGGGCTTGGTCGCCACCTGGGATAGGGTGGCTGCTGGGGCCCTTGACCGGGTCGTGCCCTTGCAGCCTCTGACCCGGTGCCGATCCCAGGTGGCTCCTTGGTTTTCTGAGGAGCTAAGGGAGATGAAGCACCAGAAAAGATGCCTAGAGAGTAGTTGGAGGGCTAGCCGCTCTGGGTCTGACCGAACACTACTGCGATCTTATATTAAGACGTATTTAGTGGCGATAAGGATGGCGAGGAGGTCCTACCTCTCCACCCTTATTGCGTCCACGGAAAACCGCCCAGCCGCCCTGTTTAGGGTGACCCGCTCCCTTTTGGAGGTGGGAGCGCGGGAGGATCCCTTGCAGGGGCGGGCTGAGGAGTTTTCTAGGTTTCTGCAGGACAAAATCGCTCAGATCCGGGATGAGCTGGACTCCGACTGGGCATCTCCGGGCGGGGGGGCGGGGGTGGATATCGGTGAGGTCAATTGGGTTGAGTTTGATCCTGTTACCGTGGAGGACGTGGGCAGGATACTGGGGGGGCTTAATGCCACCACTTGTTTACTGGACCCGTGCCCCTCCTGGCTGGTCTTGGCCACTCGGGAGGTGACACGAGGCTGGTTCCAGGGTATTATAAACGCTTCCTTGAGAGAGGGGCTGTTACCCGCCGCCTTGAAAGAGGCGGTGGTTCGGCCCCTCCTCAAGAAACCGTCCCTGGACCCAGCATTATTATCAAATTATCGTCCAGTCTCCAACCTTCGCTTTGTTGCGAAGGTTGTTGAGAGTGTGGTGGCACGTCAGCTCCCGCAGTACCTGGATGAAGCGAGTTATCTCGACCCCCTCCAATCGGGTTTCAGGCCTGGGCACAGCACGGAGATGGCGTTGGTCGCGTTGGTGGATGATCTCTGGAGGGCTCAGGACAGAGGTTGTTCCTCTGTCCTGGTCTTGTTAGATCTCTCAGCGGCTTTTGATACTGTCGACCACCGTATCTTATTGCGGCGGTTGGAGGGGTTGGGGGTGGGAGGCACCGTGTTACAGTGGTTCGCCTCCTTCCTCTCCGACCGTTCGCAATTTGTGTTGACAGGGGGGCAGAGATCGGCAATTTGTGTGGGGTGCCCCTGTTGTTCAACATTTATGTGAAGCCGCTGGGTGAGATCATCCGTGGCTTCGGGGTGGAGTTCCATCAGTACGCTGATGATACTCAGCTGTACATCTCCACCCCGGGCCACCCCAACGAAGCCGTCGAAGTGATGACCCAGTGCCTGGAGGCCGTGCGGAGTTGGATGGGTCATAACAGGCTTCGTCTTAACCCGACCAAAACCGAGTGGCTGTGGTTTCCTGCGCCCAGATACAGCTAGCTTGTTCCTTCGCTGGCCGTGGGGGGAGAGGTTTTGACCCCTGTGGAAAGGGCGTGCAATCTGGGTGTCCTCCTGGATGTATGGCTGTCCTTGGAAGAACATATTGCAGCCGTCGCCAGGGGGGCTTTTTATCAGATTCGTCTGATTCACCAGTTGCGGCCCTTTCTGGATCTGGGCGCACTTCGCACAGTCACTTCCACCCTCGTTATCTCCCGCTTGGACTATTGTAATGCTCTCTACATGGGGCTCCCCTTGAAGAGTCTCTGGAGGTTGCAGCTGGTTCAGAATGCAGCCGCGCGGGTGATCGTGGGTGCCCCTCGGGGCTCCCACGTAACACCGCTTCTCCGCAGGCTGCACTGGCTTCCTGTGGCCTTCCGGATTCGATTCAAGGTGGTACTGATGGTTTTTAAAGTGCTCCATGGCTCGGGACCTGGGTACTTACGGGACCGCCTACTGCCATCAACAACTTCCCGCCGCCCAGTATGCTCTCACAGGGTTGCCCTGCTTGGGGTGCCGCCGCCTGATTGTTGTCGGCTGGCGGCCCCAAGTGTGCGGGCTTTCTCTGTGGGAGCCCCCTCCCTGTGGAATGATCTCCCCCCGGAGACACGGGCCATGACAGACATCCTGACCTTCTGGCGCGCAGTTAAGACCCTATTTTTCAAACAGGCTGGCCTGGCCCAGTAAGGGTCTTTGGGTTTTAAACTTAATTTGGGTTTTAATTCTTAAATTTTACACTTTTTAAATTTTTAATCAATCCCTGATTTTAAATGTTGAATTTGGATGGGATGCAGCCGGATTTGTTTATTTAATCTAGTTTTAAATTCCATTTAAATTGTATTTATTCTGTGTGTTTTAGTAGGCTGTACACCGCCCCGAGTCCCTTTTTGGGAGAGGGAGCGGTATAGAAATATGAATAATAAATAATAAATGAGAAAATGGAGGCTTTACTCACAACCATTCATGCCTTAATCACCTCCCAGTTGGATTATTGCAAAGTGCTTGATATGGGACTGCCCTTGAAGATCACTTAGAAGTTACAGCTGGTCTAGAATGCAGCACCACACAATGGGACGCCCATAAGTTTGCCCATGTTATGCCTTTATTGTGTGAGCTCCGCTGGCTCCCACTTTTCTTCTGGGTACAATTCAAGGTGCTGGTTATCAGTCTTCAAGCCTTACATGGCACAGGACCTGGTTATTTGGGGGATTTATTTATTTATTTAGTCAAGCGATTATAAGATAACAGGTATAAATATAAACATAGTTATGAATACATGAAATGGGTATATATAAGAAAAATAAAAAGAAACAATAGGACAGGGACAGTAGGCAAGTTGGTGCGCTTATGCACGCCCGCTACAATTGCCTCTCCTAAGAATATTTGTCCACCCCAGTAGCTCAGAATAGGCATGTACCAGTTCCTTCTTTAAATCTTGCCATCTAGCTGGACTCAGAGGGGTGCCTTTTCCCTGGCTATGTCTAACTTGTGGAATACTCTCCCATTGATTATTTGACAAGCCCCCACCCTTCTAACCTTTCAAAAGGCCATTGAGACCTGTTCTTTTTCCCTTAAAGTACTGGAATATCATTGTGTAAGTAAATAGTGTGGAAGGAGGACAACTGAGCCTACTGAATCCTAAGGGGCAATTAAAGCATGGTGTTTTTTTTTTTACTGTTTTACTGTTTTTACTATTTTATTGTTGTTTTATTTATTAGTTTTGTTGTTGTTGTGAGCCTCCCAGGGTGGCTTGAAATGGGCAGTCATATAAACTTTATAAATAAATTAATAACATGTGTTTTAAAAAGAAAATCAGGGCAAAAAAAGAAAACCTTGGAAATGAAGAGATACGCCTTTTGAATGTGATCATGAAAAAAAAGAGCAAATAAGCTTTAAGAAATTAGTACCTGATCATAATTTCATGTCTGAAAAATGTTTGTGTCCATTAATGAACTTTTACTTTTCAGGCAGTTACTGAAAGCTCTTTGCCCATATTCAAGAACTGTTATTACACCTTTATAGTTATCTTTCTGAACCTGGCATTTCACAAATACGTTGATCTCTGATCTTCCCAAGTAAATGGACATTCTGGCTGGGAATTGATGAAAGCTGAAAATGGACCACATCTGAAGCACACTAGTTTAATCATCAAAGGCAGGAAATACCATTAATCTGAAGGGATATTCAAAGCTTAGAAGGGGCATTGGGCTGTACAAAATGTTGCCAATTACATCATTAGCCACAATGGCTCTGCTGAGACTCTGGGGACTGGGCAGGTCTGAGAGCTGCTGTCAAGATACGTTTCAAAAAAGTGTGTGTTCCAGCAACAGGGGCTGGCTACCCATTTTGATAGCTTGAAAACATTATTAGCCTCTGTGAGACAGTGGTTAAGGTGCAGTACTGCAAGGTACTTCTGCTGCAGCCAGCTGCCTACAATCTGGCAGTTCAAATCCCACCAGGCTCAAGGTTGACTCAGCCTTCTATCCTTCCAAAGTGGGTAAAATGAGGACCCAAATTGTTGGGGGCAATATGCTGACTCTGTAAACCACTTAGAGAGGGCTGTAAAGCACTATAAAGTGGTTTACAAGTCTTATTGCTATTGCTATTAGACAAATTTGTAAAAAATAAGACTACTAGAGACTGTCAGGATAACTACTTATTGCCTTCAGGATCAGAAGCACTATGTCAAATAGTGGGAGTATGAGTGAAAGTGTATCAGAGTGGAATTCAAATTTTTTAACAACCAGTTCTGTGGGTGTGGCTTAACTTGTGGGTGGTCATGTGACTGGGTGGGCATGGCTTGGTGGTCATCTAACCAGCTGGGCATGTTTTGGTGGTCACATGACCAGCTGGGTGTGGCTTGGTGGCCATGTGACTGGCAAACCAAATACAAGTGTTCCTTGCTTAATGGCCAGTTGCCTAGCAAGTGCTTTAATTTATGACTGACCTCCTACTTGACCTGTTTTGGAGTTTTGACAGCCATGCACACACACACACACACACACACACATCCTTCTAACCCTGCTGAAGCAAGGAGTTGGACTAGAAGATGACCTCTGAGATCCCTTGCAGGCCAGACTCCAGCCACACCAAAAAAAAGACATGGCGTCTGGAGGCTTCTTGCAGTGAAATTACTGACTTCCAGCTTTGCTTGCTCTGCTTCTTCAGTGCACCGCCGTGGCTGCATTCTAGGCGCCAGCCACACAGGTCCATCCCATTGAGCCCGCTGCACCGGAGGCAAGTGCCCAAGCAAGTCCGAGCGAAGCAGCAGTCAATGAGGTGAGCCTGCATGGCCAGTGCCTAGAATGTGGAGACAGTGGCACATTGGAGAAGTGGAGCAAGCAAAGCTGGAAGTCAGCAATTTTCACTGCAAAAAGTCTTCAGATGCCGCGTCTTTTTTCAGTGCAGCTAGAGTCCAAAAAACAAAAAACACATGGCAGCTGCAGGCATTCATGACAAGGGCAACAAGAAGCCTCCAGATGCCATGTCTTTTTGCCACTTCTTTGCTGGCCGGAACTGAGCTGGGAGTGGTGGCTGGAGGATTCTTCTGCCAGCAAAGAGGTGGCAGTTGGAAGCTTCTTGGCAGGGGCGGGGGGGGGCGGGGACACAGTGAGACTCGGAACGCAGCTCCTGCACTCTTTTTGGTCCCTCCCTCCATATCGAAATTTAAAGGAACAGGCTGGGGCAACTGCCTTCTGAGTAGCAGCGGAGCAAAGTGAAGGGAGGCAGAAAAGTTCACCCAAGTCTTCTTCTTGGGCATACTCAGAGCAATGCATCTCACAGTGCCACAGGGACTCGCCCATGCACCATCTCCTTGCAGAAGATCCCAGGCTTACGTGTACATATGTGAGGTCCCGGGCTGGGACCTTCTGTGAGGAGACAGCGCGTAGGCTACTGGCTTGGTTCCGGCTGGCAAAGCAGCAGCTTGGGATTTGCCACCCTGTTCTTCGCACCTCATTGCCTGCTGTTCCAGTGTGGAGGTTCAGTGTGGTGGCAGGGAGTCCAGCGGCTCTCAGCCCTGGCTTGCCTTTCCTGATGCTATGCCACCTGGGCGATGCAGGCCCGGTCGGCATAGCATCATGCTCCCTGGTTGCCCCACTCACTCCTAGCAGGCAAGGCCCAGCAGTTGCAGAGAATCCAGGTGGGACCCAAGTGGTGACAGGTCAACACCGACTCACCTTCCTCTCGGCCACCAGCAAGCCAGGCAAGTGGGGTGGGGGGAAGCTTGTTAGGCCACAAGTGCCACATGGAACCATGGTGCTGATGGATAAGCAAGCCAGGCAAGTGGAAGGGGGGAAAGCTTGCTAAGACATGAGCGCTGAGGGCGGTGGTGGCATGGCGGTGGTGGCCTAGGCTGGCCCAGGAGTCAGGACTCAGCCGGGGCTTGTTGGTGACAATGGAAGCAATGATGAGGGCAGCAGCGGGGTGGTGGTGGCTTATGCCAGCCCAGGAGTCAGGACTCAACTGGGGCTGGCAGCAGTAGCAACATGTGGGTGACTGGGGCTTGCAGAGCCTCACTCACTTAGGGAGATCAGATGGTGGAAGACTGGCTGGCTGGCTGGCTGGCTGGCTGGCTGGCTGGTGCTGTTGCTGCTGGAAGCGATGGTGGTGGGCAGGAAAATGTGGAAAGTGATGTAGCGCACATGTGCTATAAGGAGTGACTGGCTGGGGTGGGGTGGAGGAGAATGCCATCAGTGATTGTTGTGAATGCATGTGATGTCACGCATGTACAATAAGGACTGACTGGGCAGGAAATGGAGGAGTGGGCAGAAAGGGGTGGGGCCAGCTGGGAATTGTAACAACCAGTTCTACTGAACTGGTTAGAACTGGTAGAATCCCACCCCTGAAGTGTATGCTATTCTGCTTTTGTTGTATTTAGAGATTTCCAGTACAACTTCTCATTTCAGAGATAGCACACGTAAGTATCCTGTTCAGAGTATTGCAGCATAAATTCAGCACCAGAAAAGTAAACACAGAGGCTTCATTTAACTTCTTTATAAATACATAAAGTAAAATTTACAATACCAGTTGTAGATTTCCCCAACATGGAGCAAACTCAAACAGAAGCAGACATGTTACAAGTTCAGAGCAGAACAGCAACCCAGGAGCTCAGAAACAAACATCAGTTTCACTTTAGTTCAGTAGGTAAGCAAAACACACACAGCAGAGGAGAGAAGCAGTTTCATTTTCAATAGACAGACAAGCTTAACATAGCTTCAGAGCTGCAGAGCTAAATATAGAGCCATGCCTAGGCGTCTTCTAGTTTCAGTTTCCAAACAGTCCTCATTGGCTGACTTAGTTTATTTATTTATTTATTTATTTATTTATTTATTTATTTATTTATTTATTTTATTCCATTTATATACCGCCCTTCTCCCGAGGGACTCAGGGCGGTGAACAGCCCATCTAAAAACCCCACAAAGAATACAAAAGTTAAAAAATATTAAATTTCAATCGGCTGCTTGATAAAACTAACAAAACCCCACCCCCCCCACTTAAAACCCAATTTAGAATTAATAAAATGGAGACCAAATTAAAACCATCTCAGCCAAGGCCGGCCTGCTCAAAGAGCCAGGTCTTCAACGCGCGCCTGAAGGCCCTCAGGTCCGTGCTGGTACGGAGCTCCGGTGGCAGAGTATTCCAGAGGGCGGGGGCACCCACAGAGAAGGCCCTACTCCTCGGCGCCGCCAGACGGTACATAGCGGCTGACGGCACCCGGAGCAGACCCTCTCTGTGGGAACGCACCAGCCTGTTGGAGAACGCTGGCAGAATGCGGTCCTGAAGGTAACCTGGTCCCATGCCATGGGTCGCCCTAAAGGTCAAAATTAGAACCTTAAAGCGAACCCGGAGAGCCACCGGCAACCAATGCAGCTCGCGCAGGAGAGGCGTCACATGGGCGCTACGTGACGCCCCCATGATCACCCGCGCGGCTGCATTTTGCACCAGCTGGAGTCTCCGGATGCTCCCCGCAGGGAGCCCCATGTAGAGGGCATTACAATAGTCCAGGCGAGAGGTGACAAGGGCCTGAGTGACCGTGCGCAAGGCGTCCCGATCCAGGAAGGGCCGCAACCGGTAGATCCGACGGATCTGATGAAACGCCCCCCTGGAGACGGCCGCGATGTGATGTTCAAGCGACAGCCGTACATCCAGGAGGACTCCCAGGTTGCGAGCCCTCTCTGTGGGGGGCAGAACTTCCCCCCCGATAGCCAGCAAAGGTGTCAGCTGGCTATATCGGGGCGCCGGAAACCACAGCCACTCGGTCTTGGATGGGTTGAGCCGAAGCCTGTTCCCGCCCATCCAGTCCCGCACAGCCTCCAGGCACCTAGACATAGCCCCCACGGCATCGTTGGGGTGGTCCGGAGTGGAGATGTACAACTGGGTGTCATCTGCATACAGATGACACCTCACTCCAAGACCACGGATGATCTCACCCAGCGGCTTCATGTAAATGTTGAACAAGAGGGGAGAGAGGACCGACCCCTGAGGCACCCCACAAACCAGGGGCCTAGAGGTGGACCTCTCCCCCCCCCGCCAACACGAATTGCGAACGGTCGGAGAGGAAGGAGGAGAACCATTGAAGGACGGTTCCACCAATCCCCAACCCCCCCAACCGTCGCAACAAGATACTATGGTCGATAGTATCGAAAGCCGCCGAGAGGTCTAATAGGACCAGGACAGAGGAGAACCCTCTGTCACGAGCCCTCCAGAGATCATCAACCAACGCGACCAATGCCGTCTCAGTGCTATGTCCAGGCCTGAAGCCTGATTGGAACGGATCGAGGTAAGTAGCTTCCTCCAGGTACTGGGGGAGCTGACGTGCCACCACACTCTCAACAAACTTCGCCACAAAGGGAAGGTTGGAGACTGGACAATAGTTGTTTAAAATAGCTGGGTCCAGGGAAGGCTTCTTGAGGAGGGGGCGCACCACTGCCGCCTTCAGGGCGGCAGGGAGCACCCCCTCTCTCAAGGAAGCGTTGACAATCCCCTGGAGCCAGCCTCGTGTCGTCTCCCTGGCAGCCGAAACCAGCCAGGAAGGGCACGGGTCCAATAAACAGGTGGTGGCATTCAGACCCCCCAGCAACCTGTCCACATCCTCGGCGGTCACAGGGTCGAACTCCCCCCAGATAACACTCACAAGACCTGCCCCGGACACCTCCCCCGGGACCATCCAATTGGAGTCGAGCCCCTCCCGAATCTGAGCGATTTTATCATGCAGAAATCGGGAAAACTCCTCCGCCCTACCCTGCAAGAGGTCATCCCGCGCTCTCGGTTCAAGTAGAGAGCGGGTCACTCTAAACAGGGCGGCAGGCCGATTTTCTGCTGATGCAATAAGGGCGGAGAAATACGAAGATTTCGCCGCCCCTATCGCCACAAGGTAAGTCTTAATATGAGATCTCACCTGTGTTCGGTCAGACTCAGAACGGCTCGCCCTCCAAATGCCCTCTAGACGTCTTTTCCGGCACTTCATCTCCCGTAGCTCCTCCGTATACCACGGAGCCACATGGGATCTGTGCCGGGTCAGAGGTCGCAGGGGCACAACTCGATCTAGAGCCCCAGGAGCCAACCCATCCCAGGTCGCCACCAGGTCTCCAGACGAGCTGTGAGCCAGAGACTCAGGAAACGGCCCAAGCTCCCTCTGGAACCACTCCGGGTCCATCAGGCGCCTGGGGTGGAACAATCTAAGTGGTTCCGCCTCCCTACGGTGGGGGGTAGCGGAACAGAAGTCCAACCTAAGGAGGGAATGATCTGTCCATGACAAGGGTGTAATAACTAACTCCCCAAAATTACAGTCATTCAACCACTGCCCAGAGACAAAAATCAGGTCCAGCATGTGTCCTCCAATGTGAGTGGGGGCAGAAACTAACTGGGTCAGGTCCATGGCCGTCATGGAAGCCAAGAACTCCCGAACCAACCCCGAGGTTTCACCGGACGATGGCAGGTTGAAATCCCCCATGACCAAAAGCCTGGGGGTCTCAACCGCCAGCCCGGCTATCACCTCGAGGAGTCCAGGCAGGGCCGATGAGACGTGGCAGGGAGCCAGGTACGCCATCAAAAGACCCATCTGAACCCCTTGCCCCCACTTCACAAATAGAGATTCACAGCCAGCCGTCTGAGGGACAGTGGCCTCCCTAGGATAAAGGGCTTCCTTTATAAGCACCGCCACCCCTCCACCCCTTCCCTGAGCCCTAGGCTGGTGAAATGCAAGGAAACCTGGTGGGCACATCTCAACCAGAGGGACACCGCCCTCTGGGCCCAACCAGGTTTCGGTAACACCTACCAGGTCCGCGGCCTCCTCCTGAACTAAATCATGGATCAGGGGAGCCTTGTTAACCACGGACCTGGCATTGCACAACAGCAGCCGGGTATTCAGGGCCTGAGAATCCAGACAACCAGGGCTGCAGGATGGGTATGGAGGGTCGGAGCGCGCTACCGCTTGCAAACATCGGGAGCGCGATCCCCTTACTGGATATGGCCCTCTACCCCCAGCATATCTGCCTCTCCCAGTCACCGTGCTGATAAAATTTGCCCCCGGCAGCCCACCCCCAGTCTGCCACCCCGACACGGAAACCCCCGAGGCCCCCCAGGCGCGTGGGCCGGCCCGGCTGCCCCCAACTCCATGTGGGCTGTCTCCCCTGCCCACCCTGGATCCTTTTAACCCATTAAAAAACCCCATTAAAAAATTACCAATCCCGGGTTTCCCGCGTTTCCTCCCATTCCTCCGGCTTCCACGGCCCCACCATCGCTCCGGATCCCAGGATCCCTCATAGCGGAACACCTTCGAAAGTTTTGAGGGCCACTTAAGGGAGAGGGGGACATCCCTCAAGGCCCAAAGCTCTGCCATGGAGTACATCCGTGGCCCCGGCCACCCCACCCTGACGGTCTCGCAGCGTCCAAGGTCTTTGTGATGGAAAAATCCAGGCGGACTGGGGTAAACCCCTCCCCCCCCCGGCCGCCCCACCCCTGCCACCGGTGGGACCCCCGGGAGAAAAGGGGTCACAGGCAAGGTCACTCCCCCCCTCCCCGGGCCCACCACCCCTGCCACAGGCGGGGGCCCCAAGGAGGGGAGGGGAACGGTCACAACACCATCCAACCCCCAGTCTCCGCGTCGTCCTCGCAGCCATAGTTGCTATGCCTATTGGCTGACCTTGTTACTATTCTCTTGTTACCACTCCAGTTCATGATTATACTCTGACACATCCACCTTGTCTAGGTTCTGGCAGCTGCTCCAGTCTGCCAACCACTAGTATGAGGATTTGGTCCTCTCCTTTAAGACAGTAATTTGTCACTGGAAGAATGTATATAATAGAGGATCCTGGGTTAATGCAGAACTAGGAGATCAAATGGAAAATCAGTTCAGACAGGATAGGATTGACATATTCTCCCTGAAGAGAAATCAGAAAATCCCCAGAACAACAAGAGAGGCTCTGTGTGCGGGCTGTCTCATTTCTCAGAAAGTTTTTCTTGAAAAGCTAAAAGGAGAGTATGGGAGAAACATCCAGATCCTATACTATTCACAGTCACAGAATTGTACAAATATATGTACTGTAATTGTACTAAAACAGGCATTCTTGTAAACTATGGTGTATACTTTAATAAAATTTATATTTACCATTTTTAGCATGCATTTGGTGTGCAGGTTGCAGGTTGATGCCCTTAGTAAGAACTACAAATCTTACTGCCTCCAAAATCCCAACCCTAATGAGCATTGGCTGCAAGCTACTAGGTAATGTCCTGTTGAGGAACAGAACATCTGACTATGAACTACCGATAAGAAATGTCCTTGTAGGATCAAAGAAGGGCATCTCTGTCTAAATGCTGCTTCTCCAGAACATCTGGTTGTTGCTAAAGCTCTGAATCAATACAGTTTTAAGTGTATATACATTCTGTATAATATCAGAGTCATCAGATCCTAATTTGCCTCGGCTGGGAGAAAAAAACTAAAACACGCATAAATATAATTTGTATTTTCATTTGTTTTACTGTTAATTTTCTTTCAGACGTAGTCCTAATTGTCACTTAGGCATTTCTAATCACAAACACCTGTCAGTTCCTACTGATATTTTCACTCCCTTTTTAATTTCAACAACATGCAAAATGACCAGAGGCTGATACTGTGAAATTTGTCAACTTTATGAGCATAATTAGCAATGCTTTCAAGTGCATGATAAGAAAGACAAGCACCAGAATCTAGAGAACTTTCTTTGACCTTGATTTTTTTTTTATTCTAGGCTTCCTTACAAATTCAGATCACTTTTTGAGTGAAAAACTCTTCAATACTGAGGACCAAATATATGTTAGGTAAAAGGGCTTATTGCAGTAATCACATGTTCACTGCACATTTTCTACATCCTATAACTCAAGGCACAGATAGAAATCATATTCACCCCTCCCTCTCACCCCTAAAAGAAAGTGTGTGGAAATATCAAAAGGAATAATGAAAATGTTCAATAAAATCATCTGCAGCAAATAGAGGAATGAAAACTATTAGTTGACCTTTAAATTCCATAAATATACCCACAAAGCCTAAAGCACCATTGTATCTCAGAGTTTCCTGGATAAATGCCTGCTTCCCACCATCACCATCTCTCATAAATAATATTTTATCTGTATACCACTGATATCCAGCTGTACTCAGAGAAGATGCTATGGGCGACTCTGCTAAATTGCTACAGTCACAATTCAATGTATTGGGAGTATGTATTTGCTTTTCACATGCATAAAATTGAACTGAGACTCCAGGGAAGGCCTGCACACTTTCTGTTTCTTTTATGCTACCTGATAACATGGAAAATCAGCCCAGGTGCTTAACAGCAAACTATTTCACGTTTGTGTGCTGCTTTCCTTAATTGCTCAAGATGTTTCTTACTTATTCATGTAGTAAACCTGATCAAAGAATGGTTGTATGTTCTCCTTTTTAGCACTGACAGGGAACAGTCTTCTATTTGAAGGCACATACAGTAATACATACAGTAATATATAGAACATACAGTAATGCATACAGTAATATATAGAACGTAGCAACAGTCAGGCCTCATAGACAATTTATTATATTACATTAAATGTTTGTCATTTTCTTCTAAACATTTTGTTCGACATGTGACCTTTGAATATTCCTAAATATGATAATATTTACTCTGAAAAAGAAACAATTAATAACATACTATTGTGATTGGCCTATGGAGCCTGACTTTTGGTACACCATTGATTGATTAGTTGGTTATTTGAAGGATTATTTCTCTTCAGTTACCTCTGCCTGTCCCATCAGAAGTGGTAGGAGAGATGTGTCACTGATCCTGAATGAAAGAGTATAATTGGTGGACCCAGAAATACAACCTTTACTGTCAATGGTACCCACCTATAGAACACTATTTTCCTGAATCATAGATTGGCCCTGACCCTTTCCTCCCCTGGCTTTAGGAAGGTCCTGAAGACATAACTCTGGCATTATGCCTGCAGTCTGCCAATGGTGAGGGGATTTTACAGTGACTGTGTTAAGTTGATGGGGAAAAAATGGATTCTGCCCCTGAATGGATTCTGCCCCTTACTTTTTGCTTTAAATGGATTATGGATAGTGTTTATATGTTTGTTTTTAATGTTTTAATTGGATTATTTTGATCTGTTGTAAGCTGCCCAGAGCGGTTTAGATGAGATGGACAGCCCTGCAAATTGAATTAGTAATAGTTTATATGGAGAGTTACCGACAACTGCAATATATGTGCTATATTGTTCGCCGCAACAAAAATGCTACAAACAGATGACCTGGGCTCATTCTCAGTCTGCTGCCTAAATAATCCATGGATGGTGGACAGTTACTGGGTCCTCCCTAAATATAGCTCTTAATCATTAAACTAAATTTGCATTGAACGGTCCTTCAGCTGTTTATCAACCTGTGTACAGGGGTGGGATTCAAATTTTTTAACAACCGGTTCTGTGGCTGTGGCTTAGTTGGTGGGCATGGCTTGGTGGTCATGTTATTGGCTGGGCGTGGCCAAATCAATGTAACACACATTGAGGCAAGCATCTCCTCGCCTGGCCTCTCATGCTGTGGGGATGCTGCAACACTTGTAAGTGTGAAAAATGGTCATAAGTCACTTTTTTCAGTGCCATTGTAACTTTGAATGGTCACTCCACACAAGCAAAGTACCAGCAAAGGAGGGGAAAAAACTCCAGAGAAGTTCCTGAGACAAGAAGTCTAGTCCTGCCAAGAATGTAATAAGGGAGAGGCAGTTTCTGTAAGCAACACCAGAATGTTTCCTTCCTGCCTTCTTTACAGGATTAGGCCAGTAATTTCTTCTAACAACCGGTTCTCCGAACTGCTTAGAATGTTAACAACCGGTTCTAGAGAATAGGTGTGAACTGGTAGAATCACACCCCTGCCTGTGTACTTTCAACTCCCAGAATCCCCCACCCAGCTTCCTCTCCTTCATATGCCATTGGTTTGTTCTCTAAGCTCCAGAATCCCCTGAACCCACTCCTGTTTTTCCTTTTGTTTTCACTACTTGGTCTCCTGACCTTTTCAAACAGACGGGCATTGTTCCAAGTCAGGAGAATGAAAACCAAGTCTGCCTCATTATGTATCCATTCTGCAAAATGGGTTCAGAGATGGGAAGCAAGTGAATGAGCTGCAGTGAAGGTAGTGAAACTGTTTTAAGTATAAGCTGATGAACAGTACTGATAATGTCTGCACATGAGGCAGCCCTTTGCTGAAGATAAACAGACTTCGCTTGGGTAAGTATCCAGATAGATATTTGAGGTAAGAGATATTTCAGCAATCCCTACAGGCAATAACGCCCATTCCATCATGGTGGATAAAAATGCAGGTTCTTTTTTTAAAAAAAATGAAATGAAAAGGTTACATTCAAGATGCCTAAATAGTTAAACTCCAATCAGAATTATCACCATTCCTTCTTATTGATGACTCTCTATATTATTTTCAGTATTGGCCACATTTGTCAGAACATATGTCTAGGTATCCAGAGAGATGCTGAGTTGGGCCTGACTTATGGCACTTGTGAGGTGTTATGGAAGGAGTCAGTTTAGCTCAGTTCAGGCCCATAGACTTTGGAGCTTTTGGTTTTGAACAATTATCTGGCAAATTGGGAATGTGTATAAACAGCCTAGGGCAGAGGTGGGATTCAAAAAAAAACTATTAACGGTTCTGTGAGTGTGGCTTGGTGGGCATGGCAGGGGAAGGATACTGTAAAATCTCCATTCCCAACCTACTTCAGGGGAAGGATATTGTAAAATCTCCATTCCCTCTCTACTCCAAGGGAAAGGTTACCACCAGTTCTCCAAACTACTGAAAATTTCTGCTACCGGTTCTCCAGAACTGGTCAGAACCTGCTGAATACCACCTCTGGCCTAGGGGAAGAAGCTTATCTGAAGGTGTAAATAAATAACAAAAAGCCTGATGCAAATTTTACTGTTTTCAGATCCAGCCAATCCAAAGATTTGACTATGTTTTTGTTTTTTGTTTCCAAGCCTGTATCTGAAAGATAAAAGAATTAGCAGATGGTGCTAAGCTTTGTGCTTATCCAGATAAAATATGTTGTAGGAATGTTATAGGCTGTGGAAATCATTAGTTTGTGCTAAAATTAAAGTTGCATCGTATTGTGCAGAGCTATACAAAGATTTTATTTGTTCAGTCATCATTTAGTTCTAGACTAATAAGAAAAAGAAATCACTTAACTTTTTTTAAACATAGGTAAAGGCCTACAAAATTGATCTATGTGGTCAGTAGGAATTGAAAATGATTTATAGTATATAATCAATCATTCAATCTTTTTAAAAGCATAATTTTATTGAAAGTTTTAAAAAGAAGAATAAAAGTAAATAGAAATAAATAGAAACTAAAATAAATACTGTAAGAAGGGGAGGGAAAGGAAGAAATAAGAGAGAAAGCTATAATGCAAAAAGAAAAAAGGTGGAAGAAAAGCAGTTAATAGCAACAGCACTGAGACTTTTCTATATCATCCCATAGTGCTTTACAGCACTCTCTGGGCAGTTTACAAAGTCAGCAGATTGGCCCCAATATTCTAAGTCCACCTTTTACCAATCTTGGAAGGATGGAAGGCTGAATCTACCTTTAGCCCATCAGGATCAAACTCCAGCCTGTGGACAGAGTTTGCCTGCAATACTGCATTCTAACCATTGCATCACCAGGGCTCAGTGAAAAAAAAAGAAAGAAAGAAAAGATAGAAAAAGTGGCTTCCAATCTTTACAATAGTTATACATACTGTATAATCATAGACTTACTGTACCTCTTTCTAGTAGTTACATTGTAACTCTCAACTTATCAATCAAAGGCTTACAATATAACATTTTATTTTAAATAAGGTAAAGCTAAAGGTTTCCTGTGTTCAGCTGTGTCCAATTCTAGGGGGCAGTACTCACCTCCATTTCTTAGACAAGGAAGCGAGCATTGTTTGAAGACATTTTCGTGATCACATGGCCATCATGACTATATGCCTAAGTGCATGGAATGCTGTTACCTTCCCACCAAAGCGGTATCTATTATCTGATTGCATTTGAATGTTTTCGAACTGCTAGGTGGACAGGAGCTGGGACAGGAATAGGAGCTTACCCCATCGTACTGTGCTCAGGTCTCAAACCAAGCTGTCAACTTTCTAGCTAGAGTAAGTTCTCGTAAGTTTAGATCATCACTCAGCATTGCAGAAATCCCAATTGATCTCCTACTGAAAGATTTTGCCTTCATGAAAAAGGCTAGGAGAATGTGTGCTCAGGTCCTGAGACTATTATTACAAGTATTGCTACCATCTCTCTGAATCTGGTAACTGATAAAATTATGATTTTCAAAATAATATGTATTGCTTGTATTATTGGCTGATTGTCATATGTGCCATCAAGTTGTTCTTGATTCTTAGTGACCACATAGATAGATTTTCATCATAATGATCTGTCCTTCCAATGTGCACCTTTGCTACTATAACTGAGTTCATCCACTTTACTGCTATTTGTCCTGTTTCCCTCTTTTTTTGCTACCTTTGCTAGCATTAGAGCTTTTTCCAGAGAGTGAGTTTTTGCATAATAAGAATAACTGAGCCTGACCATTTGTGTCACGAATGAAAACTCCGGATTGATTTGTTCAATTATATTGCTTATATTATACAGAAAGACAAGAAAGAAAGTGGAAATATAACAAGCATTAAATAAACTAGGAAAAAGAAGTAATATGCATAATAAGAAAGTTAGAGAGAAAAAATAAGCCCCTTTTTAAAACATCACCCAGAAAAATATTGGTTAGATTTCCCTCTATACCCATTGGAAACAAGTTCATATGCAGAAAGTGGATTCTTTTTATCCATTTCAAATTTCAAATTGGGTTTTACAGAGTCTTTCCACTTAAATAAAATATTTTTAGCTATATCCAATAAATCCAGGTCATTGCATTCCACATTTTTGGTATATAGTTCACTAAATTAACATTTTGAACCCATTTTTTTCTATAACAGTGCCGTGTTAACAAACTCCTGAATATTAACCCAAAATGGAAAATCCTGCAGCAGGCATACTGTATGTATTACGGTCCCTTTAGCTAATTTATATTTCCAGCAAATTGGATATTCAGCTCTTACTAAACTTCCTTTACTGTGTCTAGTACACTAAAAAATTATTGAATTAACTGCATCTTAAGGGTCAAAAGATACATATTTAATATTCCTTAAAACTAACCTATTGAGCTTTCAAAAATTGTATTCTGAACTTTCATTTCCCATCCCTTTTATTTTCCAAATTACCAACATCTATTTTCATCTTCCTTTCAGTAAAAAGAAAAAGAAAAAGGACCTTGGAGTATTCATTTTTAATGATCTAAGTGCTAGAGCCCACTGTAACTACATAGCCAAAAAGGCATTAAGAGTTGTTAACCTAATCCTACATAGCTTTTTCTCTGGTAATATTACACTAATAACTAAAGCATACAAAACATTTGCTAGACCAATACTTGAATACAGCTCATCAGTCTGGACCCCGCATTACGCATCTGATATTAACACAGTTGAGAAAGTCCAGAAATATTTCACAAGAAGAGTTCTCCACACCTCTACTCGTTGCAGAATACCTTACACCACCAGACTTGAAATTCTAGACCTAGAAAACCTAGAACTATGCCGCCTTTGGTCCAATCTAAGTATAGTATATAAAATTATACATTGCAATGTCCTACCTGTCAATGAATACTTCAGCTTCAACCATAACAATACAAGAGCACACAATAGATACAAACTCAAGCTAAACTGCACCAAACTTGATTGCAGGAAATATGACTTCAGCAACAGAGTGGTCAATATCTGGAATACTCTACCTGACTCTGTGGTTTCTTCCCCAAACCCTAAAAACTTTAACCTTAGACTGTCTACTATTGACCTCACCCCCTTCCTAAGAGGTCTGTAGGGGGCGTGCATAAGCGCACAAACGTGCCTACCACCCTGTCCTATTGTTTCTTTTTTATTTTTCTTATATGTATCCATTTCATGTATTCATAATTATGCTTATACTTATACCTGTTATCTTATAATCACTTGATAAAATAAATAAATAAATAAATAAATAAAATAAAATAAAATATAACAAGTAAAAATAAATATGCTTACAAAAGTTAAGTTGATGTAGGGTATTAATACTATTTTTTACTGAACAACCTTAGGACAAAGTATTTCTCTGAAATTCTCAAACTGGGATTATTCCAAAGTGTCAGTTTCTTATGGAGATCAATTTTATCTTTCCTTGCAACAACACTGAAAACCATCTTTCCGCCTCTAATGCAGGAAAAACAACTGATTTGGAAGCAAAGTTCAAGCCACACTTTTGACATAATAAGAAAAGGAAGGACAAATAGCTTTCTAAGGATTTTTTAAAAATCATTTAAATTCCACAAAAATATGGAGATTGTCAGACCTTAAACCTTAAACCTTTAAATAGAAATGATCCTTGGCTCCATTTGTTGACAAGGGCAAAGTTTTAGTAGAAGTCAAGAATATTGCAGTAGTGTATAACCAGAACTGGGAATCATGTACCAAAATCCCTAAGTTCAACTTTTCCCTCCCTTAACTGCCTTTCATTGCTGACCCTCCCGCAATGACCAATCGGGTTCAAGCAAGATGTTTCCAGAACAGTCACTTCAAGTATGTTGGTATGTAGCTGCCTTCTTCTTCCAGCTGGGTGACCTTGAAGCAGCACCTTGGAGGGATACAGCAGTTGCTTTTGCTCTGCCCCCAAGTATTTCCCCTTTTCATTCACTCTCCCTGAATTCATGGCAGACTGTCACTGCATGGTAGTGAAGCATAGAAGTACACTAGTAAGGTGGCAGTTGACAGAGGTTTAAATAGCATCCCAATCATAGATTTGAAATTCTGGGGGGCAAAAGTTCTTCTTTCATAAGCTACTACTAATTTAAATAAATTCCTGAGGTGTCTCTCTGTGGCACAAAAATGTTCCCCCTTAGTACATTATTAATCTGTTTTAAGAATTTTAACTAGCAAGAGTTTCTAAGGGTGGAATCAAAACAGACAATATGGCAGCCATGACTATATGATTGAATCCCTGCCTTTTACCTGACGTCCTTTCAGTTATATCTCATGCATATCATCATAACTTTTTTTATTGTTCCCCAAAGTTGTTCTTGTAAAATGATGTTAATATAAAGATAGTACCTAAATATTTATTATTTTATATTCAGTTTAACCATTTTTATTCTTCCCCCAAATTTATAGCATACTGAATATAGAAGGATCCTTACATGACAGGCTACTGGAGGCTGGTAGATTGCAAATGAAGACATGATTAATCAACATAGGCCCAATGCAGTTTTTAAAAAGTGGAATTCGATGCCTGGTCCTCTGGCCCAGGCCCCAGGCCTTCAAAACAAAACAAATGAACCATCCTGAATTATTGTGACTCCCTTCCTCCATTTGCCTCACCTCTTCACAATCAATTCCAGCTTTGAGGATTTTCGATAGTCTTTGCCAGGCTAGATTTCTTTTACTGATCTTTTTATACACAGATATTCTTGTAACAGATTGGTGATGTTTAATTCTTTTTGCACCTATTTTCATGCTTTTTATACAAATTGATTTGCACTTATAAAACTTGAAGCTGTTCAGTCCAAATGCCAACTGTTCCTGGCATTTTAAAGTAGCGAGTTTATACCTCTCAGATGACATCCCTCAACAGTGATACAAATGAGAGGGCTGCTTGAGAAAGTAAGCAGTGAAGATGTGATAAAGAAACTAATGATTTATAATCCACTCATTCATTTTATAAAAGGCATTGATAAGGCAATGATCTTTTCCGTTAAATATCCCTTTCCTTCACCACCCCACTCAATTATTCAGCCCTTTCAAGCAGATTTAACCTGATATGGTCAAATACTTCACGTATTATTGAATGGAATATTAGCCCATTGCTAGAAAACCTAGTGAAAGATATTGTGATGTCTGAACAAGAAAGAACATGAACTGTCTGCTTGAGATGAAAAATTTGTAGCCTCAATTTTAAAAGTTGGAATGTAGGTCTGCTAGAGCTATCCAATTATTTTACTTAATTCTTTCTACTTTACATTTGAAATCCTTTTGCATGTTTCTATAATAGAACGATCATTTATGTATTAACAAGAAAGAGGACAAAAGAGGGCACAATTTTGCATAAATATAGATGTTAATTTATTAGATGCAAACTTTGAAATAGTTGGTGCAATTTACATAGAAATGCAATCTGTCTCACAGTTATGGAAAAGACTTTATTTTGACTTGAATTCTGATGAATAGAAAACACGTAACTACATTATTCTGGAAATGAGTCAGAAGTATGCATATCTGTATGCATTTATTTATTGATTCACTTATTTATCACATTTGTATCCCACTGTAATTTCCAAGGATTTCTAGCAGTTTACAACAATATTTAAGAGAAATAAATAATTCATACATTAATATGACAACAATAAAATCTCATGTTAATATAATTTAACTCCTTTTAAAATAGAGCAACAAACTTAATAACCATAGGTAGCTTCATCCTAACCTTGTCCCAAAATATCCTCCAGAAGAGGTACAACTTCAGAAAGGAAAGGATACTTTAAACCAGGGGTCGCCAACCTTTTGGACCTCAGGGACCATCAAACTCATAATTTTAAATCCCAGGGACCACGAACTGGTTCTGTGGGTGTGGCCTAATTTGTGGGTGTGGCTTGGTGGTCATGTGACTGGGTGGGCATGGCTTGTATATAAATATTATAAATATTTATACAAATACTGACTTTTTTATTTAAAAAAAGAGCAACTTTTACCCAAAATCAGGCAAAGCAGGTAGGCAGATTGAGTTGCTCATAGAATCATTCAGTGATCTATCTATCTGCCATTGGCTAGCTCAGTCTCTCAAATTTGCTTGCTGTGAATCTGCACTGAAATTGCTTGCAAGCAAACCTTCAGTCCTAAGGGACGTTCGGTTGTGCTTAAAAGCAGAGCCGAAGATCTAAAGACTAGCTAGAAAGCAAGAAATCCAACCATTTCCTGCTTCCTAACTAATCTAAATCTCCCGCCACAGCAGAACACCTGATGGTCGGGAAAAGGAAAAATAGCAATTTAGCAGGCAAGTTTGCCGGGTATGCAGTGAGTGGGCGGGGAGGATTCCCGCGGGCCATGTGGGCAGCGCAGCCTTGTGCTTCTGTCCAGCCTGGATTAATTGCTTTGGGGGGGGGTCCACTGGGGGTGAGATTTCTCTGTGACCCACCAAAAATTTCTCATGGCCCACCTGTGGGCCACGGCCCACTGGTTGGTGACTGCTGGTTTAAACTTCTAATGGATTCAAATATCTGAAGTATCTCTTCATGAAAAAAGAAAAAAAAAACCTGAAAAAAGTCAGAAAAGTAAAACCACAACAACCTTTTTCTGTCCTTCCTTTTGTCTCAAAGATTTGTAGCGCAGTTCTAAGACCAACACTGGTGGTAGGTCCTCAATCATTTAGTGCAGCTACCTGGTTAACCAAAACCTCTTGCAAAAACAAGAAGAAAAAGCGAACCATGAGTAGAATTGAGTCAAATTGTGGAACTGTTTAACCCTTTGTTTTTGGAGAGAGGAAAAAAAGATGTGAAGTTAATGGCTTCTTTCTTTTAAATATGCATAATTTTAGAAGCTGCAAATTTAAGCCCTTAGGTGGATGCTAGTAATAATGATCAAGTCACAATAGGCCAGGAGGAATACCACACTACTAAAGTCATGAAGAGATTACACGTTTGAAGATGTTATTTGCATTGGAAGAAAATTCCCCTTAGCTATCTGCAGCCTTTAAAAAATGTGCATATTAAATATAAATATGCATTTTTAACATCACTCTACTTTTGATCTCTATACTCATGGGAATATCTTTAAAGAAAGGAGCAAATGTATGGAATTCTTTTTCAGGAGGGGTGGCACACTGAGTCCTAAATTATGTCCTCAGATAAAAATTATACAGAACAAAAAAACATTTATACAAAAATAGACTGTTCCATTTTTTCCCCCCAGCATAATTCTTTCAACCATACTCTGAGAAAACTACTTGAAAACAGAGCAGGATTTTGCAACACAAAAAAAGAGCTATTGTTCAATGGTTAGATTTTACATTCTCAGTGAAAAGCAGCACATCCCAACCAGGTAAATTGGAGTTGTGATAGCTAAAATTTTAAGTCAGTTTTGTCCATATTATGTTAGATTTTTTCTCTATACTTCCATCATATCTGGAGAATGCCAGATTGAGGAAAGCTAGTTTAACATCTTTATTATTTGGCATTGTCCTGGTGTTGTTTTCACTTGTGGTTTACTACTTTAGTTCTTGGATTAAAGCAGGATTAAACTTTTTGCAAATAAAATCAATGTATCCTTTAATTGCAATACTTTTTATCCTGACAGCAGGGGTGGGATTCTATCAGTTCGCACCTATTCGCTAGAACCGGTTGTTAACATTCTAAGCAGTTAAGTGAACCGGTTGTTAGAAGAAATTAGTGGCTTAATCCTGTAAGGAAGGCAGGAAGGAAACATGCTGGTGTTGCTTACAGATACTGCCTCTCCATTGACCCTTATTACATTCTTGGCAGGACTAGATTTCCTGTCTTTGGAACTTCTCTGGAGGTTTTTTTTTCCTCCTTTGCTGGTACTTTGCTTGTGTGGAGTGACCATTCAAAGTTACAATGGCACTGAAAAAAGTGACTTATGACCATTTTTCACACTTATGACTGTTGCAGCATCCCCACAGTCATGAGAGACCAGGCGAGGCCTCGATGTGAGTGATATTGAGTTGGCCACATCCAGCCAATAACCTGACTACCAAGCTATGTCCACCCAGTCACATGATCACCAACCCATGCCCACCACCTAAGCCACGCCCACAGAACCAGTTATTAAAACATTTGAATCCCACCCCTGCCTGACAGGAATACAGCAGGACAGAGTGCATTAAAGAGAAATAAGCTAACCATTAGAACATAAGGTGAGCAATTGGAGCCTTTTAAATAAGTTAGACTACACTGTCCTTTCTCATTGACTTTGCTGACAGATATTGATGGAAGCTGAACTCTCAAAATTTGGGAGAAACTAAAACTCTAGTCTTGGCTTAAATTATACTATATACTTTTTATGTATAGTGAGAATTTATTTTATTTATTTATTTATTTTATTTATTTATTTATTTATTAAATTTATATACCGCCCTTCTCCCAGGGGACTCAGGGCGGTGTACAGCCCATCTAAAACCCACAAATATACAAAAATTAAAAAAGTATTAAATTAATCGGCTGATAAATGAGACTAAAAAGACCCCGCCCCCCCCTTAAAACCCCAATTTAAAATTAAATGCTATGGAGACCAAATTAAAACCATTATCTCAGCCCAGGCCGGCCTGCTCAAAGAGCCAGGTCTTCAACGCGCGCCTGAAGGCCCTCAGGTCCATGCTGGTATGGAGCTCCGGTGGCAGAGTATTCCAGAGGGCGGGGGCACCCACAGAGAAGGCCCTACCCCTCGGCACCACCAGACGACACATAGCGGCCGACGGCACCCGGAGCAGACCCTCTCTGTGGGAATGCACCGGCCTGTTGGAGATCGCTGGCAGAATGCGGTCCTGGAGGTAACCTAGTCCCATGCCATGGGTCGCCCTAAAGGTCAAAACTAGAACCTTAAAGCGAACCCGGAGAGCCACCAGCAGCCAATGCAGCTCGCGCAGGAGAGGCGTCACATGGGCGCTACGCGATGCCCCCATAATCACCCGCGCGGCTGCATTTTGCACCAGCTGGAGTCTCCGGATGCTCCCCATGGGGAGCCCCATGTAGAGGGCATTACAATAGTCCAGGCGAGAGGTGACAAGGGCCTGAGTGACCGTGCACAAGGCGTCCCGATCCAGGAAGGGCCACAACCGGTAGATCCGACAGATCTGATGAAACGCCCCCCTGGAGACGGCCGCGATGTGATGTTCAAGTGACAGCCGTACATCCAGGAGGACACCCAGGTTGCGAGCCCTCTCTGCGGGGGGCAGAACGTCCCCCCCGATAGCCAGCAAAGGTGTCAGCTGGCTATATCGGGGCGCCGGAAACCACAGCCACTCGGTCTTGGATGGGTTGAGCTGAAGCCTGTTCCCGCCCATCCAATCCCGCACGGCCTCCAAGCACCTGGACATAGCCCCCACAGCATCGTTGGGGTGGTCTGGAGTAGAGATGTACAACTGGGTGTCATCTGCATATAGATGACACCTCACTCCAAGACCACGGATGATCTCACCCAGCGGCTTCATATAAATGTTGAACAAGAGGGGAGAGAGGACCGACCCCTGAGGCACCCCACAAAGCAGGGGCCTAGAGGTGGACCTCTCCCCCCCCCCGCCAACACAAATTGCGAACGGTCGGAGAGGAAGGAGGAGAACCATCGAAGGACGGTTCCACCAATCCCCAACCCCTCCAACCGTCACAACAAGATACTATGGTCGATAGTATCGAAAGCCGCCGAGAGGTCTAATAGGACCAGGAAAGAGGAGAACCCTCTGTCACGAGCCCTCCAGAGATCATCAACCAATGCGACCAATGCCGTCTCAGTGCTATGTCCAGGCCTGAAGCCCGATTGGGACGGATCGAGGTAAGTAGCTTCCTCCAGGTACTGGGGGAGCTGACGTGCCACCACACTCTCAACAACCTTCGCCACAAAGGGAAGGTTGGAGACTGGACAATAGTTGTTTAAAATAGCTGGGTCCAGGGAAGGCTTCTTGAGGAGGGGGCGCACCACTGTCGCCTTCAGGGCGGCAGGGAGCACCCTTTCTCTCAAAGAAGCGTTGACAATCCCCTGGAGCCAGCCTTGTGTCGTCTCCCTGGCGGCCGAAACCAGCCAGGAAGGGCACGGGTCCAATAAACAGGTGGTGGCATTCAGACCCCCCAGCAGCCTGTCCACACCCTCGGCGGTCACAGGATCGAACTCCCCCCAGATAACACTCACAAGACCTGCCCCGGACACCTCCCCCGGGACCATCCAATTGGAGTTGAGCCCCTCCCGAATCTGAGCGATTTTATCATGCAGAAATCGGGAAAACTCCTCCGCCCTACCCTGCAAGAGGTCATCCCGCGCTCTCGGTTCAAGTAGAGAGCGGGTCACTCTAAACAGGGCGGCAGGCCGATTTTCTGCTGACGCAATAAGGGCGGAGAAATACGAAGATTTCGCCGCCTCTATCGCCACAAGGTAAGTCTTAATATGAGATCTCACCTGTGTTCGGTCAGACTCAGAACGGCTCGCCCTCCAAATACCCTCTAGACGTCTTTTCCGGCACTTCATCTCCGTATACCACGGAGCCAAATGGGATCTGTGCCGGGTCAGAGGTCGCAGGGGCACAACTCGATCTAGAGCCCCGGCGGCCGACCCGTCCCAGGTGGCCACCAGGTCTCCAGGTGAGCTGTGAGCCAGAGACTCAGGAAACAGCCCAAGCTCCCTCTGGAACCGCTCCGGGTCCATCAGGCACCTGGGGCGGAACAATCTAGGTGGTTCCGCCTCCCTGCGGTGGGGGGTGGTGGAACGGAAGTCCAACCTAAGGAGGGAATGATCTGTCCATGACAAGGGTGTGATAACTAACTCCCCAAAATTACAGTCATTCAACCACTGCCCAGAGACAAAAATCAGGTCCAGCATGTGTCCTCCAATGTGAGTGGGGTGGAAACTAACTGGGTCAAGTCCATGGCCGTCATGGAAGCCAAGAACTCCCGAACCAATCCCGAGGTTTCACCGGACGATGGCAGGTTGAAATCCCCCATGACCAAAACCTGGGGGTCTCAACCGCCAGCCCGGCTATCACCTCGAGGAGTCCGGGCAGGGCCGATGAGACGTGGCAGGGAGCCAGGTACGCCATCAAAAGACCCATCTGAACCCCTTCCCCCACTTCACAAATAGAGATTCAGAGCCAGCCGTCTGAGGGACAGTGGCCTCCCTAGGATGTAGGGCCTCCTTTATAAGCACCGCCATCCCTCCACCCCTTCCCTGAACCCTAGGCTGGTGAAATGCAAGGAAACCTGGTGGGCACATCTCAACCAGAGGAACACCGCCCTCTGGGCCCAACCAGGTTTCGGTGACACCTACCAGGTCCGCGGCCTCCTCCTGAACCAAATCATGGATCAGGGGAGCCTTATTAACCACGGACCTGGCATTGCACAACAACAGCCGGGTATTCAGGGCCTGAGAATCCGGACAACCAGGGCTGCAGGATGGGTATGGAGGGTCGGAGCGCGCTACCGCTTGCAAACATCGGGAGCGCGATCCCCTTACCGGATACGGCCCTCTACCCCCAGCATATCTACCCCTCCCAGTCACCGTGCTGATAAAATTAGCCCCCGGCTGCCCACCTCGACACGGAAACCCCCGAGGCCCCCCAGGCGCGCGGGCCGGCCCAGCTGCCCCCAACTCCACGTGGGCTGTCTCCCCTGCCCACCCTGGATCCATTTATCCCATTAAAAAACCCCATTAAAAAACTGCCAATCCCGGGTTCCCCACGCTTCTTCTTTCCATTACTCCGGCTTCCACGGCCCCACCATCGCTCCGGATCCCAGGATCCCTCATAGCGGAACGTCTTCGACAGTCTTGAAGGCCACCTAAGGGAGAGGGGGACGTTATGCACTAAAGACAAATTCCTTGTATGTCCAATCATACTTGGCCTATAGTTCTATTTCTACTCTACTCTACTCTACTCTACTCCTTTGCATCCAATAATTTTAGTGCTCCAATGAAGCAAAATAAAAAAGAATCCAATATTCAATGGCTCTATCCTGGCATATTTTGTGCAGCATGTTAACTGAGCATATTGTGATAGGTATAGAAGCCATCAAAGCTAGATTCAAGGTCTTGTTTATAAGTCAGACTAATGAAATTGAAGAGGGGAAAGAAACAAGAAGCCTTTCTCATGAGAACAGGAACATCTATGAACACAGAGTGACCTCACTGTTAAGTGAGTTTCCTTTGTGCAGAAATACAGAAATAAAACTCTACCACTACTACCCTACAAAAAACTTGCTTGCAGCAGAAGCTGTGGAAATTCAGTTTTTAGGTAGCACACTACTGTTGGGGTGCTGTCATCATGCAATAAGCAACAGTATGCATAGCAACTGAAGGGCATAAAATTTGTTAAGTGGCAGGATTCTTTAACACATCACTGGAAACAACAGATTAGCTCCCCTTTTATGCCATGAAATAAAAGGCCCCTAAAAGGTTTGATATCACTTAATCTAATACACATTTCTGTTTTTATATTGACTTGCCTTTTGATATAGAGCAAAAACCTAATTTGTTATTCGTGGACCTCAATATTTATCTGCTTCATTGGATTTTGTTACATTTATTCATGCTTCTGACACAATTAGATATCTGACAGAGAACAGTTACAAGATAGTCTCACATTCTGAGGCCACAACCCTGTAGCCGAATACTGGCTTAAGCCTTCAGTAATCATTTATTGCAGCACAAAAAGCTATTAAATCAAAACTTACCATACAAACGAGTTTAGTTCCTTTGATAACTGCAGTTTTGCCAATCTCTAGAGCCATTTCTTTTTTAGATAAAAAAAATCCATCATATGAAGTCAAATATCATGCTTCAGAGGATTTGTTGATTAGTTGAGATAGTCAGAATAAGATTCCTGCTATCCTACCGTCCGGTTATATTGTAGCTGAGTTTAATTTTCAGTTTTGGCAAACTGTCTCTTGAAAGCAAAAGGCTAAAGTAGAAGGAATCAATGGCCTAATCCAGCAAAGCAACTCTCCCAAACTATAATCTGGGCAGATGTGACCTATCAAAGGCAAGTGTTTTTAGATCCATTGATTGTGGTGAGAGAGGTTTAACCAAAGGCTTAATTCTCACACTTCAATTAATGCTATCTGGATTGTGACCAATAGATGAAGTAACAAGACAAACTCAATCATGTCTATTAGGCTGTATTTCAAATACAGGTAGCATGGACCTTAATGTGTATAAATTCACTCCCTTGTGTATGCTGTGTTTTTCTTATTCTGGCCCTGCCAATTTATGCAGATCTGATTGTTTTATTACAAAGCGGTTAATAGAAAGAAACTGAAGATGACTGCTAGCCCAACAAAGAATACTTCTGCTCATGGCACAGTGTAGATGGCCTTGGTAGACGCTGAAAGCTTTTGCTTCCAGATGAATAGAGAACAACTGGCATTCACAATCTTCAGTGACAGCTGAATGGCCTTTACAGCTTTTCCAGCCAGGTGGGAAAGGGGAACAACTGGCATTCATAAGCTTCAGTGACTTCACTTATCTTTAAAATGCATACTTCCCAACTTCCTAAAAATACAATTGACATGAAGATGCCACAGCACCATATATTCTTTTTCTACTGTTAACATATCTAATCCCCTAACAGTGAAGTTTGGAGAAAGCAAGCCATCATAGATTTGCTCTAGTGTGGCTGTCACTGGAAATTGTGATTAATGCAAACTGCTGTGAACTAGCTGATCATGGGTAAAGGCCATTACAATCATGTAACAGGGAGGGAGGTGCTTTGGCTAGCAATGTGTTTTGGGATTCAGTTCTAGATATTGGTTATTACATCTCATTATCTGTGTTTGGAGGCTGGATTTCTTCAGGACCATCTATTTCAGCTAGAATTTGCCTATCTGATATAGGGTGGAAAAGAGACAGTCTGTGAGTCTTTATCTGCCAGGAGATAAAGCAGGTATAATCAGTGGTGGGATTCAGATTTTTTTAGTACTGGTTCTGTGGGCATGGCTTGGTGGGCATGGCGTAGCTTGGTAAGCATGGCAGGGGAAGGACACTGTAAAATCTCCATTCCCACCCCAAATCCAGGGGAAAGTTACTGTAAAATCCCCATTCCCTCCCCACCTCACTAACCTGCTTTCCAGTTCTCCTGAAAAGAGCAACAAAAGAAGACCCAGCTGATCAATTTTTGTGTACTGCTTTGAGTTCTGTAGTCTGGAGCAACTGAGAACAAAATAGTTTCCTGTCGCAGTTGTAGGCCTCTGAATTTCTAGAGGGAAGTTATTTCATAACATAAGCCTGTGATGGAAAAGTAGTGCCTTCAAACCTCTGCTCTCTCATCTCATTAAAGTAGGATATGAAAAGCAGCTCCTGAACAAATGACTTTCTTGGATGGGTTTAATCCCTGACAATGCTTGTTCTGGGGGAAAGCAGTTCAGATTTTTCAACATCTGTTCATAAAACAGTGTTCATAAAACAGTGTTTGTCCTTCAAACGTTTTGTAAGTGACTTGCTCTTTAGGTCTCAGTTTCCTTCTCTTCCTCTGAACATGTTTCAACAGAGCGAGTGTAAGCAACGTGCAGCTCTTTGGACCCCCTGCTGCAGCTCCCTGTCCCATCACCGGCTGGCCCTGCCCCTCGCCTGCCCCTCACCCTCCCCTCCCAGTCACTTCTTGCCTGGCCTGAGAAGGTAAGGGTGACAGCAGGGGATGGAGAAGCAGCCGGGGCTGATTCTCCGGTGCCTCACTCTTGCTGGAGCTTCTTCTGGTCCAAGTCCAGCCACTTGCTTGAGGAGGATCTCCCTGCTCATTTTCACCCTCCTGGCTCTGCCACAGCCAGCCAGTGGGTCACAAGAAGAGAAGGAGGCGGGGGAGGAAAACCACCACAGTGGCTTGCACTCATTCCTCAGCCAGCCCAAATTTCCAAAATGTTGCCAAAAAGAAAAGCAGTAGCGAAGAGCCCCAAGGAGAGCTTTCCAAGAGAGAGAGAGAGAGAAAGAAGAGACAGAGAGACAGAGAGACAGATACAAAGATACACATACAAAAGACACAAACATAAAGAAAGAGACACAGAGAGAAGGGGGGAGAGGGGAGAGATGGGGGGAGAGAGATACAGAGAGAGGGGAGGGAGAGAGGGAGAGAGATAGAGAGGGGGGAGATAGAGTGGGAGAGGGGAGAGAGAGACATGGAGAGATACAGAGAGGGGGAGAGAGAGGGAGATACAGAGAGCGGGAGAGAGGGGGAAGAGAGGTAGAGGAGGAGAGAGAGAGAGAGAGAAAGGTTTTTTGTGGTTCCTGGTGTTTTTTAACAACTGGTTTTCTGCCCTAGTGACCAGCTGGATAGGCTGTGTCAAGTTGGCCACACCCACCCAGGTTTTGTGGCTCTCTTTCTTTTTCCTATGGAAAACAAGTCCAAATGGCTCTCAGTGTTTAAGGTTGCAGACCCCTACAATAGAACATCTCAGTATTTTTCTTAAATTGAAGGTTCCAGCTTTGGGTGCTGTAAGAATACCAGAGTGTTGAGATCAGAAGAAACAAGTCTGAGTCTGGACTGGCCCAGTACAGAAGAAAAATGCATAAGTACAGACCACTACTTTCAGTGAGAAATAATCTGGAATGGCAAAAAGAAGAGAGAAAGAGGTACAAGATTTTAATCTGAGACTGCTATGCACATGAAGCTGGAATCCCAGAGTTTATAGTCACTGGTTTTCATTTTATTAAAATGTTTTCTATGATCCAAAATAAAAGCTGTGTCCTTGACTACGAGCCAAAGCTCAAGTATTGTATCTAATTGTACATCTGTTGATAAACTTTAGAACTGCACTCAGTGTGACATCATATTGTTGACTCTGCTTGAAACTGCTGGCTTACAAAAAGGTCTAGATCTTATTTGCATATACTGCAAAAAAAGATATCAGGTGTGCATTCTGAATTTGTGCAGCTAATTCTTGCCATCAAAATGCTGACCTTTTTACCAATTCAAATTTGTTTTATCTTTAAAAGATGTATATGGCTTCCCGTCTTAAACAATATAACTGTGGGTGACTATCAACAATCAGCCCTGTGCTGTCCCAGCCAGTCTATGGAATGGGTTAGTTACTTAGGATTTGTGAGCTGTCCCCTTAAGGGAATGCATCATAGGTAATGTAGGTAAGGGTATCCTGGGAAACGTAGTTCATATCACGTGGCCACATCTGTAATCCTGATTGGCCACTAGATTGACCCTCAAGGGGTTGAAGGAGGTTGCCCTCCATTCTTACCTGCACTCATTACTGATAACATCGTTTTCTTCTATTGATACAAGATGGGTTAGGAGATAACTATTTTCCACGTGCAAGGCAGATATACAAAGGATTGGTCATTGAAAGAGGAACTTCGTCACAAATGTGAGTTACGAGGATACCTGATGTACCAATAAATGAACTTTGTTATGGAAGCTTTGTTGAGTTATCTATCTGCATTTGCAGAGCTATAAATCTACCTCTGTGAAGGCAGGACAAGCCCTATAAATGATAAAAACAAAGCCCCCAGTTTTTTTTAAAATCACATTCCATCCTAGGTGCCAGTATAATCTGGTGCCAAATACACATGTGGTGGGTTCAACTTCCATCCTTTTAAAGTTATCTCTATAACATGTCAAGAACAGTCTTGTTCCTATTTTATTTATTACAGATTTTAAATATTGTATATAACCTACGTTGTTTACAGAGTGTTCTTCCAACTCCTTTATTGGAATCATTTTAAAGTTGGCAAGCAACATTGGGTCCATTTGATTTTACTTTCCAGGTTACATTTTGGAGGTTATTGCTCAACAGTTTATGCTGATTATACTGTGGTAACTGCTTTGAAAACTATTATGAAAATGGAATGGTTGCAAGGGTGAAAGTGCTAGCTTGAATATTGCTAGCAAAAGCAGATTAATAGGTTATTGAAGTCAGAGTATTGTTTTCAAAGTTAATTAAACCAATGGTATAATCCTAAATAAAAGATTTTTTGGGGGGAGTAAATCCTGTTGAATTCAGTGAGTTTCTGAACTCATTGAAAAGAAATATGTACAGGACTGTCCGATAAATCTATTTAATTCTAACTTAACCAAAGCAAATATCACAGTAGAAAATATCAGGAACTTAGTTTGCCTTAAGGTACAGATGAAGCACAGATTTCCCACTAAGTAATTCATCCATCCTCATTTCCAACCTGTAACTAAGTTTGGATCTCAGAAGTACCAAATTGGGGAAAGCTGTGTTAGATTGCCAAACTGTGTTTCCAAGTTATACCTTAAGTACTGAATCCATGCCAAGCTTTGCATAAGCCAAATCCCAATGAAAATGAAATGTATTTTTGGTAAGCAATAAATTCTAAAGCCTGGGAGAAAATAAAATATATTAAGCAAGAGAGAATTATATTTACACCAAATATTGAGCCTTTACAGCATATAAGTAACACAATGTGCTTACCAAGTAAATGACAATGGGCTTCAAAAGAATTCCCCAGAGAACTGATAAACAGAAATGGCAAATGGGGGGAGGAGTATGTCTGAATAAGACTAAAGATAGATGATCATTTTCTCAAAGAACTGGAGATATTTGAAAAGGAATTGCATGCCCCATGGCATGTTTTTGTATCTGACAAACTAACTGTGTTTTCCAAAAACCTTTTAGAACCACTTTGGCCTGAAGCAAGAATAGAGTTAAAAAATTGGATGTGTGCACTAGAACTGACTCATCACACTATTGGTGCCATAGATTGTTTCCAATCTGTTCCAGAGGGATCTCCTCCCCACCCCACATCCTCTGGTGGTGAATGTCATTAAATTCTCAAACTCTCTTAAAACTTGGATTGTCTTACATACTTATTTCTCCCTGCACTAAACAAAATCCAAGAAGTGTGGATAAGGAACATTTATGAAGATGATGGTGGTAAATGCATAATGTTTGCTGTAACCAAATACAGGGGCAAGGATTGGGGGCTGTTGTGAAACAGCCACACATTGGTCAAGAGCAGGGGTGGGATACGACAGGGTTAATTACCGGTTCGGGATTTACAAGCTTCCCTACACTGCTGCGAGCCGCGCACCTGTAAATCGTCATCAGCAGCTGCGTGCAAAGATGCAGCCTTAGAAACAGCCCCTCTTTTCCTGTGCAGCTGTGCCTCATTCAGCAGCTGAAGTTGAAAAATCAGGAAATAAAGATCAGGTAAGAGATGGACAAAAGAGGTGGGCAAAAACATCAGCAGACATAGAAGGAGTTCTATGTCTGCTGCTCTTCACAGCTACCGGTTCTACAGAGGTGGACAGAACTAGTAGAAACCCACCACTGGTCAAGGGAGTATCCAGCGAGACGATATGAAATGAAAACAGGCTTTGTTTAATTCTCAATCTCAGAAATTGCCCTAGGACTTTTCAATAGCTTTTTCTCTAAGAAACCAGCATTTTCTCAGGAAGTTAAAGATGCTGCTGGGGTAGATACTTTATTGCAGATTCCGACTACCTTACAATAAACAGCAACTTCTAGTCAAGAAGTCAAGAATCTGGTTCTACACACATGGATGCCCCAAGATGAAGAGTTTCTTTCTCCTTCCCTTCCGTTGCTTCCAGATGTTTTCTCATCTGGATAATTGGTTGTGCCTGAGCTGTGTTTATAAACATATGCAGCCTTTCCACAGATCCATGTTGTGAAATGGCTCATGCCACAATAGTAGGCACACTGGAAAACATAACTGTATGCTTGTTACTTGCATAAAAGTACTTGGTCAAGTAATAGTTTCCCCAAGTTTAAAGGAAAACTAGAATTCCAGCTGGTAAATAGTTAAATTCCAGTTAGGTTCTTGGTATTATCTGAGTTTGGTTGTTTCTTAAGCTCTTTTATTAATCAGGTTCATACCTACATAGGAGAATGAAGCTGAGGCATGCTGATAATAGCTTGTTATATTTGTCACTAGGTTCAGACACTGAAAAAGTTAAAGGACATGAACTTTCTCCAAGGCTGGTTAAAACAAAATAAGGCTCCAATATCCAGGTTGGAATCTAGTGAATTGGGCTAATAAGCTAGGATCAGTGAAGCTGACTACACAGTAGAGAATGTGCTTTATTTTATGGGTTGAGATCATGCATAAAACGTGTTCTGCTGTGTGTGTAAGATCTAGGAACAGAGGAAAAAGTCCCTGAGCTGAGAGAGATGGAGATCAAACTCTTCAGAAAGCAATAATGTGTTTCTTCTCTCATTTCAATTTTATTCAAGGTCTCTGACTTTGCCATGTAAATAAAGATTTTGAATTTGTATGAATCAGTTATGTTAATCATGGGGAAAAGAGCTAGCTTTTAGCCTGACTTATCATTAAATCAAGCAGCAGAACAAGAGATTTGTTTCTTCCCTGGTAAATCAGTGGCAGAGATTATTTCTCGGAGTAAAATAAATGATGGCAACATATCTACTCAGTTTTCCCCAAGAGTTGTGGAGTACAGTGCTGTTGTGGGAACCAGGGCCTAAGCAACCAAGACCAAAGCATGTATCTGTTCCAAAACAGTGTTTGAAATCATGTAGAGCCTTTTTTTTTTAACCTTCCCTGAAAGGATGGATGCCCGTGTAGTTTGCCTGAGTTAAAATATAATTCTAAAGCAGTAAGTTCAAAATGAAAAAAAGTTTTCTTTTCATTAAGATGTAAAGCAAAGTTATACATTATGGCAGTCTAAACATGGCTTGTTAAGCTATTATATCACATTTGGATAAATAGTAGATGCGTTGGTGTTTTTATGCTGCCATAAAGAAGAAATGGTCAACCAAATTTCCAAAGAACCAGAAGCCAAAACAAATCAAATTTGTTCCAATTTGATGGAAACAAATTGTTATATGTGGCAATTATATATTTAGATAGATAGATAGATAGATAGATAGATAGATAGATAGATAGATAGATAGATAGATAGATAGATATAGATATAGATATAGATATAGATATAGATATAGATATAGATATAGATATAGATATAGATATAGATATATATAGAGAGAGAGAGAGAAGGAGGGAGGGAGGGAGGGAGGGAGGGAGGGAGGGAGAAAGTCAGTTACACCTGAGAAAATGAAGAACAGAAGAGACTCCATGTTTATCCAAGATATGACCTATAAGAAGATGACTTGACAATTATATAACTGTATCTAACAAACATATGTTTTGTAACTTGCTGTACTTTAAAGCAAAATGTCATGTTCTTGGCTGGAATGGGGGTTTGTACTTTTGGCTTAAGAATTAATGTAAGAGATGCTGGGTCACCCTGATGCAATGGAAGCCTGTTAATGATCCATTGTGCTTTGATGGACATAACAGGAAGACATAGCAATGAGAACAAGGGTAGTTTCCAAAGACAAGGAAACAGGTGTTACGGTATGGGTCAGAGACGGAATACAAATAAAGTTGCCACCGGTTCGGTGGGCATGGCTTGGTGGACGCGCTTTGCATGCATGCACACACTTTGCGTGAACACGTGCACCAAACACGCACTTTGCACAGGTGCAGAGGCATTTGCACAAGCGCAGAGGCATTTGCATAGGTGCAGAGAGCTCCTCCTGCAAGCCTGCACGATGCCGGTTGCTGCAACAGCTGCCATGCAGCACTATTCTGCGCCATGCAAAGCAGCTGCGCTTTGAATTCTGGCCATAAAAGTGAGTATAGGAGACCGGGCGGAGAGAACCAGTTCTCTCTCTGCTGCTCATCGCTGCTACAGGCTCTCCAGAACCGGGCAGAACTGGTTGCATTTCACCTCTGGTATGGGTGTGGAATAGGGAGATATGTAGTTGGATAGATTGTTAACCCAAGAAATGGGCAGAGACTGTATATTCGAACCTGTATGTAAACCCCAGCCCTCCTGGGAAAAATACCTTCTACCATGAGCAGAATTCCCTTTTGCAAAAGCTTAATAATAAAGCTCTTGTTCACTGTCTCCGGATATTTTTGTGATTATTATCACACAAATCAAGGAGAAAAGTAACCTAGAACTAAAGAGAAATGTCCTAACAGTGAGAAAAATTAACCAATGGAACGGCTTGTCACCAAAGTTGTGGGTGCTCCATCACTAGAAACTTTTATGAAGAAACTGGACAGCCATTTGTTTGGACTGGTATAGGGTCTCCTGTTTGTGCAAGTGGTTGGACTAGAAGACCTCCAAGGTCCCTTCCAACTCTGTTATTCTGTTCTGTTCTCTATCTCTTTCTTGCTATGTAGTGGTTGAATACATAATTGCAAATATCAAGCCCATGCAGCTGGCAATACGAAGGAAGCAAAAATCATGTAGATTTCAATAAAATATCTTTAATGCTAATATGGGAGCAAAAATAATCGTAGCAATTATAATGAGAATTTCCCAGATTCTTTTGAATTAATTGAGATGGAATCTCTTTGAAATGTTTTTTTCCCAGATGTCTTCTCACCACGATCAAATATACCACCTGACTTGCTCCCAGCTTTCTCATAATCTCTCACATGGAGCAGAAGTTGGTTGCCCTAGTTTATATAGGCATCTGTTTCTGACAGATGACACTAAAATGATTAATCATATGCCATGATGTCACAGTGTAACCTCTGCCCTTCTGTATTTGGATTGCATTCAAACATTAAGGAGAAAAGTTTGTTCTGTAATGTTAGGACACATGCTTTGCGGCTTGCCCACTCAGTCCCCTGCTTTGCGGCTTGCCCACTCTGTCCCCTTCTCCCTGGAAATCCCTATAAATCACAGTAGGTAGGTTTGTTCAACATTTGTGCGAAGCCAAAACTGAATCATATCGTGATTTCAATTTCATACTGTGTTTCCCTGAAAGTAGGACCCAGTAAAAAAATAAGCCCTAGCCTGATTTTTAGTGTGCTCCTACTATAAGCCTTACCCTAAAAATAAGCCACAGTGAAGATCATCATCAGCCTGGGGGTGATGGCCAGCAGAGGTGATGAGAGCACAGGACAGATGGTGTACAGCAGCAGTCACAACCCGCGAAGTGCAGATGAGTTCCAGCACTACAACCACCAGCCGGTCCCTCCAAGCAGAGACACAGTGGGGAGGGCAGGTGATTCCAATGTGCATTGGCACTGGCAGTAGGCAGAGGCACAGGGGGGCAGGTGATTCTGATGTGTGGCTGCACTGGTAGCAGGCAGAGACATGGGGAAAGGGCAAGTGATCCTGACATGTCATGTGGCCTTCTGCACTGTCACAGCCACGGGTAAGCTGAAAGACAGTGGATCACCTGATTTTAATCCGTTCCACCATCTCTAGCTTGCCCAAAGCCACAACAGGGCAGAAGGCTACATGACATGGTGGGATCACCTGCCCCCCCCCCTCCCCCATGCCTTTGCCTACTACTGCTACCATCACGGGTCGGAATCGCCTGCCTCTATTAAATCAGGTATCAAGCTGTCCCACCATCTCTTGGGTTGTTCGTATTATAGCAATAGCACTTAGACTTATATACTGCTTTATAGTGCTTTACAGCCCTCTCAAAGCAGTTTACAGAGTCAGCATATTGCCCCCAACAATTTGGGTCCTCACCTCGGAAGGATGGAAAGCTGAGTCAACCTGGAGCCTGGTGGGATTTGAACTGCCAAATTGTAGGCAGCTGGCTGCAGAAGTAGCTTGCAGTACTGCACTCTAACCACTGCGCCACAGAGGCTCCTTTTGCATGTGTTTCCCAAAAAATAAGCCCTAATGCATCTTTTGCAGCCCTCCAAAATATAAGACTGGGTTTTATTTTGGGAAAAACATGATATATGAATGTAAATTGTATAGTTTAAAAAGCAACAAATTGAGGAATGTAAATGACCGGGATTTCCTGCTCATTCCTTCTATAGTTCTTTTATTCCAGGATAAAAGTATTAAAATGTGCCCAATTGTCCATGGACTCAGGCAAAGCAAGAGAGATCATCAAAACAAGTGTGAAGAGATAGACTTATACAATCAATCAAATGTTAGAGAAGTTGTACTTTTTCCCAAATGTTACCTCAGCATTTTAGACATATAAGACAAGAAAAAAACTTGTACCCATCATTCAAGTTCAGGCAACAGCTAGAGATGAATTGATTAGTAAACCACAAGTGTGCTATGCTGTAAGCAAATAGGATGCAAAAAGAAAAAAGAAAACAAACCTAAAGGGCTTTTAGTAAGAGGGTTTTTCTAAAAAAAAGAGACTGAGAAAAAAATGGACATATTGCTAAAAATTAGCAAAAATATTCTTGCAGTTTAAGCTAGCAACATAAGAATTACTTTTAATTTATGTCATTGCTCCAGACATATGGAATGGCTGTGTTTTAGACAATAAATTATGTCTGTCTTCCCAGCACTCTTTGAAAAGTCCCCAGATTTGAGTAATTATAGGAGTTTATTGAATATTAGTGCATTATTAACTCAAGGATGTTAGTCTTCTCTCTTTAGTTTTCTCTTTTTAAAAAAAATGTTTTATTATGCATTTTTCCTTAATGTGTATAATAGTTCCAATTATACAATGTTGTTGTATCATATTATACATCCTAATTACAACTATCATACCATATAAATCTCTTTTGACTATATCATGTTATACATCTGGATTATAACTATTATTTGCTTAATTTTACCATAATACGCTATTATAGTTCTTATTTTATGCATTTCATACAATATTCACATACCATTCAATAATAATATTTCTTGCATTTATTCTTACATGTTTCCCTATTTCTGTATTTATTTTTATTTTGTTGATCTTCTTTCATTATTCAACCCTAATCTCTGCATCTATTATTTATCCAATTATACAGTATGTCCTCAGCTATTTTTAGTTTTCTCTTGATGATTCATGTTTTAATGTTGAATTGGTATTGCATCTGATGGTATATACTTCTTTTTTAATGTTTGCATTAAGTTTCATTATGATAAAATATAGAAGAAACAAATGCTAGAAAAATAAGAAAAGGAAAGAGAAAAGTGCAAAAGAGTGGGAGGGAAGGTAGACCTCTGACTTTCTTTGATAGAATAGAATAGAATAGAATAGAATAGAATAGAATAGAATAGAATAGAATATTTATTTGTATAGCACTCCTCTCCCGAAGGACTCGGAGCGATGTACAGCCATGCAATTAAAAACATTAAATATACAAAAATTAAAACTAAATTAAATACCCTGGCTGTAAAACAATTAAAACCCCTACCTTAAACCCTAAAATTAACATAAAATTAAAATACCCAAATCTAAAATCAGCTCAAGCCGGCCTGGTCAAAAAGCCAGGTTTTCAAGGCACGCCTGAAGGTCCCCAGGTCCGTGGCTGTACGTAACTCCAGAGGCAACCTATTCCAGAGGGCAGACGCCCCCACAGAGAAGGCGCTATTCCTTGGGGTCACCAGCCGGCACATTGATGCCGACGGGACTGGCAAGAGACCTTCCCTGTGGGAGCGCACCGGACGATGAGAGGAAACTGACAGAATGCAGTCTTGTAAATATCCTGGTCCGATGCCATGGAGCGCTTTAAAAGTTAACACTAAAATCTTAAAGCACACCCGAGAGGCCACCGGCAACCAATGCAGCTCGCGCAGGAGAGGCATCACATGAGAGAACCTTGACGCCCCCATAACCACCCGCGCGGCCGCATTCTGTACCAGTTGAAGCCTAGTTGATGCAATAGATTACAAAAATAATACACCAATATTTTGGTTTATATTTCACAGCATTTGCTACATAATATGAAAATCAACAAATTTACACACCTAAGGAACTACAACCAATCAGAACTTCATTGCCAGCTGGTAAGCCAATGCCTGAGACTATTACCTGAAAATATACCTGCATTTCAGTTTCCTTAAACATGTAGGTTAATGAGATCTGTATTTGAGCTTCTTTATCAAGCCAACTGGACATTATGGTGGCCTATCAGCTAGTGGGTCAAAAACTGCCTTTTCAGAACAAAGCAGCAATATGTTTTGTCAATATCAGTGTCAGGCCCAAGACCAAATATGAGAGAGCAAAATCCAGTTGAGGCCATGTCTCTTCTTTGCTTATACCAAAGGATAGAATCTTGCCAAACTAAAGCTATGATGCTCTAATTTATTAGACATACCCTGAGGGGTTCTAGGGTACGGCTACTCTGAACTTCTTCCCTCTTCCCCCATCCAGCTTGGGGGAATTTCTTAATCCAGACCTCTTTTTAGGAAAGCTCTGTGTTGCCAAAACTCCCATCCACTGCTTCTCCAGAGACACATTTGATCATAGTCAGAACTGAAACACTTTTATCTTATTTTATTATTTTTTTAAAAAATGAGGAAAGCTTGGAATGTATCACCAGTCCAAACCTCCAGCCATGACTTCTGATCACAAGGGGTTTATCCCACTTGAGTAACAGAATTCTGCCATTATCTGGAAGAGGACTGAATTAAGAAGATTGCCATAGTTGCTGGAAAATGAGAATGACAATAGGTAAGTATATTTTGGATTAGGGAGAAGAAGTTTCCAAATTTTCAAAAGCTTTATTTGGGCTATAAGTGCCTCCAATTCTTCCTGAATAGAAGCTATTGGAACCCCAACCATTCAGACCTTACCATCTCTGACATTGATTTAATAAAAAACACAAAGTCCCACAAAGCCTGCTTTATCTGTCTCTGACAGCACTAAAGAGTTGCAGGTATCCATAGTACTGTAAAACAAAGCACTATGAGAATTTGTAGTTGGATGATTGTCAGTAAGACTAACCAGTTCTGTTATCTGACTCTTTATTCATTGTAGCTCAACACTGCCTCAGTATAAAATTTGCATTGTTATTATTATTAGAGGCACCAGTCAAAGAATTGGCAAGTTTGTTTAAATTAGTATATGAAGTTCATCCTCTTCATTGTTTCCTGAAAGGACTGCTTTCTAGAGCTGTCACTCACAATGCTTAAATAAAAAATAAAAGCCATAAGTGGCAGTATACCCTGTCTGTGCAATACTGCTCTCTTTCTTCTCTTTTTCCTTTCAAGTGCCAATTTTCAATCTATTGCCTATTTTAATTAGTTAGGCCTTGCTTTTTTTGCTTCCCTGTTCTTACAGACCTCTCATCCTGCAGCTAACTCTAGAAAGATGCTTTGGTTCTTAGACCTGCATGAGATTTAATTCCAAGCTAGATCAGCAATCTACCCTTCTTTCAAAAAAGTTGATTTCCAAGCATTAATACCTTTGTTTCCTGAAAAGGTGGAATGTTCATAAACTGTATAGCCATATTAGTTCAGCAAAATGAGAACTTGAAACATTATAGTCAGAACTAATAATGATTTGTAGAGTTTTATTTACAAAGGATCATTATGAACACTGATCACTGAAAGCATTTAAAATAAAGATGAGAGAATGAACAACATCATTTTTTCCTTGGAAGTACTGTAGTTCAAAACAATAGTGCAATTTGAGTCTACTGTTATAATGAATGTTAACAAAGTAGTTTTTCTGTCTCTGTACAGTGATGGATTTGTAAGCTGTACAGATGCAGATAGATAAACCCAATGAAACATCAATACAAAGTATTTATTATTGGTTCATCAAGTATCTTCATGACTCACATTTGTGATGAAGTTCTTCTTTATGTCCAATTCCTTTGCATATCTGATTGGTAGGTAAAAAGATGATAAAGCCTCAACCCCATGATGATTGAAATGGCTGCATGGTATTAATCTTTCTATCTCATAGTTGTAGATGTAGGGGGTAAAGCTGCTACCACGAGGCTGTGTTTAGGCAAGAGAGAGGAAAACTCCTCCAACCCATCGAGGGTCAAATTAGTGACCAATCAGGATTACAGATGTGGTCACGTGACATGGAGTACATTTCCCAGGATACCTTTACTACATTTACCGTGATGCATTCCCTTAAGGGGACAGCTCACAATTGCTACCTAACTATCTAATTCCCATACACTGGCTGGGCAGCACAGTAGTCATGAAAAAAGCAGGGAGCACTACAAACCAAGCCCTATCTGAATATTTTTTTTCTTATTTTCATATTGTAAGTCCTACTGAAAAAGTTGTAATAAGATATGTTTGCTGCTAACCTATTTCACAGTGAAGATGCATCACTGTAGCTATTATGTGTGAACCTATTCACTATGGATTGCATAAGGAACCATGATTTAAAACATCTTAGGTTATCATACTCTTGATCCTTGTCATTGTATTATAGTGAAGGTAAATCCTGATAAAGATCAGATGTTGTATGCCTTCTTTCTCTCTCATTCTCTGAAATGAATAGCAAAATCCAATATATTTATGTAAATGTCAATTACGTGGGTTGATAGGAAGTTGATAGACTTTCTCGGCTTTTTTTAATAATGTTTCACATGATATTTAAATATACTGTACTAGAAACAAAGAAAAATATTTCAGATGTGGTCAATTTCTTCTTTTGGAAGAAATCATTTTTACTGTATCATCTTGATTAGATGATTTATGTATTTACAAAAAACAAAGTCTGCTCCAAAACACAAGGATCCCAATCTGAGTCTGCAGTTTTTAAAATTCTCATTGATTCATCCTCAGTTGGGATTTTATAACAAGATCAAAATATTGTAAATAGGCGAGCAGGCAGCCATTGTTGTATTATGAGGAAAGTATTGGATATAAAATAAAAGACCCAGACTTAAGCCCCTTCTCAAAATTGGAGACTTCATTAAGAGACTTCAGGCTAGCCTTTCTTGTTCCATCCAACTACCCTTACTACTCTGTTTTGGAGGGATAAAATTAGAAGAAATATCCATGCTTATTTACTTTTGGCATATTCTAGGCTACCAAACTCCAGAAGCCAAACATCCAAAAAGTTTCACAATTTTAAAAAAAAAACATTATTATGTAAAAACAGCCATGATCTAAAAACTATCATAATATCCTACCAGATACCTCCAATTCAAAGGGCTTATCCAAACACACTAACAGAAGACCAGGTGGGAAGAAATCCAACTTTTTAAATATTGTTTGAAAGGATGAGGATGGTATGAATCTCAGTGTTTGCATGGATATTCTATTCCAAAGGGCAGTGCTGTGACAGAGAAGACCTGTTTCCTGGATCCCAACAAATGGCATTGCTTAATTGATGGGATTTTAAACAAAGCCAACTCTTTGTTAATAGACTGATATATAAGGAGACGGACAGTGCCTCAAATAGGCCCTTTGTGATAAAAACTCTTATAAGTAATAACAAGATTTGTTCATCACTGCTTGTGCTGCACATTCTGGATCTGCTGTAGCTTTTGTGTGGTCTTCAAGGGCAGCCCAGGATAGAATAAGATGCTGTAGACCAGCCATGAGGTTACCAAAATATAAAGAGAGATCCTTGATTCAGCAATAGGAGTAACTGACATATAAGTTGAATGTAGGGATGGGATCCAACTGGTATAACTACCGGTTCTGTCTATTAGCATCATGCACGCATGCAAGAGTCGCACGAGTTGCACGAGTTGCATGAGTCGCATGAGTGCAATTTACAACCTGCTGAGCTGCCCAGACAGCTGAGCAGTGCTGTGCACAGCGGTTGGAAAAGCCCCTTTTTCCTGCTTTTTCAACTGTAGCTGTATTGCTCAAAGCAGCTGCAGTTAAAAAAGCAGGAAATAAAAGTCAAATAAGAGCCCGGGCAAGCGGATGGGCCACAACAGCAGCAGACATAGAACCGGTTCTTCGGAGCAACTGGTTCTACAGAGGTGGACAATGTCAAAACGAAAACATTCAGTTTTATAAATTAGAGGAAATAGATCATGTTTTTCTGTTGCCAGCATACTTTATTTACAAAATAACTAAGAAACCAGAGAAACAGCAGTACCATTCTACTAAGCAAGCAAAAGAAAGCATAATGAAAGATGAAGTGGAAGTAAAACTCCTCCCCTGCACACATGCGCAGTAAAACATAACTTCACAAGACACTCATATCTTGTTACTATGGAGACTTGATAACCAGTTTATTTTGTAAACTTCTGTGGAAAGCTCCTCAGACAAACAAAAACAAATGCAGTGACAGACAGAACCGGTAGAAACCCACCCCTGGTTGAATGCATGTAAACGCCTTCCTGGCCAGAACTGCCACATGCATCTTCAGCAGGATCTAAGAGTCTCAAATGAAGCCTAATTTAAAACCTAATTTAGGAAAAAGTAGAAGACCCTGGGTAGACGAAGCACTCTATAGCCTCTCAGTTTTATGGAGGTTGAGCATTATCCTGTTCCTTCCCATTCTGCCTCAACCAGTTTCCAGGCACTGGGTCAGAACTTGACTGCATGACTTGTTGTTTGATAGAGATAGATAGATAGATAGATAGATAGATAGATAGATAGATAGATAGATAGATAGATAGATAGATAGATAGATAGATAGATAGATAGATAGAATGTTTTATTGGCCAAGTGTGATTGGACACACAAGGAATTTGTCTTGGTGTAAATACTCTCAGTATACATAAAAGAAAAGACACATTCATCCAGAGTCAAGAATCATAAGGTACAACACTTAATGATAGTCATAGGGTACAATAAGCAATCAATCATACTAGGAAACAGTCAATATAAATCGTAAGTATACCAGCAACAAAGTTACAGTCATACAGTCACAAGTGGGAGGGGATGGGTGATAAGGAGTGATGAGATTAACAGTAATAGTAGTGCAGACTTTGTAATAGTTGAACAGTGTTGAGGGAATTATTTGTTTAGCAGAGTGATGGCTTTCGGGAAAACACTGATCTTGTGTCTAGTTGTTCTGGTGTGCAGTGCTCTGTAGCGTCGTTTGAGGGAAGGAGTTAAAACAGTTTATGTCCAGGATGTGAAGTCTCTGTAAATATTTTCACAGCCCTCTTTTTGATTCATGCAGTATACAGGTCCTCAATTGAAGGCAGGTGGGTAGTAATTGTTTTTTCTGCAGTCCTAATTACTCTGTGAAGTCTGTGTCTGTTCTGTTGGTTTGCAGAACCAAACCAGACAGTTATAAATGTGCAGATGACAGACTCAATCATTCCTTTGTAGAACTGGATCAACAGCTCCTTGGGCAATTTGAGCAGTTTGAGTTGGCGCAGAAAGAACATTCTTTGTTGTGCTTTTTTGATGACGTTTTTGATGTCAGGTGCCCATTTTAGGTCATGTGATATAGTAGAACCTAGAAATTTGAAGTCTCTACTGTTGATACAGTGTTGTCTAGTGTGGTAAGAGATGGTAGTATGGGGGGGGTTTCTTCTAAAGTCTACCACCGTTTCTACGGTTTTGAGTGTGTTCAGTTCCAGATTGTTCTGGTTACACCACAAGGCAAGTTGTAAAACCTTCTGTCTGTATGCGGATTCGTCGTTGTCTCGAATGAGACCAATCACTGTTGTGTCATCAGCAAACTTCAGTGTTTTAACAGATGAATCATTTGAGATGCAGTCATTGGTATATAGGGAGAAGAGAAGTGGGGAAAGCACACAGCTTTGGGGGGGGGCTGTGCTGATTGTACAGGTATCAGATGCCTAGCTTTACCTGCTGCTTCCTGTCTGTTAGGAAGCTTATGATCCACTTACAAGTGTGTTCAGGTACCGCTAGTTGGTTTAGTTTACTTAGAAGAGTGTCTGGAATGATGGTATTGAATGCTGAACTGAAGTCTACAAAGAGGACCCTTGTGTAGGTATTTGGAGATTCAAGGTGTTGTAGGATGTAATGCAGAGCCATGTTAACAGCATCATCTGTTGATCAATTTGCTCGGTATGCAAACTGCATGGGATCTAGCAGCGGATCTGTGATGGTTTTCAGGTGGGACAGCACAAGCCTTTCAAAGATTTTCATAACTACAGATGTACAACTAACATCATCATATTCATAATGCCTGTTACCAAACTAATGGATGACCTTTCCCAGTGGCCTCATGTACAGCTGATATTAAACAGAATGGAAAGATAATTGATCCCTAAGGCATCTCAAAGTTGGAGGCTTCAAACTTCTTTACCTCCACAATTGAATGAAAACAGCCATGAGGAAAGACAGAGAAACACTATAAAGACTCTGTTGGAAGAATCTGAAACATTGGCCCTTAAAAGAATGCAACATCATGCTGAACAGCAATTGATCTTCCCAGTTTACTTTCCCACAAATCAGTGTTAGAACTGTAGGGTACTCTATCAATTAATGACTTGAAAAGATTTTGCTTCTTTCCAGCTCATCATCTGTATCCACATCTTTTTGTCCCTACCTGCTAACTATCCAAAAAAAGAGAAGTACAAGCTCTGCCCAGGGACATCTGGAAGGTTAGAGAAAACACTTTCCATTTTAATGAATAAATAGCCTCTATCTGTTTAACATCACTAGTGTGTGTCTGTAACAAATACAGGCAGAATCAATTTTCTTCCCTTCAAGTTGCTAATTAAAGGCCTTCTGTGATGTGATGTACCAGTGAAATGGCTGTTTGGATTATCCCTGCTTTTCCTGTACTGTCACAAAGGCTCATCCATTTTTTTTCCTGCACAGAGAACTTAAACAAAGGCATTTCTGAGACAACCAGAAAAGGCCAAAGAATTGGGAAACAGGATCATGAGGCTAAATAGGGAGTAATGATGTAAAGCTGTCTTCTCCAACCTGGTATCCTCTTTTTTTTTTTTTAACAAAGAATTTTATTCAATATTAGAGAAAGAAAAAAAATATTTTTTCAGTGAACAACATGAATCTAGGTTAACACATTTCCATTACAAACTTGACTCACATTTCATATTCATCTTTCACATTTGATAATTTATCTTTTCTTAAACTTACTTTATATATTTTTTTAATTTTAATCTTCAAGCTTTTCCCATCTTATTTTATATTTTTTCCAATACATTGCTTGATCTATTTCTTTGAATCCTTAATACATCATTATATATCTTCATATTCATTATATTTTATCTTCTTATTGAGTCAGGTCTGCAATTTACTCATCTATGAATTCATCATTCCAGTAATTCACACATTTTCAACATAGTAATAATAATAATAAAAAATAACAACAATACAACACCCCTATTTGCCAATTCCAAGGTGCCATCCCTGTGGTTAGACATATCACAATTATGTAATTAACTTAGTGTCCTCTTGATGTATGGAATACAGCCCCCATCATCCTCGGCTGAATAGCCATTGTTCATGCTATTTAGGGAGGATAAGGAGTTGTCATCAAATACATCAGAAAACCTATTAAACAGAGTTTATAAGGAGATAGATAATAGATGATAGATAGATGATAGAAGATAGATATATAGATAGATAGATAGATAGATAGATAGATAGATAGATAGATAGATAGATAGATAGATAGATAGATAGATAATTGATAGTCTTTATCTACCATACTCCAATCCTTAGATCAACTCCTGCAAGTGGAGACCTGGTGAGGACCTGGTTTTCTATGCCACTGCCATCTCTTCAAGGGCAGCTTTTGTCTTCCTGCTGTTGTAGGAGCTTTCTCCTGTTTGATCAGTAGCCTCTATCTCCATAAAGATCAGGTGCAAATGCATTGCTTGACCTGTGGGGTGGACATCAACTGCTCCATAATACATGTCCTGTTTTACTGAGCAGCTGTTCAATCCCAGACAAGTTTTGATAATTGGCTCCAGACATCTGTCTAAATCATCCACCAGTCACAGCAGTATTGTGACTGGCAAATGGAATCCTGCTTGGGGCGGGTATGTGTACTGTCAAGAACAAACAAGGACAGCAAAGCCATTTAGAGAGTGCATGACTGGTGGGGAAGCAAGGAATTTATGTTTTATTATTCTGGCTACAGAAGATATGCATCCCCAGCCAGCAGCTTCCAGAATCTCTCCCTATGGCCTTGAGCTTTGAGGATCCATTTTCCCAAAGAAAAGCAAATGACTGTAAATGGTAAAGAAATAAGAGAACCACTGAGCTCATCAATGAGTCTGTATGTGGGAGCTGACATTTCATCCTGTGAGATGCCAGCTTGTTAAGATAGTTAATTATTGTTAATTATTGTTTTAAATATGTTGGTGGCATTTTGAATGTTATTATGATTCATCCTTTGCTACAAGCTGGAACAGTTATTATGCAAAGTAATCCCATTCATTAAATAAGTATTGATATCTTGTCTAGTCTTTATGCATCTTGCCATACTCCTCTGTGTAGATAGCTTTCCAAATATCTGTTTATTATGATAAATCCTTCCTTCAACTCCAGTTAATTCACAAAACTTTTTAAGACAAGGGAAGGTAATATGCACAAGGCCCTGAAACTCTGCAGCAGGAATGTCCAATCTTCGACTTCAACTCCCAGAATTCCCCAGCCAGCATTTTGAAGTTGACAGGTCTTAAAGTTGCCAAAGTTGAATATCCCTGCTCTACAATCATCAAAGTATCCTCTGACTATAACTACTAAGTACACTTCTTTGGTTTCTCATCATTTTGGGATCATCATTTTACTTGGTTACAAAAGAAGACATGGTCAAGATTTCTACCGTGTTTCTCCAACAATATGGCCTCCACCAATAGGAAGGCCCAGCATGTTTTCTAGGCATGAAATGAAATTAAGCCCCTCCCCCAAATTTAGGCCTAGTTTAAAACATGCTGGGGGGGGGGGAGGCCAGGGATTAAAACATGCTGGGGGGGACGGCGGGGGGGAACTTGCCTTTAACAATGCCCTGCACGGCACTGCTGCTGTTCTCACGCCAACAGGAAGTGTAGAAGTGTTTCTGCTGCTTCTCGGGTGGGGGAACTGCCTCCATGGCTTCCACAGTTCCTGCCAGCACGAGAACAGCAGCAGCGCCAGTGGGAACATGGAAGCATTTCTGCCACTGCTCAGGTGTGTGCGGAAGCCTCCTCTTCCGCACATACCCGAGCAGCAGCAGAAATGCTTCCACGTTCCTGCCGGCGCTGCTGCTGTTGTCGTGCCGGCGGAAATGTGGAAGCATTTCTGCTGCTGCTCGGGTGTGTGCGGAAGCCTCCTCTTCCACACACACCCGAGCAGCAGCAGAAATGCTTCCACGTTCCCGCCGGCGCTGCTGCTGTTGTCGTGCCCACGGGAACACCGCTGCCACCCACCCGCTGATGGGGGGGAGAGTAATTAATTCAACCCCGAAAAGACGGCTTAGCTGTTTTTCGGGGCTCAAAAAAAAATAAGGCCCTGCCTTATTTTGTGAGAAACACGGTAGCAAGAAAAGCAGACAACAGTCTGTAGGCACTCTGTCACTATTGTAAATAAGTTAAAGATATTATCATTCAACCTAAAGATTCAGGCCATGTTATGAAGAACAATGATGGTATTGGAAGCCTGAATCATGTGACAACTTTGGAGATCCTGCTGGAGAGATAAAATTCTGAAGCCTAAACTCCTGGCAAATTTTTGTCCATCAGAAGTCTTTAACAGCTGAATGGAAATTCAGGTTCCTCAGACATAAATATTGACAAACTTTCTCCCATTTTTTAGTCTCAAGGAGAGGTAATTTTTAATTATTGCTGCGCAGATAAGAATGTATGTCTCCTTGCTTTGAAGAAAACTCATTCAGTATTCAGGATCCAAGAGAAACCTGTTACTGAGATGCTGATCTTGGAAAGGGAAAAAGATTAAAAAAAACTTATTCATTCTGCTTCCAGATTCTTTGTCCACAGTGGTATAATCACCACAGAAGATAATGGTATGCCATAGTACAGTTGCATATGTTTATTGAATCATGGTTTGGATTCACTAGTACTTACAAGTATTTTAGCATATTTCTTAATTCCAGAAAAGTTTATAAGATGTACATATCACTTATCAACATATTTTCCCTAACTAATTTAAGTGCAGGGGTTGAATTGAATTTGGATTAGTGATCAGATGGTTAGCAAAACTTATTCTGTAGGTTCTTGATTCCAGAAAGATTTCCCAATGTAAAAGTGAGAGAAACAAGCAAAAGGTAGCAAACTATATAACAGAAGAGCTCAACACATTAATTTATAGACACCAAGCTCCTTTTTGTCTTCTATTTTATCACCTAAAAATATCAGATTCTGACCAGTCTTGTCATGGAATAATATTCCAGTTTTAGAAAGACATTTGAGTAGGGGTTTAGCTATTCCTGGAGAGTCTTTGACCTTCTGTGGTTAATGTGACAGTTAATATTTTTATACATCAATCATATTTCATTCTTCCTCAAACTGACAGGATATACCTCATTGATGTGAGCATTCTTCATATAGTTCATTAAGCTGTATCCATCATGAACCTTCAAAAATGTGTAAAAAGGAATGAACAGGGGACTTTTATGTTGGCAAGTTAGAAGATGGGAAGTTCTTTAACTTGTATGATTTGATACTGTCCTATTATAGTAGAGATGGATAATTTTCCTGAGAGGCCATATGAGGAACTGGGACTGTTATGGAGGACTGAACCAATAGCTCCTAACTGTGCTCCACCCACTTGCTGTGCTTAGACTGAGGAAGGAGTGGGTGGCTGAGCGCAGATGCTCCGCAGGCTACTCCAGGAGCAAATGCGGCACAGGCACAGAAAACACTTACTCTCCTTGCCCTCCTGCAGCTGCCAACTGACAGAAGGAGCACACAGCAATTGTGCAGAGCTGGACATGACTCAGCTTCTTCCCATGCCTCTTGCAGTACACGATTTTACATTTGATTTCTAATTTCCAATTAACCTCACATGGGTCAGACAGGGACAGCCAAGGGACCAAATGTGGCCTGGAGGCCATAAAATGTCCAGGTATGTATGATATTTTTCTTTTGGTTTCATATTAATATCTTGTTTTCCCCAAAATAAGACCCAACTGGAAAATAAGCTCTAGCATGATTTTCCAGGATGCTTGTAATATAAGCCCTACCCTAAAAATAAGCCCCAGTTAAGATCATCAGCCAGATGAGCTCATTTAGTACCGTATTTCCCCAAAAATAGACCTAACCAGAAAATAAGCTCTAATATGTCTTTTGGAGCAAAAATTAATATAAGACCCGGTCTTATTTTTGGAAACATATGGATATGTATATAAGAATACTTTGGAAAACAGGACATTAACTGTAAGGATCTCAATGTGATGTTGAAGTATATACCTAAAACATGTAGTTTTAAGTCATGAAAAGCTTTGGCTTTCTTGAGCTTAGAATACAGAAAAGAATGATAATTTTATATCCCTTGAAGTAAAATTAGTGTGGTGATTTTAAGGAATGAATCCAAAATATGATTTTGTTATCTAATTTTGAAAAGACTCTGCTCTAAAAATAATCTTGTGATTTGGCCCAGATTTAATGATAAAATTAATCCTTGATTAATTTCCCATAAATATTTATACTTAAATGGGTTTTTTTCAGTTTATTTTTTCATTGCTGCTATATTTAGTTCATGTAACCATTATTATATGTATAGTTTTTTCACTGTATTACTGACATTCAATGTATATTTTCTTTTTTTATTTCACTAACAATAAATATTATTTTTAAATGATCTCTAGAAAAGGTTATTTGTTGGGGCAACTTACAAAAGGATGTGTTCTCTCTGGTTCAGCCTGGCCAGTGTTCCTCAACTTGGGCAACCTTGTGATATGTGGACAATTCACCAGCCAATACAACCATTACTAAGAATTCCTGGAGGTTGAATCCACATATTTTAATCCACATAAATTGCCCAGGTTGGGAAACCCTGAGGTGGCCTCTGGTTTCTGTAAATCCAGAGTACTCTTCTATAATACCTAAATAAGCTGTATTAAAAAAAATATAATAGGAAGAGGTAAAAATATAGATTTCAGAATCGGGCTGTTTCTACACTAGTTCATCAAACCATTTGGTATAAAACAATTCTCTGACTTTTGAGGTTGACTTCTCTCTTCTGACTTTTCTGATTGGTAACCTTGTTTTTGATGTTCTAACTTTAGACTGTACTTACGACAAGATTGGCTTGACAGATATTTTAGTATAATATTCCAGTTAGTCAAGTGCCAAATATGAAGCCAAGACACTCTTGTGGTCTTCATTAATAGAATCATCTTTATTATTATCATTCCCTATATTAACATAAAGTATCATTCAGTTCAACCTTGACTTCTCATGCCTTCATGGACATGTGGTATTCTTGGCAACATTATGCAAATGTTTTGTCATTGCCTTCTTTTTGAGATTTCCCCACCCACCCAGTTTCCTTGTCTAATTTGCACTCCTACAATTTCTTTCTGGTCTCCCGTCCAGGATTTATGTAGGTCCAACTCTGCTTAGCTTTTCAAGATTGGGCAAAGTTAACTAGGTGCTACAACCTTCTATAGCGTGTGTGTGTGTGTGCGCGCATGCGCATGTGTGTGTGTGTGTAAAACCTACCTTGTAACATATAGTATTTTCAGTGTAATATACACATGTGGCTGGATAGATTAGTGAAGCATCTGGTGACTAGTTTTGATGGTTACATTTTATCTACTGAACTATAAGCAATGGTTATATTAGTTTCTGGGAAGTGACAGCAAATAATAAGTGACAGTAGGAGAGGAATATTGACTTCATGTGCAGGTTTATCAGCTTCCTGAATGCATTCATTTGGCCAATCTGCAATACAGAATACTGACCTAGATAAACCTATAGTTTCATCCACGGAATTTTCCATATGTTCTTAATAATAAATAAAGGTAAAGGTTTTCCCTGTCCAGTTGTGTCTGACTTTAGAGGGTGGTATTCATCTCTGTTTGTTAGCCAAGGGAGCCAGTGTTGTCTAAAGTTCATGTGGCCAGCATGACTATATGCCGTGGCACATGGAACGCTGTTACCTTCCCACCAAAGTGGTACCTATTTATCTATTCTATCTATGTGCCATGGTGGCACAGTGGTTAGAGTGCAGTACTGCAGGATTCTTCTGCTTACTGCCAGCTGCCTGCAATTTGGCAGTTTAAATCTCACCAGGCTCAAGGTTGACTCAACCTTCCATCCTTCCAAGGTGGATAAAATGAGGATCCAAATTATTGGGGGAAATATACTGACTCTGTAAAACACTTAGAGAGAGCTTAAGCACTGTAAAGCAGTATATAAGTGTAACTGCTATTGCTACTCACATTTGCATGCTTTCGAACTACTAGGTGGGCAGGAGCTGAGGCAAGTAACAGGAATGGTTGTGCAGCCCTTGGGTCTCAAACCTAGGTTGCCAGCTTTCCAGCTGACAAGTTCCCCGTCTTTAACCAGTGAGCCACTGTGCTCTCCTAATAATAAATATCATCTTAATAATAAAGAATCTTCTTGTGACGATGAACAGAAATCCTACAAAGATACAAGTTGCTGCTTTCATTTGTAGGGGGGGGGGGTACTGTGATTTCCCCTCCCAATTTTCAAGAGGATTTGGGATTGGAATTTTAAAGTACTACCATAAAGGATGGATGTTATATAAAATTATCACGACAGTTTCACTATTAATGCTTAAAAGTGTAGTACAAAGGGGATCTTGGACATGATGAAAATCTTAAGAGTCCTTGCTAATAAATGAAAGCTGTTGCACCAGCCTTAGTTCTGCTGATCTGCAAACCATGAAAAAAGAATAATAATAAAAAAAGTCTACCTCCATTCGCAAAATATTAAAAGCATAAAATAAAATGCAATCTTTCTTAACCGGAATCAACTTAGGAGAATCATCCACCCTGTCATTTGAAAAGTGCACCTTGAAATTTACCCTCTTAAATGGATGGTGACTGAGTCTTAATTCCACCAAGAGATCTGTTGCTAGTTCACACTAATAGTTTATTATTATCTCTGACAGACCTCTTTGCATCAAATCCCATTTTACAGTCTTTTATAAGAGATATTTATGTAGCAAAGCAAAGTACACTTGAAGAGGTCTTTTCCCAGTTCAATAACTGTGAGGGTTTTTTCTTCCACAATGCCTGTTAAGTCAGCTGTTACTGCAAAGACAAACTCTGTGTGCAGATCCAAATCAAACAGAAGCTCATCTTTAGGGGATGCCCCAGGCTCAATCAAATAGAACAGTTTCCCATGGAGGACATCAGGGTTCCATACTAATTGTCCTTATTCTTTTATCAGTGTGCTTTGTTGTGACTGAACACTACCTCATTATTATGCTTAACACGAAATGTGGGAGGAAAAAAATCCCTGTCATTGTTAGGTGTATTTACACTGCAGCAAGTAACTCTCATGTTTAGCTAAGGAGGAAAATACTGCACTTTGCAAAGAAAACAGACAAATTGTGTCCGTGATAATCCTCTTTAATGAATGTCCACTGAAATCTAACAAAACTGCAAACCTCTTTATGAATACTTTCAGTTTTTCAGAAGAAGCACAAGATTGTGGATAACTACCAAGAGAAGGAAAGGACAGGAAATGAGGGCCATTGCACCAATTTGAACCTAGAGATTCATCTTTGTGCTTCCTGCTCCCCCCCATTTTAGGTTGCTTTTATTTTATATAAAGAGATAAAAAATGGTTTCCCCCAAAGCAAAATAGCATAAGAGTCATACCCTGTCCAGACATGGTTCTCACACTCTGTCTCAGAAATTAAAAATGATGGGTGGTTGCAATCTAATGGTTTTGAATATGTATCCACCCATTAGCCCCTTCTCCAAAGGTGGAGGGATAAAATGAAGAAATAACAACCCTGCAGTTTTTGGTAAATGGCTTTTTGTGAATGGCCACATCCAAATGTGATAATTTGTGAAAAGGGAAGTCCTCCCATGGGACAAGCATTTTATGGACGTGCCCAGGGGTGGGATTCTACCGGTTCTGTCCACTTCTGTAGAACCGGCTGCTCTGAAGAGCAGCAAACAGAGAGCATCCATAGAAACATTTCTATGTTTGCTGCTATTTTGGCCCACCTGGGCTCTTACCTGACCTTTATTTCCTCCATTTTCAACCGCAGCTGCTTTGCGTGACACAGTTGCAGTTGAAAAAACAGGCAAAAGGGGCTTTTCCAACCGCTGCACACTTGCATGCAGCGCTGCTCAGCTGTCTGGGCAACTCAGCAGGTCGTAAATTGCACTCGTGCAAGTCTCGTGACTCTCTGCACGCGCGATGCAGAGCAACAGAACTGGTAGTTATACCAGTCAGATCCCATCCCTGGATGTGGCCATACTATTATTTTAACATACAAAAGACGGGACTTTGTATAAGCTTGCCTAAGTAGCAACTGACAATGATCATGAGTTTATTGGAGGGAAGAAAACAGCAAAAGTAAAAATAATAAGATCTGGAATGAATGTTGAAAGGACCACAATCAATAAAAAATAGTAGCAACTGAAATTATATTTATGATATCTATGAAGAATAGGAAAACGTTTTATGGAGGAAAGATACAAAAAACTGATTGAGACTACTATTTATTTTTGGAAGAGCATTTAGGATGTGGATATGTAAACAGACCTGGAGTAAAAACCATATGTGATCTCAAATCATTAACATTGCAGACTGCCTGCATTCTAAACAGGAATGCCTAGATCAACCTTGTCTTTCTTATCAGTTAGAGGGCATAATGTTTTCAATTTTTTAAAAAAATTGAACTACAGTACAATTCCTTGCTTCTTTGCTAAATGGATTGCAATGGAGGCAAATGGATCTGACCTGAAGATTATCCCTTCATCCAGGATGGGATCCGTGATGTTAAGGCAATCTATGTTGCCTTTGTCTATTTCTGCAACAATAGGTTTCCCTCAAGCTCAGTTACCATTTACCTTACCTTAAAAGCCAAGATACTAGGCATAAAATGTTAATTAGGAATGGATGGATCCTTGTTTCTTTCGCACAAGTTCATTTGAAAATCAGATCAATCTCATTTGTACATTAATCTGAAACTTTAAAACAATTTTCATGCATTTTCCAAAATATTTATGAACAAAATGTGCATTTCTGAATACATTTAGACTCAAAATAAATATTAAAAAGGGATTTTATTTAAATATGCATTATTAAATTCATGTTGATATAAATTCAAAGAGTGAAAAACCAAAGGGCAGCCACTTCATGATCTGAATAATTAATCCAGATGGTGCATTAAAGGTTGTTTCATACTGAAATTTGCATCTTTCTCAAGCATATCCCCCTCATCTATTCAACACACCTATCTCATTTAGAGCTAAGCCTAGGAATGCTGTCTGAAGAAGGTTCAGCTTTAAGTGTCAAATCAGCTTGAATGGGTCAGACTAGCAGTCTCTGCAAAAGCCTTTTTCTGCTGTTGTCCTCAGTATAAAATAAGAAAGTATATACTGAATAAGAAAGTGATAAATTTTTGATTCCTGGCACAAGCTATACTTGATGCAGGATACACTAAGATCATCACCCTGGTGACTTCATGGATGTCAGAATATTGTGCTCTCTCTCTCCCTCTCTCCCCTCTCCCCTTCTCCCTCCCTCCCTCCCTCTCTCTCCTTCTGTGTTTGTGTATGTTGTATATACATTTCAGAATATTATTCATTCTCATGTTTCTCTCACACACACATACAAACACATATTAAGTTGTCTTTTATGAATAAAACTGCTTTCAAATTATAAATTACAAGATATTAAAACCAAAGAGGTCATAACAATAAAATGAAAAATAAATAATAGCAAAGCACAGCAAAAGACACTAATTATAAAACAGAATTTAATCTAGTAAAACTGATACAATCATATATATCTCTAATAATTAAAAGAGCATCTAAAGAAATTTTTCGTTAAGAGGAAATTCATTTGGGAAAAGAAAAGTTCAAGAAAGCGGCAGCATTGAAAACACTCTTGTTTCTTGTAGCTGCTAGCCAAATAGATCTCACAGGAAAGCAGGCATGTAGGCCTCCTGAGGCTCATCCCAAGACAGTGAAGGTAGTATTCCTTCTAACTTCATCTCCAATTATTTCACTATGAATGCTACGGTGAATGACATTTTGAATGCAAAGATGCAAGATTCTTCACATGTATAGTAGGCATAGCTTGTTTTCAGTTTTTGTTACCATATGGATGAGGCCAACAAATAATCTTGTCTTCCTTTTTTCCCCCATAACACTAAGGTTTATTCTTTTGAAATTTATTCAGGGACTTTTATTTGTAGATTTTTCAACATTATCCAACATGCAGGGCATGTTTTTAAAGTTTTGAAGCAAGCTGCATCTTGTTCATCTTTATTCATTTGAATTCAGTTTCCTATGTTTTGTGAATTTCACAAGGATTTAGCTAAAAATCCCTCTGGTCCCTTATCATGGAAGAATAGCAAGTAGCAAGAATAACAACAATAACATAACAACAACAGTATATTTAGCAACGACAGTTGCTAAAAAGCAGTGTGAAATTAAGAACTTGTGAAACTGTTATTTGATTTTCAATCATTATTCTTTGCCCGTTGGCAGACAGTAAATAACTTTTACATGGCTGCTGTCATGCCTGTTATCTGGATTGCTGAAAACCATGCACATTAGAGATCTAAGGTCTTCAGGAGTAAGAACACCACTATGCCACTCATATGGATGCATTACACGAATAATCATATAATAGCTTATTGAGACTAGAGTCATACCAAGAGCCATTCTCTTCGTCTATGTGATAAATAGTTCATTATAAGATCTTTTAACTCTGGGAGTACATCAAAACTGCTTTTGTATTGTATTGTATAACTCAGCAATGGCTGACTTGAAGGACACAGTATGTTTGCTAAACAAATACATGCAGGGTTATAATCCCTTTATAGAAAGAGAAATGTTAACTTTATTTTCATTTGTAGGCTTGAAAGTCAGCAAATTCTCAGTAGATTAGGTTTTTAGGAGAGCTGAGATTTATGCTTGTTTTGTGTTTTAGCGATACCATATCAAATAATTCTTCTTTGAGGCATAATAGAAATACTACAACTAATAATAATAATGTTACAGGCAAATGCTGTCTTGCATTTTGCTGTATTAATAAGTCTTGTGAGGAACCTTCTTTGCACCACACAGTGATTAATCTAGCCCTGAGGACAAATAACCTTTAACTGTACACCATCTCTCTATTCTGATCTACAGCTACTTCATTCTTTTCTGAGGCATTGGGGAACAGACTGACTCATGCAAATTATGCATGTTCACCATGTGGGCTCTTTATACTTGATCCATTTCCACTTGACAAGTGGCTGCTCAGTGTGTGTGTTCCATTGATATCATTAAATCAGAGCACCACACACAAGGTGGCTCTAGATGTGAGACCGCCCATTCACAAGACTTCGTTGGTGGCTTTGGCCAAGAAGTAATGAATAGGCAGGTATAAACTAACTTCTAGAAATTCTTTGCAATATTTTAATTGTTGCTTTATTTTATAATTGCTTATTTGATTTTTATTGCACTTTGCCGAGTGTTCAGTGATGGGATTCAAGTTTTTTTACTACTCGTTCTGTGGGCGTGACTTGGTGGGTGTGGCAGGGGAAGGATACTGTAAAATCTGCAGACAGAGGTGGCATTTGCCGGTTCTCCGAACTACTCAAAATTTTTGCCACTGGTTCTCCAGAACTGGTCAGAACCTACTGAATACCACCTCTGCCAGAGTCACAGATATGAAATGGGTAACTATATAAATATAATGGATAAATAAATAATCCCAGACAATTACTATCTGAATGTAGGAAACAGCTGGACTGAATACTTGTAGTCCTTGATTTACAACAGTCCATTTAGTGACCATTCAAAGTTACAATGGCACTAAAAAAAAGTGACTTTTGATCATTTTTCACATTTATGACAGCTGTAGCATCCCCATGGTCATATGATCAAAATTCAGACGCTTGACGACTGACTCATATTTATGACAATTTCTGTGTCCCAGAGTCACATTATCACCTTTTGTGACTTTCTGACAAGTGAAGTCAATGGGGAAGCCAGATTCCGTGTTGTTAACTTAACAATTGCAGTGATTCACTTAACAACTATAGCAAGAAAAGTCATAAAATGGGGGATAACTCACTTAACAAATGTCTCATTTAGAAACATACATTTTGGGCTGAATTATTGTCATGTGTTGAGAATTGCCTACAGCATTGCTTTAAGGTGATTTCTGGTGAAGTGGAAGTTCTACTTTTGACATTAAGATTTCATTTTCCTTCTTGCCCCTTAGATAAAGATAACCTTTATTGTCATTTTCTTTCTGTGGGCACTCTGGCACAAATTCTGTTGCCTGCTCTCAAAAGTGTACACATACTTAACACACATATAGATATGCTTTACACATACATATGTATATACCTACACCCTAATTTATAAATACATATAAATATTAGTCACTGTCCATTTTAAATACATAGCGGTAAGAAGAAACTTGAGCGTTCACAATGTTGATGCTTATATGGAACAAAACTGTGGCTGAATCTGGATGTTCTGCTTTGGATACCACGAAGCCTCTTCCCAGAAGGTAACAAGGAAAACAGGTCTTGAAAAGGATGTGTAGCATCCCAGACAAATCCTACGGACCCTGCTTAAGCAATGCTTATATGTTATGTCCTAGATAGAAAGCAGTGAACTACCAATAATCTTTTCTGTCGTCCTCGCCAGTGGTGGGATTCAAATTTTTTTACTACCAGTTCTGTGAACTACTGTGAACGGCTTGGTGGGCGTGGCAGCGGAAGGATACTGTTAAATCTCCAGTCAGAGGTGGTATTTTCTGGTTCTTGGAACTACTCAAAATTTCCGCTACCAGTTTTCCAGAACAGGTCAGTATCTGCTGAATACCACCTCTGATTCTCGCCACTCTCTGCACTTCCTTCCTGTCTGAAGCAATAATGTTAAACCCTCTCCTTTTGGTTAACTTTGCTTTTGCCTCAATAGTGGCTGGTTGTTGTTTTTTTCTTCCTCATCATGAAAAGCTAATGCCCCTGCAAAGAGCAGAAGAGGCATGGGTGAGGTGCAGTGCCAGATGCTGTGGTTCTCCCATTATGGATGAATGTGGTGGTGTAAGAATATCATTGTGTATTGGAACAGAAAACTCCAATGGCTCAGAAGAGAAGTGTGCCCTTTTGTGTAATTTATTTACCACAACTTATATGTCACTCCAGTCCAAGCAGGACTTTGAGAGACTTATGTTCTTCAATCAGAAAATTAAAATGTAATCAGTACAACAAACACAACAAAGTGATAACTTAAGTCAGCAAATGAAGGCAAGTTAAGTAGCCAGCAGTAGCCTGTCAAGTGTCTTGTTTTTTTCAACTGTGACCTTTCTGATGTTTCAGCCTCATTATCTGAGAGTGCTTTGTTCATATCTATGGTTAAATTCATATTAGTGAGCTTGTACACCAGGTTACTTGGATCATTTATGCCAGCAAGAAAAAGCTTTGAGAATGTCCGTGGCGGGGTTTCTATAACACAGTGTTAATTGCCTTCTTGAGATCATATATAGATGGAAGGAGGAAAGGAGACCCATTCATAGAAAATAATATGCAGTCATTTTGAATAATTGAATGAAAGGCTTGCTTGACCAGTAAATTTTCTTAGTATACTAACTTGGCAGCAGAAGCAAAAAAAGCTCCCCAAAACACCAGTGATGCTTTTGTATTGCCATCTAAATTGGAGGGAGAAACACAACAATAAGAGTATATCTAGAGTTAAAAATTACCTGGACTGTATTGCTTTTGTACTACATAAGTGTTGTTTCAAGAGCTGGCTACAAGTTATGGTGCTGGTAACCGAGCCTTAATCTTTCTCTGTCAAATTATATAAACACAATTTATCAGCAACTACGGTAGTAGAGACTTCTTGCTTATGCTACTGCAGGTGAGGAACAGATCTTCCATCTGGCAATTTCCAGTGCTGGATCCGAGTTCTTGGCGTTCAAAAAAAGGGAAGAAAAGGTTCCTTGTTTCTGGGCTGTTTGGAAAATTTCATATGGCATTTTCCCCTGTTTCATAATTTTCAGGAGCAGAAGTCATATTCAAAATGCAAAGTGAGACTTGGCCTGCAAAGTGCTGCTTAATTTTCTCTGACAATAATTTGATGAGAAAGTTTGTTTTGCCATTTTCAGGTGTGGCTCAGGATAAATGAAGACAGAGTCCAGGTATTTGCCTTGATAAGTTTTACACATTTATTCAGCTGAATGAAGACGGGACCTTCAAAGCAACAGGGAACTCTGAACACCCTTTGACACTCGTATTTATATGTTTGCTACATTGTCTATTTTATCACCCAGAAGGATTGGCACATCCATCCAGACAAGCTAAAGGTAAAGGTTCCCCTTGCACATACACGCTAGTCGTTTCCAGCTCTAGGGGGCGGTGCTCATCTCCATTACAAAGCCAAAGAGCCAGCGCTGTCCAAAGATGTCTCCGTGGTCATATGCCAGCATGACTAAATACTGAAGGTGCACGGAACGCTGTCACCTTCCCACCAAAGTGGTCCCTATTTTTCTACTTGCATTTTTACATGATTTTGAACTGCTAGGTTGGCAGAAGCTGGGACAAGTAATGGGAGCTCACTCCGTTATGCAGTACTAGGGATTTGAACTGCTAAACTGCTGACTTTTCTGATCAACAAGCTCAGCATCTTATCCACTGAACCACCACATCCCTAGACAAGCTAGCACATTCTAAACATGTAACAGACATGTAACAGAGCTGATGGCAATGAGGAGTTCTGATGATTGGGCCAATACCGTTCATTTAGAAACTAGAGGATGTCCTGCCATTTGATTCTTCATTTTTCACAGGTTTTACATGTACTGAGGCCTAAGATTTCTTGGTTGCCTGAAATACCCCTTGCTCTTCATCTTTGATCTTGCAGCCCAAATAGTTTTGTGACTCATCATAGCTCACATCTCCTCCATAATTTAAATATCTTACATATTCTCATACCATATATACAAAACAAAGAGTGTCATATTAATTTACAAATTTAATTTTTTTTATCATCCATTCACTCTTAGAATTCATTATTTTGATCTTTTGGGACTTTTAAAAAAATCACAGGCAGCAGTTTTACCCCAATCTCTAATTGGTAAGTGGACATAGATCTTCAATCTATATTATTATCGCATTTGAGATCTCTCTTTTATTTAAGCACCGTGTAGGTTTTTCTTCTGATGTCTTAAGGTGACACACATATTGAAATCTGGCAATATGCCAACTTATTTAAGTGCATTTCATTAATAAATTGTAAGAGAAAAGTTTTAGCAGTCCTCTTTAATTGCTGATCCCTGCTATAAAAATATACCAGTGGAATAAATATGTCTGGAGCTGTAGCCCTCCAGAGATTGCAACTCTCAACCAGTGGCATCCTCAGCTGAGTTGTTGTTGGTTTTTTTTAAAGCCAGGGTGACTTTCATTGAGAAGAGTGATCAAGGCCCTTTTAGACATGTGTAATCACCTCCGTGAAGGTTGTGGGGCTTCAGTCACATTTCTGCAGCTGCCATCTTGATCTTTTTGACCCCCTCCCTGTCCTCCCAGACTTCTCAATATCCTTGCCCAGAGGCTCTTCTGACTGGGGCTGAAATAAAATCTTGAGCTGCAAGTTTCCACGTTCTGATTTTAAATACTGACTGAGGCTTATCAAGAATTCCACAAAGAGTAAATTATTTAGCTGTTTATTATTTAAAATGCTGTAACACGTTGCTTTGTGCAGTTCATTGTGGTTCAGAAGGCAATGAATACAAAATAATTACACCATGAACCCCACCCCCCAGACAAAATACCAACTCTATAGCTAAATGTAGTAATTTTAAAAAGCAGCAGCAATATACCATAGAGAACGATATTATAAATAAAACAAGTACAAGTCACCTAAGGGAAGGACATGTGATCTAGATCTGTTTTGAATGGCCACAGGCAGATTTTTTAAATAATACTTTTATTAAAAGTTTTTACTACACATTGTCTTGATTCTTGCTGTTTATTTTGAATTATTAAAGCTTTTAAAGATTCTTATATTAGGGATTGAAAGCACTGATGTTTCTATCCTTTTTTTTTTTTTTTTGAAGATATCTAACTTCTCTAAGGCAGTTGATAGGCAATTTCTGAAGGAGGTTAGTGAGGAAGTGTAAATTTAATGTCCTTTAAAGTCTCTGACTGCAGGTGGAGCAAAAATAGCAAATTCTCTCATTTCCTAGTTTTCCCGCCCTCTGGAGAATGATGCCTTGCTGTCTCCTTGCAAGGGGCAATTATATGGACAATCTCACATCCTCTCTTTTTCAGAGAGTGTTGAAGGAGCCAATCAACTTGTCAGCTCCCTCTTCTTAATTGCATTTATGAGCTCTGCAACACATAGAGCTGTATTTAATGCATAATTTCCCCCTGGAAATCTGCCACAGGCAGATCTTATCTCTATAGCAGAAAATCCATACAGTCCTCAATTTATGACTATAACTGAGCCCAAAATGTACATTGCTAAGTGAGAAAATTGTTAAGTGAGTTTTGCCCCATTTTACAACTTTTCTTGCCACATTTAGAATAGAATAGAATAGAATAGAATAGAATAGAATTCTTTATTGGCCAAATGTGATTGGACACACAAGGAATTTGTCTTGGTGCAAATGCTCTCAGTGTACATAAAAGAAAAGATACATTTGTCAAGAATCATAAGGTACAACACTTAATGATAGTCATAGGGTACAATAAGCAATCAAATCATACTAGGAAACAGTCAATATAAATCGTAAGAATACAAATGACATACAGTCACAAATGGGAGGAGAGGGGCGATAAGGAGTGATGAGAAGATTTATAGTAATAGTAATGCAGACTTTGTAAATAGTTGGACAGTGTTGAGGGAATTATTTATTAAGCAGAGTGATGGCATTTGGTGAAAAAATTTCCTTGTATTGTCCTAGTTGTTCTGGTGTGCAGTGCTCTTTAGCGTCGTTTGAGGGAAGGAGTTGAAACAGTTTATGTCTGGGATGTGAGGGGTCTATAAATATTTTCACAGCCCTCTTTTTGACTTGTGCGGTATATAGGTCCTTGATTGAAGGCAGGTTGGTAGTAATTGTTTTTTTCTGCAGTCCTAATTACCCTCTGAAGTCTGTGTCTGTCCTTGCCGAACCAAACCAAACAGACTTTTGTTAAGTGAATCTGATTTCCCCATTGACTTTGTAGGTCAGAAGGTTGCAAAAGATTATCACATGACCCCAGAACACTGCAACTGTCATAAATGTCAGTTGACAACCATCCGAATGTAAATCACGTGATCACAGGGATGTTGCAATGGCTGTTAAGTGTGAAAAATGGTCATCAGTCTCTTTTTTTCATTGCCTTTATACCTTCAAACGGTCACTAAGTGAACTGTCGTAAGTCAAGGACTACCTGTATTAAGCAGCAAAAATATCCTCTTTGATACAGTGGTACCTCTACTTACGAAAGGCTCTAGTTACGAAAGTTTCAGGTTATGAAGCGTGTCGTCCAAAAAATATCGTCTCTAGTTATGAAATATGTTTCAAGATATGAAAGGCCAAATATGCGCAGTTTGATCTTGTTTTTAAAATGGCGCGTCCGAGCTGCTCTGCCATTGGTTATCACCCAGCATCATCCTGGCATCCCATTGGTTAGGAGGGATCCTTGTATATGGGTGCTTTCGTTATTGTGCTTTCGTTATTGTTTTTTGCTAAAGTGTGTGTATAGTATTAACTATGGCCCCCAAGAAAATTGATGAGAAGAAGAAGAGAGTTCTCTTGTCCATAGAAACCAAGCAAGAGATAATAGAAAAGTATGAAAAAGGGTTGCGCTTGGTTGATCTCGCGAAAGAATATGGCCGTAACCCATCCACGATCGGTACAATTCTGAAACATAAGGAAGCCCTAAAAGCTACGACTCCTTCTAAAGGCCTCTCTGTTATTTCGAAGAGGAGGTCTCCAGTGAACGATGAAATGGAGAGGTTGTTACTCCTATGGATAAAGGAGAAAGAGATAGCTGGAGACACAGTGACCGAAACGATAATTTGCGAAAAGGCAACAGCCATCTTTAATGACCTCATGAAGAAGGATGCAGGCGAAGGAACTACGGAACCACAACCACACACGGAGTTTAAGGCATCGCGTGGGTGGTTCGAGAAATTTAAGAGGAGGACTGGAATTCACTCTGTTGTTCGGCATGGTGAGGCAGCTAGCGCCGACCAGAAATCGGCTGACGAATTTGTAGGAAAATTCGAGGAATTGGTGGCTGAGGAAGGTTACGTCCCACAGCAAGTTTTTAATTGTGACGAGATGGGCCTCTTCTGGAAAAAGATGCCTCGCCGTACGTTCATCACCGTTGAGGAGAAGAAATTGCCAGGCCACAAGCCCATGAAAGACCGCCTTACGCTTGCCCTTTGTGGCAATGCCAGTGGGGATTGTAAAATTAAGCCCCTGCTGATCTACCACTCCGAGAATCCAAGAGCATTCAAGGCTCATAAAATAATCAGAGAAAACCTTCAGGTGCTATGGAGGGCCAATGCCAAGGCCTGGGTCACACGACAATTTTTTGTTGAGTGGGTCAATGTGGTTTTTGGCCCTGCTGTGAAGAAATACCTCGAGGAGAACAATCTCCCCCTCAAGTGCCTCCTCATTCTTGACAATGCCTCTGCCCACCCGCCCGGCCTCGAAGATGATATCCTGGTGCAGTTCTCCTTCATTAAAGTGCTGTTCCTCCCACCAAACACCACCGCCATCCTCCAGCCCATGGACCAACAAGTGATTTCGAACTTCAAGAAACTCTACATGAAACACTTGTTCAAGAGGTGTTTCGACATCACAGAAAATACCCAGCTGACCCTTCGTGAGTTTTGGAAACAGCATTTCGATATTGTTATTTGCCTCAAGATTATCGACTTGGCTTGGCAGGAGGTAAGCAGACGTACCCTTAATTCAGCTTGGAGAAAGCTGTGGCCCGATGCTGTTTCCGCACGAGATTTTGAAGGGTTAGAGACCGTGGGTGATGTTGAGCCTGAAGTTAACAAAATTGTTTCGCTGGGAAAGTGCATGGGGCTGGAGGTGGATGACGAGGACATCGACGAGTTGATTCAGGAGCACAACGAGGAGCTTTTGACGGAGGAGCTGAAGGAATTGGAGGCGATGCAACACACGGCAGTGCAGGAGGGGTTCAGTAACGACAAGGACGAGGAGGAGGAGGCAGCCATTCCAACATCCGAAATCAAAGAAATTTTACAACAATACCATAGAGTTGTGGAATTCATTGAAAAGAAACACCCAGAAAAAATGTTCACTGGTCGGGCTATCGCTCACTTTGATGATGTTTGCCTTGTACATTTTAGACAAATTGTTAAAAGCCGACAAAAGCAGTCGTCCTTAGATCAGTTCTTTACGAAACGTCAGGCAAACACTAAGACCGCGAGTGAACCTGAACCGAAGAAGGCGAAAGGTGACATCGATAGCAGTTAAAACAAAAGAAAAATGAAATGCAAAAAATAAAAAATAAAATAAAAAAAAGAAATGTAAAAAAAAATGTTAAATGTTAAACGTTAAACGTCACCGTTGTCATCGCATAGCCGGCCAACCCGAAAGGTAAATGAAACTCATTTTTATTATTTACATTAAAGAATATTATTCCTACAATATAGTGCTGTACTCTTTTTTATGTTTTTTGTGCAATTATAATTATAATTTACACAAAATTATTGTCTGAATTTGGGGGGCTTGGAACGGATTAAGGCATTTATAGGTAAAATGCGTCTCTACTTATGAAATTTTCCGGTTACGAAACGGCTTCCGGAACGAATTAATTTCGTAAGTAGAGGTACCACTGTAAAGGATTTCAGTCCCCAAACACACTCCTGTGCTCCAACTCAATGCTAAATAATCTGAATGTAAAAGCAGTATCATACTGGAGGAGGCCTTCTTTCAACCATTTTAGCTCTCGAGTGTATAGCATTTTAAAAGTCATAGCCAACAGCAAAAGATCAGTGGCATATTTGTATGGCTTTGTTCAAATGAGACAAAAAGCCTTTCTCTGAACTGTGCATCTTTGCAAAGCAATAGAATAAAATATAGTAATAATTCTCATGTACATATTTTTATTAGATGGTCATTTAGGCATCTCAAAAAGATTGTTTCATTCTAAACAAACAAAGGCTACAGTTAGTATATTTCTTAAGTGTCTGAAAGTTAAGGTAAAATTTCCTTCATGCACAACTCAGCTCTTGGTGTTCTGACCCAAGCCTTGTTCAAATTAAACAAACACAAACTGTGTATAAAAGCAAACCTTTTTTAATGCAATGCTGGGATTTCTTTGCATTCCCAGCTAAGAGTAATTGAAACCTAATTGTCCGAGATAAAAGCAAGCCCTTTTTAGGTTGTAAAAGGCTGCCAAGAACAGAAGTATAATTACTGATTAATATCCACTGACAGAAATTTCAAAAACAAACCAGAGTTAGCAGGGCTTAGGACTCAGAGTCTAAAGAACTTCTTTGCTTCCTGCAAAGAGCACATCCCTGGAGGCTGATTTTTATCCCTTATGGGAGGTGCCATCACTTTCCAGCCTTACTTCCCAAGTCACACTTACTGCTTCAGCTGCTCTCTCCTTTGAGCAGCCTTGCACACATGTACACTGGGCACAGGCTTCCCGGGGTCCTCTGCTTCACTGCTGCCAGACTCCAAAAGCCCCAAAGGCAGCACCCCACTCTCCGATAGTCCTGGCCCCATCGCTGCATCAGATGCTGGCCCCTCATCCAAGTCCTTGACAGCCTCTCTGACTGGTTCCCTTTTGTCATTGCTGTCAGAGACCTCTGCCGTCCTCACCTGCTGCTAACAAACCACAACAATTGGCAACTTCATGGATGCCAGAATATTGTGTTTTCTCTCTCTTTCTCTCTCACTCTCTCTCACTCCCTCGCTCTCTCTCCCATGCTCCCACTTTCTCCCTCCCTCTGCCTCCCTCTCTCTATCCTGAGCAATACTTTTGTACTGCTGTGAAGAAAACTTACATGGACATATCAAGCTCAGATCAGATGGGATGAGCTCTCTGCATTCTGGCAAAGTGATTTTCCCTCCAGATGTCTCTATTTCTTTATCTTTCAAGTGGGGACAGTACTTGGAAGTTTTGTGGTATTGAGGTACATTTGGGGGGTTATATAAGGACATAATTAGAAGGCAGCAGAGATTGCATAGTGTTTTTCATATCACCTCACTGGCATAAGTGAAGTGCCACTCTTCTATTCCAATAGATAAAACCATGGCAGATATTGGTTTCACATGCTCGCTCTTCTTTCATAAGCTGTGCAGAAAGGTATGGCCAGATTTCTTTCCAAAGTGATGACAGGGTGTGTTATTGCTGCATCTATCTCAAGGATTCTAGTTACGTGTATGATCATATTTCTCTGACATGGGTCACATTCTCTTCAGTGCCATGACTATTCATTCAATTGTACAAAATGATAAGAATCAAATGTACATTTCTTTTTTGAAAGACCTTTGCCCTTCAGTTGCCTTGAGAAAAGAAGCTCAGCAGTTACTTGAGAAATTCTAACTCATCAAGATCTCTCCCATTGCATTGCCTCATTTGTCTATCCAATATATATGTGGGAGATTCAGTCACATCAGACCAGTAGGAGAGCTGTCTTAGCAAGCAGAAACATAGGAAGCTGCCATCTACTAAATTAGACTTTTTGTCCATTTTTTATGATTTACATTGAGTGAGAATTATTCCAGGTTTTCATTAATTATCTATCTGACGTACAGGATCTTCTGCAAACAACATATTGAGACTTCTTGACATGGTTTGATTATTATTCTTAACTGTATTATTGTGGTCATGTCATGCAAGGGTATTCATTGGAGAAAGCAATTATGTTTGGAAGAATTAGTGGTAGAAGGAAACCAGGCTGCCAAAGAACACGGTGGCTGGACATCATCAAAGCAGACACCAGTTTAGAAAAACTCAAAGAAGCAGGTCAGAAGATATGGAGAGACATGGCCCATAGAATAGCCAAGGCACAACTAAATGAATAATATCATCATCAACTCTAGGGTTTTTTAAAAAAATTAACACAGTTTTTTATGTATTGCCATTAGTCACTAAAGTTACTTGTATAAAATAAGCAGCCATATACATTTTCCATGCAATGAAATAGGCTGAACTTCTGAACATTAGACTACAGGTCCTTCATATAATAAGTATGTGAGAATGATCCTGGGAGACTGGGCTCAGAGTTGCTGCCTAGGGAATGGTCAGTTAAGAGATACAGATAGTCTGCAGACTGATGGTGGGTGAAACAAGAGACTCAAAAGAGACCCTTCCTCATTCCTCAGGGTGTAAAGGTGTTGGGGAAGAGCTATACTTGCAAGACTCTGTTAATGCAACCTTACAATGAAATAAAATTAGCTTATGTTTTCTGTATGGTCTACCTCAATGGTGGTATTCAGCCAGTTCGCATTGGTTCACATGAACCAGTAGCAAGGATTTGGCGTGGGCTTCTGGCTGGCCATGCCCCCTACCTGGTTACCTGGTCACTGGTCAGTCACTTGCCCTGCCTGCCCAATCCTCGCTCATCCCACTCACCTGACACTAGCCCGCCCAGTCACTCCTTAAGGTATTTCTTTTTTCCCCCTCCCAACAATCAGCTGTTCCTACGAAGGCTGTGCTGGAATTTCTCTCACTTACTTACTCCTTATCCAGGAGGCTTCCCTGAGGCCCGGGAAGGCAAAATCACCCCCTTGCCATGGTGCAGGAGGCTGACTAGGCCACACCCTCTATGGCCACACCCACCCAGCAACCGGGCAGAGAACCTGTTGCTAAAATTTTTGAAGCCCACCCCTGCTGATACTTCATGATTTCTTGCCCATTTGACAAGCATCACTCTTCTTATCTGACTGTGCATTAAGAAGTAGATGTTTATTTCTCAAGACAAGGTAGGGTTTCTATCCCAGAATTTCCTTCCATAACCTGTTTCCTTCCAAGGACCTGTTTTCAATTCTCTACTCATCACTGAACAGTGAAGGAAAGTGTGCATAAGCATGATGCACTAGCCCTCTCAACTGTCACAGGCAGCCTTTTCCAGAAATGTCTCAAGATCAGCTATATGATTTGTAGTGCATAGAATTTTCGTATCTCCAATGGTGGAACATGATAATTCAGCAGTTGCCTTCTAAGGGTGTTCACATAAAGGTTCTCCTTCATCTGCAGCATCCTTCATACCCCAGGATTTCTCTTCTGACTCAGAGAGCAGAATGTTCTTTTGCTGCATAAAAATACAGAGGCAGGGCCAGGAAGAAGCCTTTCTCCCAGTTGCTGGAAAAAAATGCTTATCTGAATTTTTGTAAAAACTATTTGAATGCTGAAGAAGCTTGCAATCTGAAAGGGTATCTAGATATACTGGCACTAAGCACTGATGTGGGGGCAAAGTGCTCCTGGATAAAAAGCTCCTGGATATTTTGTCTAAGCTTCCATGTCCCTTAGGTTCACTATACGTGGTCTATTATTCGCAGTAATCTTTGCATTGAAAAGTCTGTCTAAACATTAATTCAACAGCTAGCAGCAACAACCTGCATTTGGCGCCTCTGAGTCTGTTAATCTGCAGTGGTCATAAGGCTACTTATCTCCTGCTCTTTTCAAAAGATTGAGCAGTGGATACAACAGAGAAATGGCAGGAGCTATTTATCTCTGGGAATTGAAGGGGGAGGCGGTTGCTGCACCATTGCTACATTACCAAATGTCATATGTAAAAATAATGGCAGTGTTTGCAAGCAAGATACAAGATTCGCATCTCCTAGGTTACTAGAAATGCAAAAAAGAAAACAACTTGTCTTGGAAAGCAGCCACTTACAAGGTGCCAGCATTTGTCTGGGTCAAAAGAAATCTGGCTGTCTGCTAATGTGCTGATGTTTCAGTGCTGGAAGATCTCCAGTTGTTACCTCTTCAACAGTGGTGGCCCATTATCTGGTGGGATGAGTCACTTGAATATAGTGGTGGCTCTTCTGGAATGGTATATCTGCCTCCTGCAGGATAGAATTGTCTTCCTTCATGTCACAGCATTTCAGACAGAGCAAAAAGCCTCTTTTGCCAGCTTTCAAGAAAGAAAATTGAGAGAGGGACTGCCAAGAAAATGAAGAAAAAAAGAAATACTTCCAGATTATTTCCTGGTCAACTCTGTATTAACTAAATGCCAATTGCAAATGACACATACTGGATGCACTTTGATTTCAATGACTCATAGTTATGGAAATGCAACATTGGGAAAGTTAAGGTCTGAGAAGTTATCTTATACAACTGTCCAGTTGTGTCTGACTCTAGGGGTTGGTGCTCATCTCCATTTGTTAGCCAAGGGAGCCAGTGTTGTCTGAACACAACTCCATGGTCACATAGCCAGCATGACTATATGCCGTGGAACATAGAACACTTCCCATTAAAATGGTACTTATTTATCTACTTGCATTTCCATGTTTTTGAACTGCTGGATGAACAAGAGCTAAGGCAAGTAATGAGAGCTCACCAATTGTGCAGAACTCAATCTCGAACCCGAGCTGTTAGTTAAGCTCAGCATCTTCAATTGCTGAGCCATGACACACACCCTTATATAGAAGAGGTTGTTTCAAAGAAGGAGAAAGTGATTAGAAGTTATGAAATAAGCTGCATAATGTTTGGGATTTAAAGTTTCAAAAAGTAATTCTGAACCTCCTGGAATGTCAATGTAGGCCCAGCCTTAAAACAGCCACATAATCCTAGGAAAATATTGCTGTTGTCACCTTTTTTCCTTCAACCTTCTTCAGCTTTATGGACTTCTCAAGAGAACTAGGACTTAGTATAACATGTATGTGAACATTTCAGTATATTGTATAATATTTACATTGTATAATCATTTCAGTGATTATATCATATATTTTTGTTCACTGACAATTCTTGTTTGTTTTCTTGGAATTTGCTTTATTTATTAATGAAACCTATATGGTCCCCTAACTTACAATCCACAACTTTGAGATAGATCACAGCAACAATTAAAACATACAGCATATGAAACAATTTTAACTCCCACCCACCCCCCAAAATACCCAGTGCCTGGTATCCTAAAACAACAACAATAGACAAAAGAGATGGTGTTAGACTTCCAGAAGAAGAGAGAGGAACCCGCCAAATTTTACATTGAGGGGAGGCTCTGTGGAGAGAGCTTGCTCCTTTAAATTCCTGGGAGTCTACCTCAGTGAAGATCTCAACTGGAAAATCAACACAACCCAGGTGGCCAGAAAGGCCCAACAGAGACTCCATTTCCTTAGGATTTTGCAAAAGAATAAAGTGGAACAACGACTGATAACTTCCTTTTACCAGTCCACAATAGAAAGCATCCTCACATATTGCATTATGATGTGGTATGCTGGCTTGACAGCCATGGATAGAAAGACACTACAGAGGATGGTGAACACAGCACAAAACATTATGGGCTGTTCCCTGATACCACTAGATGACATCGCTAGGTCTCGCTGCCTTAGAAGAATGAGGAAAATTCTCAGGGATGACTCATACCCCGGTCAGCACTTCTTCACTCTTCTACCATCGAGTAAGAGATATAGAAGCATGGCCAGCCACACCAACAGGCTGAAGAACAGTTTCTACCTGTGGGCTGTCAGACTCCTGAATGGAAAATAACTTGATGTCAACATAGTATGACAGACTTGCGGGGCCAGTGCATTGTGCAACAAGATCACATAGGGTAATAAGATTGGGTCTGGGTTAGGGACTTCTGTCCTCACTGTGAGTTTGTGTGGGGTAGGGTTCACGAAGGGAAGTGCAGCCAATCTCATTGTATACATATTGTATTCTGACAATAAAGGTAATAATAACAATAACAAAAGTAGCAGTCACTGGATTTCCAACACCCCAATGCTTGGAGTAAGAGTTGTCTTCTTAAGATCTTCCAGAAGGCTAAACCCAGATCATCTCGGTTCAACATTTTCCCCAAGATTTTGTGCAACAAACTGCCATTTTAAAGCACTTTATGAAATGCTGGATTTTTTAAAATGCAAGTTCAGATGCAAAACATCATTTAAGGTTGTTTAGGGAAAGGATCTTTTGTTTACTTGTCAAAAAAAAACTGATCAGATATTGCTCATGTTATGTTTTATTGCAACTCTTGGTTAGGGGAAAAAATCTAAAGCAGTTCCTAGAGATGAAATGATTGTTCAGCCATGATTCAGTAATGCAATTTAAAAGTCTTCATAGAAAAATGTAGTTTTAGCTTAATATACTTGATGTTGTTAGGAACAGTGGGTTTTCACCCCTAAAATCTTTAATTCTTCATCATCAAAAAGATTGGGGTTTAATACTTGTCCATGGTTTATATTCAGTAAAGAAGGAAAATAAAATAAATAATAAGTAAATCTATGAAGTCAAATATGTGGACATGATCATATGCAACCTGCAGTATCTATCATGTAATCACGCTTCCTGGCTTTTTAGATTAAGTATCTAAAGATAAATTAAATCAAACATTAGCCACTGGCCATCAGATTCTGCAGGAAATCACACAAATCATATCATTATTTACAATATAATACAACCATGATCACAGGAAAAGAAAGAAGCATAATTGTCTTCAACTCATTCTCATAAATTCTTTACAAAGTTGGGGGATTTTTTTATTTCATAACAAAGTAACAGAAGAAGAGTACAATAGTTCATGAGCTTGTGTTTCCTATTCCAGCATTATAAGGACATACTGTTCTTTCATAACAACTTTTCTTCGTCTTTTTAGACTGTAGAAAATATAATATTGAACATGTTAGCACAAACAGCATTTTTTATTTAAATATTTGCTAAAGTTTCTTTGCTTATCTGTTTTTCAATTAGTTTTAAAATACTAAGAGAAAAAATGTACAAAAACAAGATGGGGTACAAGGGATTCTTTTTTGGGCAATGACTGGACACGCCACAGCTTAGATGAAAAATTTAGTTATTTTAGCACACATTTTCCCTAACAATGGCTGTTGCCTTGACTGAACAGGATTAATTCCACCCCGCAGCTCTTACAAGTTGGTTTAGCCATGTAAGAAACTTTTTGGAGTGCAGTCCTTGAAGATATTACAAGTCTTAAAATTCATAAAGTATCATATAGTTCTTGTTGCCTTTCAAAAGTACTTGCATTAATTGGGATTAGGTACTGACCCGTATAACTATTCTTGCTGCTGAGTTCCAGGCCAAGCACTAAGCTTTGCTCTTAAGCCATGTTGCTATTCAGCACTCAAATCAAGTTTCAGGCAGGGATCAAGCCCAGATTATCTGCTTATTGTGGGTTGTGATCTTGGCAGTTGAGTGTCAGCCCTTTTGATTGCCTTGAACTCTTGTACATGCTCAGGTGTCACTTTCTGCTTCCTCATCTTCTTCATCTCCTCTTCTCCCTCTCATCCATATATTCTTTGTGTTGGTTTTCCATGTTCTATCTAGGCTATGTGCTAACCTAACTATCTGGCCACTTTGATACATACCTAAAAAAGCCATAAATCCAACGTTCTTCTTCTATTGATAAATTTCAAATGTTTATTTATTTGGTTCAACTAGCCATCCAGAGACATTATAAAAAGTCAAATAACTGGGTGTGGCCAACTGACTAGCTGGGTCATTGCCTCTATCAGAAGACTTAAGAAATTGAATGTTTCACATTCCCAAAGCTGCAAGAACTAGGACTATAAAACCTTTACAGCCCTTTCAGCTGAGCCTCAAGAAGTGTGGAGGAGGGAATGCTTCTGACCAGCTCCAATTTCTCCAATTGGAGTTTTCAGTGTGTTTTTCCCAAGTACAGAGAGCATATTCAGAAGTTCTCTCCTGACCTAGTCCTCCCTCGGTCTTACAGAATACACCATAACAGAGTTGGAAGGGATCTTAAAGGTCTTTAAGTTGCAAAGCAACAGGAGACCTTATATCAGCTGGACAAATGGTTCTCTTTTTAAAAACCTCCAGTGATGGAGCATCTACAACTTCTGGAGGCAAGCCTTTCTTCTCTTGGTATAGCCAAGTTTCAGACTTGGCCATACTTGGACAAGTAGTTGACTACTACATTCTGTCTGCTTGTTATTTGAGTCATTGTAAACCTGCAATATTGCAATGCTAAGTACTATGGTCTTCCCTCCACGGGCTCTCAACCCTTCACAGAGTTGTTTTAATAGGGTTGATTGAAAATTACTCCCTTGATCCATCAAGATATAATGAGGCATACTTGCTCTACTAAAGATTTTTTATCAATCCCCCCATTATCCTTTTTGGTTAATAATGCAGCTGCCTTTGGAAACTGTGCATAATTACACACCACCAACATACAGTATATCTATTCCCTTTGGCCATTCCCTGTAGCCATAGCCACCTTTGAAAATAGTTCTGACATGATAGGTACATACACCATTGGAGTTTAATCCTAGAGCTTTTTGGGACTAATTGGCACTCCCTACATGCCTCACAGTGTCTCCTGACATCACTTCTGATTCCTGGACATAGAATCTATCTAATGTTCAGTAAAGTATCTTTTCCCAACCCAGATGTCCAGCACAGGAAATTCATGTGTCAGATGCAAGAAATGCTCCAGTCAATGTTTTCAGCACTGCTTTTCTCAAGTGCAGAGGGCAGTTTCATCCCTGTTCCTTTATCCCTCACAGAGGGAGAAAATGAAAAGAAAAATAGATAAAAACTTATTATCACAGATTTTTAAAAAAAAAAAACTATTTGAGATTTTGATTAAAACATGCAATCTTGGCCAAAAGAAGTAATATAGGCCTATCTCTCCATTTTGTCTAGAGTTTTCCAAACAAGACCCACATCATGTTGTCCCTAACTTAGATAGGATCAGCTTTTTTAAAAAAAAAATTGTTAAAGGTTTGCACAGGGAAGGCAAGAGGTATGTCAGCACTCACTTCATGTTTTGCTCCTCTCTTTGCTTGTGCAAGCCTGCAGCAAGTACTTGAGGTATTGCAGCAAGTACTTGAGGTATTGCTCTCTCAAAAGAGTTTATGCATATAGATGGAGTGGACTCATCATTAGCCTCAACACTGTAAGTCAGGGTAATGCCATCCTTCAACTGTAACAAAATAATTTTTGCTGTACAACATGTTCAATAAATCCAACATTCTTTTTATGTTGAGAAATTTGAAATGTTCAGAATATTTATTTTTCGCCCAGCAGAAGCCCGAAAGAAATTATTAGGCTTTTCTATTTATGAGGAGGGGTACAGAAATATATTTATCATGGACCATAAAATTTGAAAACCCCTACATTACATCAATAGAGAATCAATTCATAAACAAAAAGAAACCCACTGTAAGTCATCAGCCCAACTTTTAAGTCAGCAGAAGTACTATCGTTCCACCTTTTTTGCTGTATCCAATGTTCAATAAGTCCAAAATTTTGATATACAGTATAATTCAACATCACATTAACATCTTTATAGCACATCCCTTTTCCCAAACCCTATTACCTTATGAATATTAAACCAAAGCAGGATAGTTTAGCATAGAAGAGTTGATTGTGTGTGGCTTGATTTTTTCTTGTTTCTTCGTGTTCAGGATTATTTGCTTAATGACTATATCCCTAGCCTGCACATAAAGTAAGGTAGAGAAAACATAACTCTCATAGAGGTAACATGTCATTTACAAATCTATTCCAAATGGACCTGAAATAATTACTCAGTCAAGAATAGAGAGCCAAAATAAGCAATAATTAACAGTATGGTTAGGATTATGTTTTGGCTGGAGAGAGTGCTAAATATACTTCCTAGAGAATAAGTCCTGCTAAATTATTCAACAGTGCTGCCCAAGACATATTACTGCATGACACAGAGCACCAAATGGTGGATTGTCTCTCCATTCTTCATTCTGTTGCAAGGAAGGAATGAAAGAAGGAATGAATGAAAGTCTTTTTAAAAGAGCTTTATTTCTGGAGACTTCATGGGCATATCCATGTCATCTTTCAGCCACATTAGATAAATAGTTTATCTTCTTCCAGGATGGTTTTTTTTTTTTCCCAGAATCTCCAGCCCCCAAATTTTCTGGTGATATTCATCCAGGTACTATGACAATCAAGCCTAGCATGGATAAATATGCTCACCCTTTGTATTCTTTCTAACATGAATTCTGTAACAAGGATAGGGACTTTGTCCGTCTGTCAATCAGCAAGTTAACTCTCCTAAAATTGATCTGAACGGAACCAAATATGGGAGATGTAAAAAAAGCAGTACAGGGAAGACTGAATCTGAAGCTAGCTTGGAGTTACAAAGGAAAAAGATTCAAGAAAATAACTCTCCAATACTTACAGGATAGGGAGCTGGGCAATGGTTTATAATGTTGCTATTACCAAGTCCCGCTCTCTTCTCTCTCCTTAATGGAGAACAGAGCTATACAACCTGTCCTGTGCTTCCCAACACACACTTATAAAAAATAACGGACATGACCACAACATGAAGGGAGAATAAAACAGGCATATACCGAGACAACTGAAATGGGCCTACTTGTCAAACCTGACTTGACTCCATAATTGCCTGCAGCTGCTTTCGCTCTCAATTGCCGAACAGGGATGGGAGGAAAGTGGTGAATTTCTAAGGGTGGGGAGGAGGCTATAGAATGCAAGAGAACAAACTGTTGCTGGAGAGATACTATCTATCAAGGCCAAGTGATGAAGAATGTTTTGACTGAAGACAGCTTTTCCTAAAGCAAAAGAACTGAACTCAGTTGGTGAACTATGAACTGTGGGTGGCTGGGAAGGGAAAAGGAGAATTACCTATGTGGGTTTCATGGGAAAATTCCAGAACTGACTTTGCTTCTGACATGCATAGACCAGAGGTGGTATTCAGCAGGTTCTAACCAGTTCTGGAGAACTAGCAGAGGAAATTTTGAGTAGTTCAGAGAACCGGCAAATACCACCTCTGACTGGAGATTTTAAGTATCCTTCCCCTGCCACGCCCATCAATCCACGCCCATAGAATTGGTAGTAAAAAAATCTGAATCCCACCACTGGCATAGACGGATTTTTCAATAAAGCTATACTCTTGGTTAATCTAAAGATCTAAGAGTTTCTTTTGTTGAATGGGCCCAATGGGATGGTTGACACTATCCTTCTTAAAGCCTTGCACTCAAAAAGCATATTTTCATGCACCTTCCTTAATCCCTGTGGATAAAGTGCATATTTGTAGATCTAACCATGCAGAGAAAACCTGCACATGACATATGTCTCCATTTTTGAAATTGTAAACAAATCTTATGAAATTAAAAAGGGGGGAAACCATGCAGAATCTGATTTATATGTGCTATGTAGTTTGAAAGGGATTATTAATTTTAATGTTTTAGGCAATAAAATATTAAATGTTTAATGGGATTTAAAAGGGGAGATAATTAATAAATATGTAGTATTTAGAGGTGGCACACTTAAATTGATACTTTCAGGGGGAAACTACTTTTTTGATGGAGTGTTTTTAATTAGAATTTAAAATGAAATATACAAATGTGACAATTAAAAGTACTAAAGTATAATAATTATGAAGCTAATATAGATGAATTAAATAAGAGGTAAGCATTTGGAATAATATAATAAAATAGAAAATGTATAAAAGCAGAGTCAAGATAAGAAATTGAATACAAAACTGTATATGTAACCATTGTCATGTTTGTATGTAGATGTGAAACCTGTAATCATGCTATTCACTAAACAGACCTGGTCTGTTGCTCAGTGGTCCAAAGTCCTCTTTTCTGATGAGAGCAACTTTTGCATCTCATTTGGAAACCAAGGACCCAGAGTCTGGAGGCAGAATGGAGAGGTACACACTGCAAGATGCTTGAAGTTCAGTGTGAAGTTTCAACAGTTTGTGTTGATTTGGGGAGCCATGTCATCTGCTGGTGTTGGTCCACTGTGCTTCATTAAGTCCAGGGTCAATGCAGCCATCTACAGGAGATTTTGGAGCACTTCATGCTTCCTTCCACAGATGAGCTTTATGGGGATGCTGACTTCATTTTCCAGCAGGACTTGGCACCTGCCCACACTGCCAAAAGCACCCAAACCTGGTTCAATGACATGTGCTTGATTGGCCAGCAAACTCGCCTGACCTGAACCCCATAGTGAATCTATGGGGCATTACCAAGAGAAAGATGAGAGACATGAGACCGAACAATGCAGAAGAGCTGAAGGCCGCTATTGGAGCATCCTGGTCTTCCATAACACCTCAGCAGTAATAGGAAGGCTGATAGCTTCCATGCCATGCCGCACTGAGGCAGTAATTGCTGCAAAAGAGGCCCAAACCAAGTACTGAGTACATATGCTTGCTTATACTTGTCAGAGGTCTGATATTGTTCTATGTACAATCCTTGTTTTATTGATTGCATGTAATATTCTAATTTTCTGAGATTGTGGATTTGGTGTTTTCATGAGCTGTATGCCATGATCATCACAATTATGACAAATCATGTCTTGAACTATCTTGCTTTGCATGTAATGAGTTTATCTCATATATTAGTTTCACCTTTTAAATTGCCTTATTGAAATAAATGAACTTTTGCAGGATATTCTAATTTTTCAAGTTTCACCTGTACATACACTATGCATGCTCATACTCTGTTGAGAACCCAGGAAAAAATGCAGGCATAAATGCATGTAGATTCAACCTATAGAGACAATAAAAATATACATAGATCTTCCAGAAGAAAATAAAACGGTCACTGATGGTAAAGAATTTCAGAAGCCATATTCTGGATGCTTTTCCCCACCTGTTTTAGAAGAATTAAATAGATTTTCAGACATTTCATTTTGTTCTAATATGTTTTCTTTTCTTTTATTTCCCAAGTACACATTTCTCCAATAAATGAAAGCAATGTAATGCATTACAAAAGCAACTAACTTAAGACCATATGAGGAACTATTAGATACAGTTTCTCTAGGGAATAAAACAAAAATAAAAGTTAAGAAAGGAGAATTTATAATTTCTATATTTCACACATTAGGTGGGTTAATTTGCATGGCCAATATAACATTGGGCTGCTAACAATTTTCTAAAGATGTGATCCTGAATTCATCCCCTGCTCATCAGGGAAGAAAATACTTTTCCTTCTGGCTCTCAAAAATAATGTTTTCTGTCTTGAATTGGTTCAAGTGCTACTACGCTTCATTTCATTGTAAACAAAGCTCCCCTACTGTGCACTCCATCCTGCATTTTTGTATAAATGAAACATTTAACTTTTTTTCTATAGATTCACTGGTGGAAGGTTCACCTTGCTAAAAGATTCATCTTCACCTATTCAGTTTGAAAAGGCTATTCACAATCAGTAAAAGGCAGAATACAATAAATATTAACAACCATTTACAATTAAAATGTTGGAAGAAAAGATGCTTCTTAGCTGCTCCTTTAAAGGCTGGGAGAATTGATAGTCAAATGAAACTCCCAAAGGAATGCATTCCATAGTCTGCAAATCACATAGAAAAAGATCTCCTATGTGTTAGATAAACAAGTTTATCTCTCTGAGGACTTCAGAAGTGCTTGTCCTGCAGAACTTAATGGCCAGGCAGATTTGTAACAAAAGAGGCAGCATCCATTAATGAAATCCTTCAGACCCCCAAAATAAGACCGAGTCTTGTATTAATTTTTGCTCCAAAAATGCATTAGGGCTTATTTTCAGGTGATGTCTTATTTTCAGGAAAATACAGTACTAAATGTGTCCGCCTGACTGACAATCTTAACTGGGTTTTTTTGGGGGGGTAGGGTTTATATTATGAGCATCCTGAAAAATCATACTAGGGCTAATTTCCTAGTTCAGTCTTGTTTTTGGGGAAACATGGAAAATTCTGCCTGAAAATCTATCAACAACCAATGTTGAGATTTCAATATAGGTATCATATGTTATTTTAACAATTATTTTGCAACAGTTTCAGCTCTTGGTCACTTTTTAAGAATAGTCTCATATGGAGTGTTACCCAATTACTATAATTTCTAAGCAAAATGTATGGCTTATTGCAGGCTTGGGCATTTTACAGCCCCTGGGCCATATCTTCTGTCTGATTGATGAGATCAATCAGAAATTAGAAATCAAATATAAATAAGGGCATTGCAGAGGGGCAGGAAAAAAAAGTTGAGTCAGATCCAACTAGCAAAGTCACATGTGCTCCTTCAGTCAGCTGGCACAATAGGAGGGCAAGGAGAAAAAGTGCTTTTCTGGACCTGCGCAATGCTTGCCCCTTGCCTGCAGCAGCCTAAGGAGTTACGATGTCAGAGTTTGAGGATCTCAAATCAGGTTACATTGGTTCAGCCCTCCACAACAGTCCCAATTATCCACCCCTGGTTTATTGCAGTGTGAGCACCCAGCTCATAACAGAACATGTTTGCATTATCCCTAAATAGACATTACACACAGTTGTGCAATTAACAAAGGATTTTTTTCTTTGCCTATAATGACCCCTTCAGGGAGAACAGTGATATTATCCAATGATAATATTCATGTTGATGAATTGACATTTCCAGTTGTGCATGAGATTACTAGAAGTGGTTGTATTCTATGCTTTTTTAAAAAGCAATCCTTTTCAGTTAAAATGTTTTCTGAAAATACGTGACAGCAAGATTGTCATTTTTGTAAAAAAAAAAGAGAGAGAGAAAAGATGAAGCCCCCACCCTCAAATCCCGAATTCTTGAATCTGTTCTAGGTGTTATGCTATATTTTGATGTTGGCAAACATGAACCCTTCAGAATTCACATGTCTTTTACAAAACAAAGCATTTCAATTGAGGAATATAAATGTTTCAGATTGGAGCTTTTGGGGACAGGCTGATGGCACTTGAGTGGTTGGTAAAAGGATCCAGCGTGGTTTATAATTAGCAATCTGGACAGTTTGCCATTTCCTGAAATTAGGAGATGCTGGTTTCATTTCTGCTTTCTGTGATTATGATTATTAATTTCATAAGCAAGGGACATTTGATCAATAGGAAGAAGGTCAAGTCTGAAATGCAAAGTGCCTACTGAACAGCACAGTCTTCTCCCTCTCCCTTGCTGGTTCCTTTGTCATATTGTTTTAATAAAACAAGGCTTCTTCAGAGAACACAATATAAAATGGGTCTGGGGATAGTGCCAAGCACTCTGGTACAAAGGAAGAAACTTTCCAGTCTCTCATTTGGAACTGCAGAGACACTGCAGCACTGTTTTCCTTGCTTCCGCTTGGGAAAGCAACCTTTTTGTCTCATGCCACCTGTTACTGAGAGACCTGATAGTGCAAGGTGTTCATAATCATGGGAGCCAAGTTCCCATCTGGAGGCCACTGATTGCAAAACCTTCAATCAAAGGGTTCAATTCCAGGCGCCTGAAAAATGGTTCTGGAGAGGAGGGACAAAAAAAAAAAAACAATTGTAGACATCACCTTCACATTGTCCCTTTTTGTTCATCACCCTCTCTGTCAAAAGAGGCGAATAATTAAAACAGGTCTGGTGTTCTGCATCTTGATTTCGGCTGTTTTGCTTTTAGCAGAGACTCATCCTATGAGTTGTGCAACGAAACTTTTTAAACTGGTGGTTTTAAGAGGAAGGAGTATAACCTGCTTTGGGTAACAATATACAGTATTTGGGGTCCACCAGTACTGTAAAAGGAGGATTGAGCCAGTTTGGGGTAGTAGTGGCTAAGGCACAGGGACTCATGAGTCTTAGGTCTGCCTTAGCTTTGAAGCCAGCTAGGTCATTCTCTCTCAACCCTAGAAAAGAGGCAATGGCAAATGACTTCTGACAATACTGGCAAAGAAAACTGCAGTCCCTTGTCCACGCAGTAGGCAGAAGTTGATATTAACTCAAAGAATCTCCCTCTCTCACACACCCCTCTCTCTTTCTCACACACACCCCCAGGGATGCAATTCAAATTTTGTAACAACCAGTTCTGTAGGCATGGATAGGTGGGTGTGGCAAGGTGGGTATGGCCATGTGACTGGGTGGACGTGGCTTCTTTTTTTTGCAGCACTCCCTTCCTATTTTTTGGGCCTTCTGGGCCTCAGGGAAGCTCCTGGGGGGTGTTTTTGTTCCCAGAAGGCTTCCCTGGAGCTCAGGAAGGAAAACAACAGAGCATGGGGAGCACGCAGAACCCTCCTGCACTCCATTTTGGGGCCTTCTGGGCCTCAGGGAAGCCTTCTGGGGTGTGTTTTTACTCCCAGGAAGCTTCCCTGGGGTCCAGGAAGGCAAAAAATGGAAGGGCGGGCTGCCCCCCTCCATTTTTTGCCTTCCTGGGCCTCAGGGAAGCCTCCTGGGTGAAGCAGTAAGTAAGTGAGGGGAATCCCGACACAGCTGATCATAGGAACAGCTGATCGTCGGGAGGGGAAAAATACCTTAAGGAATGACTGGGCAGGGAAGAACGCATTCATCGATGTTGGGCATACACACAATGTTGCACATGCATGATAAAAACTGACTGGGAGGGGAGGGGCAGGTGGAGAAGGGCGGGGCCAGCCAGGAGCACGATTTGCTGGTTCTCCAAACTGCGCAGAATCATAACAACCGGTTCTATAGAACCGGTCCGAACTGGTAGAATCCCACCCCTGCACAGACCTGTAAAAAGCAGGTCCATACATTTTTTATCAAATGGCTTAGTCATATCTTTACTCAGAGCAGCAGTCTCTCCTTTCATAACTACAGCTTGCATAAACCTTCAGAAGGTACATTTTTCAGCCTTCTATACCCCTTGTGATCAAATCTTGCTTCCCTGCATAGAAATCCATTGCTAGCCAACAAAATGTTTTCAATAGCTATCGAATTTTTGGGAAGCCAAGCCCTGTACAAAAATGATCAAAATTATACAAGATTAAAAAGAAAAGAAAAATGTAGAAGCTTGTCAAAAATGTTCAGCAACCTAAAATAAATGTTGAGCTTTTTAAAATGGATCAATATGTCATATTGCCTTTATACACAGCCTGATCTGACTGAAGACATGAAGATGGATGTCTTCTGAAAGAATCTGAAGAAAACAAATACCAGAGAATGTGTCTTTCAAAGAGAGGAATCAAAGCACAAATGGGCAGTGGTGCCTCTCATTATAAAATCCATGCCAGCTTTTTTCAACTTATTACTTTTTGGATGTTTGGAACATCCAAACATCTTAGGGAAGTCACCTTAAGGAAGGTGAGGAGGATTAGCCTGTATAGTCATCTGCTCATAGAATCTCTTTTTAATCTATCCATGGGCAAAAGAGGACTACAAATGACATGTGATTGTAAGAGAAGAAATCTATGTCTGCACTATAAAGCATACCTTTTATAACATGAAGTTTAAGGCCCAAGCAGTGATTTCTACAGGAACAAGTCAATCAGAAAAGAAGGTGATTGTGTTATTTCAACAGAAAGCCTTTCCCTTTGTATATGATGGATGTGATGAAAATATATGTACAAAAGGAATGGTTATTGTATTGTGACAGCACAACCATGATCTTGCCTGTTTTGCCACTCTCGCCTGGTAAGTTCTGATCAGTGGTGGTATTCAGCAAATTTTACTATTGGTTCTGTGGGCCTGGCTTGATGGATGTGGCAGGGGAAGAATACTGTAAAATCTCCAGTCAGAGGTGATATTTGCCAGTTCTCTGAACTACTCAAAATTTCCACTACTGGTTCTCCAGAACTGGTCAGAACCTGCTGAATACCACCTCTGGTTCTAATGGGCCCAAGCCCATAAGGAAAGAAATAATGTGAATTTAGCATGAGCTTCCAGCACCTTTAAATTTCTACAGGAGCCAATTTTCACATCAGGCCAGTGGGGACAACTCTGCTGATTTCCAATATTTGGAATTTGACTGATTTTGAAGACAAGTAATGCCCAAAAATAATTTTAAATTAACCACACTCTTTCAGAATACTAGAACATCATGGGAAATTTAAATGGCAGTTTTTCTTTCATCTTCACTACCACCACATAACTCATAGAGAAAAATAGAGGAGACAAGTCCATCTCACTCTTGGGGTCTAACCCAGAAGCATATTGTTCTGTGTCTGAACCTTTTCACACTCTTAATTCATGCTTTAATTGCTAATTTATTCAGAGACCCACTGACAGCTCCATTCCTGTTAATCCAACTTATTTTTTTTCATATTTGTATATTTTATATCATTGAAGCTCAAGGCCCTCACTTCAACTGCCGCTATATCTTTCTTTTGCTCATAGGTTAAGTGCCAAAACTGTCATCTTTTATGAGAGTTGGGAAGAAAAGGCAGGCAGCGCCAAGAAGATGTGTGGGGGCAAGCAGAGAATTATGGCTAAAGGCCCAATGTGACTTACAATACTTGAAACAGCATAATATTAAGAAGGCAGGGCTTAGTAGACCTTGGTCAGTGAAACCAAGCTTTTCACCTCAGACATTCATTATGTTGTTTGTCTCATTTTGTCCTGATATCATTGCAGGCTTTAAACTTTGAAGCAGAAGGTTGAGATTCTTGTCTATAAGATGAACTAGACCTTCATTTAATTTGATTGGAGTCCCTGCCCTGTCTATGCCTGTGGGAGCATCCATGAAGATGGGCAGCAAGAGGGCAAGTGGCAAGACCTGTATGCAAGATGATACAAATGCAAAGTAGCAATGTCACTTAACTGGCATTGCATATTTCATTATTTTGATATCACGCGGATGCCTATGCCTGCCTGTGTGATCCCAGCTAGTATCTCAGTATCTCTTTCAGCAGTGTTTACATCAAGAAAAGATCAGTGGACTTAATGGGGCTTTTCTTCATATATCTCCACCCCCTCCCCGAAATAGATGTGCTTAAGATAGCCATACAAGATGGCTATCTTCATTTACTAGACAGGAATGTGTCTCATGGAACTCATAGAGCCTAATTTCTAAAATACGTTGAAATTTAGGCCCAGGTATACTTTTGTATACTTACATTTAGGTGAAAGTTGGACAATAATAAAGAGGGACACATATTTTTAGTGAAATAGGTTCAGTGCTTCTTGAAAGGGAGTCCTCTTACTCCCCTTCCACTAGCCATCAAAAGCTAGGGTAGACACCAGTTATAAAGGGGGGAATTTACCCACCTTCAGGAATCTTGCTTGCTATAACTCAGATTTCTCCAAAAACAAGCATGAAGACTGGAATGAATAGATGACTTACATGCAAATCTCAGGATCTGAAGTTAAGGGTATAGCAAGTCAAATCCAAGTTATTAAATATTATTCCCTTATTCGGGTTGCAGTTTGAGTACTTCATATCTCTTTGCTTTAAATAGGCTCCATGACATATTTTTATCGGGTTTCATCATTTGCTGCTTTGTTTTTGTTTCTTTCAGTGGAATTTCCAACTCTTATTTTCATTATTTATGCACTCATTATTATTATAATTCATTATTTGTGCACAACCTTAATACTCATGACATTACATTGAGCTATATCAGCCAATTAAAAAAAGAAAAACACTCTCTGCCTATCTCAAAGTTAAACTGAGCAGAGGAGTAAAACAACAAGGAAAGAAGGAGGCAGAAGCAAGATATAAAAATATGTGGTCAGAATGTTTGGATTGGAGATATTGTTTAAACCACAGCTGCAGAGCCATCAGTTCTTTGCACTTTTATTCTATTGACTAGCTGTACTAGGAACAGCTAAAGCAGACAAGGGACTCCCACTTGATCCTCTCTATCTTTGCTCAGCTATTTCCTGATTGGAAAAGACCCAAGTCTTATTTCTCCTCACCCACATGGAAACAAAAAACTCAAGGATGTAGATTTTCTATCAGACATGTGGTTTCCTTAATCAGTTTTGCTTATCCTTTGGACTGTTAAGCATCAGCCTTCAGGCCCTGATTATGCTGATAAGTGCAAATTCTTTCAAATATGGACATTAGGGGATGAGTTGGAAGATCACAGAGTTACTTCAACTATATATCTTTATAGATATAACTGACGGTGAAATGAGAACAAGATGTTGCTGGTCTACAGTTTCCAACCCTTCCATACAAGAAGGACAATGTTAATATCTGCAAGGTTGCCTATTCCCATCTGTAGTCTATGTGATTATACCAAAAGCTTAATAAATGAGGGAAGTTTATTTTGGCCAGATGCTAAATCACCAGAAAATACTGTAAATAAAAGAAAAAGAGAGAGATGTGTATATGTTAATATCAACATAGAGATGCTACTTTGGAAATGATAAACATAATTTAAAATGAAAGTTTAAATAGTTGAGAAAAATCTGATCAAGTGTTTTCTACAGATATGCAACTTAAAGATTAGCTGCTTTCATATACTGTGACCTAATATTTGTTAACAGAGGTAGATGATAGAAGATAGATAGATAGATAGATAGATAGATAGATAGATAGATAGATAGATAGATAGATAGATAGATAGATAGATAGAAAGACAGACAGACAGACCAACAAAAAGATGGACAAAGTTCCCCAACCAGCTTCTAATTAATTTTCTAGTTTCTTAGTACAACTAAGCATATTATTGTCAATTAGTTACATAAAATGAAATACTTTGAAATATCTGAAATGCAACAGAAAATCAAGGTTATAAGAAGACCTTGGTTGTTTCATTGAATTTTGGTCTGTTATTCAATATACATGCAGTTAAGTGTTACTAAGGAAGTAAGGAGTTCTTCAATCCATATTTGTTTCTTATATGAATTGTAAGTCTAGAGAACATTCGCAGGGGGAAATTGCCAGGCAGAAGTGAGTGCTTAAATAAGAATCACTTTGCCTGCATTCATACATTACTTTTGTCATCCACCATATGCTAGAATAAAGCATTTTTGCTGCTTCAGGTCAATTGTTGCTGTGGCAATGGGAGAAAGAAAAATATATCTCTAAAAGATGTTTAGCTGGAGAATTCCTATCAAGAATAATAGAATGGGAATTAAATCTCTGCTTGCCAGTGTGAAAGGACAGAAAGTTAAACCCAGAAACCAATAAACAATTCATTCTGTAATTTTGTCCATTTCTGTAGATTTACAACTTGAGATAAATGTGACCATTTGTACCTATGAAAGCAGCATGATACAGGCAGGGATATTAGCAGTCTGCTCCTATCACATATACAGGGGAAGGTTAGATTTTCTGCGAACATCTTGTTTCATTTGGAATTCATATGTCACAGCAACTCATTGCAAATATTCTATAGGCAGAATGGGGAAGAAATAGAAGAAAAGCTTAAAGGGTCTCATCAGATTCATAGGACAGAAGTATACTTAATTATTTCCTGGAGTGTTTTATTTTCTACTTGCATGACATTTCTCTCATTTCAGCTGAACTCTTAGCAGCCCACATAGAGTCTGGTGGAAGATGTATGTCATTTTCAACAAAATTCTGCTAGATGCCACCCACCGAGAGACATCTTGCACTCAGCGGTTTCACATTTCAGAGACAAAAACAATTTGAAATAATTTTTGTGACCACTCAGTTAAAATCAATAGAAATAACCATATTTCTCAAAGTTAGCAAGAGTAAGACTATGACAATGTAGCAAGCCTCAGCAGGAACATGGTAAGAAAAAGCAAGTTAATGGCATTCTTACTATACTTGCTTTCAAAATACTGGTTTGGAATTGTGAGTTAAGTCACCAAAGGTGAATCCGTACAACTCTGCTAGAGCCATTAATGTATGTTGGTATATAAGCAAAAAAATAAAATAAACAGGTTACCATAAATAAGGTAATATTATCTATATAGAGGCTATATTATAAGTTCCTTATAGAGATCCAAGTGATATTTATTATTAAATGTATATGGGCAATGCACAACAATGAAATAAAACAACCAGGCAAAAGCCATAGATATGAAATGTAAAAAATCCATGTTAATTAATATTAAAAAAAACTATAAATGTACTGTCCAGCTTCCCTTAAGCTCTCAGAGAAGTTACACTATATCACAATCCCATGTACAGGATTTACACAACTTCCCACCACCTTTTTGGAGTTGGTAGGGAGGGGTTCTCTATGTTTACACAGTATATAATCCTGTGTTGGTATTTTCAATTATACTGATTTGGATCTCATAGAATAACATTTATGAAAGCCATGGTGGCGTAGTGGTTAGAATGCAGTATTGCAGGCTACTTTTGCTGACTGCTGGCTTCCACAGTTCAATAGTTCAATTCTCACTCTGGTTCAAGGTTGACTCAGCCTTCCATCCTTCTGAGGTGGGTAAAATGAGGACCCAGATTGTTGGGGCAATATGCTGACTCTGTAAACCACTTAGAGAGGGTTGTAAAGCACTATGAAGTGGTATATAAGTCTAAGTACTATTGCTTTTGCTATCTGGCTCAATACTTCTGAAGATTCCTAATTAGTATGATTCCGCTCACATACTGCTGCCTGCTGGTTAACATAATTTAGTTCTTTATAGAGATGCATTTTGTAAAGCATTTCAATAATTTATTTTATTTATTTATTTATATTTATATTTCTATACCGCTCCCTCTCCCAAAAAGGGACTCGGGGCAGTGTACAGCCTAATAAAAGTACATAGAGTAAATATAATTTAAATAAATTTAAAACTGAATTAAATAAATAAACCGGCTGCATCCTGTCTAACTACAATTACACATTTAAAAATCCGGGATTAATAAAAATTTAAAATGGAAGATTAAAAACTAAAACCCAAGATTAGGTATAAAACCCCCAAAAACCCTTACTGGGCCAGGCCAGCCTGTTTAAAAAATAGGGTCTTAACCACGCGCCGGAAGGTCAGGATGTCCGTCATGGCTCGTATCTCCGGGGGGAGATCATTCCACAGGGAGGGGGCTCCCACAGAGAAAGCCCGCACCCTCGGGGCCGCCAGCCGACAACGATCAGGTGGCGGTACCCCAAGTAGGGCAACCCTGTGGGAGCGTACTGGGCGGCGGGAGGTAGACGATGGCAGTAGGCGGTCCCGTAGATACCCAGGTCCCGAGCCATGGAGCACTTTAAATACCATCAGTACCACCTTGAATCGAATCCGGAAGGCCACAGGAAGCCAGTGCAGCCTGCGGAGAAGTGGTGTAACGTGGGAGTCCGAGGGGCACCCACGATCACCCACACGGCTGCATTCTGGACTAACTGTAGCCTCCGGAGACTCTTCAAGGGGAGCCCCATGTAGAGAGCATTGCAATAATCCAGGCGGGAGATAACGAGGGCGGAAGTGACTGTGCGAAGTGCGCCCAGATCCAGAAAGGGCCGCAACTAATGCTAAGTAATAATGCTAAGTAATATTACTACATCTATTAAACACAGAAAATTATGTAATCAGATAGTCCTCGCTTAAAAGAGTAATTGGGACTTTCGTTGACTGAAGGAGTTGCAAAGTGCAACATCATGGGACTGTGTCAACTTGCCATGGCAGTTATAGCAGCTCCAATTGCTGTCATTAAGCAAATCTTGCACTGTTGTCAAGAGCAATGTCTTGTGATTTGAGATATCCTGCCTGCTTCCCTATTGACTTTGTTCCTTGGAATCTGGCAATGAAGGTTTTTAAAATGGCATTCATGTAACCACAGGAAGCTATAACTACCATAATTGCATGCTCGTTGCCAAGTGCCTGAATCATGATCATTTGACTGCAGGGATGCTTTGACAGCCATAACTAGGTCAAAAGTCTCGTCATTCAGCAGCAGCATAACTTTGAGCTGTTGCTGAATGAGTAGTCGTTAAGCAAGGACTATCTGTATTTGCCAAGTATGACTGCTATTGCATCTATTCTTATAGGGTGCCTGAGACTCCATGCTATTGCATACCTCTTGTGTAACCTTGATTACCATTGTAAATTCTTTGATTTTAAAATGACAATGGAAGTAACCATATAATCACGAAATAACCTTTAAAAAGTCAATTTTTGTATGGTGTACATTAGCTACTTACTGTATATTCAAAATTACAAATTATAAAGAAAATGGGAATCTAGAAATCTAATCAGCCATTACAATGTGAAAGACAGCTGCCTGAACTTATAGAAGGTTTCCATCCAGGAGGGATTGCAAGTTTTTCCAACACACGTTTTTCATACGGAAGAAGTCAGTTTACTACTACCTCATTCTAGCAAAAAAAAAGCACCTTTTTAACATATAAAAATAGCAAATGGATCGAGATAAATGCAAATATGTTTTTTTTTAATTATCACCCCTAAGAAGAAAAAGTTCAAGATTTTAATCTGTGCCTCCCATTTCAAGACAGATCACTGAAGAAACTTTAGAGAGAAACCTGATTAACTTTCTCAGTGCCTTGTCAGGTCTGGAACAAATTGACATAATAAAAAAGATTGGGTGACCTGAGGAAATTATTAGTGATAACACGGAAAACAGCTAAACCATTAATAGACCTGGTTTCACAATTCTTCAAGATAATTGCATTCACTTCAATAGACCATCTGTTGGTACTCCTGTTGTTGCTACATGGACTCCAGACATGGAGGACAATAACCAAGAATCCTTGGGGTCAGATCTAACCTTTCTCCCTCCAGACGTTGACAAATTGCAGCACAACACAGACATTTCAAGGAATGAAAATCCAGATGCTGCCTCCAGACAACAGGAAACAATCCACAGTACAGAATTTTGTGTCCTGCAAATCCGGCCAGAGCCATGAGGTGACTCTTCAAAGGCTAACATTTCTAACAATGGACATGATAATCCAGATGAACAGCTAGTTTTCTAGCACAGAAAACAAAGGAAATTGGGATAAAGGCTGAATGAAGATCATCACCCAGACCTAAGCCATCCCCTCTGGACATTGATGGTGTCCCACTCTCTAACTATATGCAAATATATATATCACCCAAATTGCTGACCAACCCAAAATCTATTTGTGCCCACACTCCAGCAAGGGAGTGGCAAAACTACACTAAACCTAAACTGGGGTGGACATTTAGACACTGAAAGGGTTTTGGATTGCAATACATCTGACCAAATAAAAGAGGTGGAAGGGAGCTTGGAGATCTTCTTATCCAACCTCCTGCTCAAGCAGGAGAGACTGTACCATTTCAGAAAAAAATGGTTGTCCAATCTGCTCTTAAAAACTTCCAGTGATGGAGCATCCACGACTTCTGGATGCAACTGGTTGCAACTTCTGGATGCAAGCTGTTACACTGATCAAATTTCTCCTTTTAATTCTAGGTTGCTTCTCTCCTTGATTAGCTTCCATCCATTGCTTCTTGTTTAATGGAATGAGTTATAGTCTCATTTGACTCACATTTGTCTGGTCTCCCCTACTCCTTATCTACTTGGATGTATATTGACTCTTTTTATCTTTAGGTAGAAGTGGCTTTAGTTATGTCTCTAAAATCATCCTCACGTGCTATTTTAAAGGTTTTTTGGATTTGGTTTTGGGTTTTTTGGTCATGTCTTCATAACATTCCCTTTATCTCTTCCCCAGCCCAGGGTTGCAGTAGCATAACATTAAACTATTTTGAAGTTTTAAAGTAGACTTTTCTCTCTCCTGACATAATTTTGGATTGGATTACAACTTCACTAATAATGTGGTTGCTGATATGCTAGGGACTGGGATCAGCAACTTTTATCAGTTGTGGCTTCTACAGGCATGCACCCTTTCCTCTAGATACTGGGAAATTCTGTTCATTGCAATTTTGGGCTGGATTGTAAGAAAAAATAGCCATCTGACTTTCATAGAGGCATCCACCTGCATGCAGTACTGCCTGTCTGGAGCTTTCTGTTGCACTTGTCAAGTCTTATGTCCACTCTTTATAAATAAAGTTTTATCGTTCTTTCAAATGATATCCAAAACTGCTTTTTAAGGTTAACTTTAGTATTTATCAGACTTCTACTCACAAATATCCAGGGGTGGGATTCAATCAGTGATACTACTGGTTCAGTGACTACATTTTGCGTAGTCCAGGGAGATCGGTAAAGGCAGGGATGCAGTGGAAGGCAGGCAGCAATGGCTGGCCTGGTGGATGCGCAAGAGCAGGCTGCAGGCAGCAGTGTTGCACGTGCGTACAATGTCGCACATGTAAGGACTGACAGGCAGGCAGCAGAGAAGCGGGCGGAGAGGGGCAGAGCCAACCAGAAGCCCGATTTACCAATTCTCCAAACCACCGTGAATGGTAACAACTGGTTTTATAGAACCAGGCCGAACCGGTAGAATCCCACCCCTGCCTGTATTCACTGTTCCATTTAATAAGTAGCTAAACCTGCCAGGTTAAACCCTTACTTTTGCCACATCTACTATATCAACCCCATCCCATCCAGTCCCATCTCATCTTATCTTAGAGAGTGTTAACAGTGCAGTGACTCAGTGGCTTAATGATTCTGGACATGGTCTTTGCTCCAGCAGTTTGAGTCCTACACTGCATGGAGGGGTGAGCTCCCATCAATTGCCCCAGCTTCTGCCCACTTAGCAATTCGAAAGCATGTTATATGCAAGTAGATAAATAAGTAGTACCAAATAGGAAGATGAGCCAGTGCTTCATGCAGGCAGACAGAATTGTGACACCCCTGGATCTTCCCAATTGTGATGTCCACTTCCAAGGCAGCTTTGATAGAGAGAGAGAGAGTGCCTCAGATAACACTGCAGGATGCTGTCTGGTGGGTTTTTTAGTGCAGAGCTAGCTCACATTCTACTCCACCCCCACTACTCTACCCCATCCATGGAGCACCTTAGAAAGCATGCAAGCATGAACCAAACAGGGTTAGTAATCTTAGGCAGCCAAACTACTACTGTGTATTAGCATTGTAGTCTCCTGGATAATGTAACATCCCCATACATTACATAAATAAATTACAGAGTGTCATTAATGGTTGTTTTTCCACTGGGAGATAGAAGGGAAATGAAACCAAGAGAATCTGCTGCTCTCCCTCTCTCCCTCCCTCCCTCTCTCTCTCTCTCTTTCAAGGCTCACGATTGGTGTATAAGAAGAATGGTCTTTGCTAGCCCTGATACTGTTGCAGATTACAGATCAACAAGAGGGACAGCTCCATTTATGCTGTCATATTTTTATGCTGGCTCAAGGACTGGGAGATAGCATTTTAACACAGCTATCTGAAAGACACCTTTGTCTGCAGTTTCTTGGATCTGCACTATTCTTAGTTAAGAGATAATGCTTCACAGAGTACAAAATATTCTGAGCTTGCATTGTCCAATTCAAGCATTCTGAGCTTGGGGGAAAAAAAATTCCATTGACCGATGCCTAAAATACCATTGTGCAGTCGATTCATTTCATCTTTCACTGTGTTGAGCTTTCCTATATTCATGTTCCAATCCATGTTCTCACAATCATTCTGTCTTTTCAGCTTCGTATTTTCTTTTTCTGCCCGGACACATCAACAACTAGACATCCCAAGGGCTTTAATCTAGCCACATCATAAACAAAATTAATCCTCCAAAAAATTCCCCAGCTTTTTCTTTGAGTGCTATCTGACCTGAGGGGCCTTTTATCTCACACTTTATTGTCATTCACTTCATCTTTTTTCATCCGTGTGACTTTCCTGGTAAAATGCAGGAGTGGTTTACAATTGTCTTTTTCCATGCAGCATGAAATCATCCTTTTGCCACAAAAATGACCATTAGCATTGTTCTGTGTTGCTGTTGCTTAATATAGGTGCCTGCTTGCTTTAGCTGGGAAGCTAGGATGGTTTTCATACCTTGGGTGACCCTGCAAGGAGGGTATATTTGTTGCCTATACTTCCTGCATTCTTTGCACAGAGCAGTGTACCATTGTTTCAAAAAGGCAGCATAATCGGAGTTGGGAGTAGACAAAATAACAGAGTTAGAAGGGACCTTGGAGGTCTTCTAATCCAACTTCCTGTCAAGCAGGGACCCCTATAACATTTCAGACAAATGGCTGTCCAGTCTCTTTTTAAAAGCCTCCAGTGATGAAGTTTCTGAAAGCAACTCGTTCCATTAGTTTATCGCTCTCACTGCCTGGAAATTTCTCCTTAGTTCTAGGTTGCTTCTCTCCTTGATTAGTTTCCATCTATTGTTTCTTGTCTTATCAGCTCCTCTTTCCTGCAAGAGAAACAATAGAACTGAGGTCTTTTCCAAACATCTCCCTTAAAACGTTTATTTCATGTTTTGAATTTAAAAAACCCAAAAAAATCTTCTCCCCGGCAAATTTTCTGTAGGCCCCAGGTTTATTGCTTGTTTTTGGCAGCCTGCCTGCCACAAGTGCAATTCCAAAAACAGCAGTTGTGTTGTATTTTCTTATCTTTTTTGCTTGTACGCTGGGGTGCTGCTAGCTGCAAGAAAATAAAAAGACTCCTGGCGTTTCTTAACTGCGTGGATAATATTAATGATATATGAACAGATGAGAATATAGCTCTGTAGAATGTACATGCCCACCAAGTTCAAACCAATGTTGTATTAGGAATGTTTACATCTGTACATCCCAGCAGTGTTTGCAACCCTTGTGTGTGAAACAAAGTAGTACATACATTTATACTCCCATCTCTTTATCACAAAAAAAACTCACAGCAGAATGCTCCTGGAACACTGATCATTGCCCCTAGCAATCTTTTTTTTTTTAAAAAAGAGAGACAGGCAGGCATTCCTATAATCTCAAGCAGGTGTGGTCTGTCAGGCCATATTTCCTTGGAACCCTCTTTTCTCACATTAGCATAGCTTTTTAGCATTTTAGGCTTATATACGGCCCCATAGCACATTACACCACTCTCTGAGCAGTTGACCAATGTACAGTATTATTTGCATGTTGCCCCCAACAATCTGGATCCTCATTTTATCAACCTCAGAAGGATGGAAGCTGAGTTAACCTTGAGTCCTGTCAAGATCGAACTCCAGGCTGTGGACAGAGTTTTTCTGCAATATAGCACTTTAACCACTGCGCCACCAGGGCTCTTTTTTTAATCACCAGAGCAATTTTGAGGACTCATTGCACCATCCAAATTAAACTAACAGCACAAAAACTTAGGTAGTCCCAAACTCTGGCATCAACTTTGGCTATTTGAGAAAAGGTGGCTCAAGCCAAAGCCACGTTCATAAAGTGGCTCCTGAAACAGCCAAATTCCTATTTGAAACCCTCAAAATGGCTTCTTTGAGGTAGGAACATTTTGCGGTCAATCTGTTTTTCATATTCCTACAAACTTTGAAATTTGCAGCAGCTTCTTTAGTACTATTTCTCCATTTTGTAGTCCGCATCTTGTTCAGCAGTATCTTGTTGCAGTTGTAACATGAGTCAAATACAGTAGCCTTTATTCAATTTTATTTACACTTTGGAGTAATTTAGATGGAATAAATTGAACAAACGTTGACTGAAATTGTCCTGTAGGACTGATTGCAAGCACGCTCAGATTCAGTGTTCCTTATAAATAATGTCAGCATTTTAGTACACAAAAGGCATCCACTTGGAAGGAAGGACAGATGAATGTGCCAAAATTATTAGTTGATAAAAGAAAATAAGCACTGCCAAGAATAGAGTTATGTCAAGCTCTTCATTATTATGGAAAGTACTTCTATTGGTAGAGTATTTATCTACTCATTTTATGCATATTGATGCTATAAAAAAGCCAAGTGAATTTGTACAGACACCACACATTAAATAAAATAATAAAAATAATAAAAGCAGTTTTCAGATAAGTTAACCGTTGGCACAGTATCAGCTAAGTCAGACACCATGAGGATTTTTCACTGGCAAGGATTCCAAAAAAATTGGATACAATGGAATCTCTTCCCAGGAACCAATTAAATTAATTTTGTAAATATTATTCACAAATGCGAGTTTGTATAATTTTCCTTTCAACAGTTGATTCAAAACACATACATCCCAGCTGCAATTTTGCTTGCTTTGAAACAAGAAGTCCTTAGCACTGAAAACAAGAGGTGTGGAATCTTGACAAGGGAGAAATAACCACATTCTTTATATTCTCATTTGCTATACCAGAACTGCATGTGGCTCTGGGCAGCTAGTAATGTGCCCCGTCCCCCCAAAATAATAAAAAGTTTGTTATATACATTCATTAACTATCTTAGATATACAGTATTTATATGTGGCCCAAGACAAATCTCTTCACTCCATATGTCCCAGGCAAGCCAAAAGGATGGGCAATATATGTCAGACCATGCTTTAAAAAAAAACTCCTAAAAATTAAAATGATTTCTTATGATGCCATATTCACTATCTGCACACAGAAAAGTAGCTCTTCTGATAGTATTCTTCATTAATATGTATGTATCTCGTACAAGATGAAATAATGACCCAGCATTGAAAACTAGACAGCATGTTTGATTCAACCTGAAGGATAAACTCTGTTGAAGATCTCAATTCAATTAACTTTGTCAAATCAGAACAAGGGTTTAATTATATTTTATGTATTGTTTCTATTTTATGCTTCCTTCTATGGAAGAATCTCTTGGATGAAATACCTAGTAAGAGAGAACTGATTAACAATGATAATGTATTATATGTACCTACAGTAGATCATGTAATCCAGTTCCAGTTAAGGAAGCCAGATAAACCTATTACATCAGTATATTTCTCAACCTTGGCAACTTTAAGTGGACTTCAGCTCCCAGAATTGCCGTAGTAAGTCATAAAAAAATCAGAAGTCAACACAACAGAAGTCAGAACAAAGAACAACCAAAACAAAGTTAAGATTTCAAATTTTGAAGCAATACATGACTGGAGCACAGCAAAGCTATGATTTTGTTTGCTTACTGGTTCAGCACAGATGCTGTGCAGCAGGGGTCTCCAACCTTGACAACTTTTAAGACTTGTGGACTTCAACTCCCAGAATTCCTCATCCCAGCTGGCTGAGGAACTCTGGGAGTTGAAGTCCACAAGTCTTAAAGTTGCCAAGGTTGGAGACCCCTGCTATGCAGCACTTCTCTAATGAACATCAAAGTATCAATGTGTGCATTTCAAACTGGTATATGAGCTCAGCCATTTCCAAGAAGGGGGAAAATACAAACTATATTTGCAATCAAAGACTCCAACTAGTTATCCATATTTTTTTCCAGATCACATAATCAGAGTAGAAGAACCCATGGCTCTACATCCATCTTTCTTTCTTTTCTCTGCCAGGTCTCCCTCTTGCTGTGCTGTCTTTCCCTTGCCCCTAGGAAGAGCATATTCAGTACTCGGAGTCCTTTCTCCTTTCCTCCCAACATTTACCAGCCAATGCCAGTAGCAACTTTACAATTTCAATATCCAATTTTAAAAAAAGAAACAGAGAATTTGGATAGCCTGCAGAACTAAGCTCTGTTTATGATGGCATCTTTATATCTCCAGAATGCCTGAAGGAGGAGGAATAGAGCTGAGCAAGATTTCTGCTTCAAAATGTGTAATATGCATTTTTTGTTTAACTTAAAATTTTGAGGACCCTTTAAACTATTAGGCCCTGGCCTTGTGCATAGTAATTTAACCCAAGCAGTAGTAGAATGTTCCTATTTTCTGGATTCTGTTTTTCCAAACATTTGGCATTCTGCTACTCAATCTTTTGAAGCACATTTGGGATTTTGAGACACACAACTTGAAGACATTGTCATAAATGGCTGCTGGAGAGTTGGCGTTCCTCTAATGAATGCCATGGAGACAATAAACACTTAAAGCTACCAATTTACCAGAAAATAAAAAGTTTGAGTTACCATTAATCAGTGGTGGGGCTGCTGCCAATTTGGACCGGCTCCCCCATACCGGTAGTTATGACTACCAACTGGGCCTACCCACCTGCCCTGGGGTTACCCCATCCTATATATCTGGCTCGCTCACCCCACCCATGCAGCCCAGCTGTTTTCCACACCTCGCCTGCTCTACTCACCATAGCTGCCATGGGCAGGAAATCCCCATGTTTTTGCAGCCATGTGCAAGCACATGTGAAAGGGGCATGCACATGCACCCTCATATTTTTGGTGAAATGGTTATTACAGTATGTGCAGCCCATCTCTGCCATTCATGAAAGGTGGCTGGATAACTTTGAACCAGTCATTCTTTCTCACTTCAACTCACTTCAAATGTTGTGGGGAAAAGAGGAGGAGGGGGAAGGAATATTGTCCGTGTTTGCTGCCTTAAGTTATTTATACAAATAATAAAGACAAGAAAGAAAGAAATATCAAAAACATAAAGTTAAATTACCAATTTACCAAAAATATGCCTACCATTGTCCTCTAGCCACCCTTCCTGCAGGACATTTTGTGCTATCCTTGATAATCTTTTTCCAATCAAATGAGATGGCTACATCCACCAATGTATTGTTATATTCTCTGAATACTAATTTAGCACTTAGATTAATAGGAATAAAACAGCACTGGTAATTAGAGTTTTGCGGCATACCATCTTTTCATGTTTTTAATTAAGTAATTTTAAAGTGAAGTATCACATAGATTGACAAATCCAGTGGGTAACAAAGAAAAGACCAGGGAACCACAACAAGTGTCCTGCCAAAGACACAGAATATATCCAATCCTTGCTTGCTCCTAGCTAGACATTCTCCTTCATTAATTTTCCTAAAGTTGTTTTCTTCTTATTTCTTGCTGCTATCCTCTGTACGTGGATGATATGCTTGAATACTTTCTAAAAAGCTGCTCCCCCCCCCCCGAAGAATGAAATATTTTGGAAAATATTAAAAAAAGGTAGAATGTTATATTTCCCTAAAGGAGAAATGGAGAAATGTGTTTTTAAAGGCAGAAAGCAGCCATCAGTCTTTCTTAATAGTCCACAGAGATGCCAGCACTTAAGGAGATAAAGAGCTTATTGAAAGAGAAAGCCAACTATCTAGATCAGTGGTGGCTAATCTTTTCAGTGCTGAAACGGGAGCATGCATGCACTGGAAACCAGAACTGCAGCTCCCTGATGTGTACATGTGGTAGCACCAGAAACTGGAAGCTTAGCTCCCCAGCGCATTTATGCACTCCAGCCACCTGGTTTTCCGCTTTCCAATGCACAGGCACTCCAGGGAGCTGCTCTTCCAGTTTCTGGCACTCCTGCATGCGCGAAGACCAGCAGAAGAGCAACAGGTGATGGCTGGCGTGCCTGAAAAGATGGCTCTGTGTGCCTCTTCTGGAACACATGGCATAGATTCACCATCACGGAGCCAGATGGTTCCATTCATAAACAAAGCAAATACTGCAGGAAGAAATCCATTCAAGACAGGATATTTCAAAACTTCCTGTGGCAAAGTTTGACAGCTAGCAAAAGCAGAGTAACAGAATTAGAACAAGCAGCCCCTCACCCAAGATCCAACACAGGACAAAAGTCATTAGCCACAATAGGAATTGCCCAACATTCTTTCAGAAACACAAAGCCTATATTGCACAAATCCCAAACTTCAAAGTTACAGAAACTATAAAGATCCATCCACCTATTCAGCTGTTTGTTCAGCTGACCCAGAACTTCACTCTGTCTTTGTGTGTGGTAATGTTCATGAATAAACTTTCTTTCCAATCAGCGTTCATGTTCAGTGGTGGGTTTCAAATAAATTCACCACCGGTTCGCTGAAAATGTGAGCAGGTTGCAGTCCCCAACCCAGTTGAGGTGAACAGCAAGTGGGCAGAGGCTCCGGGGCAAGGCTGGATTGGGGAAATGGCATTCTCCAACCTGGCGAAGTTGAACAGTGAGCAGACAGAGGCTCCAGGGAAAGGCTGAAGCCGGGGAATGGTGCATTCTCCAACCTGATCAAGGTAGGTGGAGGCTCCGGGACAAGGCCGGAGTGAGGGAATGGCACATTCCCTGACTCAGCTGAGGTGAAGAGCAAGCAGGTAGAGGCTCCAGGGCATGGCCGGAACCGAGGAATGGTGCATCCCCAGGCCCTGACTCGAGGCAAAGGGCAAGCAGGTGGTATGCTTACATTTGGTGAGCAGAGTGGGTGAGGCATGGAGGCGAGGTGCAGAGGTTAGCTGGGCCGCATGTCGAAGCCAAGATATATAGGGGGGTGGCAGCTGGTGGTGCGATTTGCCAGTTCTCCGAACTGTGCAGAATCATTACTACTGGTTCAGTAAAACCAGTCCGAACTAGCTGAATATTACCTGTTTCCAGAATCTTTTTCCCAGCTTGGAAGTGAACCAGATGGATTTTTCTTCCAACATCTTAAGATTGGCACTTAATATGAAGCTATAGATAAATTACCAGTGCCAATATATGTGAAGTCCATGTGGATTTCCCTAGTGACTGATTAATATCCCAATCCCACATTGAACACCTCTTCTGCTGCTTCCAACAATCCTTTGTTTCCCTCTTAAAACTCTGTATATTAAAATGTAGTAATTTAAATAGAACTACCATATATACCATATGAGGGAGAATATGATCAGAAGCAGGGGTGGGTTTCTACCGGTTCTGTCCACCTCTGTAAAACTGATTGCTCCGAAGAGCAGCAGACATAGAACTGGTTCTATGTCTGCTGCTGTTTTGGCCTGCACGCTTGCCCGGGCTCTTACCTGACCTTTATTTCCTGCTTTTTCAACTGCAGCTACTTTGCGCGACACAGCTGCAATTGAAAAGGCAGGAAAAAAGGGCTTTTCCAACCGTTGCACACTTGCACGGAGCGCTGCTCAGCTGTCCGGGCAGCTCAGCAGGTTGTAAATTGCACTTGTGCAACTTGCGCAGGCGCGCATGGCGCTAATAGACAGAACCGGTAGTTATACCAGTTGGATCCCATCCCTGATTAAAAGTCTGATGTGCCTGGTCAGTTTGTTGTCTGTCTTAACAATAAAGTACCCTATGTCTCTTCTCTCCCTGCAACAGTTTAAATGTACAGTAGCATTTTCTCACATCTTACTTTTTAAATAACTCTAAATCAGCCACAGTGATTCTGAGGTGAAAAAGAGTATATAGTCTGGAATTGAATAAGGCAGACTTGTGAATTTTACAAATTAGTTATTTTTGTGCATTCATTTAACAGCATAGAAAAACCCTAACAAATTGTAAAACATGCATAGTTTTATTTACGCCTTCAAATAGCAACAGCATTTAGACTTACAGTATATATGCCCCAACAGTACTTTGCAGTACTCTCTGGGTGATTTACAATGTCAGCATATTGCCCCTAACAATCTGGACTCTCATTTTACTGACCTCGGAAGGATGGAAGGCTGAGTCCACTTTGAGTCCCATGAGGTTCAAACTCCAGGCTGTGAGCAGAGTTTGCCAGTTTCACAATATTGCAGGCAAACAAAATATTTGCAGCTGCTGGCTAGACGCTATAAAAGATGACATTGGGGTGACCATAGCAGATCTTTAAGGAGGTGGTGCGAGATAGAGAGGTATGGAAAGTGCTGATCCATAGAGGGTCAGATACGACTGAATTGGTGATAACGACAATGACTGCAGTTTAACCACTGTGCCACTAGGACTCTTAAAACCATGTTAGCAGTGGGAAAAAAATCATTGATTTGGCAGAAATCGATAAGGTGTTCCCTTGCTTAATTTCAGTTTTCTAGGTTATCCAGTCCAACTATATTTACTTTTTTAATATTTTCAACTTTGGCATTCCAAGTTCTGGAAGCAGCTCATCATCTCTTAGATATTGTGTCAGTTTCAGGTAGAACATGACCATAAAACTCATCTTCTGCATCAGTGGTTGGAGCATAAACTCAGATAATTGTCATAATAAAGGGTTGTCCACAATGTCTAATCAATATTATTCATTGATTATATTGTAGCAAAGTATTGTTCTTGCTACTTCCTTTTTGACTTTGAAAATAGCATTCACTCTTTGATTTTCATGTCCTGAATGATATAAATAGCAGGTAGAGAGGAAGATGACCTTGGTAGAAATATTTTAGAACTATTACCTAGCCAAATGGGGATGAAATGTTTTAAAGTCTAGAACAATTGGAAGTAACTCTAGTGCTGTTGATTTCTACCTAATGGGGCTATCATAATGAGACCTTTTTATTAAAACTGTCAACTTCTAATTTTTATCTACTCACTGATTTATAAGATGTAGACATTATATGTAGGCAATTCATTTTGATTTTCACTGTCAGCTTTCCATATTTATGCTCCTTGCATTCTATGTTCTCACTGTAATTCTATTTCTTGCAACTTCAGCTTTTTTTTCCCTGCATGGCAGCAGCATCAACTAGATATCCTGAAGGTTTTACCCTAGCTATGCCATAAATGCCATTCGTACTCTGAAAGATCCTCAGCAATTCTTCAGTAGCATGTTGAGTGCTATCTGACTTAAGAGGCCCATTATCCACCACTATATTGTCAATTGTTTTATCTCTTCTATCCATGAGGCTTTCTCAGTAAAAATATAGAAATTGTTTATCGGTGCCTTCTGCTGCACAGTATGAAATGATCCCTTTGCTAAAGTGAACCTCTTCCTTCGTCATCTTCCTCTATTGCTGCTGCCCAGTATGGGTGCCTGTTTGCTTTACATGGACAGCTGGGACAACCTTCACACTTTCTGTGACCCTGCTGGGGATATAATTTGGTGTACAATCTTGGCATTTTTTTTTTGCTCATTCTCCCAGGAACAGAAACATACCCACATGCAGCATAATGAGTAACTACAGTGGCACTGAGGAGCAGGAACTTTTGCAGGTTGAGAGAAATCAATCTACTTACAAGAAGAAACTTCAAAATCATGCCCAGACTACAAAATCTTTTGTACTTTAAGTGCCACCATAACCGTTATGTCAACTCAAACAAATTATGTTTAATTAGGGCATCCTTCAGAACCCTGACACCTTATATGTTGTAACAGCTTGACGTTCCCTTGGTTTTGATAAAAGCATTGGATGGTACAGAAGCCTCTGGATGAAAGAAGCATGAATCAATAAAAATGTGAAATTATCAAAGCAAATAAAAAGTCTATCAAATTGGATGTTTTAGGAATGTTAATGTGACTGAAATGGAATGGGACACTTTAAATCAAATTATTCAGTGATTCAAGGCATGATTCTATATAAAGTAATGGAGTGGCAATTATATTCCAAAAGGACATTATTAAGTATGCACTTAACAACAATCCAGTGTATAACAGGATTGTATTTATTAAAATTAGCAGCTACCCAATAAATGTTTGGACTCGGTAATGATTGAAGTTCATTTTCAAAATAGTATTTCACTGTATGTGAAGGGCAGTAATGCAATGCTAAGAAAAGGTGCTGATTCTTTTAAGCAATTGCAGTTAGATCAGGGGTGGAATGCTACCAGTTTGGCCCGGTTCTTTAGAACCTGTAGCTGCAAAGAGTAGCTGACACTGAATTGGTTTGGTGTTTGGCCCACCTGCTTGCCCAGGCTCTAGGCTGTTCTTTATTCCCTGCTTTTCCCTCTTCAGCTGCTTTGCACGGCACAGCTGAGTTTGAAAAAGCAGGAAACAAGAGGATTTTCAAACGCTGCACATCAGAGCACAGCGCTTGTCAGCTATTCAGGTGGCACAGCTGATGATTTCTTGCAAACACTGCACATACAATTGTCCTCAGTTCGGAGAACCGGCAAATTGCTCCACTCGCTGGCCCTGCTCCTCCCCACCCACTCACTCCTTATCTGGCATGTGAGTCATCCAACTTGCCTGGCTTGGTAAGTTGCTGTTTTTCCTTTTTATTTTCCGGACCATCAGTTGCTCTGCTCTGCCAGGAGATATAGATTAGCTAGAAAGCAGGAAATCCTTGGATTTCTTGCTTTCTAGCTAATCTAAAAGCAGAGCTGAACCTTCCTTAGGATTGAAGTTTTTCAGTGCAGACTCAGGTAGCCAATTGCAGATAGATAGATCTCTAAATTAATCTGTGATTTTGTGAGCAACTCAATCTGCCTGCCTGCTTTGGGGTAAAAGTTGCTCTTTTTTTAAATAAAAATTCAATATTTACATACATGATGTGTTGTGAGTTAATTTTGTGAGTTTGCTTGCTAGCAAATTTTATGAGTTTGCTTGCAAGCAAATTTTATGTGACAGACTCAGGTAGCCGATGGCAGAAACACAGATTTCTAAGTGAATCTGTGATTCTGTGAGCAACTCAATCTGCCTGCTGCTTTGCCTGCTTTTAGGTAAAAGTTGCTATTTTTTAATTAAAAAATCAATATTTACATCAATATTTATAATATTTACATACAAGCCGTGCCCACCCAGTCACATGACCACCAAACCACACCCACAAATTAGGCCACACCCACAGAACCAGTTGTTAAGAAATTTGAATCCCACCCCTGACTTAGATGCTATGTTTAAATACCTCAGCAGGAAATGTGAAGGATGAAAACCTTGGATTTAAGAAGAATGGACAACTACTGAACACAGATTTCTGATGTCAAGCAGGACAGAACAAGGAAACATCTCAGTCAGGACTGGCAAAAAAAAAACCCCAGAGAAATACAATAAGAAAATACAAATGAAAATAATATGGTCAAACAAGTCACCAGAACTTAGAGAGAAATAGAGAAAAATAATCACAGCAGATCCTGTAGGGTAAAGATAGTTTAAAGAAGATGGGAAGACTATACTGTAACCTTTTATAAATGGGATTAAAGAATCAGAGCAACACGGTGAGGAGAAAATAAACTAACTCCATGTAAGAATGTAAGATATGACACGCAATAGACCAACTGTCAGATAGGAAAGCACCAAGTACATGAAATATCAATTTAGTTGTATAAAGCTGTGATTTATAGTTTTGATGATTAGGCAGGATAGATTACAGAAAGAAGAGAATTATGGTATAACTTTAAAGAGAGAGATTAAAATACAATCGTATTTATAACTGTTGTAAAGAATATCAGAAGCCACTTATTTATGTCTTTATATCTTTCTTTATATCTTGATCTTTTTTCTGTTTTCTTTTCTTATTGCACTTTAAGCTTTCTCTGTTATTTCTTTCTTTCTTTTTCATTTTTTTGTTGTAATTTATTTTCTTGTAGTTCTTATTACTGTTGTAAAAAATTTTAATAAAAAAAGAACTGCTTAAAGCTGCAGGAGGGGAGGACTGTGTGGTTTATAGTTGGAAAAAAGATGAGGCATAAGACTTCTTTTGAAGAAGGAAAATGCATTACTTCCTCACTCAAGGAAAGTTTTGTTTAACATCTTATGAAGAAGGGCTGAGCCATATTTAGATAGAGAAATGCCAAATGATCAAGTAGGTTTCAGAAAAAACAGAGAGAGAAGAACCAAATAGCTAATGTAAAATAGATACTGCAAAAGAGAGTGCAGAAGGAGGTTTATCTTTGGTTCATTGGCTATAACAAGGATTGACAGTACAGCTCATGATAAGAGAGTAGATTACATTAAGGCTTTCAAAGAATAGTTCAGAATAGGAAAGAAAACAAGGCAAAGATTCCTTATTCAGTTAACTAGTGAAGAATGGAAGGATTGGAAATTATGACAGATGGTATCAGGGTGGGCTGCTACTGGTTCCCACTGGTTTGGCCCAACCAGATGTTAATTTTACATCTCATTTGCCGAACTGGTAGTTTGGGCTGGCCTTGCCCACCCCTCCGCTCCCAGGAGTCTCCACCTGGCCTGTTTTGGATCCCAGGTAAGTTCAGGGCCTGCACGGAGGCTTGGGGAAGGTGAAAAATGGGCCTCCTGGAGGCTCTGTGGAGGCCAGAAATGGGCCTGTTTCCAGCCACCAGAGTGCCTCTGGAGCCCGGAGAGGTCATTTTCGCCCTCCTGGAGGCTCGAGGAAAGCCTCCAGAGCCCAGGGAGAGCAAAAACACTCCCCCTGCCATGGTGCAGAAGGCCAAGTACGCCATGCCCACCATGGCCACGCCCACCCAGCAAGCGGGCAGAGAACTGGTTGCTAAATTTTTTGAATCCCACCCCTGGATGATATTAATATTGAATGTCAAATGCTAATATTACAGGTATGCAGATTACACTGTTAATAAAGTGGAAATCAAATTCAGTTCAGAGCTAAATATTAATTAAATATTAAGAAAGGTAATGTCAAGATATATGCTTACTAAACACAGTTCATGGTGAGAAGCAAAGATACTGAATAGTTTTGTTTTCTATGCTCAGGAATAAATAAATATGGACAGCATAATGTATAACTAAAGAGGAGATTAGGGAGGCTCCTTCAAAATTGCTGCAATTCATTTAGATCCCATTTGTGTGAAAAACTAGTTCAAAAGATTGCACTGTCTTCAGATTTTTCACAATCTTATCAAGTAAGGTCCCATTCAGAGTCATTAGCTTCAGCAGTTATATGTTGATTTTAACCAAGTTGTGATTCATTTCTTTCCCATGTCTTTAATGGAAAACACTTGAAATATTCAGCAGTTCATAGCTAGCAGTGTATTTCAGCCATTTTGTTTATCTGCTTTCTCTTCCTCAATAGCTCTTGATCCATGGCTTTTTATCTTGACCCTTGTTTGCTTCTCATAATAATTACTATTTTTAAGGAACTGGGATGTTTCACAATCATATAAATTGGTATTTGTGTAATGCTTTTTAAATTTTTATTAATGCTTCTAGCTGATTTTTAGATATAAACAAGACAAAGCAGAAATGAAAAACTAACACACTAGGGAGAAATCACAATACTGTACCTCCATACGATGCAGGAATTATTTATTTTCTAAAATATATTCTATTCTATATTGAGATAATATTCTTAACTGAAATTTTGATAACATTTAGGTTGGATGACACAACCACTTTGAAAATTGCCATCAGACAGTGACAGGGATAAAATGTAGCAACAATACTGCTAGCTAACTTGAATTATTTTCAAGTGAAATTATAGTTTGCAGGTTCTGAATAAATCATATTAAGCCCTAATTATTTTCAGACTCAGCTAAAGATATGAGCCTCCCTGTGATGCCAACAATCTCTATATGCATGTAACACATCCATTGTTAATTTCCTCAATTAGTACAATTTTCTGGACTCTCATGATACAATGAACAATAAATTAACCACTCAGGTTGATTTTCCAGAACAGGTTAAGTTAAAATGTGGTTGGATAAATTTGGTTCTGTATGTCATGCAAACACAGATGTTTAAGGATTTAAAATTTATTTGAATAATTGCCTGCTTATATACGTATGAATCCCTCAAACCAAATGGATCTCTTAAAATAAAGTGGGTAACAAGAGAAAGATCTTCTCACCTAGTACAGCTAGGTGGCAAAGGACAACTCTTTCCAATAAAATAGCAGTTGCTTAGTATCACTACCTGGGCCAATATTTCTCATTTTACTGAGATGAATTATATTTCTTGCTAAAGTATAGCAATTGAAATCTGCACTTAGAGCATGTAAATGAATTGGTTACTTTTTGTTGTTGCAAAATTGTGCATCAGACATTCTTGGTGGTTTGTAGAAGCATGGAGAAAACAATGCTCTTTTCAACTTTTCATGTAACGTTAAGGTTGTTTGCTCTGATTCTATTTCTATTTTTGACAACCAATGTTTGTTACTTCAGTTGTTTTAATATCTCTCCCTTTAATGGAATTTTATACAATTAGATATTCTATAAATCAATTTAATTATGGCCACAGTGCTATACATCAGAAATGGAAAAGCTCTACTTATAACATACATAGAATAATAGAATTCCAAGGGACCTAGGAGATGTTCTAGTCCTTCCTCCTAATCAGACAGGAGATCCAGTATCATTCTGGATAAATGGCTCTTCAATCTCCTCTTGAAAACCTCCAGTGACGGAGCATCCACAACTTCTGAAGACAAGCCATCTCACTAGTTTAATTGTTCTCACTTATCAAGAAATTTTTCCTTAATTCTAGGTTGGTTTTCTTCTTGATGACTTAAAACTAATTATTATTGGCTTAAACTTTCAGGTAATTGTGTCACCTGACCTGTGAGTGATAGATAGATAGATAGATAGATAGATAGATAGATAGATAGATAGATAGATAGATAGATAGATAGATAGATAGAGGTGAAACTCAAAAAATTAGAATATCATGCAAAAGTTCATTTATTTCAGTAATGCAACTTAAAAGGTGAAATGAATATATGAGATAGACTCATTATATGCAAAGCAAGATAGTTCAAGCCATGATTTGCCATAATTGTGATGATTTATAGCTCATGAAAACCCCAAATTCACAATCTCAGAAAATTAGAATATTGTGAAAAGGTTCAATATTCTAGGCTCAAAGTGTCCCACTCTAATCAGCTAATTAAGCTATAACACCTGCAAAGGGTTCCTGGGCCTTTAAATGGTCTCTCAGTCTGGTTCAGTAGGAATCACAATCATGGGAAAGATCGCTGACCTGACAGTTGTACAGAAAACCATCATTGACACCCTCCATAAGGAGGGAAAGCCTCAAAAGATAATTGCAAAAGAAGTTGGATGTTCCCAAAGTGCTGTATCAAAGCACATTAATATAAAGTTATGTGGAAGGGAAAAGTGTGGAAGAAGGTGCACAAGCAGCAGGGATGATCGCAGCCTGGGGAGGATTGTCAGTAAACGGCCATTCAAAACTGTTGGGGACTTTCACAAGGAGTGGACTGAGGCTGGAGTCAGTGCATCAAGAGCCACCACACACAGACAGATCCTGGACATGGGCTTCAAATGTCGTATTCCTCTTGTCAAGCTGCTCCTGAACAACAAACAACATCAGAAGCGTGTTACCTGGACTAAAGAAAGACAGAACTGATCTGTTGCTCATGGTCCAAAGTCCTCTTTTCTGATGAGAGCAACTTTTGCATCTCATTTGGAAACCAAGGACCAAGAGTCTGGAGGAAGAATGGAGAGGCACACACTGCAAGATGCTTGAAGTCCAGTGTGAAGTTTCCACAGTCTGTGTTGATTTGGGGAGCCATGTCATCTGCTGGTGTTGGTCCACTGTGCTTCATTAAGTCCAGGGTCAACGCAGCTGTCTACCAGGAGATTTTGGAGCACTTCATGTTTCCTTCCACAGACGATGCTGACTTCATTTTCCAGCAGGACTTGGCACCTGCCCACACTGCCAAAAGCACCAAAATCTGGTTCAATGACTGTGGGATTACTGTGCTTGATTGGCCAGCAAACTCACCTGACCTGAACCTCATAGAGAATCTATGGGGCATTGCCAAGAGAAAGATGAGAGACATGAGACTGAACAATGCAGAAGAGCTGAAGGCCACTATTGAAGCATCCTGGTCTTCCATAACACCTCAGCAGTTCCACAGGCTGATAGCTTCCATGCCATGCTGCATTGAGAAAGTAATTGCTGCAAACGGGGCCCAAACCAAGTACTGAGTACATATACATCTTATACTTTTCAGAGGTCTGATATTGTTCTATGTGAAATCCTTATTTTATTGATTGCGTATAATATTCTAATTTTCTGAGATTGTGGATTTGGGGTTTTCATGAGCTTTAAGCCATAATCATCGCAATTATGACACATCACGGCTTGAACTATCTTGCTTTGCATGTAATGAGTCTATCTCATATATTCGTTTCACCTTTTAAGTTGCATTACTGAAATAAATGAACTTTTGCATGATATTCTAATTTTTTGAGTTTCACCTGTAGATAGATCCTTTCCTTCTGGGGTAATGCTGTTATTATGTAATTCTACCATAACATCTGCTTCTATATTGCTGGGCTTTAGAAATCTATTAAAAATAGAACTGTTTCAGAAGGCCTTTAATTTATAGATGTCACCATTTATTTTTATTGCCAAAAGTTTAATCTTTTACTCTTTCCTAGTTCTCTCCACAATCTCGATATAATCATATTTCATGAAAATGTGTGCAATGGGAGAACCAATATGGCACAAACATTAAAGATTTGAATTATGACAGAAATATAATTCAGATGCTTAGCCATGATAATGTACTCTGTAAATTTGGATTAGATGCTTTCTCTAGATTAACATAATCAACAGAGCTATGGCAAAAAAAAATGGAGGAGAGAATGCTATGTATATTGCCTTGAATTCCTGGAGAAGTAACAAAACAAAACAATCTGATAGGCAAAAGTCGATCAACTTTTTAAATCTGATCAGTCTTCCACAATTTGATGTCTTTTAGATTTGTTGCAATCAACCCCTAATAGGCAGACTGGGAAAATTTCAACCCAACTGGAGGATATTAACTTGGAAAGGCTGTTGAAACTGATTAGCAAGGTATTTTCTTGCCCCAGTTTTATTTTCTTGTCTGAGACATTTGACAATTCCCAAAAGATAAGCGTTGAAAGATTTTAATAATAGTTCATCAAAATGACACAATATCTTCCTGATATGAATCCTAGAAAATTTTGAATAATAGAGGCAAATTTTTTTTATAAGCCATAAGTCAGAACTCTAAAGGACAAGACTTCAGGTTTTTTTAAAAAGATATTAGAAACTTGTGGTTTTTAATTTTAAAAAGAGAATTTGTCAAAGGCAAAAGAGAGAGAGGATGAAAACTTGATTATCTAGAGTCAGAATTTATATATTTGGGCTGAGTGTCTAACTTCGAAGCTCCATATAAAATGACTAGTAGACAGCGCTGAGATTTTGACAGTTGAATGTATAATTCAGAGGTGTCAAACTCAAGGCCTGCTGGCCAGATCCAGTCCGTAGGGTGCTTAGATCTGGTCCGCGGAGCCACCCTGGAAACAGTGAAGGACTGGTCTGCAGTGCCTCTGTCACTGAAAATGGAGCTCCGTTTTCAGCTGTGATGGCCTCCTGCAGTCCTCTGCCAGTGAAAATGGAGCCCGAGAAGGCCCTTCTAGGCTCCATTTTCGATGGCAGAGGGTTGCAAGATGTCAAGCTGGCCATGCCCACCCTGGCCACACCCAATCCTCCCCAAGGTCAAACATAAACTTGATGCAGTCCTCAATGAAATTGAGTTTTACATCTCTGGTACAACTTATTTTCAGTGCCTTTTATAATAGCAACATGCCACACAAACATTAACAGATGATGCTGTTTCTGGCATGGAATTAGTTTTTGCATGTCAGAATTTGTTTTTTGCTGTTAAAAACATAGTAGCAAGTGCAGTTTAAAAAAAACACCCAAAGAAATAACCAGCTAGCAATTTTTACAACAGCTTTAAGTAATTAGATATTTCAATAAAATAAAGATTCTATGAGCAGTTTATGAGCCTCTCTTTGGCAGAGTTATGACAAACTTTCACAAAATATTATTAATACCAGATTGTGAGAAAAGGAAACTCCTCTTCCAATCAAAACCTAATCCATATTTTGTTCTTGAGCTCCTAATAATATAATTCTAGGTCTGTTTGCTTAAGAGCTATCACTTTAAACATTTCAGTTTTAATCTCATTTCATACAAATGCACCCTAAAAATGGTGTGATTTTTCAACTGATGCCAGTATAGTAATTTTAAAGAAAAACAGAAACAAATCCAAGAGACAAACAAATGCAGATTTATATTTATATCTGGACATGATTTAATTTAGCCTTAAGAAGCATCCTAAGATATATTCCAATGTAATGCAAGAAATGATCAGATATGTTCTAAAGAGGATTAGCCTATACTAAGTTAATGTGTTTTTTATAGGATCACTACCTCACCAAAATATTCCAGCTCTCCTATTTTCCACCGATATAGCTTGTTAATAAATTAGTATATGTCTCATATTTGAAGAAAATTTAGATAATTGATAGCTGAAATGCTGCTAAATGCATTTGAACTTCATTTAGTCTGTAGATCTACTGCCAGATCATCTGTAAGTTGGAATATTCTTTGAAGCATTCTTAAGAAACAGAAAACTAAAGGTAGTTTTTAACTTACAACAGTGAAAAAATTGACTTTGACCATTTTTCACAGCCATTGCAGCATCTCTGTTGTCACATGATCAAAATTCAGATGCTAATCAATTGACTCATATATATGACAGCTGCAATGTCCAGGGGTCATATGATCACCTTTTGCAACCTTCTGTCAAGCAAAGTCAATGGGGAAGCCAGATTAATAGAATAGAATAGAATAGAATAGAATAGAATAGAATAGAATAGAATAGAATAGAATAGAATAGAATAGAATTCTTTATTGGCCAAGTGTGGCTGAACACACAAGGAATTTGTCTTGGTGCAAGTACTTTCAGTGTACATAAAAGAAAAGATACATTAGTCAAGAATCATAAGGTAGTGATAATAACCGTGTTACTAACTCACCAATTGCATGGACTCACTTAACAACTATGGCAAGAAAAGTTGTAAAATGGGGCAAAACTCATTTAACAAATGTTTTACTTCACCACAGAAATCTTGGGCTCAATGAGGGTCATAAGCTGAGGACTACCTGTATTGTACTGCAGCTCTACTCTCTTAATAATACAGCTAATTCAGTTGCCACTCTGAACAAATATCTACAGGAAATGATTGCAGTATGTGTACCAATGGGCGGGGGAGTAATGGTGTATGATGCTTGCGTGCATGCATAGATGTGTAGGGTGGCAGTGTGATGCCAAAGTTCTTACAGGTAGTCCTTGACTTACAACCACAATTGAGTCCAAAATTTATGTTGCTAAGTGAGTAATTTATTAATTTTCTCCCATTTTACAACTTTTTTTGCCATATTTGTGAAATGAATCACTGCAGTTGTTACATTAGTCACACAGTTGTTAAACGAATCTGGCTTTCCCATTGTCAGGAGGTTATAAAGCTTTCCCATTGTCAGGAGGTTATAAAGCTGATCAGAACATGGCAACTGTCATAAATAGGAGTCAGTTGCCAAGCATCTGAATTTTGATCACGTGACCATGGGGGTGCTGTAATGATCCTAAGTGTGAAAAATTATCATAAGTCGCTTTTTTCAGTGCCATTGTAATTTTGAACGGTGACTAAATGAACTGTTGTAAGACAGTAAACATGAATATTCTGATTATGAATAAGTTGGCAACAACATACTTGTCGGTTTAAGTACTTTGTTTTGGCAGCCCCACGAACTGTAGTGTTTCAATATCAGGGAGAAGTTTTTCTTTCCTTTTTAAAATGTGACATACGTCGGGCAAAATATTTCACATCATGGCAACAATGTAATTTCCTAGTGACTGGTGATCAAACTAAAGCTTGGAGTTAGCTGATCATTGATACTTGACTTTGTTTGATATTGAGTTCAGTTTAAGTGGCTGCTTAAGTGTGGTCTCACTGACTTCTAACAGTTTTATACAGTATATGCATGGCCTTTAATGAACTTTTAAAACAAAATGGGTTTTGGAGTGAGAGATATTGGATCAGTCTTTTAGAAGCGACTTCAGCAACATAGTGGTCAATCTCTGGAATACTCTACCTGACTGTGGTTTTTTCCCCAAACCCCAAAAGCTTTAACCTTAGACTGTCTACTATTGACCTCACCCCTTTCCTAAGAGGTCTGTAGGGGGCTTACATAAGTGCACCAACGTGCCTACCATCCCTCTCCTAATGTTATATATATATATATTTGTTTTCGGAGGTTTTCACAGGTATTTGTATGTGGATCTTTGGTTCTTCGGGTTTTCTCCCGCGTAGCATTGGAAGTATCTAGGCGACGTTTCGATGAAATCTCTGAGAAGCCGTCGAAGTGATGTCCCGGTGCCTGGAGGCCGTGCGGGGTTGGATGGGTCGTAACAGGCTTCGTCTCAACCCGGCCAAAACCGAGTGGCTGTGGTTTCCTGCGCCCAGATACAGCCAGCTTATTCCTTCGCTGGCCGTGGGGGGAGAGGTTTTGACCCCCGTGGAAAGGGCGCGCAACTTGGGTGTCCTCCTGGATGTGCGGCTGTCCTTGGAAGAACATATCGCAGCCGTCGCCAGGGGGGCTTTTTATCAGATTCGTCTGATTTACCAGTTGCGGCCCTTTCTGGATCTGGGCGCACTTCGCACAGTCACTTCCGCCCTCGTTATCTCCCGCTTGGATTATTGCAATGCTCTCTACATGGGGCTCCCCTTGAAGAGTCTCCGGAGGCTGCAGTTAGTCCAGAATGCAGCCGCGCGGGTGATCGTGGGCGCCCCTCGAGGCGCACACGTAACACCACTTCTCCGCAGGCTGCACTGGCTTCCTGTGGCCTTCCGGATTCGATTCAAGGTGGTACTGATGGTATTTAAAGTGCTCCATGGCTCGGGACCTGGGTACTTACGGGACCGCCTGCTGCCATCAACAACCTCCCGCCGCCCAGTACGCTCCCACAGGGTCGCCCTCCTTGGGGTACCGCCACCTGATCATTGTCGACTGACGGCCCCGAGGGTGCGTGCTTTCTCTGTGGGAGCGCCCTCCCTGTGGAATGATCTCCCCCCGGAGATACGAGCCATGACAGATATCCTCTCCTTCCGGCGCACAGTTAAGACCCTACTTTTTAAATAGGCTGGCCTGGCCCAGTAAGGGTTTAAGGGGTTTTAGTAAATAGGGTTTTTTAAATTTTAACTTATTTTTAAAATTTTTGGGATGCAGCCATACTTATATTTAATTTGGTTTTAAATTCTATTTAATTTTGTATCTCTGTATTTTATGTATTTATTAGGCTGTACACCGCCCCGAGTCCCTTTTCTGAGAGGGAGCGGTATAGAAATACGATTATAAATAAATAAATAAAATAAAAAGCACAAGGCCGAAGACACAAGCCTGAAGATGATGAATGAGATTTCATCGAAACGTCGCCTAGATACTTCCAATGCTACGCAGGAGAAAACCCGAAGAACCAAATATATATATATATATGGATCTTTGGTTCTTCGGGTTTTCTCCCGCGTAGAGTTGGAAATATCTAGGTGACGTTTCTCATTAACTCTTTTGTTAATGAGGGCGGGTTTCCAAATGGCTGGTAGGCGGGAGGTGTCATCTCGTTTATTCATGCTGTGTGGGCGTTTTTCTATCTCTATGGCTTCTCTGATTATTCTGTTGTTGAAGTGTTCAGTTTTGGCGATAGTTCTGGTATTTTTAAAGTCAATCTTGTGTCCTGTGGCTCTAACAAAAGAGTACCTAACATAAAGGACACCAGACCCACACCCACGAGGGCCACACAAGAAACTACCACCACACTTCCACGCAGAAAGCAGACTCACACCCACACAGAAGATGAAACACGACCACGGACCAGAAGCCGTACCACAGCTGCATCACTACCTGCTTCAAACCCCCCCAACCCATACATGAAGGGAACTGATGCCCACCATGAAGATGTGGCATGACCACGAACGCGAAGCCAAACAACAGGATCACAGCTCACCAGCTCAAATCCCCCAGCAACTGAGACTAACCTGAGTACAATCAAACCCCCACCAGAACAGAACACACCCCCAGCCAATCAGAACACAGCCAACCCCCCAACCAATCAGAACACAGCCAAACCCCCAACCAATGAGAACACACCCCCACCCAATCAGAACACAGCCAAGCCCCCACCCAATCAAGTCACACCCCCACTAGTAGTTAAAAGGAAGAAGCAGCTGCAAGCTCACATCACTCTGAGAAGCACAAGGCCGAAGACACAAGCCTGAAGATGATGAATGAGACTTCATCGAAACGTCGCCTAGATATTTCCAACTCTACGCGGGAGAAAACCCGAAGAACCAAAGATCCACATACAAATACCCGCGAAAATCTCCGAAAACATATATATATATATATATACTTTGTATTTACTTTGTATTACAACACCCTAAGCCCCAATTAAGGGAGAAAGCATACTGCTTTCTTTTCTGTCTTTCGGCTCATCACCAGAGACCATACCGACAGAAAGCTATTTGTTTCGTTGCCTTTTGTTTATCAGCTTAAAAACCTTACACACACACACACACACACACACACACACACACACACACACACACACACATATATATATGTGTACTTTGGCTAGCTGAAGAGAGCTAACTAGCTCGAAATAGATCTATACTAGTCTCCCTTATTTATTATTTAAAAATTATCAGCTCAAAAACCTTACACACATGTAAACTAAAGACAACGAAACAAATAGCTTTCTGTCGGTATGGTCTCTGGTGATGAGCCGAAAGACAGAAAAGAAAGCAGTATGCTTTCTCCCTTAATTGGGGCTTAACAGGGTGTTGTAACACAAAGTATATACTTATTCCCCTGCCTCTGCTGATAAGGATAGAGCCAGTGGTGTAATGGCAATTACAACTGCCTCACATGTAATACTTCCCTGGTTCGAATCCCAGTAAGGGTATGGCTAGCTGAAGAGAGCTAACTAGCTCGAAATAGATCTATATTAGTCTCCCTTATTTATTATTTAAAAATTATCAGCTCAAAAACCTTACACACACACACACACACACACACACACACACACACACACACACACACACACACACACACACATATATATATATATATACATACATACATACATATACATATATATATACATACATACATACATACATACATACATACATACATACATACATATATATATATATATATATATATATATATATATATATGTTTTCGGAGATTTTTGCGGGTATTTGTATGTGGATCTTTGGTTCTTCGGGTTTTCTCCCGCGTAGAGTTGGAAATATCTAGGCGATGTTTCGATGAAGTCTCATTCATCATCTTCAGGCTTGTGTCTTCGGCCTTGCCTGAAGATGATGAATGAGACTTCATCGAAACGTCGCCTAGATATTTCCAACTCTACGCGGGAGAAAACCCGAAGAACCAAAGATCCATATATATATATATATCTTATATGTATTTATAACTATGTTTTTACTTATACCTATTATCTTGTAAGCAATTGACAAATAAAAATAAATAAAAAATACTTCTTATATAGGAATTGGGATAGATATGTTCTACAACCAGTGTGGAGTTGCCTATGCAACATTGTAGTTCTCTCCTTCATGTTGGAAAGTTTCACTTCTAAACATAATTATTCAATGTGTGAGAGTGATATTGCTACTCAAAGTCATAAGGGTCTGTGAGGAATGGGCAAGGGGGGCGTTGTGTGAGGTATCAAATGACAAAATGTGTGTAGTGTATGCTGCAAATTCCATCCTTTTGTGAATGAATCTTAATGTTGTGTGGAAGTGCCAAAGTGATTATGCTCACCTTGTATTGGTGCAACACGCGTCTGATGAAGAAAAATCGAAAGTTATATATATTCTGCCAGTCATAAACATTTGGTTCTTACTTAATCTCGTATAAAGAAAATGTAAGAAGTTTTTTTCTGCCATGAAGAAAATTTTTGAAAAAAAGTCTTAAAAACTTGTTTAAAGTTCTGCAAAACTGTTCTTATAAAGCAGGGCTGTGCAATCTTAGCAACTTTTAAGACTTGTGGACTTCAGCTCCCAGAATTCAGACTCCCAGTGAGAAACTCCTGTTCTAAATCAAGCAATAATGTCAATTTTTGCAATGTGTTTTAAAATTTCAGATTTAGACATTTCTTCCCAATGTTTGATTTCAAAAGTTGGTTACAAGGCAGAACCAAGAAATAGAGCTGGTACAAATCAGAAGATGGACCTCAACATACTTTTTTCTGATTCTGGGTTTAAACAAAATTCTAATCCCATTCTGTTTTTCCAAAGCTCTCATGTTCTAAAACTATTGTGGACAATTTCCCTTTACTTTTTGCTCAGCACACTCCTATGTACAGATCAGAGCAAGCTCATGTGCCACACATTTCAGTTAGCAAAAACAGAACTTGATGTTTATTTATTTATTTATTTATTTATTTTTTCGATTTGTATACCGCCCCCTCTCCCAAAAAGGGACTCGGGGCGGTGAACAGCCACAGTAAAAACATACAAATAGAAAAGTTTAAAAAGTTTAAAAATTAATTAAATACATGGCTAAGACCAACAAAACCCGTAAAAAATTATCAAATTAAAAACCCTACTCATAACGTTACGCCAGACCGGCCTGTTGGAAAAGATGGGTCTTAAGTGCTCGTCGGAAGGCCTGTAGGTCAGTAATGGCTCGCATCTCCGCCGGTAGCTCATTCCAAAGGGAGGGTGCTCCCACAGAGAAGGCCCGCACCCTCGGGGCCGTCAACTGATATCGGCCAGCCGAGGAGGCCAACCCTGTGGGAGCGCACTGGCCGGCAGGAGGCCGATGGTGGCAGCAGGCGGTCCCGCAAGTACCCGGGTCCCAAGCCATGGAGTGCTTTAAAGATGGTCACTAGTACCTTGAATCGCACCTGGAAGGCCACCGGAAGCCAGTGCAGCTCGTGCAGGAGTGGTGTAATATGGGAGCTCCGAGAAGCCCCCAAGTTCACCCGCGCGACCGCACTCTGCACCAGTTGAAGCCTCCGGATGCTTTTCAAGGGGAGCCCCATGTAGAGAGCATTGCAATAATCTAGGCGGGAAGTAACGAGAGCAGAAGTGACTGTGCGCAATGCACCCCGATCCAGAAAGGGCCGCAACTGGTAGATCCTACGAACCTGATAAAAAGCCCCCTTGGTGATGGCTGATATATGATGGTCCAATGACAGCCACCCATCCAGGAGGATTCCCAGATTGCACGCCCTCTCCGTGGGAGCCAAGATTTCACCCCCCACGGTCAGCGATGGAATGAGCTGACTGTATCTGGGCACAGGGAACCACAGCCACTCGGTTTTGGTCAGGTTGAACTGAAGCCTGTTGACCCCCATCCAACTCCGCACGGCTTCCAGGCACCGGGTCATCACTTCAACGGCTTTGTCGGGGTGGCCCGGGGTGGAAATGTATAGCTGAGTATCATCAACATACTGATGGAACTCCACCCCGAAGCCACAGATGATCTCCCCCAGCAGCTTTACATAAATGTTGAACATCAGGGGCGAGAGCACGGACCCCTGAGGCACCCCACAACACAAGGGCCTCGAGGTCGATCTCTGCCCCCCTGCCAACACAAATTGCGAGCAGTCGGAGAGGAAGGAGGAGAACCACTGTAATATGGTGCCTTCCACTCTCAACCCCACCAACTGCCGCAATAGGATACTGTGATCGACAGTATCAAAAGCCGCTGAGAGATCTAATAGGACCAGGACAGAGGAACAACCCCTGTCCCGAGCCCTCCAGAGATCATCCACCAACACGACCAATGCCGTCTCCATGCTGTACCCAGGCCTGAAACCCGATTGGAAGGGATCTAAGTATACCGCTTCCTCCAGGTGCTGAGGGAGCTGTCATGCCACCACACTCTCAACAACCTTCACCACAAAGCGAAGGTTGGAGACTGGATGATAATTTGACAACAATGTTGGGTCCAGGGACAGTTTCTTGAGGAGGGGCCTCACCACCACCTCTTTCAAGGCGGCTGGCAAAAACCCCTCACTCAAGGAAGCGTTGATAATATTCTGGAACCAACCTCGCGTAACCTCCCGGGTGGCCACAACCAGCCAGGAGGGACATAGGTCCAATAAACATGTGGTGGCATTAAGCCCGCCCAGCATCCTGTCCATGTCATCCAGGGTCACAGGATCAAACTCCCCCCAAATGACCTCACCGAAATCCACCCCCGCCCTCCCACCCAGAGTTGCCCAGTCAGAGTCCAAGCCATCCCAGATCTGAGTGATTTTGTCCTGCAGAAAAATAGAAAAATCCTCAGCCCGTCCTTGCAAGGGGTCCTCCCGCGCTCCCTCATCTAAAAGGGAGCGGGTCACCCTAAAAAGGGCAGCTGGGCGATTTTCTGCGGACGCAATAAGGGTGGATGTTTATTTATTAAACATCAGATAACATCCAAAACTATTAATTGATGAAAATGAGACCAAAGAAAAAAGATAGAAGTAGGGGAGGGATAGAGAAGGAGGGAGAAGAGAGAGAGATGATATGATCATCAGGCAAGCATTTGCATTTTCCTAATCTCTTCATAGCTATCAAAAGGACACAGAACTTTTCAAAGCCACAGAAAACAATACTGTTGATAATTTGGAATGACAGCCCCAAAAGGAGTTGCCTTTAGTTATTCCAGGCTAATATTTTCTATACATAAGAACAGCAGACAAGAGGGAAAGTGAGACACTTGGTGATCTGTCCTCTATTCTTCAGCATTAAAGAAATTAAATGATGGATGAAGATAATAATGGAAGGTAAATAGAAGTTATAGGAGCTTAATCTTCCATGATTATCTGGGAAATGCTCAATTCTGTTGAGGCTGAAGAAATGGACAGGGTTCTTGCAGCTGTTAATTTGGCCACCTCTGTATTAGATCAATGCCCCTCTGGCCGGTCAAGTCTGCCCAGGAGGGGATGTGTGTGAGCTAATTTAGGCAACTGTTAATTCTTCCTTGAGGGAGGGACTAATCCTGCAACCTCTTAAGGGACCTCCTTCTCAAGGGGCCATCCCTCAACCCAAACCGTCTGTACAGTGTTTGGGGAAGCCTGTGAAGAATATGATTGCCCTGCAGTAGATGAAAAAGATTATTTGTACCCCCTTCACCTGGAACTCCAGCTGGAGTATGGAACTAAGATGGTTCTTCTTCATTTCCCTGTGGTTTTCAGTATCATCAATGGTATGGTGTTGCACTGGTTCTCTTTCTTCCTCCAGGGCTAATTTCAGACAGTCTGATAACAGGGAAAAGATCCAGCCCAAGGCTCCTGTTTTGTAGGCTGTTACAAAGGTTGGTTCTCTTGTTCTTCCTGTTTAACATTACAAAAGCCTGCTGGATGATAATACAATAATTTAAAATGATGTATCACCATATGCTAATGGATCAGCTTTATATCTCGATTCCAGGCCACATCAGTGATGCCACAGTGTTTGGAAGCTGTGGGGGCCGGATGGTGCACAACAGCGTTTGACGCAGCCCAAGCAAGAGTGAGTGGATTTGGTCATTTGGATCTTCAGATCTCCAGAAGATTTCCATATTTGGTTCTGGATGTGACGGCACTGCCTGAGACCTGAGACACAATCTAGAGGTATGTCGCACATTTGGGTTGTTTACCAGTTGTGCCCATTCCTGGAATAGGAGGCTCTGCTCCCTGTCACTCATGCTTCCCATCTGGATAATTGAAATGTGCTCTATGCAAGACTGTCTTTGAAGAGGATTTAGAAACTTCAGTTATAACAGCACAAGCAGTCCATGGTACTAGTTACTCAGTTTATGTAACACCATTACTTTGTTAATTGTATTGGTTGCCATTGTGCTTCCTGGTGAATTTCAAGGTGCTGGTTGTCACCTTTAAAGTCCTTCAGGGCTCAGGACTGGATTACTTGAGGGACTGCCTGTCCCTGGTTATTTCTACTTGCCCAATCTAGTCTGGTAGGATGAGTAATCTTTAGGTCCCATTGGTTAAGGAATGCTGTTTCGTAGGGCCCAGGAGATATAATTTTTCTGCCATAGTCCTACGGAACATTCTCTTTTCAGAGATTAAGATAATCCCAACCTTGATGGACTTTCATGAGTCCCAACCTTGATGGTCTTTCATGAGTTCCTAAAAATCTGATTCTGTGCTCAGGCCCCAAGTATATGAAAGGATACATCTTCTGATTACATTAGCACTGGTAATTGTGGTTTTTTTCAGCAGATATGCATTTAAATTTGTGTATTTATGCTGTTTTTTTTAAAAAAAAATTAATTTGCCACTTAGAGTCACTTGTTGAGATGGGTGGCTACATAAATTGCTTAAACAAATAAATAAGGTATCCAACGTTGAAAGGGATTTTCCATTTCACTGAAAATTAAAAAAAAAAGGCACAGCAGTTTCCATGCCACAGTAAAACCATGTTTTATCATATAATGTTCCAGATCATTCAGTCAGATTTTATTTCTGCTAGAGTTATCTGAATCAAATTAACTTGTTTCTGAAGGCTTAGATGCTTAAACTGTATCGGGGATATCTGAATCTTTCTAATCTGCAGTGATTTATGACAAGCAGACAGCAGGTAGAAACAGATCTGTTTATCAATTGCAGAATGATTTGTGGTAGATAGCAAGAGTTTCTAAATCCCAGTTGTTTAATAAAAGCACATATCCTGCCCCCCTCCCCTCAAATTAGATTGTTGGAATGAAGAAAGCGTGTGAAAAACCCCAAGGTTTGTGCTTATAAATGTAGAAGGATAATACTAGTTTTGATGTAAAAACAAATGCAGACAGGTGATCAAAGTCCTTAATCCTAAATGCTCTCAGAAAGCACCCTTCCCCTACTAAGATGATGCTAGCACTTGTATCTGGCTCTGCTGGTGAATCTTGAGGTTTTAGCAAAAAGAAGACCAGTCTGTTAAGCCTAAATTCTCTCCAACCTTAATACGTGTGTTGGTTTATTAGTTCAGAGCAGAGGTGGTATTCAGCAGGTTCTGACCAGTTCTGGAGAACCAGTAGTGGAAATTTTGAGTAGTTCGGAGAACTGGCAAATCCCATCTCTGACTGGAGATTTTACAGTATCCTTCCCCTGCCATGCCCAACAAGCCACGCCCAACAAGTCACGCCCACAGAACTGCTAATAAAAAATTTTGAATCCCACCACTGGTTCAGAGCTAACAGTATTTATTTATTTATTTATTTATTTATTTATTTATTTTTCATATTTCTATACCGCTCCCTCTCCCAAAAAGGGACTCGGGGCGGTGCACAGCCTAACAAACACATAAAATAAATACAAGCTAAATAGAATTTAAAACTAGATTAAATACATATCTGGCTGCATCCCGTCCAACTACAATTAAACATTTAAGAACCGGGATAAATAGAAATTTAAAAATCAGATTAAAAATTAAAAACCCTCATTAAATTTAAAACCCCACAGACCCTTACTGGGCCAGGCTGGCCTGTTTAAAAAATAGGGTCTTAACTGCGCGCCAGAAGGTCAGGATGTCTGTCATGGCTCGTATCTCCGGGGGGAGATCATTCCACAGGGAGGGGGCTCCCACAGAGAAAGCCCGCACCCTAGGGGCCGCCAACCGACAGCGATCAGGCGGCGGTACCCCAAGTAGGGCGACCCTGTGGGAGCGTACCGGGCGGCGGGAGGTTGTTGGTGGCAGCAGGCGGTCCCATAAGTACCCAGGTCCCGAGCCATGGAGCACTTTAAATACCATCAGTACCACCTTGAATCGAATCTGGAAGGCCACAGGGAGCCAGTGCAGCCTGCGGAGAAGTGGTGTTACGTGGGTGCTCCGAGGGGCACCCACGATCACCCGCGCGGCTGCATTCTGGACCAACTGTAACCTCCGGAGACTCTTCAAGGGGAGCCCCATGTAGAGAGCATTGCAATAATCCAAGCGGGAGATAACGAGGGCGGAAGTGACTGTGCGAAGTGCGCCCAGATCCAGAAAGGGCCGCAACTGGTAGATCAGACGAATCTGATAAAAAGCCCCCCTGACGACGGCTGCAAGATGTTCTTCCAAGGACAGCCGCACATCCAGGAGGACGCCCAAATTGTGCGCCCTTTCCACAGGGGTCAATACCTCTCCCCCCACGGCCAGCGAAGGAACAAGCTGGCTGTATCTGGGCGCAGGAAACCACAGCCACTCGGTTTTGGTCGGGTTGAGACGAAGCCTGTTACGACCCATCCAACTCCGCACGGCCTCCAGGCACCGGGTCATCACTTCGACGGCTTCGCTGGGGTGGCCCGGGGTGGAGATGTACAGCTGAGTATCATCAGCGTACTGATGGAACTCCACCCCAAAGCCACGGATGATCTCACCCAGCGGCTTCACATAAATGTATTGTAAGTATTGTACTTAAATACAGTATATGCGCTTGCCACACAATGTATGCTTTTACATTTTGGTGCCTGCTTTTCTTCTAAAAGCATCCTAAAATTTGCAACAAAACAAAGAACTTTATCTATTGAGTAAACAGATCTTAAGATATGTTACACTTCAATACAATGAAAACACCCTGAACACGCATAGTGACAATTTACCCAATCTTCTCCATTCAAGTATAATAAGTGGCTGAGACACAGCAGAGATCTTTTGTTTGGCTTAAACTTCCACTTCCAATGGCTGGCTAACTTCCTAATATGGAAACCATAACTGAAGAAGTACATACTAAAGCTCTCACGTGTATTAAATTTTAAATTTATTAAATTTTCAGGGCCTGTTCTTTCAGGATCTGCAAAATAAACACAATATGTTTAATAGTTTTTTTTAAAAAAGGGAGATGTAATTAGCTAAAGCATTCTCCTAACATTATTTGGTCTGAGGCATATCCAATTTCTGCAAAGCTAAAACTGATTGATGGCCTAAAGTTGCTTTCAAAAACTTTAGCTCTGTCTATTGTTGCTTAATGGAAAGTATAATATGCTTGGCATGGAATGCAGAATTGGGATTGCCATCAAACCAGGCCAGTAGAAAATAAACCTTCAACTCTATAGTGACTTCAGCATGTGATTTAAGACTCCAATTCAAGTTTAATTACTTTTGATGTAAGTGAAGATAGAAAATCTGTTGCTATCTTTCCCCATTTGTGCTGGAATGCAAAGTGGTCCATCATTTATGAAGAAAAGTCAGTTTACCAATCAATTTATTTCTATTGTGAATTCTTGCTGGTTCGATAATTAATCTGGATTTAAATAATATATCTACTGCATATTACACAGAAAGTTCTAGTAGTCTAATAGATTATCCTAAATGTTTGAAAAAGCCATGTTTTCCAAGAACTATATTTGAGACTTTTTTTTGCTTAATATAAGATAGTGGGTAGCAAGGTTTCTCTTACAAAAGGAAAACCCCACTCCCTTTTAATTGTAATTCTTTGTGTGACTTGAAAAAAACTTTTGTAAGTATCAAGGTACTCTCATAATGTTTCACATATTGGATAGAGGACATATTGTAGGGAGAAAAAGGAGTTTAGGCAAAGAGGAACCCACATTTCCACAGATTTCTCTGCATTCTTCTTTAATAAGATAAGTGAGGTTACATCTCCGATATAACCACAAATCGCATTTCGCATCTCAGAATTCTTTTAAGGATCCCCACATTTCAAGGCAGGGACCAGAGGTTAGATAGAGTTTATTATGGTTGCAGACCAAGTTGTTCTGTGAGAGTATTTTTTTATTTGTGCTGCACTAGATGCCATCCATTAAAATAATGAAATTGGGAGGGGGGACCTTAGAAGTACTTCAAAATAAATCAAAGTACGGCAGGTTGCACGCACAAATTCAAAATCCAAATTAATTCAATGTAAGGGTTAATCCAAAATTTATAAAATATATTGTAAGTCCCTCACATATCTCAGAGATGTCTCAGAGATGACATCTCAGATGTTAAGCAAGTTGTTAAGAAGCAGCAAATGGGGCAGCAGAAAAATTATGGAGGGGACACATAGTTGGAATTTCTTTAGATGAAAGTAGAAGGAGACTGAGACATTCAAATTAGACTCCATCTGGTACTATAATGTTTCAGCTGCTCTAAGGAGATCTCCTAGAGTGTCTGGGATGAAAAAAAAAATAAGCAAGCAATTATTGTTTCACAATTTTTTAAAAAATATAATACCCAGCTGTGGCATACATACTACCTTATTACAGCATTTTGATAGTAATAATGTGAGCTTAACTAAACATAAAACAAACAATGGGTTTCGTCCATCTGCTTAACAAACTTAAGTTCAGTCTGTAGCTCATTAAATAAACATTTCACATCATTTCTTCCCTCCTTAGACTGTTTTATAACACACTGTTTCCTGTACACTGAGAAGAGCTGAAGGATGAAAATGATTTCTGCAGAATTCCAAGAGAAAAAGACAATGTTATCAGAACCACATAATTATCTCTATGTCAAAAGTGAAAAGTTCAACATTACCCACAATAAGGGAATGGTTGGTGAAGATGATGAAGCTTGTTGAGATGACTAAATTGATTTCCTTAATTAGAGGGAAAAAAACAATATCTACATTTATGGCTGACTGGAAATGATATAGATTTTTTTGTATGAACCAGAAAAAATGCACATGATTTGTAGTTTTGGTTATTAGGGGAAAAAATGAGCTTTTTTGGTAATCTTAGAGTTGGAGAATCTTTGTAATCTTACTTATTTTTGCTGAAATTAGAAGCTTTTCATTTCTTTTCATCATTTCAATCAATCAGAATAGAGCTGGGAGAGGCCTTGGAATTCTTCTAGTTCACATTTTCAACCCCCTCCTGAAGCAGAAGACCCTATATATCAGTGGTGTCAAACTTGTGGCCCGCAGGCCAGATGTGTCACATGCTGGCCACGCCTATCTCCCCCCCCCCCCCAGTTTAGTGAAGAGCAAAAAGTTATGATACGTCACATGATGACAACATGACGCCACAAGTTTGACACTCCTGCCCTATACCAATCAATTTCAGACAAGTGACTGTCCAGTCTCTTCTTAAAAATCTCCAGTGATGAAGCGCCCATAACTCTTGACAGCAAGCTGTTCCACTGGTTAATTGGAATCACCGTTAGGAAGCTTCTCCTTAATTCTAGGTTGTGACTCTCTTTAATTAGTTTCCATCCATTATTTCTGGTCCTCCCCTCTGGTATTTCTTTCTGCACTTTTTAAATTTTCTTGTTTTCCTCCTTTTATTTGTTTTCTTTCTTCTGCATTAATTTATATTAGGTTTTAGTTCTCTTTAAAACATTTAATAAATTTATATTAAAAACATTAGGTAACCAATTAGCCAAGTTTGAATTCCTGCAAATAAGGGCCTAGCCTGGCTCAGAGATCAGAAAATCAGTAAGATCATTGTATTGTATGCTGGCAAATTGAAAGAGATGTGCCAGAGCATTTTCAATACATAAAATCTACTGCATATAAATTGTGGATATACAAAATCAGCTTGTTTTGGTCCTGATATGATTGCCAACTGATATATATATATTTAAAAATATCTGAAAGAGAGGCTGGTAGAGAGGATTGTAAATGATATATATCTTCTTCTCATCTTGAGAGATAAACTACCTTAAAATGAGAAAAGCCATTCTTATGGTTAGAGAGATACTTCATCTGATTGAAATAATATTTAACTCTCTCTCTCAGTCAGTTAGCATTCTATTCTTTCCCATAAACAGGTTTCTATAGGAATACCACTACTTTTACAATCTCAAAAGTAAATATTGTACCAAATTGATTAATGAATAGTACATGTTTGAATTGTTGGAAAGAGAAATACAACAGTTATTTCATGAAAAAAGTGGGGGAGGCACTTATAATGTAGAGCCTTCATCGATTTTTCTGTTTCTTTGAATGTAGCTGGTATCTGAGCAATTAAAGGAGTCCAGACAAGTTTTATTACACATGACTCATGAAGAATGATGTTGGTGACAAACTCTAAATGAAAAGCATCTTAACATACAGGTCTGAATTATCTACACATAAAAAGTTGTCAATAGTACCCACATGCAATTTTGTAGCAGGATTTGACTCAGTTCTCAATCTAATAAGTGAAAAAAGGTCCAACCCTTTATTTATCGTTTTATTATTGGTGTTATTAAAAGTAATTAATTCCTATCAGAAAGGATAGGGATCCTGTTGATAGTATAATATAAGAGCATCCAATGTCCCCAGAAAGCAGGAAAAAAAAAAAAAGAGGCAATATAGTGAAAAACAATCCTGAAATCTTCAGCTTCATTAGATACTATAGGCATTCACACACACACTGTTCCTGACTCACAGACCCAGTCAGCCAACCAGCGTCCGGATATTTGTGCTTATGTACAGGTGCCATAAAGCAGATGAGTATCCTGTCCTTGCAATCCACATGGCATGCAGCTCAGCATCACCTATGCTAGGGGTAGCAAACTCCAGCCTATGGGGTGCTTAAATCTAGCCTGCGGGGCTGCCTTGGAAACAGTGAAGGATTGGCCTGCAGTGCCTCTGGCAATGAAAACAGAGCTTGGGAGGGGCGCGTGTGCCCCCTGGGCTCTGTGTTTGGCCGTGACAGCCTCCTGCAGTGCTCTGCCAATGAAAATAGATCCCCCAGCCTGGCCTGGGCCACCACAGATGTCCCCAACATATAGGATGATGGCCATCCTGATTGAGTTTGATATCCCTGACCTACACCAAAGTATCCCAAACATTGACCTTGCCTTATAGCAGGGGTGTCAAACTCAATCCCACTGTGGGCCATATCAGAATTTTGTTTGGCCTTGGGAGTCAGAGTGGGCATGGTCTGGTCATCATGGCTGACTGGGTGGGCATGCCTGAGGTGGGCCAGGGCGACATGGGCTAGTCCCTCGCCATCTCCGGGACGACCCCACAGGACAACTCTGGGCAACCCACGGTCAAATATAGGAATACGCAACAGCAAGCTGGCACATTTTGTAGCTGGATTCTTATCTAAAGATATTCCAATCCACCAGAGATGTTTCTTGCAATTGTTCTGGCTTAAAAATATAAATATCAAAACCCAAAGCTCCAGTATTGGCATAGAAAAATGGCATGCTCCTCAGGAATCTTTAACTGAGACAGAGATTGGAGCCTAGCTACAACAAGGCCCTTTTAAAAATATCTCTCTACCCTGGGAATCTACTTTCCAATACTTTCTAAAGGAACTCCGTACAGACTAGATATATTCTGTTTTGCTCCACTCTGCTAGAGAGGAAGAACATTCTTCTCACAAAATCAGAACATAAGCACATCTAATGAATTCTTCAAGCAAAAGCAAGCCTACTGTGTTCCAAACTAGCCTGAGGCCCAGATCAGGCGTATACATCTGCGTCCACTTGGCTAGATCCACAATAGGCTGTTGTACACGAATGTTTTATCTTGCAACTGTGGGAATTGTATTTAAAGTTTAAAAAGACACAATAATGTTGTTATAGTAAATGCTACTTTATCCAGTAGAATAGTTCCTTTCCTATATGATAGAGGAGTGCCTGCAAATATTCCCACAACCAATATTTCAATACAGGTAGTTCTCGACTTACAACAGTTCATTTAATGACTATTAAAAATCACAACAACATTGAAAAAAGTGACTGATGACCATTTTTCATGCTTATTGTTGTAGTATCCCCATGGTCACATGATCAAAATTTGGGTGCTCGGCAATTGGTTCATATTTATGACAGTTGCAATGTCCCAGGGTTATGTGACCAGCTTTTGAGATCTTCTGGCAAGCAAAATCAATGGGGAAGTCAGATTCACTCAACAACTGTGTTAATAATTTAATAACTGCAATGATTCACTTAACAATGGAGGCCAGAGAGGTCGTAAAATGGGGCAAAGCTCAGTTAACAAATACCTCGCTTAGCAGCGTAAATTTTGAGCTCAATTGTGGTCATAACTCAAGGACTATCTGTAGAAGTGGTCTCTGACTTTAAATCACAATACAGGCTGGAATTTCATCCATAAGTATTGCAGACATAAGTTGAGTTATCATATGATAGGGTTCGGTTTTACATCCATTTTTACAACAGTCAAAAATCAAATCACTGTGGTCGTAAGGCAAATAATGTGGTCATTAAGCAAATTGATTGGTTGTTAAGCAAATCCATTCTTCAGAACAGCATCACAAATTGAGGTCATGTGCCTGCTGGACACTGCAACCCATTGTAAATGTGAGCCTGTTGCCAAATGCTTGAAATGCAATTATGCAGGAGGAAGGTAGAGGTGGTAGTCGTAACTTCAAGGATGGGATATAAGCAGGTTTAAAAAAAACCCCAGCATAACTTCAAATGATCTTAAACAAGTCACAAATCAAGGATTACCAATAAGAATAATTCCTACTGCCATGTTTGGAAGGTTCCCATTTCCTATTATGATAAGAATATTTAATTCCTCTCTTGCTTAAAGGAGTGTATGTAATAGGAATTTGAGCTACTTTGCTGCTTTTCTTATGCAATTATATTATTCAGAAATTCCAAATTGCTCAGTGGATGTGCGCACCAGGTTATAACCTTGGTAGCACAGAAATCCACCATGAAAAAAAAAAAGGCGATCTAACTTTTAGATTCAAGAATGAAAAAGCAGCATATTCTTAAGGAGCATAATCAATGCTTTTTGGAAATGCAATAAATATATTGAATATATTGAATATGTTCTTTCAACACAGCTGATTCAATGCAGCATTTCTTCCTAGCACAAGAAGAACACTGTGGATCCACGTGGCAGATCACAAGTTTTGCATGAACAATATCCCAGCTTGGATCCCTTCTTCATAGAGTGACAAAAGAGAGAATGCTGAAGAGCTACAGCCATACAGTCTGAAAAAGGGTGTGCTAAATGTTTGATTACAAATTTCTGTTATATGGACACCAACAACTACAGCTAATGGCAGGGGTGGGATTCAACCGGTGTTACTACTGGTTCAGTGATGTTTTGTGCGCGCAAAAGCACTGTGCGCGGGTGCGCAGCATTTGAAAAGCCTCTTTTTTCCTGCTTTTTCAATCTCAGCTGTGCCACACAAGGCACCTGAGGTTGAAAAAGCAGGAAATAAAGGACAGGTAAGAGCCCAGGCGAGCGGGTGGGCGGGCCAAACAGCAGCAAACACAGAACTGATTCTCTGTCTGCTGCTCTTCAGAGCTACTGGTGCTATAGAACCGTGCAGAACCAGTAGCATCCCAACTCTGGCTAATGCTTGACTTACAATAGTTCGTTTAGTGACCATTCAATGTTATAAGGGCATTGGAAAAAGTGACCTCTGATTGTTTTTCATACTTATGACCATTGTAGCATCCCCATGGTCACATGATTTACATTCGGATCAGTGGTGGGATTCAAATTTTTTTACTACTGGTTCTGTGGGCATTGCTTGGTGGGCGTGGTGGGGAAAGATATTGTAAAATCTCCAGGTCAGAGGTGGTATTTGCCGATTCTCCAAACTATTCAAAATTTCTACTACCGGTTCTCCAGAATTGGTCAGAACCTGCTGAATACCATCTCTGATTCGGATGCTTGACAACTGGTTCACATTTATGACAGTTGCAGTGTCCCGGAATCATGTGATCTCTTTTGCGACTTTTTGATAAGCAAAGTCAATGAGGAAGCCAGATTCACTTAACAACTGTGTTATCAATTTAAAAACTGCAGTGATTCACTTAACAAATGCAGGAACTAAAGAGCAAAATTCACTCAACAAATTTCTCACTTAGCAACATGAATTTTGGACTCAATTGTGGATGTAAGTTGAGGACCACCTGTACTGCTTGTTTGCCTTTCTGGTAGCTCTTAAAAAACAAGTACAATCAAGAAACTAAAATAGTAAGCCTAATTCTATCAAGGACTTTGAGAAATAAAAGGGCAATGTTACCCTCTCCCGGTTTGGAGAATGAAAGATTCTCGCTTTGGGGAGCAGTGAGCAAACAGAGTTTGTTTCTATATGTCAGCAGACACTTTTCTCTTGTTGAGCAAGTTGCTGCTGACTGGGAAAATAACTTTATTTTTCTGCAATGTTGCAGAGAAAATGAGAAGAACTTGATTCCCTGCAACAAAATATTTATCAGTGAGTCCCGCTGACCTTTAGAAAGTACCACAACTTATTTCAGAATATGATTCAAATGCTTAATGGCAGCAGAAAACATTCATAGCAGGGCCTACATTGGCAAACAGAATGCTTTTGTATTCTGCCACTGATTTTATCTCAGGATCTCCTTGGTTTTAAAAACTGAAATCACAAACTGCTGAGTCACAGCAGGAACTGAAGTGGTGCTAATCAAATTGGATTCTTAAAAAGAATGGTTCCAATTGAAGTACATCAAATAAATACAGTTGATACTTGCAGACAAGTATTCTTAACAGTGCATGCCTGCAAGGCTGGTCCTGCTAAGAATCAGCATTAAACCAGTTCTTCTAGATTAATTCTTCTCTGTGTGCAAATTTGGAAAATCTAGCAAAGTGAAATCATGCTCGAACCATTTAGAATCAATGTAGCTAGTCCATCTGAACTATTGCATCATGGGAAAGAAGGAGCCAGAGACAAAGGATCACTAGATCGCAACAGAAACTTAACTGTAAGTTAAGTGTTTTATGAGTCTCTTTATGATGTAGGAGTTGTCTGGAGGTCTGGAGTCCGTTTATGATAGCTGTAATACATGTTCCATAAATGGAAATGGAAGTGGAATAGGAAACCACCAGAGTAGAGGCCTAATACGGCCAATTATCTGGCCTACTCATCAGTGGTGGGATTCAAAAATTTTTACTATGGGATCTGTGGGCGTGGCTTGGTGGGCGTGGCAGGGGAAAGATATTGTAAAATCTCTGGTCAGAGGTGGTAATTGCCAGTTCTCCAAACTACTCAAAATTTTCTCTACCTCTGCTACTCATCCCACAAAACCTCCAGTAATATATCTCCCTCAAAGAACAAAGTGCCTTCCATTTTAGTTCCCCTTTCCCCATCACCTCATATTTCTGTTTGCTCTGCAATATCAAAATGGATGACACTCACAGAAGCTGATTTTTCCAATGCTTAAGACACCCTCATCTTTATAAACTGTGGAAGATTCAAAAAGGAAAAGACAGTTGGATTGTATGACCTACAGAACAGGAATGAACTAGGAGTAATGATCTCTCCATTTTTGCCAATCCAATGATTTCTGCATTGCCAATTTTCAAACAACCAAACTGATGGAGCACACAGAAATCACAAGTTGGAGCACAGAGAAATCAAATTGACTATATTATTGGTAGTAGGAGATGGAATAATTCAATTATAACAACAAATACATGATCAAGGATTGGCTATGCAACTGATTATGATCTGAACACGTGAAAGTTCCAAGTCTAGCTAAGACAGAAATACAAAGCCAAGCAGTTTCCACAATGTGATGCAAACCCAGTACTCTTCAACTTCTTCATAAATGATCTAGACAAGAAGTTAGAAGGACAAGTCATTAAATTTGGAGATAACACCAAGCTTGGGGGGGGGATTACCAACACTTTGAAGATAGACTCAAGATTCAGAAGGATATTGACAGACTTGAGCATAGAGACTTATCCAACAAGATGCAGTTCAGTGGTAAGATCCTGCACTTAAGCAGGAAAAGCCAAATACATAGGTATAAAATAGGTGTTAATTGGCTTAACAGTAGTATGTGAGAGAGATCTAGATGCTCTAGTGGACCACCATTTAAGTATGAACCAGCTATGTGCTGCAGTTGCCAAAAAAGACAATGCATTCCTGGGCTGCATCAACAGTGGATGATCAAGATCACGAAAAATGATATTGCCACCTTATACTATGCTAGTGAGGCCTTGGAATACTGCATCTAGTACATCTAGATACAAAAAATATGCTAAGTCCCTAAAAAGTGTGCAGAGAAGAGCAACAAAGATAATAAAAGGTCTGGCGGCTAAATCATATGAAGAACAATTAAGGCAGCTAGATATGTCTAACCCAGAAGTGTCAAACTGGCGGCCCGCAGTCTGGAGGCATCATGCGCAGGCCATGCCCACCCCAGCTCCATGAAGGGAAAAAAAAACATTGTGATACACCCTGTGATGCAATGTGACCCGACGAGTTTGACACCTATAGTTTAATCCAGTGGTTCTTAACCTGGGCGATATTGCCCCCCAGGGGGCAATTTTGTTTTTAAGGGGGGCGATGGAATGAAAAGGGGTGATGCGGGGGCAAAGGAACAGAAGGGGGGCAATATGGAGATGATGGAGTGAGAAGTTTTGGGGATACTTTTGAGACTTTTTTCATACACTGAACCGCTGTATATCTGTTGTACAAAAACATCAGATTGCTCACTATTAGTGGATTGAACTGTGTTTTAAAATGTTCCTCCAGCTAGCTTCAGTACAGAACGCCGTACATATGTGAATACGCATCGCTCATCTTCATATGCGTTGCGCAGCAGCCTCTATCACTACCCATTAAATTTATCGCTCTGATTTTTGTTGCTTTCCTTCTGTAAAAATTTTCTTTCTGTCTTTTTAATCCTTTTTACAGTGTGCATGAATATATATTTTCCTCGAATCTTAATTTGGTTTCAGAGTTTTCATCTTGAAATTCTTACTTCCTGCATTGCGGTTTGTTCTTATGCCCTTTTTATGTTTCTTTTTGTGTCTTAAAATTCACTTGTAATTAAATCATTAAATGTTAGGGTTTTGGGGGCATTTCGTTTTCTTGCAATTGAATTTTGTTTTCAGTGGTCACTGCATTTAAGTGTCTTGAATAAATAACATAATAATGAAATACATGTATCACGAAGTTTGGGAGTAAAGTGATGGGTGGCATCAGAATTTTTCACACAGTTGAGATATGGGAAAAAGACTGGAAATAAATTATTTGCATCGATATGTCCTGATGACAATTTTAAAGAAAACAAAAAACGTGTTTGCACAAATTGAAGAATTATTTCCCTGTGTTGTGAGTGAGAGATTATGTTGGGAGAGGGAAGCAATGATAACTTCCTCAATGGCTCAAGGGGGTGATTCTTTCAAAAAGGTTAAGAACTACTGGTCTAACCTATCAAAGAAAAGGATTAGCAGGACATGTTAACTGTCTTCTAGTACTTGAAAGGCTGTCATAGAAAACAGAGGATTCTCTTATTCTCCAAAGCTCCAGAGGGCAGGACAAGAAGTAAAGAATAGGAACTTCTCAAAGAGAACCCAGCTAGAAGTAAGGAGAAGTTTTCTGATGGTGAGAAAAATCAATGGAATAGCTTACTTCCTGGAGTGGTGGGTGTTCCATCACTGGATTTTCAAAAAGAGACTGGACAACCATTTGATCAAGATGGTACAAGGTCTCCTGCCTTGAACAGGGGTTTGGACTAGCAGATTTCCAAGCTGCCTTGCATCCCTATAATTTTATTTTGAGCACATAGTTCCATTTTCAAGGAGAATATCAGGAATCACTTTGAAGTGCTGAACTCAAATGATGGGGAATCAGAAGTACGGTGGAATGAAATCAAAGTTGATCAATGAGAAGAGATTGTAAAAGACTAAGTTACAGAAGAAAGCAAGGTGGATACTAACATAGATGGTAGAAATTGCCAAGAAGAGAAGAGAAGCTAAAGCTAAGAAAGAATTTGAATGACTGAAGAATTTCAAATTGCTGTTAAGAGACAACAATTAATGTATATCAGTCCTTCACTTTACTGGAATTCTTTGTTGTACGATATCTTGAAAATCTGGCAGTTTCCTGCTGCCCCTACTTACACCAAATGCAATTTAAAAAGAATAAATCTCTTTCTTATCCTCTCCCTCTTTCACAGGGCTGAGGTGAAGTTTACTTAACTTGCATTCTTTCTTCAAGGTTATCTCCATACACTTTCCCCTTATCAAACTGAGCCTCTCTTCCCCATATTCAAAGAGATATAGTCCTTATGGGACTTACGTACAGATTTCACTCTTCCCATCCTTGCAAGGCACGTCACAAGACAAGTCTTGCAATAAAGCTGGATGGAGCTGGAACGTCTTCCTTCCTGTATAGTCTTTGGTGCTCTCAGAGGAAATGAAGTGCCTCGGAGTACTGGCTTAATGTCAATTCCAAGTAATGAATCCATCATAAAACAAACTCCAAAGCCTTTTGTTTCCTCAAGGAACCAGTTTATTTAGATATACCATCTTGGCACTAACTAGTGCAGGGGTCTCCAACCTTTTGGACCTCAGGGACCACCAAACTCATAAGTTTAAATCCTGCGGACCAGAGACCCTGGGAAAATCCCCCCAAACATCTGCAGGAATATTCCTTGCCCTACTTTCCTACCGATCGATCATTCCTTATTTGGGATTGCAGGATACCGTCTCCAGCTCTGTTCTCAGAGGGGGAAAGAGAGAGAGAGGGAGACACTTTTGGCTTCATGCAAGGAAAGCAGCAGAAGCAGCAGAAATCTTTCTTTCCCCCAAACTCTGCCAGAATTGAGTCTTTGTGACACTTGTTGTACCAGTGCAGCCTCTTGGAGCAGGATACCTTGCAGGGTCCCAAAGACTCATTTCTGGCAGTTTGGGGGAGAGAAAGAAAAAGTTTTGCTTCTTTCCTTGCGTGCAGCCAAAAGCAGAAGAGGTGGAAAGAAGCAGCCCAGTGGTCAGGTCAGGCATGTGGAGCGAGTGGGGCAAGTTCCCCCTGTCTGCCCTTCCCCCCTCCCTTCACTATCTCGTGTTGTTCGCAATGCAAGCAACGCAAGCCTTGTGTTCCCATGTAGACTGGATTAATTGCTTTGGGTGGGGACATTTCTCTGCGGACCACCAAACTTTTCTTGTGGACCACCAGTGGTCCCTGGCCCACTGGTTGGCAACCACTGTTCTGGAAGGCCTTAGTTGGTTTGTGTGCTGTGGTAATAGTGTGGTTGTAACTGTATATTGGTTGTTTGATATAGTTTTGATGTATGGCAATATTAGCCTTTCTATAGCTTGTATTAGTTGTGCTGTAATGCAAGGGTTGCCAACCTTTTGGACCTCAGGGACTGCCAAACTCATAATTTTAAATCCCAGGGACCACTAACCGGTTCTGTGGGTGTGGCCTAATTTGTGGGTGTGGCTTCGTGGTCATGTGACTGGCTGGGCATGGCTTGTATGTAAATATATTTATATAAATATTGTTTTTATAAAAAAAGAGCAACTTTTACCAAAAATCAGGCAAAGCAGGCAGATTAAGTTGCTCACAGAATCATTCCGTGATCTATCTATCTGCCATTGGCTAGCTCAGTCTCTCAAATTTGCTTGCCATGAGTCTGCACTGAATAATAGAAACTTCAGTCCTAAGGGAGGTTCAGCTGTGCTTAAAGCAGAGCTGAAGATCTAAAGACTAAGTAGAAAGCAAGAAATCCAACCATTTCCTGCTTCCTAGCTAATCTAAATCTCCCGGTACAGCAGAACAGCTGATGGTCACAAAAAGGAAAAATAGCAACTTAGCAGACAAGTTTGCCGGGTAAAGAGTGAGCAGGTGGGGAGGGTTCCTGGGGGCCATGTGGGCTGCGCAGCCTTGTGTTTCTGTGCAGCCTGGATTAATTGCTTTGGGGGGGTGTTCTGGGGGTAAGATTTCTCTGCGGCCCACCAAATTTTTCTCACGGCCCACCAGTTGGCGACCACTGCTGTAATGGACTGAGTAGTCAGCCAGTTTTTTTAAATAAAGTTTTTGTGTGGGAATTTATTTTGTTAGATGTTGTACAGGTAATCTGCTTCCCTTTTCTGAAGTTTGCAATGTAATGTTCTTGCGTAGCACTTCTTGTAGAGGTTGAGTAATGGAACACTTGGTTAGTGTAGGTCATTTCTCAAAGAACTTGCATTTTTAATTTGCTGTTGTTTCCTTAGTTGATGATGATGTTTAGAAAGGATAGTGTGTTGTAATTTCTTCTTTCCAAATCTAATTTGATACAGTAGATCTTTTGTCTGCTTCCGTTTTCAACCTTTCATGCCTGTTCCCTAGGTAGTGGCAAAATTGTTTAGCTTCTGGCTTCTGGTAAAGATATGAGCATGAAAGAACATATTCATATTTACATGATAGGGTATCTAGTCAGCAATATATAAAATGGAAGAAAAATTGTGCCACCTGATCTTACTAATAGTTTGCATTCTTTTTAATCTCTTTTATGTAGACAAGCTTAGAAGAGCCTTTTCTTTATTCATCTTTTCCTCTAGGTTTTGCACTGGTTCTCAAAGCATTCTAATTAAGCAATCTTAACATTATATGTGAACCTGTGTTTATTCCTAGCTTAGATGAGATCCAATCTCCAATTACTCCTCTCCATTTCAGGAAAACAGATGAAAGTAGATGGTATTTGAGTAACAGAAGTAGTCCTCAATTTACAACCATCCATTTAGTGATTATTCCAAATTACAATGACACTGAAAAAAGTGACCTACCACCAGTCCTCACAATCATTAAGCATCCAATTTGGGCATTTGGCAACTGTCATTTATTTACAACAGTTGCAGCAGGGCCATATGATCACCATTTTCAACTCTTAGCCAACTTCCAACAAGCAGTCAATGGGATTCACTTAATGGCCACGTGATTCACTTAACTAGTAACCCACTTAACCATGGCAAAAATGGATGTATAATTGGGCAGGATTCATTTAACAACATAAATGTTGATCCCAATAGTTCCATAGGTCAGGGATTATCTGTAAGCATTTGACCAGTTATATCCTGATAAATAAACCTTTGATCTTATTTCTCCAACTTTAGTGGAGCTCTAGGGTCATATAGCCATACACTCAAGACAACGCTGGAAGAAATATCCATCTGGTTCAGTTCCTAGCCAGGAAAAAGATACTGGAAACATGGAGCTGATTGCAAAGATGGTTTAATTGTGAAGCAGAACCAAGCACATGGTTCTGGGCAGCTAACCAAATGGAGTTGAGAATGGGGTGAGGTGGTTATACATTCTCTTGGGCTTTGAACTTGCTAAATGATGCAATGTCCTTAAGAGATTGTGCAATGCAGTGAGGTGGGTCTTCTGCTAAATGGTCCTATTATGTCCTGAAGGGCCATATCTTAATCCCATCACCCTGGAGTTGAAGGTCTTTTGTCTTGTAGATAGGCCGGCCCAGTCCTGCTGGGGTTAAGGAAGGTGGAGGCTGCTTTCCAAGAGCATGTTTCTTCTTTAGGGAAATATAACATTCTGCCTTTTTAATATTTCTCAAAATATTTCATTCTTCTAGGTATCACACCATTTTACTTCAGCACAGCTTCCCAATGTATGTTCGCTCATAAAACACTTAGGTGTGTCTTCTCCAGAGTCATGTTCCCATCTCATCCAGCATCTCATAAATCCTAATTAATATCAACTGCTCAGCCATTTTTAGGTGTACAATCCAACACACTAATATCTTTAACAGCTATAAGAATAATCAAATTCATTTTAGCTATTATAATTCCTTTAGCTGTCAGCTAACTCATCCATTACTCTCTTTTGCCCCAGAATCCCCTGAAATTAATATGACATTTGGAAATTAATGTCAATTAACTGTCTCTTCCTACTTTTCTTGTGAATAGTATTTCATCGGCTTTACAATCTTCTCTTACTAGTTCCTTATCAGCAAAGCAAAGCACCAACTGTTTTGTTTGGTTATCTGCATGGATACATGAAGAGCCAACTAGCAACTGTAGTGGGCAGCAGGCTTATCACAATCACTGTTCTGGTTTAATTTTCTTCAGCTTAATTGTTTCAGGCTGTACAATTTTTGTATTATGCAGTTATTTACTTTTATTTTATTTTTTGTTTCCTTAGCACCCATGTACATATGTCAGCTGAAGATAACCCTGCATGTGAAGAATCCTGTAGAATCAGGCTAAGGATCTATCCACTCTGTACTGACTAACCAAAAATATTCAGGAAGCAGCTTATCATTTGGCATTTGAAATAAGCTGCTGGCATTTAAGAGGGCATAAAACAGCCATTAACAGGCATTGATAGCAACCGGTCCCTTTTTTTAAAACCAACACCCAACTGCCTCAGTATCAGAACATAGGCAACTCCATAGTTTTTGCATTTTAAAAAAGTCAATTCTAGAGCATGAAAACTTATACCATTGAAAAGAACTAAATATTTTTTAATATTAATGTCTAGTGTTAAGGTACTTCAAAGAATCATTCTATGGAAAGGACTAGGCTACATAGTTTAAAAAATCTCACGAAATCTATAGTTTGCAAATCAAATCTTAATTTCCTGACTAAACATCTTCCATTTTTAAAAAACACTATCATTTCTCTCCCCGTCCTCCCAGATGTACTTGTAAAAGTAATTTATTTGGCTGATCTGGTCTACAAAAACTTATGCCATAATATAACGGGTATTTAAGATACCATGGATCACTTTGCTTCTTTATATTACTCAGGATATGCATATTTTCCCCTTCTCTCTTCAGAGGTTCAGTATTGCAACCTTCAATACCATGAAGACAAATTGCTGGAAGAAAAATCCATCTGGTTCAGTTCCAAGCTGGGAGAAAGGCTCTGGAAATAAAATGGAGCCTGGAGACTGATTGGAAAGAGGGCCCATTCATTGATGGAGAACCACCAGGGTTTGTGACTCTGGTGTAGCTGACAAAATGGAGTTGAGAGTCAGTGGTTTTTATACCTTTTTTGGGCTTTGTATTTGAGCTTCCTGTCCCTGTGCATGAACATGTCCTCCAATGACTTTCGTCCTATGTTGGATCTTAGCTGCTTCTAATCCTATCATTCTGTCTTTGTTTCAAAATATCCTGTTTTGAATGAATTACCAAATCTGCATTTCTAAATGCTGCCTCCTGTTTCTGCTTGGGGGGTGGGTGGGCATGGAAACAGAGCCTGCTTCCTGCTTCTAAAAAAGCAAGTTTCTCCATTTCTCATTTAGAGAAATATAATATTCTGCCTTTTTAAATATTCCTCAGAATATTTCCTTCTTCTAGGAGGGGAGGTGGCTTCCCATAAAACCCAGTCTAGGCGTAAGCACAATTGTCAGTTGTAGGAAATTTAACAGATGGGGAGCCATCTCCCTCCCCCAACTTTATTTCTGCTTGTAATGCTGCAATCAAAAGCACGGAACAGAGGTTTCCTTATTTCCCATACTTGGAAAAGCAGCGCAATTTTATGCATAATAACCAAGGAATCGATCCAATCCATCCCGGAGTCAAAGGATTCTGCGCACGATTTCAGCCCGACTCTTCCAACCACAATCTGTTTTTTTTAAGGAGTCGGTGGAAAAACTGGTAGTGTGAAGCGTGGAGGGAGGGGGGAGATGATGACGACTGAGAACAGCAAGCCGCCGGTAAGGCAACCTCAACAGGAATTCCCGGGGTTTGCCGCCGCTTAGTCAGGGAATTCCAAGTCGCAGGGGGAGGGGAACATCTCAAGGGAAGCTCTTTACCGCACTCTTACTTCCGGGTTTCTACTCTTGCGCATGCGCGGAGTCTTCTCTCTCTCACCCTTGACCCAATCGCTTCAGGCCACCCCATCGACAAGTAACAGCGTAGGGGGGTATCCTATCGTTTCCCAACTATAATTCGCGCTCTTAATCGCCGCGGAATGCTGTCCTTTTAAAAACCCCAGCCATTCTGCTTCTTTAAAGAGAAGCCCTGCTTCCGCGCCAGCCTTCTGCGCCGTCTCCGATCCCTCCCCTTTATTCTTTGAGCGTTGGTACGCTCCACTTGAAGCCGAGCCTTGCGGGCGGACAAGACCACCCTACTCGCCTGAGGGGGAGGAGCTGAGAGCATTGTTGGGTCAGGGGGCGCGCGCTAATTGCGGGGATGGCATGTGGTGGGCCCGTCACAACCCTCCGGTAGCCTTCGCCCGTAGCTCAGTGTCACCTCAAGCACCAAAGGGCGCGGCTGCCTCTTTTTCCGCCGCCGTCGTTTACTGCCGCCGCCGCCTCATCTTCACCCACCCACCTAGCCGTCTCCGTAGTGGTAGCGTCCGACTCCCAGCTGACCGGCCTGGAATCCCGGCATTGAGTCCTGGCCTGGATCCTCTTGCCTTGAGCTGCCCCTTCCCCTGCCCTGACCCTGAGCACCGGTGCCGCCGCCGCCGCCATGGGAGACGCCGGCAGCGAGCGCAGCAAAGCCCCCAACCTGCCGCCCCGTTGCCCCTGCGGGTTCTGGGGGTAAGTAAAACGAGGAGGTGGAGGAGTGGGGGGGAAGGAAGGAAGCTTGCAAAAGGGCCAGTTTGGAGTTGGGCGTGGGGCGCTTACTGTAGGCTTGGCCTTTCTCCGGACTCGGCTAGTGCGTGCTTCGGAAGGAATGACGGCCATAGTTTTTGGCCCGGCTTGGTGGCGAGGTAGGCTCAGCTCTTCCTTGGCCTTCCCAGACCCAGAACTCTCCTTCTGTCATGGGAGGAGGAGAGGGGGGAGCTCTTTCCCAGACTTGCGCCTTGTGTGGGAGTTGCATGTAGAGGAGCTTGGTGGTGGGGGTAGGAAGTGGGGCTCGAAGGCCCAGCCAGCCCTGCCTCAAAGTGGTGAGGAAAGGGCATAGGGAGAGAAGGGAGGGGGGGTGGAAGCCACTATTGTATGTCTATTGATCTCTTTCTGTATTTTTGTGGCACTTAACCGAATCGGATTTTTACCCGTGTTTCCCCACCCCCCTTCCTCGCTTCCCTTATGATTGGCGTGTGGTTGATTCTCGGCTATTGCAATATGTCAACTTTGTCTTCCTTACCCAGGTGTGTGACATCTTCTAACCTCCTTCACTACCCTTCATAGAAATGGACAGGACTTTCTCTAGAGGGAATATAGTTTTGAACTCTTTTGCTGGCTGCTATTTGGTGTTTTGGTGGGTTTTTTTTTTTATCCCAAAACTCAAAAAAGTTTTAATGGTTGGCTCAATTCTGAGTTTCTCAATTGAATGCAGTAAGCACAAGAATGATGACACTGGCATAAAAAAAAATGTTCCTTTCTTTTTTGATTAAAGGACCCTCCCATTTAAAGAAGACTTTTTTGGGACTATATAAAATAAAGAGGGAATGCTAATATATTCATGCTGAAAATCCAGATCTCTATTTTTACCCTTTAAAAAAAAAACTGAACCAAACTGAATATAAATACTTGCCAAAAGTTTTAATAGCTTCCTTTACAAGTTGCCCATGAATCTTGAATAGGTAACCAATATGGTTGTCATAGCAATATAAATGATCGTTGAATTATTGTTCAAATAGTCAAAAGTTATGCATTTAATTCCATGTGTGAATGACAGTGTAGGCATTGAATACTTTGCCCTGGTTTGTACATCATAAACCAGAATTGTTAGCTGAAACTGCTAAAAACAATTTGGAATTTTCTCTGGCTTATTTAATGGTCTGTTTGTATTGGGTTTCTTAGATTATTTTTCTCATAATACAAAAATTGTTCTTGGTTTAGAAAAACAATAAACCGGGATCACAATTTGAAGAGATGTTAAATAAAATGTGCTTGTTTGCTTAGGTAATTCTACCAGCAGTTTCTGAATATGATGATAATAAAGTGAGTAATTATTTGTTACATAAATAAGGGAATTTTTAAACTTGTCTCTTCAAGAAATGGTAACTACTCAGAAAATTTATTCCAATCATTTAGTTAAAGAAACTTAATATGAGTCAGTATCAGAGAAGCCAACTAGTATTGCTTACAGCTGTACAAGTAGTTATTGTTTAGGTTTAAATAGAAACAGTGTTAATAGGCTTAATACTGATTTTTTCCCCCAGCAATATCCTTCATTTTTGCATCCCTGTTACTGTGTTAAATATTTTCTTCATTTCATCTAGGCTATCTGAAACAGTACATTTTCTAAATTTTGCATTCATTGCTGCATTAGTAACTTCAAATACAAAAGGAGGGATAACTCTGCATACTGACTGAGATGTTACAGTTACCATGTATATCATAGGAAATTGAACTCATAAGCAATCTTTTAAAGTAGGTGTGCTTTAAACCAGCATGGAAACTTCAAAGAAAAGTAGTGCTTTTTGATTTGGTATATGTGCAAAGTTTGTTTGCACTGTATTGATTGGATTTTTATGTTCCTGCATTAGGTTATTACTAGCATTGTTGAGCATTTATATTCTTGGGTTTGGAATTAATGATTTAAATGTTTTTGTTGGCAATAAGAAATTGTAAGAAGGTGAACATTCACTAATTTGTGAAATTTATAAAACATCAGGTTATACTGTAGAAGCCATATTTGATAGTGTTCTGAATATGTTTTTTGATTATAGTGTTGTGTGATTTATTAATTTGGCTTTCTTTCACAAACAATTGTGTTATCTAGTGACTTTTAATTATAACAAATTCTTAATAAACTTTAAAATAGCTTTAATATCTATACAACTGAATCTTCAATTCACAACTTTTCCTTGAAGTCATTCTTTATTACTTATTGTTGTTTTAATTAACTTTATATTTGCGCTTCTTCCATTTTCAAATAATATCAATTTTGATGGCATATTAATTGAATGATTCTGGGACTTTCTATTGCCTTTGTAATAGAATAGGCATTTATTCAAAAATCAGCCTTAAGTGTGTGTGAGAGGAAAATGGATAGTACCTACTGGCTAGACCTCACCCTAGCCAGCCAGCAACTGTGGCTGTAAAAGCTGAGTAGAGAGGCAGCTGTGTGTGGTGTGTGTGTGTGTGTGTGTTGATATGAGATGGAAACTAAAACTGAAAAACTAAACTGAAACTAAAATAGTCTAAAGCAGCCTAAAGCAAATTAATGATGCTGTTTATCCTGAACTAGGGCTCACAAAGAGTAATAGTAGTGGAGGAACAGGAGTTTTAGTAGACTAGGAGAAGAGTGCTGTAGTAAACAGTGAGTACAAGCCTTTGAGTATGGGTGGGTGTGTTCAGTGGTGGGATTCAATTTTTTTTTACTACCGGTTCTGTTGGCATGGCGTGGTGGGCATCGCAGGGAAGGATACTATAAAATCTCCATTCCCACCCTACTCCTGCGGGAAGATTACTGCAAAATTCCATTCCCTCCCCACCTCATTAACCTGCTTTCCAGCTCCATTCTCTTGTACAGGGCAACAAGAAAAAGAAGACCCAGCCAATCAGCTGGGACTCGGGAGGCAGAGAATAGATGGGGGCAGGGCCAATCAGAGATGGTATTTGCCAGTTCTCTTTAACTACTCAAAATTTCCACTACTGGTTCTCCAGAACCGGTCAGAACCTGCTGAATACCACTTCTATCCATGTTGCCTGGAGGCCAAGTAGAGTTGTGTTGGCTTTTCTTGGAGGTTTGAAGTCCACTAACCTGGGAATACATACAAAACTCACAATAATATGCTCAATAAATGTTTTCACACATATATTTTTAGTAATGCATTCCAAGACTTCTGGTCAAATTACTAGTATATTTTTTGTTTTTAGTTGTTTAAATTTCACTTTAAATCAATGAATTTTTAAAAAGAGAACGTACTTCTGTTGGAATATACCATGCAGATAGTTCTTGTGTTATGATCATTCATTTAGTGACTGTTCAAAGTTACAACAGGGCTGAAAAAACTGACCTATGATCAACCCTCACATTTATGACCTTTGTAGCATTCCCACAGTCACATGATCATGATCTGAGCACATTTATGTTGATGCATCTTTGGATCACACAATTGCCATTTGCAACCTTCCCAGCTGGTTTCTGACAACAAAGTCAATGGGGAAGTTGACAGGGAAAATCTCAAATTGTGATCAAGTGATGTCTTACCAACCGTGACATAAAGGGTAAAATTGGATACCTAACTCAACAACTGCATCACCTAACAATGAATTTCCCAGTCTTAATTGTGGTTGTAAATTGAATATTACCTGTATTCCAATAGAAGTTAATAAACCAAGGAATATATAGTTCAGGTCAAACACTGAGACAAACCTTGAGGAAATACAATTTTAAATTATTGTGAAAATAAGCAAAAAGTGAGTTTTGTTTATCAGTAGTATAGCTCAAGACATATTCTTGGGGATGAGAGACTTTACGGGAAAAGAGTAGGAGGAATTCCTAAATGGGGTTAGGCATTTCTAATCGCTGTGATTTTCTCAGTCTTTAAGTAGGCTAGCTGACTTGTTTATATTTCTGTGTTCAGAGGACTTGAGACAGAAGACAAACTCCCTTGGCACCACTTACTGCAGGGCATATTCCTGTTTTCCAGCCAAGCCAAATGCCTTAGATCCAGATACATAAATATGCTTTTCCTGTGATACATAACATAATTGCCAATATTTGAAGCTTGGCAACTTTTCCAGGTTAAGATCTATTTTCCAATTTTTATACGGGAAAAATGATGCTGAAAAAGAAATTATGCAAGCAGAATTTTAAAAAACATTCAAGGCAACTGGCATGTATTCAGCTAAAAAAACCTTTAAAGACCTGTTAAACTCTTGGCTGTCATAAGTCTTTGTGTATTTGCATTTATTTATACACAATTATGTTTGTCTGATGTTCTTTTCATCAACTTGTTTCATCAACTATTAGCAGTGGATATTTTTCCTTATGTGGAAGTATATCCATGATTATAAATATATAGTGTGTATATGTGTATGCATGTATATGTATATATGTATATGTGCATCTGCGTAATATATGCTTATATAAATGGAATGAATACACACACATATATTTATGCATATTTATATACATCTATAAACCATAAATGTTGAATGAGATATATTTACAGTTAGCAAAACTATCACAACTTGTCCACAGGTTTTTGGCATTTATGTTTATAAATATTTGGGGATTTATAATTTATTAATCTCTGGGAGATTAATATAAATCTTAATTTCTTTTTGTAATTTATTATTTTCATTAAAATGTACTTAGCCATAAAAGACTCACATTTGATAGTGCTACTGAAATATCAGCTATATTTGCTATAAGTACTGCCCAAAGTTATCCTTTTCAGACTTAAGAATTGGTGTATTCTTTGCTTTAGTATATATACAGTATAGATATAGTATATATTAGTATATATAATATAGTCTGTGTAGATAGATAGATAGATAGATAGATAGATAGATAGATAGATAGATAGATAGATAGATAGATAGATAGATAGATAGATAGATAGATAGATAAATATACATACATTATCTCTAAAGTCAGCCCAACACCGAACACATTATAGTAAGTTGGCCTAGTGGAAAGCAACATATAAATTACCATTGCTATGAGCTGCTGTTCTTAAGTAGTTACAACTGGTATTACATACAAGAGAAAGCTGAGTGAAGCTCTTCCAGCGAAGCTTATATCTATTACTCTAGTTGGAATCAAAACTTTAGGGTAATTTTCAAGTCATGAACTACTTTCTTCATGGGAAGGGTGTACTGATTGAGAATTTCTGAATTGCCCTGCTGTTGATTGACAGTCAGTAGCTTCATTTGTAGCATTTAATTTGAATTAATTTCATCCATCCATTCTCTCTTGGCCTCCAAACCACTGATTCAGGTCTTCTATGGCACCTTTGGCTTGAAACCCTCCGCTCATAAGGTGAATCACTCTTATATGATACTTCTTGCAGTCAGACCTGAAGTGTACCAATGAACCAGGAGGGATGCAGTCCCCCTATCCAAGTCCTTATGTTAATTATTAGAGAGACCCATACTGTATTAGCTCCACCTGAATTCTCACTGAAAATTGTACTTGATTTGCTGCATTCCCCATAAAGGAAAGGTAGACTGGCCAAAAGTTATCAAGCATGGACAGATCAAGGGAAAACTTCACTAGACCTAAATGGGAGCCTATGTTTGCTGTGTTTATTGCTCTGAATACCTTTTCAATCACTTCATTTCTTTTAGCTTTTTGGTAATCCAAGAGGTCACATGGAAGTGGGCAGATGGTTGGCAGGAGCAATCTCTCCCAATGTTCTGGTTATTTTTGTGTTCTGTTGATCAACTAGACAAGAAACAGTATTAAACTGATAAATGTACTTCTTTTGCAAATATTTAGGGTTTCCACAACCTGTAATCTGACATGAAAGTGACCTGACTGTCAAAGGGAGATATTAATACCCTCCATATTCAGGTCAAGTCTCAGCTATTTCACAATAAGGGCCAGAACAAGTGCATGTCCATAAATCAAATGTGCCTTTTGAAAATTACTTACAGTAGTACTTGGAAGTTCTAAGGGCAATATTAATATAATTTATGGTGACAATGTTAACAAATTCTAAGTCATAATAAAAACTGGAAAAAGAGTTAATAAATGTTATATTCACTTATCTGATAATAAACACTGAAAAACAAGGGATACAATTCATTAATCTATTCTTAATACTGTAAAAGCTCTGGGAATGACCTGCATTTTATTTCATTAAGTTGGATAGCAATTTTGCAGGCCAAGTTGAACAATATATAAGCCTTTCTGGTCTTGCTGAACTATACATTCCAGCACTTTCAACCAATAGTAAAAGATAACTTTATCTGATTCAGAATGCAACAATCCAGACAGTAAGGATGTTAGCTTCCTTTTTGTTCTCTCAACACATCTGCTAGAGAAGCTGCACTTATTACCAGTACCAGTTGACTTCTCAATGCAATTCATGGTACTGATTTTCTCTTTATTTTGTATCCTTATGGTTTAGGACCAGATTATCTGCAAGATTGCTTAAACCATATGTAACCTGCCTGGTCAATTTCCCAAGGTATACCTGAGCAAGGAAATGCTAGTATTAAGGATCTAAAAGTGATTTTTCTCAGTAGCTACCCTATTCTTGTGGAAGAGTTTTCCCCAAAATATAGATGGCCAATCTCTGTTAGTATATTGGAAGGCTGGAATACCTGGCTTAGTAGAAGAGACAATGCATTTGGAACAGAAAACTGGTTATTGTTCCCAAAGGAGCAGAGATAATGAGAGGAAGGGTTATTGTGTTGCTGGTTATGGGTTTTTGGGAGGATTAATATTGTATGATTTTAACCATAGTATGGAATCAAGTCTTGAAAGTCTCTCGTGTCAGGTGCCAACAACCAGTTCCACAGGTGAAGGGTTCAAGCTGTCTGTTGTATTCTGCCTATAATACAAGAATCTCCCTCCTTGCCTTCTCTTAGGGACAAACAAATAAGAACTCATAGATCTTAGGAGGTTCAGCCTCAAATCTCTTGTACCTGCGCAACAACACTAATTTCCTGCTTGATTTACAATTTAGGCATATTTAGAGGACCATGAATTTCCATACTTTGGGATGGATGGATAGCATACAGTTATTTAAGAAATTAGGCCAATTTGTTTCATTATTATCAGTTCTAAGAAATTTCTTTTTAACTTCTTTTTATATGAATTTACTTTACTCTTAATATGACTAATTTATAATTCTGGTAATACTGTAAAAAGAGTAGCCAATGTAAAAGTACTCCACTATCAGTGCAAGCTGTTAGTGTTTGCACTTTGCTCAGTTGCGTTAGTGTTTGCACTTTGCTCAGTTGCTCTTTTCCCACAAGAATGATGAAAACGATTATTGATTTCTTAACTCTTGCAACAGTATTTAGTTGCCTAAGTCTATTTAAGGAACTTATTCCTTTACACATAAACCTGGAATTGACACTTATAAGATTAAGGTCTTTTCTAAAGATGAGATAATAAACTAAGAAAAAAACAATTTATAAGATGGGTTTGAATTTGTTCTCTAATAGTATTGTATAATATAATACCCGGGCAGTTCAGATGTTTGATTATCTTAGTTTCTTGCTGGTAGATCAGAAGATTGCAAACAATACAGTGCGGTTCTGTGTCAGAGCTATGATGAAACAATTCATCCATTGAGGTGACACTGAGCCTTATCTATCTAGGTTCTCTTAACTAATAATTTTTTCCTCTTTTTCTTTTCCATCTCCCTGCCTCCCTCTTTTTTTCCCCTTTTTCTTTTACACATACTATATTCTGTGTTTTATTTGGCTGTTTCTTGATTGTAGTTGATTAGATCATAATGGTCATAATCCCAACAAACCTTAGCAGGCCTTCAACAAGTGTAGGACGTCCTCACTTAACATTAGTAATTGGAAGTGGAATTGCTGTCACTAAGCAGTGCAATGGTCGTAGATGTAAAAAATGGTCATATTGTAAGTCAGTTTTTTCAGGGCCATTGTAACTTTAAATGGCCATTAAATAAACTGTTGTAAGTTGAGGACTACCTATTGCCAAATTTCAGGTTTGAAATTTGAAAGCTGCAACTTGTAATTTTTTACAGCTTTCAAGTGCTGCAAAGATTAATTAATCCCTCTCTTATTGTTTGGTGGTCAGGGCATTTTCTCATTGAAAAAAATAATGCAAATTATAGAGTAATAAAAGTTTTGTTGATTTTAAGTAGAATTAAAGGATACTTGCTGGGAATATTCCCTTAAGCAAACATTTAATGATTCTTAAAATTTTAAATATTTATGTCCTTAAAGTCTTGAAACATCTATTATTAACCTATGGCAAGAATTTTTGATATAAAGATGGTATCTAAAATCTTCCAGTAATTTCCCTTTGATATTTTAGAATGAATTAATAAGATCAGGTCTATTTTACACTGGGATGGGAGCCTTAGGGGAATAGCCAGGCTGTAGATTATAGCTGCAAAGTTGAAGAAAGTAATTGAAGTCACTTCTATACTGTTAGCAGGAAAATTGCATGTTGTGTCGATGTAACATTTAGAGGTTGAACTCTGTCTGAGGGCAATTTTATGTTTTAATGGAAGAGTCATTCAACATTATTAACCCTTGTTGAGAAAAACTTATATGTGTTTGAAATCTTCCTGAAAAATGGTTTCCTATGGTTAGAAAATAAACCTGTTAGTGAGTTATTTTCATTCTATTCCAGTGATATTTTAGTGAAGAAAGAAAACAGCGTAAGAATCTTTGTACAGATGTACAGCACAGAAGTTTCAAATCACGTAATTATTATTTCGGTTTCCATCAGTCTAGGGCAGGGGGTATCAAACTCAGTTTCATTTAGGGCTGCATCAGGGTTGTGTTTGACTTTGGGCTGGTGTGGGTGTGGCCAGGGAGGTGTGGCCAGCTCAATGTCACTTGTGCTGGGGCACCTTCGGGGCCAGAGTGCTCTGCTAGTGAAAACAGACTCCTGAGTTCCATTTTTGAATGTGACAGCTTCCTGCAACCCTCTGCCAGCAAAAACAGAGTTTGGGGGGACCACCTGCGGCCCTTGCATGCTTCATATTCGGCTGCAATGGCCTGCAGCCTCTGCCAACGAAAATGGAGCTCAGAAGGGCAGCCCTCATGAGCTCCATTTTCACTGGCAGAGGCACTGTGGGCTGGTCCTTTGCTGTTTTCAGGGCAGTCCCATGGGATCTAAGCACCCCACGGGCCAGCTCTGGTTCCTGGCCCTGAGGTTCACACCCCTGGTCTAGCAACTCTAATGTGTTCTGTGGAAATCCTGTCGTATATTTCCATCGTGTAATACAGCCCAGAAAGATAGTGTAGTGCTTTTTATGTTTCAAGTGACTTTTTGCTATGTCTGGTTTTCAGAACAGCTAACATTCTCTTTGCATATCAGATGAAACCATTTCCTTAAATCTTGCGTTTCAGAAATGGTTGCTTGATTTCCGGGGTGTTCTGTCTGTTTCTTCATTTATAACCAGAAATTTGTGTTTGTAATGAAAAGGCTGATCAATTTATTATTTGCCATCAAGCTGTCTTCAACTCCCAATGATCACATTGATTTTCTCCATGACACTTTATTCCTAACATGGTCTTCCAGTGAGCACTATAATTGAGTATATCCACCTTGTTGCTGGTGGGCTTTCTCTTCTGTCTTTTCTTTCTTTTCACAATTAGGCACTTTTATTTTAACATAATTGCAGATAGTCCTCAACAACCATATGAGACATATTCATTTGAGACATATCTTGTTAGCTGTAATATTGTTGCTATTTTTCTTTCAGGTTTATGACAGTATATTTTGTTCTGTATTTGATTTCTTCAGTAATAGCTTTAGAGATGAAAAGAAAAATCAGTATATAAATATTTTAATTAAATTGATTACTCTGGATGGTATTCTATATTTAAGATTAAATATTTGTTATTCTTGACAATTCTATAGTGGCTTTAGAGTAGGACACAGAATACATTAAGTCTGAAATAATTTAAATAAAATATTCAGATATACATTAAAATATAAATAGAGTGTCTCAACTTGAAATAATTCAATAGAAATTTGAATTAAAACACTGGGTAATGTGGAGATATGTTGGTCCATGTATTCAGTGCCTCTTTTTGTAAATAAAGAACTTGAATCAAACTAGAATATATCCATATCAACAAACCTACACAACCAGTTAATAATAACCAGTTAATGATTGTACTTTTGGCCAAGCGTATCCCATGCAATTCCAGATTGTGAGTATGAAATTTGTATGTGTATTTATACTTGCACATCTTGAACTTCCTCTCCAGTCATAGTTATGCCCTTTTTCCCAATATTATAATATCTCCATAGAGCCTTCTGTAAGTGCTACAGTGATAAAGCTTTATAGTGTTTTCAGGCAGAATTATCAAGTAATTGACAGACCTACAGGAAACCACTAGCACTATACTGTATCACCAGTATGCATGCAACTGGAGCAATTAGTTCCTCAATATGATAATATTCCTTGCAGTCTGGAAATTGAGGTAGTGAGGGTTTGAAGAGCATTTGTGAGAATCTGTTTTGGGGTTATAAGTGGGTGATGGCTTGCTACCCGTAAGTTTAAATAGGGATAAGTAATTGGATTTGGTTCAGTGTCTGGCTTCAGCTTCCTACCCAATCTGAAGAGAAGAGGTTTTAAAAGAGAGAAGCTTCCCACGTTGTTGACATCAATTTTGCTGTGCAGGAGGAAAAACAACCATTGTTCCTCATGTCTTCCTACATGAAATGAGTGAGAGATATAATAGGCAAACAAAAGACTTAAGACTTTGTGGGAAATCTCTTAAACAAAGCCCTTTACTTCTGATTTTTCTGTACAAAGTGGAATTGAAGCGCAGAAGTGATGACACAATTGTTAGGACTTTGCTTCCTGCTTTGAAAATAAGATTAGCTATTAGTGCAGCAGAATGGGTTATCTAAAAGTAGTGGGAAAATGCAGATCTGATCCAACAGAGTATTGTTTATATTCTGGTGTTACGTTTTTTTAAAATTTGTATCTCAAGTTCAACTTTTATAACTTAACTCTTTCAGAAAGTGCATATTTTATGTTGCTTATTGATGCAATATGTATTGTGACATTGAATAAGTTTCATAAAAATAGCAGAAATAGTTTGTTAAAATATCAGATCTTTATGTATTGTGACATTGAATAAGTTTCATAAAAATAGCAGAAATAGTTTGTTTAAATATCAGATCTTTAGGGGGGAAAAGCATACGTATAACAAATCAGAAGAGGCAGCTGAAAATTATCTATGTAAAACAGATGGTAACCTTTGAGTTCTTATCACTTCTGTAATTACTGCTGTACTGTATACTAGTACCTTGCCAAAATTATACAGTAGTTGGCATTGCTTTGCCAGAATGTAATCTCACTAGTTATTTATCTGTGCAGAAGTATCTTAAAAAAAAAAAATCAATGTGTAATTTAGGTGAGATCACAGAAAGGAATGTTAGATAGTCAATACTTCCCACCTTGCTTTAATGACTTGTACGGTAGTTTTACAAAACAGAGAAGAGCAGGCCCAGTTATAAGGTAACTCTAATAAGCTGAGTAAAATAAAGAATCCAGAATGTGGGACTTCAAATAATTACCAAGTTATTTATGCAAGTTATTCCTTAACAAATAACATTTGTTTTATCAAATTATTAAATGGAATAGTAAGTGAATTAAAGAGACTTTACTTCAATACTTTATATGTCAGTTCTTGTTTCCAATTACAGTTTTTTTTTTTTACTTTTATTCAGCAAGGTATTTTCTTTCAACAGTAGAAACCTTCAAATTTCTAGGTTCTATATCACATGACCTAAAATGGATACCTAACATCAAAAATATCATCAAAAAAGCACAACAAAGAATGTTCTTTCTGCGCTAACTCAGAAAGCTCAAAGTGCCCAAGGAGCTGCTGATCCAGTTCTGCAGAGGAATTATTGAGTCTATCATCTGCACCTCTATAACTGTCTGGTTTGGTTCTGCAACCCAACAGGACAGACACAGACTTCAGAGGATAATTAGGATTGCAGAAAAAACAATTACCACCCACCTGTCTTCAATCGAGGACCTGTACACTTCACGAGTCAAAAAGAGGGCTGTGAAAATATTTACAGACCCTCACATCCTGGACATAAACTGTTTCAATTCCTTCCCTCAAAACGACGCTATAGAGCACTGCACACCAGAACAACTAGACACAAGAACAGTTTTTTCCCGAAAGCCATCACTCTGCTAAACAAATAGTTCCCTCAACACTGTTCAACTATTTACAAAGTGTACACTACTATTACTGTTAATCTTCTCATCACTCCTTATCACCCATCCCCTCCCACTTGTGACTGAACTTTGTTGCTTGTATCCTCACGATTTATATTGACTGTTTCCTAGTATGATTTGATGTTGATTGAACCCTATGACTATCATTAAGCCATTCTTAACGAATGTTCCTTCTTTATGTATACTGAGAGTATTTACACCAAGACAAATTCCTTGTGTGTCCAATCACACTTGGCCAATAAAAGTATTCTATTCTATTCTATTCTATTCTATTCTATTCATTGAATTGAACTACTATAGAGATGGAACCAATGAGTTCTACAGTATTTATTACACATGAAGAATAGGTGTATATGCTCTGTAATTATAGCATATTCTAAAATATAAGGGAATTGACTTTAGAATTGTTTTTGAAAGACTGAATGCAGTTCAGACATAAATATAGAACTGCGAGTGTAATCTTGGCAAAAATTTAAAGAGAGATTTCAAATATGGTGGCTTCTAATTTTACCTTCCACCTTGTGAAGTAGATTTAACAAATTCTAAACACTTTTTTATTCCCCAAGGTGAAGTCAAGAATCTCAAAATAGTTTTTCAGGTAGTTATTATACCCAAATTTACTACATTGCACAAATAACCAGGAAAGTTTAGAATTTTGGTTTACCTTAGTATTGCAAGTATTTATGTTTATTTAATTCTGTTTTTTAAATTGTCTAGGATTATATAAAAAAATCTGTTATTTTTGTGATTTAAAAACATTTTGACATAAAATGCAGTTGTGGTTATTAATTTTTAAATTTAAGTGCTCAATTAATAGTAAATTTCATGACACTATTGCAGTTAAGCTATTCTTTTCTTTTGCAAGTTTTTATAATTATTTAAGCTTTGACAGCTTGTGATCAGCAGTGTGAACTTGTTTAATTGTTTCTATGGGAACAGCAGAAGCAGCAGCTGGCACTAGGAATATGCATGTGTTTATACTGAACTGCACTATTGCACTGCAAACAAACTATAATATGAAGGTTGCTTAAAACCTTTGATTTTACAGATTATTATAGTTTTGTAGGTGTAGAGTATGCAATGCAGCAAAATGCAGTGAAATTTAATCTATATTGAAAGATTCATTCTTTGCTTGCTTTTTTGGTTTTGTTTTATTTTGTATGGTTCTATACCTTGGCAATTCTCCATCACGCTGCTCTAGAGTCCAGCATTGGGTATAACTCCGCCCTCTTATGACGTGAGCTGAGTTTGCCACTATAAAAGGTTCACCTCTGCTGAGAGCCCCAGCTTTTCGACTCAGCTCTTGAACATATGAGCTATTGTCTCTGGACTCTGAGTTAATTAGCATTCCTCAAAATAAAAGCATTGAGAAAAAGAAAAGAGAAGCTCTCAGGGCTCTGGTAGAGCTTCGTTCATGAGGAGAGTGGGGATCCGCTCTCCTCCAGTTCCAGCTGCCTCAACAGGCAGGCAGTAAGTGCGATCAGCCAAAACGCCGTGGAACCTCTCTCAGACTTGCTAGAAGGCTAATTAACATCACAAAAGCCTCCTACGCAGCTTTTCTCTGGGCCACACGACTTGTAAAAACCTCCCGAGGCTGCACAAGTCTTCTGGAAGATTTATTAGGCCATAAACTATCAAAAGTTTTGCAATAGTTGCCCTCGAAGTCTCTGCAGCGATTAGGCCCGATCCCAACCAACCTTCCTTCTACTGCTGCATCGATTGGAGGGGCAATCTTCCTTCTGCGAAGATATTAATCTGGCCATTATAAATTGCCAAACAAAGGCCACAGCACGAAGCCCCAGGGATTCAAAAGTGCACCAGGGATCATCAAAGGCCTCAAGGCCCCTGGCCTCGTGGCTGGTGGCCATTTTGTTATCGAGTTCGTCCAGGCGCCATTTTTTAGTGGGCCTTGAGGCAGTGATCCTATCTCTCTCCTGGCCATTCAGCTCGGAAAACACCATTAGGAAGAGCTGACAGCACCTCTGGTGTTTCTTCCTTGAGCAATGGAAATAGATTGGGCCCAGCCAGGACCATCAGGCATGCAGAGCATTCAGACCTCTCAAGCCCCCAAAAGGGTTACAAAAAGAAAATGACCACAAGCCGTTCAGCCAACAGGAAGGCCGCAGCAAAGATCAAGGCCAGGGCTCTAGCCTCTAAGAAGGCCTTCAAGTCTGAACTTAGGGCAGAAAAGAGAAGACATGAGGCTTTACAGAAACAATTCACAAAAAATGCTCAACAGTTACAAAAACAAGCTGCAGGCATAGAGGGCAGATGGAAGTCCGTCAAGCCATCTACGGAATTTGTCACCTGAAAGGCAGGAGGAGGCCCTTCCCCAGGACCTGAGTTTGTCAGGCCCTTCTTACAGGCCACCTACTTGGAACACAGCTACACCTAACCATCAGCAGGCTTTGCCTCTAGGGGTTTACAGGTTTAGGGAGCAAGCTAACCTTATCCCTTCTGTAACTGGGTCCCAGATGATAGTTCCTCCCCAGGAGAACAGGCCCCAAGACATCCAGGAAATAGTTTCGATGGCAGTCAGACAGGGCATTGCTGAAGGTCTCAAACACCTCCTCCACCACCCGGGTGGAGGCTCGGGTATCCTTTCCTCCTACCAGGGTAACCCTCCCCCAAGGAGGGAGGTTCCCATTTCAGAACCCATGTATGCCCCTCATCATTTTTATAGCTGGGAGGGACAGGATGACGGGATCCTCTTACCAATCTGAACGAGTAGTTCCTCAGAGGAGGAAGAAGGGGAAATTAAAGTCCCCTTCCTCTCCGACGAAGAGGAAACCAAACCAGAATAACCGTCCACAACTGCTGTCTTTAAGCCCTCCTTGTTTCGGCTGTTACTACAGAAGGCTCTGGTTACAGCCCAGTTAAGCCCAGAAGAGGTGGTCCTGGAACCACAGGCTGGCCCCTCGAGCCAGGGAGATGCACTATTCTCCAAACTGGTGGTCCAAAATGAGGCTCTCCCATCTCCCTTGTTGTTCTTGGATGTAGTAAAAGACCAGTGTGAGAACCTCCTCTCAGGGCCTCGCCCTTCTTCCCAGGACAAGAGGTTCTTTAATGTAGGTTCTGCCTTAGCTAACGCATTAGCTCTCCCAGCAGTAGATTCCTCAGTGGTAGCCACCTTCGCTTCCTCAGGTACCCCTACGGAACCAGAGGATGTTTTACGACCAGAGGACAAAAAGTTGGACCAAACTCTGAAGCGCACATAGCAGGCCGCAGCTTGGGCCGTGAAAGCTTCCACCGCGGCCTTGTTTTTTACCAGGTCGTCTATTCGCTGGTTGTGTCAACTTCAGGACAGGGTTCCCATTGCCGATGTTAGGTCCCATCAGGAGCTCAACAAAATAATAGAGGCAGCCGAGTTTGCCGCCGATGCCATTTTAAGCTCCGCCAAATTTGCCACCAAGGCAATGGCCTCTTCCGTGTCTGCCAGGCACCTGCTGTGGATGTGCAACTGGCAGACCGACTCCAAGCGTAAGTGGAAGTTGGCGGCAGCCCCTTGCTCAGGAGAAAACCTCTTTGGAGCAGACTTAGAGCCGTACGTGGTGGAAACACAAGACAAGAGAAAGGTGCTGTCTACTTTCTCCAAGGGGTCAGATTTTCGATGCGCTACGTATCCCAGAACGCAAACCTTCAAGCCAGTCAACACCCCTCGCTTCAATCGCAACTAGACAACATATCCCCTTCGTCGGGAACAACAGCAGGACCGCCAACCCAAACAACAACAATTCTTGGGTAAGTGGCCCTTTCGAGGGGGAGGAGGTCATTCATTCAGGCGCTCTTAAGTAACTGCATCCCCTCCCCTCCTCATCGGAGGTCGTTTGACCTTTTTAAAATCCAGATGGGAGGAATCAACTAATGACACCTGGGTCATCAGTACAATATCATTGGGCCTTCGACTCGAATTTCTCTCCCCCCACCATTGTTTTTTGTCAGATGTCCTACCTCTCGTGACACATCTAAACGGGCTCTGATGGACTCATCTATCCATCATCTGATGGACATCAGAGCCATAGAAAGAGTTCCATGGGATCAGCGGGGGTCGGCCTTCTACTCCCGCCTCTTTGTTATCCCGAAGACCTTGGGGGGATGGAGAGCAATCCTTGATCTCAAGCTCCTGAACAAATTCATCCCATACAGGCGTTTTAAGATGCAGATCCTACATTCTGTTCTTCAGATCATCCGAGAGGGCGATCTCCTCTCTTCCATAGACCTCACAGAGGCTTACCTCCATATCCCAATTTGGCCTCCCCATCACCAGTTCCTCCATTTTTCTTATTGCAGTGAGCACTACCAATACCGGGCCCTACCATTGGCACCAAGGGTTTTTACTAAGGTCCTGGCAGCATTGGCAGCCCTCCTCCGAGCCTTACCTGTGAGGGACCAATGCTAATTGGATGACATTCTGATTCAAGTCCAGGCGGCCGAACGAGATCTTCAAATCACGATGCAGGTGTTGCAGGAACATGTTTTCTCCATCAACTTGATCAAGAGCCATCTTTCTCCAACGACCCGACTGTTGTACCTCGGGGTCATCATCGACACAGTCAGTTGTGAAGTCTTCCTTTCACAGGACTGACAGGACAGCATCCAAGAGTTGATCAACAGAATTCGACTAAGTCACTCCGTTCCACTCTCCCTCCTGTCCCAGTTGCTTGGGAAGATGATCTCCTGCATTGAAGTTGTGCCATGGGCACGCCTACATGCACGCACCTTGCAGTGGTTCCTCCTCCCCTTCCAAAGAGAGGAGATCAGTCATTCTGCCCGCAGGGTGCTGCTTTCTCCACAGGTGCTTCAGTCTTTTCGATGGTTACAGTCCCAGGCAATCACAAAAGGTCATCCCTTTATGGTGAGAGACAGAATTGTAGTGACCACGGACGCCAGCCTTCTCGGCTTGGGGAGCACATACCCAGGGCCAGATGGCCCAAGCACACTGGCCATTTTCAGACAGGTCCTTTCAGTTTCTGGAACCTAGTGTCAGGGTCCCATGGGCTAGTTATGACAGACAATATAGCAGCCAAGGCTCATGTCAACAGGCATGGAGGGACCAGATCCAGGGGTTTGATGCGGGAGGTGGAATGTCTGGGGAGATGGGCGGAGTGGAACCTCCTGTCTCTCAGGGCGGACCATATGTCGGGGGTCGACAACTCCCAGGCAGACTGGTTGAGTGAATCTCAAGTCGACCACTCGGAATGGAGACTCCATCCTCCCCTGTTCATAGAATTGTCCCATATTTTTGGTACTCCAGAGGTGGATCTCTTCGCCACCCCCCAGAATGCACAGGTAAACAGGTTTTTTTCCAGGTTCCCAACTCAGGGAGAGGAGGGGACCAATGCATTTAGGAGCAGATGGCCTCCAGGTCTCATCTACGCCTTTCCCCCCCTTCCAATCATCCCGGGACTCATCCGGAAGATGTTGGAGGAAAAGGCGGAGCTGATTCTGCTGGCCCCATATTGGCCCAGGAGACCCTGGTTTGCGGACCTGGTGAACCTGTGAGTTCAGAGGCCTTGGAAAATCCTGGCCTCTCGGATCTCTCTCAGTCAGGGGGCCCTTCTGCATCCGGAACCCCAATGGTTCCAGTTGACCGCTTGGCGGTTGAATGGAAGTTGTTGAAGGAGGCCAACCTTTCAGGTAGTGTAATTAACACAATACAGGCTTCACGTAAAAAGTCTACAACCCGACTTTATGATGCCACCTGGAGGAAATTCAGTGACACGTACTTGGAGAAAGCACAGAACCCCTCTTCAGCATCTGTTCCAGAGATTCTTCAGTTTCTCCAGGATGGGCTGGACAAAGGCCTTGCGCCTAACACCCTCCACAGACTTGTGGTGCCCTTAGCTTCAGTAATTTCATGGGACAGGTACACATCCCTCTCCCATCACCCTTCGATCTGCAGATTTCTGAGGGGAGCCTCAAATCTGCGACCACCCATTGTGCATAGGTATCCCACTTGGGACTTGCCTAAGGCTCTCCAAGTTCTCTCGGGTCCTCCTTTTGAGCCTTTACGAACGGTAGGCCTCCGTATTTTAACTTTGAAGGTATCCTTCTTGGTGGCTATTACATCAGCCAGGAGGGTGTCGGAATTAACTGTCCTGCCGGTAAGGCCAGATATGTGTATGTTTCATGACAACCGGATAGTTTTGCGTCTGGACCCTTCATTTGTACCAAAAATTAACTCTTGGTTTCACAGAGCTCAAGACATTGTTCTCCCTGACTTTTGTCCCAAACCCCAACATGTATTGGAACATCAGTGGCACACATTGGATGTGAAAAGGGCACTCAGGATTTATATCAAACAAACTGCACCTTTTCGCAAAACTGAGTCAATGTTTGTGTCTTTTCAACCTGTCTCCTTGGGGTCTAAGGCCTCATCTCCCATGTTGAGTAGGTGGGTCAGAGCATGCATTTCCACTGCATATGAAACTCTTGGCTTGCCAGCTCCCAAGAAACTGACTGCACACTCTACCCGGAGCGCAGCGACTTTGGCAGCTTAGGCCATGCAGGCTTCGATCGAAGAAATTTGTAAGAGCTGCTACATGGACCTCGCTTTCCCCGTTCATCTGACATTACCGGCTGGACTCCTTTGCATCTGCACAGGCTGCATTTGGACGAAGAGTACTCCAGCAGGTGGTTCCTGGGTCGGATTAAAAGGACCAGCTGAGTCCCTCCCTTGGGCACGCAGGCTTTGGTATGTCCCAATGCTGGACTCTAGAGCAGCGTGACGGAGAAGGGGCGTTGGTAGACTTACCAGTAAACACCCTTTCTAGACACGCTGCGATAGAGTCCAGCCCCACCCTGTGGCCGTCTGGTCTAGTATTCTCGGGTAGCGGGGCGGTTGTACGCTCATTCTATTTGTTTATATTCCAGAGACAATCCTAGTCTGTCAAGATACTTCGCCAGAAAAGCTGGGGCTCTCAGCAGAGGTGAATCTTTTATAGTGGCAGACTCAGCTCATGTCATAAGAGGGCGGAGTTATACCCAATGCTGGACTCTATCGCAGTGTGTCTAGAAAGGGCGTTCACTGGTAAGTTTACCAACACCCCTTCAACTTTGGTTGAATTCAAACTGGCTAACAACTAATATAATTTTGCAGTAATTTCATTCTGTTTTTTCTCACAAAATATTATAGACATAAATATGTCTGAATTCTTGAAATCTAAAATACTATAATCTAAAAGTAAAACTGGATAGAATTAGGCCAGGTACAAACTTTATTTCTCTAGTTGTTGATTTAAACCTATAGACTTTGACGAACTAGTTTTCTATTATCTTGTTCATCTTGTTTTCAGCTCAGCTGAAACAGTATTAAATGTTTGGAAGTGCTGACATAAGCAACTGTTTCTGTTACCATAATGATACAGAAAAGTACTGTAATTTTACTACCCTTAACTACAATTTGCTGATTTATTAACCTCCTGTTTAAGATTGCATTCTTATACAGAGTTGGGTAGTTTTACTCATGAAACTTCTTACAAAATAAAGTGATATAGATTCTTAAATTTGATTAAAGATACTTCGTATTAAAAAATAAAGTAAGTTTGCATTAGTTTTTTTCAATATTAAGGCCACAATTAATATAGAAAAGTTGTTAATATTAGCTTCTGTTCTTTCAAAAACATTTTCAACAAATAAGACAAGTCTAATTAATTCAGTATTATTAAGTAAACTATTTTGGTCCTCATCAGATCTCTTCAGAATATAATTTTGGCATCTTATTTACTTGTAATAGTACATCCTGACTTTCCTGTATGAGCCCATATTTATATAATGCAGACTTTAATTATAGATTCTTAAAGACAAATATATTTTATAAAATGGATGCTGGTGACTAAGATGTTTCTTCTAATTCTACTTTTAATTCCAAGTATTATTTAATTCTCATCCACACTGCGATGAGAGTCTAGGATGGGTATGACTCCTCCCTGTGATGTCATCAAGTTGAGTCTGCCACTATATAAAAAGACTAGCCCCAGCTGACTCCCCAGCTTTTTAACTCAGCTTGGTGTCTAGTAGCTAATACATCTGGAAGCACTGTAAGAATAAAAAGCTAGTGAGATAGCAAAAGCGATTCAAAACAAAAGCCTTGAAACTAGCAAGGAGGCTTCTGCACAGCTCCCAGGGCTTCGGTGGAGTTGTGCTTCAAGGAGAGCAGGGATCCTCTCTCCTGTAGTGCCGAGGACTCGATGCTGCCTGTGGGAGAGGCTCCAGCTACAGGAGTGTTCAGCTAAGCCTCCCACGCTGTTTCCTGGCTGCTTCGAGCGGCAGCGCAGCAGCGTGATTCTAACTGCTCCAACAGCTGATCTCCAGAGCTTCGATTCACGCTACTCAGCTATTTCCCTTTCGCTTCGCTGATCACTTAGGGCCTCGTTAGAGCCTAAGGAGCAAGTGAGTTGACAGGGCCATCCCAGGGCTGCCACACATGGTGGGTGGCCATTTTGGGAGGCAGTCAGCCATTTTGGATTGGAGGAGGGACCATTTTTGGGCCTCACAGCTATCAGCTCACCTGGCCCATATAACAGGCAGCTTTCAGCATCCCTTATGACTGCCCTGTTTCAAGGATGGAAGACCTCGCTGGTCTGGAAGAAGCTCAAGACCCAGGGAGGAAAAGAAAACGACGGAGAGGCCATTCAGCTCAAAGAGAAGCTGCTGCAAAGATCAAAGCCAAGGCCCTGGCACCAAAAAAGACTTCCAGATCTGAGTTCAGGTCTGAGAAGAAAAGGCATGCTGCTTTAGAAAAGCAGTTTGCAAAAACACTGGAGCAGATGAGAACCCAGATCCAACAGGCTTCTCAGGTGGGGGAAGTGGGGGAAGTGCAGGTTTGCCCAGAAGTTTCAACCAAGGGCAGGGAAAGCTGAATCAAGGTCAGATAGCCATCTTTTAAATTGGTCTCCAGAGAGGGGAGAGGTGGAAGTTTTATCCCAGGATTTAAGCAGGTCTAGTCCCAACAAAAAAACTTCCTGGGACCCCACTAGTGGCAGACATGAGGATATCAGAGACATGGTCTTGGTGGCCATCAGGCAGGGCCTGGCAGAGAGGTTACAGCATTTCCTCCGTCCTTTAGGGGGAGGTCAATATCTAGATCCTGGCTTCTCCCAAGGGCTCAGAGGGGATTTCCAGGCATCACCAGTACACTTACCCATCTTCTCAATCAAATTGGGATAAGTATGAGGAAAGGCATTACACTAACCCCTCTGAACACACTCGCTCCTCCATGTCAGAGGAGGAGGAGGAGGAGATCAGGAATCCCCATGTATCTGAGGAGGAGGGGATTAGATCTGTTTCAAATCCAACAGTTGCGTTTTTTAAATCTGCTCTCTTCAAACCACTTCTACAAAAGGCCCTGGTCATGGCCCAATTAAGTCCAGCAGAGATGGCTCTAGAACCACAGGTGACTTCTTCCAGCCATGGCAGCCACGGGGATTCACTTTTCTCAAAGCCAGTGGTCCACATAGAGGTCCTCCCATCAACTCTGTTATTTTTGGATTTGGTCAAGGAACGCTGTGCCTCTCCAGGAGCAGGGCCTTGGCCTTTATCACATGACAGGCATTTTTACAACGTAGGCCCTATCTTAGTCAACGCTCTCCTGGTTCCAGCTATGGATGCCCTAGTTGTTGCCTCATTCTCAGGCACCCCCACTGAGCCAGAGGACATGCTCAAGGCTGAAGGCAAAAGATCAGAGCAAACGCTCAAGCGCACCCACCAGTCAGCTGCTTGGGGGGGTGTCCGGGCTTCCACAGCGGCCTCCTTTTTCACAAGGGCATCTCTGCGATGGCTGCACTAACTGCAGGACTGGCTTCCTACCACCGATTTTAGGTCATACCAGGACCTCAATAAAATCATTGCAGCGGCAGAATTCACAGCAGATGCTGCACTGAACTTGGCCAAATTTGCATCGAGGGCTATGGCCTCATTGGTGGCAGCTAGGAGGCTCCTTTGGCTGCGTAATTGGCAATCTTGATTCCCATTGAAAGTGGAAGCTGGCATCTACTCTATGCGCCAGAGACAAATTGCTTGGCAATGCCCTGGAACCATATTTGGTGGAAACCAGAGATGAGAAAGGTTCCCTCCTTGGCAGGGAAGAAGTCAGAGTACCGTCCCACAGACCTTCCTTCCACTCCGAGCCTTCCGCTCGTTTCTCCTGGGGTCAGAGAATATTTCCCCCTAATCAGGAATAGCGTCCTGAGGCGGCAGGTAGACAACAGCAGACCTCAGGTAAATGGCCCTTTCGAGGAGGAAGAGGTTGTTCTTTCCAATGCTTGAAGTGAATACCCTTCCTCCCCTCCCATTGGAGGTTGTTTGGTCTTTTTTGCCTCCAGATGGGAGTAGTTGACACCTGGATGCTCAGAACGGTGAGGTCAGGCTTCCAACTGGAGTTTCTCTCCTGTCCAATATCCAGGGATAGTTCAAGACGGGCCCTGATGGAATTGGCCATTCAACACCTCGTGGACATCAGAGCCATTCAGCCGGTTCCAGTGGATCAACAGGGCTTGGGTTTCTACTCTCGCCTCTTTGTGATCCCAAAGGCCTCGGGCTGGTGGGGGGGGTGGCGAGCCATTTTTGAGCTCAAGAGTTTTGAACAGATTCATCCCCTACAGGCGTTTTAAGATGCAGGCCTTGCATTCAATTCTAGAGAGCGTTCGGGAGGGCGATCTCCTCTCTTCAATAGACCTCACAGAGGCATACCTCCACATACTTATCTGGCCCCATCACTGCCAGTTTCTTCATTTTTGTTACCAGAACAAACATTTCCAGTACCGGGCCCTTCTCTTTGGGCTTTCTTTGGCCCCCAGAGTCTTCACCAAGATCCTGACAGCATTTGTGGCTTCATTTTGAGCGATCCCGGTGAGGGTCCAGTGCTATCTGGATGACATCCTGATCCAGTCGACATTGCTGCAATCCCCCTATCGTAATCTCCACATCATGCTGCAATTCCTGCAAGACCACGGTTTTTCTGTCAACTTCAAGAAAAGCCATCTTTCTCCAATGACCAGATTGCTCCACCTTGGGGCAGTCATCGATACATCAATCTGCGAGGTTTTTCTTTTCCTGGAGTGTAGGGAGAGTTTTAACGAGTTTCATCGTTCAGACCTCAAATTCAAGGTCGGCGTGCAGTTCCCTTAGCATACCTGTCCAAGTTGCTAGAGAAAATGATTTCCTGTATTGGAATCATCCTGTGGGCCCGCCTTCATGCCAGTATCCTTCAATGGTTCCTGCTACCTTTTCAATGAGCAGGAACCAACCACTCTTCCACTAAGGTTCAGATAACTCCACAGGTCCTTTGATCCCTCAGGTGGTGGCCATCCCTGGCTCTCTGGAAGGGTTACCCATTCAAGTAGTCCGTCAGACTCCTGCTCACCACAGATGCCAGCCTCCAGGGCTGGGGGGCCCTTCTGGATGATGAGATAGCTCAGGGGAGCTGGTCTCAGGTAGACAGGGCCTCCCCCTTAAATTGGCTAGAGCTCAGGGCCATCTTCCTAGCCCTGAAGCATTTTTGGAACAAGGTGGCAGGTCGTCATGTGCTTGTCATGACCGACAATGTGGCCGCAAAGACACATGTCAACAGGTAGGGGGGGACCAGGTCCAGGGCCCTGATGAGGGAAGCAGAATGCCTGGCAGAGACTCACCTTCTTTCTATCAGGGTGGACCACATTTCAGGGGTCAACAACACCCAGGCTGAGTCGATGCAGAGTCGACCAGTCGGAGTGGAGTCTCCATCCATCCTTGTTCCTGGAGCTGTCCCACGAGTTTGGGAACCTGGCAGCAGACCTTTTCACCTCTCCTCAAAATACTCATGTAAGTAGATTCTTCACCAGGTACCCAAGCCAGAGAGTGGAGGGGACCAATGCTCTTCAGAGCAAATGGCCACCAGGTCGCCTCTATGCCTTTCCCCCTCTTCCGATCCTTCCAGCAGTAATTCGGAAGCTGTGGCTCTCTCTGTGTTTTCCTGGGAGAGATTCTCTTCCTTGTCCTGTCATCCATCTGTCCACAGATTCCTGAAGGGGGCTGCTAATTTCTGCTGCCCTATGGTCCATAGGTACCCCACTTGGGATTTCCCTTACAGATCGGCCATTTGAACCTCTTAATTCGGTGTCGCTTCAATTTCTGACCCTCAAGGTAGTTTTTCTAATGGCCATCACATCAGCCAGGAAGGTGTCAGAATTAGCGGCCCTCTCAGTTCAACGGAACCTGTGTATTTTCCATGAGAATAGGGTGATTCTCAGACTGGATCCTACGTTTGTTCTTAAAGTGAACTCTTGGTTCCATCAGGCACAAGACATTGTATTGCCAGACTTTTGCCCCAAGCCTCGTCAGGATGTAGAGCACAAATGGCATACATTGGATGTGATGTGGGCTCTCCATATTTACATCAAATGTACTGCAGCCTTTAGAAAATCTGAAGCAATGTTCGTCTCTTTCCATGCCTCATCTTTGGGGAGTAAGACTTCCTCATCTACCATTAGTAGATGGATTAGAACTTGTATTGTTAAGGCCTACCAATCCTCGTCCCTGCCGGTACCCAAGAATGTTACGGCCCACTCCACTAGAAGTGTGGGTACTTCCGCCGCCAGGACCACTCAAGCATCGGTTGAAGAAATCTGCAAGGCGGCTACCTGGGTATCCCCGTCACTGTTTATACGCCACTATCACCTAGACTTGTTTACCTCCACTGAGGCAGCGTTTGGTCAGCAGGACTTACAGAAGGTTGTCCCACTGTCGGAATGAGGGAACCAAACGAGGCCCTCCCAAGGACATGCAGGCTTTGGTATGTCCCATCCTGGACTCTCGTCACAGCGTAGATGAGAATGGGCATTGGTATAATTACCTGAGAATGTCCTTTCTATCTATGCTGCAAGAGAGTCCAGCCCCACCCTTTGGCATCTGGTCCGGGGTGGGGAAGTGATTATATTGTTGTATTTTCTCTTCCAGATGTATATTATGTCTGTCACTCAATCTTCGCCTAAAAGCTGGGGAGCCAGCTGGGGCTAGCCTTTTTATATAGTGGCAGACTCAGCTTGATGACATCACAGGGAGGAGTCATACCCATCCTGGACTCTCTTGCAGCATAGATAGAAAGGGTGTTCTCAGGTAGTTATAGCAACGCCCATTTTGTTTCTATAAAATTGGTAACTAATTAACATGAAGTTTGCCTATAGATATGAAGAAAAAGATAAAGGCTGAATTAATGCTCAGATGAAAGTAGAGTATTTCCAGATTACACCACTGAGGATTTTAATTAGAAAATACAGGTACTGCACACATGTATGGGTGGTTATATTGAGAGAATTGTGAATTTCCATGACATTCTCTTTAGTAGAGAACTGATATTTCAACAGCCTTCATATCAAATAATATGGCTCAAATACTTATGCACACTATATTGGGACAAATGTGTTAATTAAAATTATAATAATTTACTTAATTAAAATTTCCAGAAAGTCTTTCAATTCAAATTTGTATCAAAAACTTATATATAGTAATGTATAGTCATGTGCTTTTTCAATCTGAGATGTAAACTTTTTTTTTTCAAATATATTTTACTATAAAAATTGGAGTTGAATATTTCTAAATCAATTGTAAGAAATGCAAATGAAGCTATCTTCAAATGAAGCTATCTCAAATGTTGCAAAGTTATTTCCTCATTTCTGACTTCTGAATTGAGAAAATGAATAACTTGACCTTGATGCAAAGAGTTTGATTTTTTTAAATCAAGTGCAATTAAAAAGATTATTTCTATTAAAATTACAGGTTATTTTTATATCCGCGTTTTGTTTGGCATGTATCCTTTTAGAAGCCCATTAACTTATAAAACATGTACCCATGCTTCAGTAGAATCATGATTCAATAATTGCAGCATCTCTTTCTAAATCCTATACTGTAGTTACAGTAAAGAAGGCAAGGCAAAATCCACTATAGAATATAGATGGACATATTTTCCTACAAGGTAACATATTAGAATGTTCTCAAGCTGCAACAAATATGCTTGAGCCTCCATAAAAAATAACAAGCTCTATAGCATAAATTTGCATGTATTCCAACTATTCCCTAGATTTATAAGCTATTTTATTATTTATTATGCTTTAGAGAATATATGCATCCAAAGAAATGTTTTTTTCATGTTAGAAATTTATGTATGGTAATAGACTTCATATCATTCCTTGATTAGAGCTTCTTTGAGTTTCTGTGAGAAAAGTAAGATATAAATCTGAGAAATAAAAGTAGAGTGTTAAGTGTGGAAGTTTTTTAAAAATCACATTGCTTCAACATTAGAAAATATTTTCTTAACTCTCTGCCCTTTAGTACCTGTTCATAACTGCTTTAGGTAATTTTCTACATGTTTAATACTAAATAAGTGAATTAAGTTGCACTTGAAGCAAAGCATTATTTGGTAGAATGGATCTGACTTTCAAATCACAAATCTGTGTCTTTAAAACTGTGGTCCTTTCATTTGGGATTGTGCTTATTCCAGACCCAATATATTAGCAAGTAAGATCCACTACCAAAGTCACTCATATCTGTTTTTTTCAGCCAGCATGCTTGGAAATTCAGGGATTTGAAATCCATATGTCTTGAAATTGCTGAGATTTGGGAAATATTGATCTAAACTAATTTATGTATATAGTTTACACCCAAAGTACATAGATGAATGGCTTGCCTCCAGAAATTGTGGGTGGTCAAACACTGACGGTTTTTAAGAAGAGATTGGAGAACTATTTGTCTGAAATGGTATGGGTTTCCTACTTGAACAAAGGGTTGGACTATACCTCCAAGTCCTTTCCAACTCTGTTATTCTGTTCTGTTCTAGTTGTCCAGAGTTGATCAAAAGATATTAGAATGTTGAAAATATGATTTATAAACCAAACAATCTAAAAGTATAACTACCTTCCCCAGTCCTCCAAGTAAGCAACAAAACAATTTTAGAAAACCTATGCACAGTTCAGTTTGCAACTGAAAATTATTGCCAAACTACACTGGGATAAGCTCTAGACAGGAAAAGTTATAGTGATGCTACCAAGAGGAATCCCCTATCAACATGTAGTAGAGCAAAGCAATAACTTTAGTTAGTCTTAAAAGATGGGTATACATATAGAGACAAAACTTAAGATAATAATGACTTGGCCTCTAAGGAATCATAAATTAACACCTTGACCTTTGAAAGTCAGTCAATAAATTTAATATAAACAATTAATACAATGTAAACTAAATTTTATTTCTTAAAAAAGATGCCTGTTGCTTATGCTTGAAACTATTTTTTGAGACAACCACAGTGGAGTCTGGAGACGTGAATCCAGACAATTTGAATCCAAGTTTGTCTTCTCTAAAAAAAGCTGAAGGTGATAAATGGCTCTCCATGCTAATGCTGTTGCCTGACTTTCAGGAGACAATAACTAGTCCACAATTCTTCAGAGTTTATTTTTAGAGCATGTGGCCTTGCAGTGACAAAGGAGAATTGTACCTCCTGTTCCTTTGACAAAAGCTGTTTTAGTAATAGAAATTGATTTTAACAGAAATAATTTGGACTATCAAAATTACACATAAACGTACTGGGTTTCTATCTTAATTTAGATACTATGGTATTATAAAATTGTGTTATGATTAGTATGTAAAATCTTTGACGAGGATAACATGAAAGTTTGTTCATAGAAATGAGAGGAAGGAGGGGAAGCACAATTGCTTTGGAGGCATTGGAATTCTTGATGGCTCATACTAATAAAGACAACTTAATAATGAGAGGAAATATTAAGCAAAATATCTTAGAAATACCTTTAAAAATTGCTTCCAAAAATACATGATGCCAGACCTCAACAGAACACTTGAACTACCCTGTTTTTAACTTTTATCAGAAGGTAGATAGTGTTGGAGTCCCCAATGCAGAAAAAATAAACCTTTCAGGCTTTGGCCTTGCAACATCTTGAAAATGGGGGACAACCAGCTGTGTTTCCCAGCACAATCAAGCAATTGGCTTGACTTTATTGGAGAGATGTGATCCTGCGGAGTGCTAAGCCGTAAAGGATTGTACCGTATAGGTTAAAACCAGCACTTTGATTAACTTCTGCACTGATATTTAACTGTTGTCCAGTTTCCGTTAGACTAATAATTGCTTTAATAACATCTTGGGAGCCAATTAAACAAAATAGCCAATTAAATCCAATGTATCTAATAAACATGTTCTTTGAGGAAGCTACCTGCCTTAGAGTTCTGTTTTCGATAGGTGAGTTACTTGGAACTGTGACAGTTCTTTTGTTAAAGCTTAGTAAAATCTACAGAGAATCCTTAAATTACAATTCCAACTGGGACTGGAATTTCGGTTTGTAGTTTGTGATGGTTTTTTGCTGGAAACCAGCAAAAATCATCACAAATCATGGTTATGTGAATGCAGGACGCTGCAACCAGTTGTAAATGTTGCCAAGACCCTGAAATGTATGTAGTCAAGTGACTTTGAATTGGGGTAGCAGAACATTTTACATGGCCAGAAGGGTTCTGCAGGCTGTAAAACAAACTTTCAGAGGCCATCATAACTAAAAACAATTGTTTAAATTGAGAACTACCTGTAATAGAAAATGATTAGTGATAAAATTGTGAGAAGTACATTTTACCATTTTTCCCATTCTGAACTTTTTAGCCAGCTAAAAACTTTATAAAATTAGATTTTGATTCTTGACATATTACAGTCTCTAGAAACAAAAGCTGCATTGTTGAGCACCTACTTGATTTTTAACTTAGCCAGTACATTTCCAAGAAAAGCAATTGTTCCATTTCTCTCCTTGAATTCACTCTTAAAAGGACACTAAATGTTTTTCTAAATCCAAATGAGGTACCTTATGTTCTTCATCACACTTCATTTGTTTAATTATTTTTAATCTTAACAGTGAAAGCAGTTGTGTTAAATCAGTTTGTCAGCTCATTAATCATTTAGTATAAAAACTTGGTTTATCCTGTTTCATACCAAATTCTACAGTACTCTGTATTTTTCAAGGACAGTTTTAAAAATATCTGATAATCATTGTATTTCCAGGAATATTAGACCACTAATAGGGCAATTAAAGCAATTTAAATGTAATAGAATATTTGAAATATAAAGATAAAATATTGAAAAATACTAGATGTGTAGCACATTAAAGTTGATTTACATATTACTTTTAAAGTTTTTGGATCTTGTTTAGTTTTAGTCACAACCAGAGTGCTTCTGGCTTTGTAGAAGAGCAGATGTTGTTATGGTTAGATCATGATGTCTCTCTTCAAAAAGTATTTGCTTCTGTTCATACACTAAAAACTCCCTGACATCTTACAAATACATGATATTTAAATTATGTAGCTCTATAATTATTAAAAATTCATTTTACTAAATTAAACATTCTTTCTAGCACTGATATAGAAAAGGACTTTGAATTTGCCACTTCTTTGGGAGAGTCAATGAAATAGTTTGGTTTAATAACTTCCGTTTTGGTCCAGTGGGCAAATCCTGTGAAAATTACAGTCATTATTGAAATGATTATCAAAACAAATTTATCAAAATAATAGAAAAGATGCTGACATAGGCATTCTATTTATTTCGTTTACACACACACACACAGAGAGAGAGAGAGAGAGAGAGAGAGATACTATATCTTCCAACTTTCCTCTAGGATCTTAGTGGGGCACGTCATATTATCAATGGTATATTCACAACAGCAACCCACAACAATAAAATAGAGGTTCGTGGACAGAGAATTATAGCAAGATACAAGACAAACTCATAAACAATACCACTAAACTTAAAACTAAACTGAAGATCTGATCTTTCAAGGAAGGGCAGCCCACTTCAATCAGGAATAGGGATGACGAACCTGAAGTCTTCTGCTTGAACAGTTATTTGATCTTGGTTGGAATTTAACTTTAGTCAAAGTAAATTTCTGGATCTTCAAAAGCTTCACTTGCTAGGCATTTTCTGTCAAGCATATTATTATGGAAAAGTGTAATTGGGTGTAATTAGCATATTAATGATACTGTACCCTGAATCTCTGGATATCTTCCCACCACAGTTTCCATAAAGATGATAAATAGCATTGGGGAGATTACTGAAACTTGTGGCTCAGCTGGGATCTTGAACATTCTGTTCCTATTACTATTGACTGGATCTTAAGAAGAAGTGAAACCAATTCTAAAACAGTATCCCCATGCAATAATGAGAGGGAAATATTGTTGCTTTGTTGTCTTGAACATCATAATATAGATCTGAATCAAAGGTCATACCTGTATTTGATCATCTTAATTTCTCATTTTAAGCTTGAGGAAACATGTTTTTGCATGTGTTTTATGTTATTTAATGTCCCATTCAATCTCTGTCATACACTGTAATAGTTAAATTAATAGAAGACTAAAAATGTTTATGCATGTTGTTCATATGCAATATTCATATTATTAGACATCTTGATTTGAAGGAACAAAGAAGCTGAGTCTTTTCCTAGGCTCTCATAACTGCAGCTGCCTGATCCTGGAGAAAAAAAATGTCTTTGCTTGGAGGAAGTGATGATATATGCAGTGTGAGCATTCCTGTATGCTCCAAATCAACTTTTCCTCTTTGAGTCATTGCACAGCTTTAATACTGAAATGGCTCACGTAGAGCATTAGTATACATTACTAATTACATTACTAGTATACATTTGACCATATTTAAACAATGCTTTCTTCTTTTCTTCTCTTACTTTCCTTCTGAATCTTTCAGAATTTATTATAGTTCCTTTTGCAATGCCTAAAGCATTAAACTAGAATTACTCCTATGCATGTTTTATATTGTGATAGAGCAACTACAATCTCAGTTTTTGATTGAATTGTTTAGCAGCCATCATAATTGTAATATATAAAAATATATCTTGTTCATTTGTTTATTAATGTATCCAAAAGTTTTGCAAATCAGGAACTGAATATAGAATATAACTCTTTAATGAAAATTGATTAATTGGTTATGTGACATCAAATCAGAAGGCAGACTGATAGATTTTTTCCGTGATAATCTATCCCTACCCTGGTCCTGTAGGTCTTCCAATAGTATACCCATTGCTTTGCAATCAAGTCTTATCCACCTTGCTGTTGATCATTCTCTTCTCTTTCCTTCTACCTTTTCCAGGATTAGAGACTTCTCCAGAGAGCTAGGTCTTTGTATAATGTGTCTGAAATGGGATAATTTGAGCCTGATCATTTGTGTCTTGAGTGAGATTAATGACAACAGTCAGTAGAAATTGACAAATGGATCAAAATAGTCAATAGATTTGCTCTTGATCTTTGCTCTTGATCTTTGCTCTTGATCTTTTATCTTTGATAAAACAGATCTTTTAAATAGATTAAAGATAGTCTGTTTTTAAAGCATTTGTAAAGAGCAATTTGTTGCCTATCTACGTGCCCATAATCCATATTGATACACAATACAGAAAAAAATTCAAGGTGCAAAGAATCCTTGAATCTTACAGCATTCTAAGTTGCACTTAAAATTCCTTGTTCATGAAACCAATCTACTTCAAAGGTTAGTATCATTCTAACACAGGGGTCGCCAATCTTTTGGACCTCAGGCACACCAAACTCATACTTTTAATCCTGAAGACCACTAATATGAATTTTTTTAAAAAATAAAAAAAATATTTTTATATTAAATATAAATTTAATATTAAAAGTATGCATGTATGTATGTATGTATGTATGTATAAATTTCTCCCTCCTTTGTCAGATGTGGCTGCCTAAAGTTGGGGGAGGGAAGGAGGGCAGGGCTGGAAGCCTCCCCCCACCTGGAAGCCTCCCTCCTGGGTCTTTAAAATGTGGCTTGCTTCTCCACTACTGCCACCGCAACCTCCAGCACCTCCTTCTCCGAGTAGGGCAATTATGAACTAACCGAGCAGCTACACTGATACCCCAGCTGCTCTCTTTCCGTGGTAAGACTTGGCGTGTGGAGGAAGGAGCTGGCAGTTGCTGCTTGGTCCCGTGGGCGAGGTGAAGTCATCCCGGTCCCAGTTAAGACATACCAGTCACAAATCCAGAGTTCAAGCTGAGAGGGGTCACATCCCTCTGCCAGGGAAGAGCGGCACGTGCGGGCACGGGTGTGCACAGTTCAGCTGAGTGGACAATCTCCACTCTGGAGGCTGATGAGCCACATGCTGAAGACCAGGTGGATGGAGGGAAGGTGGGACAACAGGTGATACCGGCAGTGGGTGGACTCACACGTGCAGGAGATCATGGCATTGGCCTGGCCTGCGAGGGGGTGGGGGGAAAGGAACCTCTGAATTGGTGTTACCTCCTGCCTCTTGCCTCTGTGCATCGAGGAGGTCAAGTGCCTGCCAGCGATGTCCTCAGGGGAAGATGTTGCAAGAGGCTCGACCCCCTCCCCTCAGAAGTTTCTTCCTCACCAGAAGCGCTCACACGCAAAGCACTCATCACCCCTTTGGCCCCCAACAAGCCACCTCCTTCTCGCTGGGCATTTGAGTGCTTCTGGCAAGGAGGAAGACAAGCTCCTGAGGGGAGTGGCATAGGAGATCGCGGCATCGGAGCCCTTCCTGGGTGTTTCCTGGCCTGCAAGGGGAGGGCACGATCTGCGCCCCTCCTCGCAGGAGTTTCTCTTCCTCCTCGTCAGAAGCACTTACATGCAAAGCGCTCACCGCCCCTCTGGACCCCCGACAAACTGTGTCCTTCCCACTGAGCGTGTGAGCGCTTCTGGTGAGGAGGAAGAGGGGGTCGAGCCTGCCCCTCACAACTACTTCACCTGAGGGCATCACTGGCAGCCGCTTCCTCGGCTCAGGAGGTCCGCGCTCTTCCTGCTGCTGTTCGACCTTGATGCACTGAGGCAGGAGGCAGCAGCCACGACATGGGTTTGCTAGGGAGACTGCAGGATTGCCCCACCTCCCCGCCTCAGTATACTGCAGCCCACCAGAATTTTCTCACGGACCACCGGTGACCCATGGCCCACCGGTTGGTGACCACTATTCTAACACACTAGTTAGATTTCAGGGCTGCAGATTTTTTCATCTCAGATAAGCAATGATGTAACAGTCTAAACTTTCAGACCTTTTATTATGGAAAGGACTAAATAAAACTTCTGCCTCAAAACTTTTATATATATTAAAGCTTTACTGTACAGAAGAATAATAGGCCATTAATTCATATTTGCAAGCAACTCATATAGTCCAGATATTAATTATCTAATTGCTCTTTGTGAACTAGCACAAATAGAAATTGCTTAACAGAAGTTATACACAGCTTTAACAGTAGTGTGTATATAGTTATTTTGATTCTTTTCAATGATTTAATAATGTACATATTTATAAGAATGACTACTCAGGATATTTGAATTGTGCAAGATTTGTCTTTAGTTGATCTAGTAGCAGGAAAACTATAATACTATTTCCATTATTGAAATGTTTCTTCATATTCAGTACATGAATGTTTTGCTCAACAGCATTTTAATGTGCATTTCTTTAAATACAATATTAGATTATATCAATTTACATATCATTTCTGGTTTTAATTATGAACCCAAAATACATTTCAAATTAGACCTTATTTATTGCTCTGTTTGTTTTCAGTTTTACTCCTTTTTCATATAATAGTACGGTTTTGCCTTTCATATAACTGTTGGCCATTTGCATTTGCACCTTAGGAAGAGTTTAAACTTTGCTTTATTGTAAGAGAAATTTTGGGGAGACTCAATAGTTTTGTGGTAATTTTGGTTTTTCTGCTGTGATTTTATTTTTGTTCCTTCCTTGATTTGAAAAAAATAACTAGTAAAAGTTGAAATTGTCCTGCTGTTTAGTGTGAGCTAATTGAACTCTGCCTGTTCTTTCTTTGCTGGTCAAGGAAATGCCAATACAATATAGTGAGCTATTTCAGCAGTAGCATCTGTGCAAAAGGCACTAATGAATACACCAGACTCAGAATTAGTCTTCTACTCTGATTCTCAAATTATTAATAAAATGTGCTTTGTTCATGTACATGCACTACTTAATGACATACAGACAAATAAAAACATCCTGGTAGAAAGGCCTAGTCTTAATTTCCCTTTTAAGAGAATATGCTTTTTTGCTAGTGCTTCAATAATGCAGAAAGCATTTTGCCCTTATTTTCTGCTGTATAAAGTAAATTTAATATGGTATACATTAATTTTATTTTAACAGACATTTAACCATCCAGGCAAGGAAAAGTAGATAGTCATGTTATAGAAAAAATCAGATTTGCATTTAAGAAACTTATTTTCATAATGTGCCTTTGCTAGTCATAAGACAAAATGGTTGTTCAGGACAGAATAGCTATTTTACTGTATTAGAAGGAGTAGTAAAAGACTTGAATTTCTGAGATTAATCATACAATCTTATTATATGACTTCTAGCTTTAATTTAATTTTAGCTAAGATGATGAGAGAGAAACCTTTTATTTAGAAAGAAAAACCAAAAAAGAAAAAAGAAAGGTAGAATCATGTATTCAAATAATTACATACTGAATATGTGAATACTGTATGAAGCAGCCAATGTGAATATATCCCTTTTCTATGCATTTCATGTTTTGTAATAGCACTATTGTGACATGATAGAATAAATAGAAAAGCAGATACACTCTGAAATTGTTTTTTGGTAATAGATTAATAGAATTCTACTGAACTATCAAACTTCTTTTCAACCCTCTTGAGTTCATACTGTGGATATAATAGATTATTATAAGGTATCTGCTCCTAAGCATAGACATGCTAAACTTGGAGAGTTATAACATTTAAGAAAGTTAAATCAGCCCTGTAATTTTGTTACTGAAAGGAAATTTATAAAAATGTATTGGGTATTTTGTTCTTTTCTGAGCAAGTAATTTATTCTGACTTCAGAAGCTAATTACCTTTATTCATTAAAAAACAGGGACAAAAGTTTGTGTTATTCATGGTCATTTCATTTAGCTTCCTAGTGAGGAAAAATACAAAGTGTAGAGTGACAACCCGTGCCCAAATCTATTTATAAATTTGTTGAATATTAATTAACAGCAAAAGTTTGTTTGTGCATTTGAAGAAAACTCTTCAGGAAAGCTGTGCTTTAAAAGTGGCTGGCCCAATGTTTTTCTAGGCTTCTAAGCTAGTTTTTGAATCATTGACCCAGATAGCTGATCAAAGTTTTTGCTCTGCTGTCTTTTACCTTCTCAGCTTATTCTATTCTTTAAACTTCTGTATTAATAACTATGAAGAATTTTTAAGATCTCCTCTTTTTTCCCCTTGCACCAGGTCCAGCAAGACAATGAATCTGTGTTCCAAATGCTTTGCTGGTAAGTGCAGTGTAAAATTGGCTTTGAGGATTTTTTTTTAATCTCCCTTAAAATAATCAGTTGGAAACAATTCCTTTGGAGTTTACAGGTGATTATCTGTTTCTTATCTGTTGCATGAAACCAGCTTCTCCTCACCTGGTGCTTCATTTGTTTGCTCAGGTTTCTTGAAACAGTCCCCAATGTGTATAAAAAAGCCACTTCTGCACAGGGGCCAATCAAGCCTTCATTCACTGAAGATTATAGAAATTGGAATGTCCTTGTCCTTGTCAACTTCTGGCATACCTAGTTCAGTGTTCATTTTATTATTTTAGAAGTTTAAACTCAGTAAGGCAGATTTTAATTACATTCATTAACACTAATGTTTATAGTGGGGCGGCTCCAGTAAGTAGAGGAATATTTTTGTCCCATAAATTCAAGAATAGAACTATTTATAGTTTCATTTCCTGCCTCCTATAATTTTGTTTTAAATTCTTGTATATATAAGGTGTTTTTGACCTTCTGTTTTGAGGTCTTATTAAGTAGTCACTCTTTTACTATCTTATATGTGGTGAACAAAAACGGAATATATAAACATTGCAGGTGTGCAGCTCTGTAGTAGTTCTAGATTTTTCTAAATTCACTATTGTGGACTATTCATCGTAGCGATTTTTAGTTAGAATTTATGACCTTCAGCAATATAAGCCTACAATTAATGAAAATAGTTTTAAAAATGCTGTGATATTAGATTATATGGATTTGATTGTCCATTATGATTTTTACAATCTTACTACATATTTAAAGCAAGACTATATAATTTTTTGTTATTTTTGGATGGGTGACCATTTGATTTGTGGATAGGATCAGGATTAAGTAAATTGAGTTAGCTAAGCATAAATTTACTTCATTTGCTTTGTTTACATTTAAGGAAGTTCTAATTTGAGTACTGCTAATATGATTATCATGAGTTTAATAATTTTTTCCGTCTGTCATGTTAAATTGCAATTCAGCAAAGAGGCCATATGCTAATCTTGGACTGCAGAATATGCTACCATTTTTAGAACAAAAAGATAAATGGCAGATTCTAAGGATTGTTTTTTTAAAAAAAAAATAATAGGGAGCAAATAGAGCCAGTTTGGTGTAGAGGTATAGATTCAGGCTAGAAACCAGGAGACTGTGAGTTCTAGTCCCACCTTGGTCACAAAGCCAGCTAGGTGACCTTGGGCCAGTCACTTTGTCTCAGCCCTAGTAAGGAGACAAAGGCAAAGAAACATTTCTGAAAAACCTTGTCAGAAAAACTTCAAGGACTTATCCAAGCAGTCTCCAAGAATGGGACACAAAAAGGGAGAAAATACTTTTAATATATGCATATGTGCTAAAATAAAAAAACAAATCACAGGAAACTTGCATAAGGTAAATAGTGTTTGCCAGTGTTAAAATTAATTAAGATGTTTATTTTAACGAACTATTACAACATAAATTTTGAAAATAAAGCCAACCATCATTCAGAAACTTACATTAAGTTGCTTCAAAATGTTTTTGAAGAATTGAGCAGTGAGCTAATAGATTAAATTTCTGGCTGTGATGTGAAATTGAAATTGTCTGTTGATAGATTTAGATTCTGAGTATTAGACAATATATGCTAGAGTTATCAACTTTCCCAAACTTTGAGGCTCTTGTTAAGGACTTTGTACAGATACTACAGATAGTCCTCAACTGACAACTTTTTGTTTAGTGACCATTCAAAGTTACAGTGGCACTGAAAAAATGACTTACGACCAGTCCTCACACTTATGACCCCAGCATCGCCATGGTCATGTAATCAAAATTCAGGTGCTTGGCAGCCAGCATGTATGTAGGATGATTGCAGTATCCTGGGCTTATGTGATTGCCATTTGCCATTTGCAACCTCCAGCTGGTATCTCACAAAGTCAAGTGGAAAAGTTGGATTCTCTTAAAACAACCATGTGATTTACTTAACCAATGCAGAGATTTGCTTAACAATTGTGGCAAAAAAGCTCATAAAATCCAACATGACTCACTTAATAACCACCTTGCTTAGCAGCAGAAATTCTTGTCCCAAATGTGATCGTATGCTGAAGATTACCTATACAGTGTATTGGTTGCTTAGTTTCCTTCTTATTAAGTAATATATATATATATATATATATATATATATATATATATATATATATATATGCCAGATTATTTAGGGTACATTGCTATTAAAATATGTCTTCTATAAGTAGCTCTTAAAAACTATTTTTGTTGGTTAAATGTGGTTATTTAATCTTGCCAGATTGAGTGTTAAATGCCAAAGAAATGTACATTTTGCTGAACATGGTGGAAGTTACCTGGATGCAAACTGTTCTCATTTATTATCAGACCATTAGTAGAAGAGAGAAAGGGGGAGGGGGAGAGAGAGAGTTCTGGAATGGTAGAAATTGGTAAACTATGATCTTGGTATCAGATGTACTTAAACAATTGCATATTTAATCTTAATATGCTTCCATATTAATAATGTATGAAGAATACCTAAGTATTTTTTATCTTGACTTTATTTTCTTTTTTTTCTAGAAAAAAGAAATCCACATAACGAAAAAGGTTAGTAAATGACAATTAGTTAACTTTACCCATATAGTTTGCATAAACTAATTGCTTTTGCTCACATAGAAATATATAGGGGTATGGAATATTTGGATCCAATGCAAAGATGTTTTGAATCCAATATGGGTCTCTTTTGGTACCGTTTTGTTGCTGCTTTGAATCCAAATTCTGTGCATGTCTAGAAATAAGGAACTAAATGTAATAATTACATGATATTTTGGATTTTCAGAATATAAAAAAATATTGTTTAAGTATTGATATAATTTTATTCCTTTCCACTAAAACTTTACAAAGATTTATTATGGTCGCCCTATAGTTACAAGAAAAAATGTCAGCATGTTATAAGACCATATTTTAATGATAATTTTGGATAATTCAGAAAAAAAAAACATCAATATGCTTAAAATTTAGTAAATAAGTGACCAAAGAATCAAATGCTGCTTTATAGGGACAATCTTCTGAAAATAATGGAGATCAGAGGCCTTACCCCAAATAAAGGATAGATTTTAAAAACCCTTCATACTGAAATATGCAAAATCTAAGATGCCCCAAATTATTAAACTATTGGGAATGTTAATAAATCAATGCATTACTTTTCTTTGCATAACTGAAATCTAGGCAGCAATATGATTTCTGCATTGAATGTGTTACATAACTGCAGACAGAGGAACATGGCATAGTTACAATTTATTAGCCAATCTACAATAAGAAAAAAATGAAGAAACTTATTGGTCTTAATTGTAAGTTATTACTCATGCTGAATTCTTTTTTATGGTAACTATAAATAAGGGCGGCACTTATAGAAGTATTGCACCTTTCCTTCGATATTCTTTGCTCAGATATTTTCTTCATCTTCTGTCAAAATATCTTGAAGCAATAGGAAGTAACTCCGTGTATTAGGGAGGGAGGAATACCTGCAAATGGAAATCATGTCCCTAAAATACAGACATTTGATAAAATTATATATCTTTCCTTCATCCCCCAAGTATCCCAGCTTGGCATATTCTTCTCATGCTCCCCCTATTTTCCTTTGTTCCTTCACTTAGCTACCATTGGTGACTTAGCATTGCATACAAAGTATTTCTCTGCTTACAATCATTTTGTAGTAAGTATGGAAATAACCTCTATAATATAATCTCCTGGCTATCTAGTACACAGGTGCCTGATAACCCTTTGTTGGAAGATAGGTCAATATCATAAGAGATAAACAAAATGAAACTTTTTTTGAAAAAAATGTTAATTTGTAAAAGCTTTTTTAAATTTGTAAGACATTTACAGAAGTACTTGTAGTGTTCCATATAAGCTGCATGATAGCATTGATGTGCTATAAATAGTGCAAACTCCTTTGGGAAATGGGAGCTGCTTTAATTTAATAATAAACTACAAAAGATTCTAAAACAAAATTAATAATGTCATGCTCAGTTTGAAATATATTTGACTTAAATGTGTCATTAAGCATCCAACTCCATATAGTTGTTTAGAGAAATAAGGATATTTAACAAGACAGAAATAACAGAAATTAAAGAATCCCATTGCAGTTTCTAGCCAGATGGATGCCTTATTACAAAACTTGAATACTCCAAGAGAATACTGTGCATTCCCTTTTAATACATAGTATTTTGCTTGAAATTCTCCCAGAAAAGTTTTTAGAAAGTTGCTCCTAAACCATTACTGTCCTATAACACATGTTCAACCTCCTGTTCCCTTCAGTTCTCTTTTGTTTTTAAAAGCTCTCAAAGTTTTACTCTTTTACCAAAGAAATGTTTGTTGGTATATCTCTCTGCCTACGTGATAGAAGTAAACTCTCTCCCTCTTGAACTTATTGATTGTACTGTGTCAAACAGCTTGAGGCTGTCTGACACAACAGGAACTTTTCCTGTAAAATATTTTTTTTTAATCAAAATGAACTTTGCTTTATTTTCAGTGTAGCTACATATGGTCGCTTAGTGACAATCAAAGCTGCAACGGACTTCTCCAGAGCTATTTTATGATCCAATGATTGCATTTTGGATGCTTGGCAACTGGCTCACATTTACAGGCATTTGCAATGTCCTGCAGTAACGCGACTGTTTTTTGCCAGTTTCTGGCATTTACTTGTGGTTTCTGGCCCAAACACCCATTGAGTAAACTGGATTCTTTTAACAACAGTAGTATTTGCTTAACAAGCACCACAAACTCTCTTAAATTGAGTGCAGTTATATGGTAACCCAATTGATGGCTATCATGACTTTATAACCTTAATTCTGGGCTTAATTGAAGCTATAAGAAAATGGCTATCTATATAGAATTTTTATAGAACACCATAAAAATTGCTTTAGTGTATAATTGTCATTCTTCAGACTGGTATTCAGTGAACAAATAATATATATATAATTGTATGACTTTACAGGTAGTCCTTAATAATCACAATTTTCCCAGAATTTTGATTGTAAGTCATCACAGTTGTTAAATGGGCACTATATAACAGGACTAAATTATTGTTTTTACAATATTGTTAAAATAAATCATATAGTCATTGAGTGGTCATTAAACAACTCCTTTTGGGATGGGTAGAAACCAGCAAAAATGCCAGAAACTAGCAGAAGAGTTGCAAATCACAGTCATAGAATTACGGGCCTCTGCAACCAGTTGTAAATACAATCCCAAAATCAGCTCCCAAAATCCAATCACATGACTGTGTGTATTTGTGTGTGTGGCAGTTTTTTGAGGATGGCTTATATGTAATATTTTTGGAAGGCATCATAACTTCAAATGGTTGTTAAATGCGAACTACCTGTATCAGGTTATCTCCTAAGTGGCTAAATATATTGTTTTCTACTATAATAGCAAAGCTTTGCATATATCCTTTTCCCCACTTCCTTTGACTGATGTTAGATTCAGTGTTCCATGTTGTTGTTACAGCAGTCTAGACCTATTGTGTTAATATATGGCTTGAGAGCAGTCTCTAATGTAACATGCCAATATTCTGGGGAAGTTGTTGATATTAAAATATTACAGTCTTATCTTGTAAGTTTGACTATCTTAGCAGCTGTCTCATTCAGTTTTTTAAAGAATATTTTTCTTTTAACACTCTCTTTAAATTAATTGCTTCTAGATGTAATGCTGATAATTTCAGTGTATTAGAATATTCCAGTACTTCCATCATATGATACATTTTAATAGGCTCTAATTAGCAGCTAGAAATTTTTAGGTATACAGAAGTAGAGCATTACTCTCATTTTGTGAAAGGAATAGTTATGTTCTCAGCTGTCTGCTCAAGAACATCCTCTTTTGATTAGAAGGGCTATAGTACAATTTCTCCTGTCTTAAAGCTTGATAGAAATTGGCACCTCAATTTGTGCTTTTCCATTAAGCCAATGCTTCGTGGTGTATTTTAACAGCATTCAAACTTACTATTATAGTTGTGGTCTGTTGAGTGTTTGATGCAGGAGTGTTGCTGAATTCATTTTCTGCCTAGCAATAAGAATCTGGCAGGACTTTGTGTTTTTGTCCATTTTATATTGAACTGATTTAGCATGCTTTTAAAAATATTGCCGGATTGTTGTTTTAAATGGTAATAAACGTAGCTCATGCATAGCTATGAAATCCGTGTTTACAGTATCCTCACGGTGTATACATCTTCTCTAAAAACATCCTGAATATTTGATTCATTGCATACTGGTTAATTTCCACATGATTAATTTTTAGGTATATTGAAAAGCTAGTAATTTTTTTACATAGCTGAGGAGGACTGTTTATTTAAAATATCATGCTTTTCACCACATTTGATACGGGGGAATTTTATAAAATTACAAATAATTTAAAAAAACCACAAATCTGTATAAAATGCAATCAGATAAAAATGTAATAATGTGTAAGATGCTTTAACTGTGAGGAAAATATATTTGTCTAGCAGTGGATGAATATTTTTAGAAATATAAAATATTTTATATTTTAGTTTTATCTATTTTACTTCTAGTAAGAGAAACAGGGAAGAGATATCAGAGTGATAACTGAATGAAATAAGGGAAGATATTCCTTAAGGTACCTTGGTTTCAACTGGGAAACTTACCAGTTTCATGGATATATTACCATTTAAAAAAATAGGGAAACATTATTTCATTAATATTTTGATATTGCAGTCTAGAGAATCTTTATTTTGCAGACATGTTAAATATCTATCTTCTTTTGTTAAGTAGCAGAAATATAACATCTCTTTAATGTCTCAATGTTGATTTATTTTTTTAATGCATTGCACATTGATTTTGTGATGGCTGACAAACATCATTTATCCCCAATCAGAGGAAGAGCATAAAGAAAACTTTTTATAGAGAGGTACATGTGATAGAGTGATTTCCCTTCCTCCTTGGCAAATGGCTTCTGTCTCTATCTTATTAATATTGTGTTCATTTAATTTTTACCGCATTAACCTTGCTCTCTGCATGGTTTGCTGAAACAAAAACTCTAATTTAGTCTCTTGTGTGTGAATTCTCAGACAAATAAAAATGTTTAGGATATCACTTAATTGTGAAAAGATTTGTCCAGACCTTCAGGGTGAATATAGAAAAAGATGATGATAGGAGTTTTTGAATTTTTTAAACCTTTTAGTAACTCTTTCCTTCTGCATGGCATATACAGGAATATATAGAAAGGATTTTCTTTAAATAAATGATTTTGTTGAATTATGAAAAAAAAAAACTACTATCCTCTATTTTCTGTATTTGCTCATTTCAAAATCTTGTAGAGTTTATAAAGACACTAGTGGTTTGTTGCACAGCTTCCCTATCGAGTTAGTTCCATATTACTATCTAATTCCATGTCCGTGTCATGCACTCCTGTGCTGTTAATTTGTACATTTCAATGCAGTTTGTTTCGTGTTTTTGTAATCCAAACTGAATGTAACGAGCTATGTGCTTTTGGGACCCTGCCTTGCCTTGCCAATTAGAACAAGTGGTTACTCAGAGAGGGTATGTTTTAAATAAAACATGGCACTACTGAGTTGAATTAAGATCCTTGGGGAATAAATGGAACAATTTAACTCTTTTATTTCAAAAAGAAAGATCAATCAATGAGAGGATGCCTTTGAAATGTGCAATTAATTTCCACTGAAAAGTAACTAAATTAATATTAGATTAATTTTCTAATATTTATATTTGGAAATGTAGCATTCATAAATATTTGGGGCTATTGAAAATATAGTAAGTTTCTTTATATCTGCAAAACACAAGGAGATATGTAAGGACTGTTACTTTCACCAAAAGGTCTAAAACATTTTTTTTAAAGTCCTCAGTAGTGAGATAAGTTTCAGAAGCAATTCAGGCAGATGCCACTCCTATTCACTGGAGTATGAGAAAAGAGAAGAGGGGACAGCACAATCAGACTTGAAAGATTGTTATTATAGTCAATAACAATAAATAAAGTTTTATTTTTCCCATTAAGTTGATTTCCTAGTTTGGTTTACCTGATAATATTCATGGTTCTCATCTGATAGTATGTATACACTTGTGAGACTCACACTCTAAGTAGACCCAAGGTACATCATTTAAATTTAAGTCTTCAGTACTTACCATAAATAATTGAATATAGTAACTGAAGACTTCTAAACATATGATTATCCTTTGTGCATGTAGTGGGCTTTCTGTTTCATTTAAGTTTGGCCCAGGTCATTTATGGTGAGATTTGTAGAAAGTGAGATATGAAAGGTCTTTTGTTTAGGCAAAGGTTTCCTTTGCATATATATGCTAGTCGTTTCCGGCTCTAGGGGGCGGTGCTCATCTCCATTACAAAGCTGAAGAATCAGCGCTGTCTGAAGACATCTCCATGGTCATGTGGCTGGCATGACTAAACGCCGAAGGTGCAAGTGTCACGTTGTCGCGGTTTGCTCGTTGTCCTTAGGTTCTCTGATCAGCCCATAGAGCCCCCGCAGGGGTGAAATTTAGAGGGACCCTCGCGAGGGTGAGTACTTAAGTACTAGAATCAATAATTGACACAGACACCATAGTTTCTCAAGGTGAGAGAGCACGTTGTGCCCGGGGTAGATGAAGAAGTCCCCCGATTGCAACGCACCACCCTCTTTTATTTTGCAGTTTTATCAGGGCGGGGGGAGCGAGACATATGTGAAGAGGAGCAAGGAAGTATAATTCTAATGGCGCCATGGCAGGATGCGACCACTGTTGTGTGCTAAGATAGCGTGATTATCTATTAACAAGATATTTGTGGTCAGCTAGTTCCTGTAACTATTTGCCTACGTGTCGTGCCAAGCTGAGCTTATCATGCAATTCCTAACTTGAGAAGGTCATTCTTACGGCCTTATGTCAAGAGGACTCTCGAGGTTTACTACATGCAGGCAATGCTGTTACCTTCCCTATTCGCCATAGTGGTCCCTATTTTTCTACTTGCATTTTTACATGCTTTCAAACTGCTAGGTTGGCAGAAGCTGGGGCAAGTAAGGGGAGCTCACTCTGTTACGCGGTACTAGGGATTTAAATCATCGAACTGCTGACCTTTATGATCAACAAACTCAGCGTCTTAGCCACTAAGCCACCGTGTTCCTTAAATAATACCAATTAAAAACAAGTCACACAGCTAAATACCATTTTTCTATTATTTCAGTTTAGAAAGATAGGTGATTAAATAGTAAGAGTTATATCTGAAGAGTTTTAGTTTTAGGATCTCAAACTTCATTTGAGATAAATTCCACAATTGAAATACGTTCTTTTTATCTGATCTTAATTGTCCACAGTTTAGCTTGCAACATTTTCTCTGCATATGCTTTTCCATTTCATGTATAATTTTTATGCATAGATCATGCATCCCACCTACATTCCCTCATTCCATTTGCCTTATTTCTAAACTAAAAAGTTCCAAGCATTGTTACATACTTCATAGTGAAATATATACCAGCTTTTTACTAATTATAATACATATACATATACACATGCATGTATGTATGTATGTATGTATGTGTATATATATATATATATATATATATATATATATATATATATATATATATATATATATATATATATATATATATGGATCTTTGGTTCTTCGGGTTTTCTCCCGCGTAGAATTGGAAATATCTAGGCGACGTTTCGATGAAGTCCCATTCATTATCTTCAGGCTTGTGTCTTCGGCCTTGTGCTTCTCAGAGTCTTCGGCCTTGTGCTTCTCACTTTGAGAAGCACAAGGCCGAAGACACAAGCCTGAAGATGATGAATGAGACTTCATCGAAACGTCGCCTAGATATTTCCAACACTACGTGGGAGAAAACCCGAAGAACCAAAGATCCACATACAAATACCCGCGAAAATCTCCGAAAGCATATATATATATATATGCAGGTCTTGGTATGTTCATGCACAAGTATGAAGCCGAAAGCACCAGCCTGAAGATGGTGAGTGGGACCTCGTCGTAATGTTGCCAAGTTACTTTCAATCTTACACGGGAAAAGACCTGAACATGCCAAGACCTGCATACCTGTACCTGTGAAAATCTACGAATTTGTAGATTTTCACAGGTACAGGTATGCAGGTCTTGGCGTGTTCGGGTCTTTTCCCGTGTAAGATTAAAATTGAGACTATCTTGGCAATGTTTCAACGAGATCTCACTTGCCATCTTCAGGCTGGTGCTTTCGGCTATATATATATAGTGAAATTGTTTGGTATTAAGTTTTATATGATCCCTGAATATCTTTCCCCTCTTCCCTTCCCTGTTCTTTGTTTAATCGATTAGCCTAAGAAAACTCACTGGAATTCATTTTTCTCAGTATGATACTTTAATACTTGAAAAAAAGTGTTTCATTTTAAAGAACTATGTGGGAGTTCTACGTGGGAATAGATCTATATGGACCCAATTTCTGCTTTAATTTGTTTTTTAAACATGAAATATTGAAGCCAACTAAAGAATAAGCTGAGCTTAAATGGACTCGGGATGGTAGAGACAGGAAGGCCTGGAGGAACGTTGTCCATGGGGTCGCAATGGGTCAGACACGACGTTGCAACTAACAACAACAAAAAGAATAAGCAAGAAATTTTAGGAAACTACTTTTTTTGTCCAATCATAAAGTTAGTTATATAGGTTTCTTGACATAACTAGTGGTATGAGGTTTTCAAATGATGAAAAATAGAAATGCTATCACACACTGCCTTAAAAATAAATGCACTTGGTATATAATTATTGTACCTTGGCACATGATGTGCAAAATACATTTTCAGACTATTTCCGGCTGAGTACAGATTTCATTATGGAATGGCAGGGATAACTATTCTCTTTTGTGAATTGCTGGATTTCAAGATTTGAATTTCACTAATATTTAAAATCATGATAAGTATTAAACACAGAAAATAAACAATTGAGAGATCTAGTACGGGATTAATGGATCCCCAAAGCCCCAATGGTAGATGCTGAATAGCTAAAAATAACGTTCTGCATACGTTTGGCTACATAAAACTGTTTAGATTGTAACTGCTTGTAATATCATAAAGACCAGAACATTACAATAGAAGAATGCTTGGGAAATAAAATCAGAATTTTCTGCTTCTCTTTTGCTTCTTGCTAATATAATATTCTGATCATTTTTCTTCCCCTTTTCTATTTAAAAAGCAAAGGTGGGTGAGGAATTGTTTGAGGAAATTGATTGTGATTCTTTTTGCAATATGTATTTTTGCAATCTCAAAATGATTTGATAGAACATTAAAATATACAATTTAATAGAAGCTTCATTGGGATATACTGCAATTTGATCCATGTAAATAGCACCTTCGCTTGGCTAATGTTTTAGAAAGAATTTGCAGAAATTGTTTTGGAATATACTAATTAATGATAGTAAGCAGTACTTCTTTATTAGTAAATAGTAAATTTACTTTATTTACATGTTTGATATGGTGCAGTTCTGAATCTATCACTAAATAAAGTGCACAAAGAGAAATTATTCTATATAATGAATTTAAAAATAATACATGTTTTGCTTTTTTGTATTTATAATCCAGTTATTGTTTGTTCATATATTACTGTAATAATTTAATACTTCCCAAACAATTTAATATTTGCTTTAACAGAATTAGTTATTACTCAGGAAAAATGCCTACAGGTTCCTTCTGTTGTTGTTTTTATGGATTTTTTTTTGCTACCAGAGACTAATATTACAGTTGGCAAAATATAATAGTTTTCTAATTTGAGAATTATTTATAGATAAATTAATTTCAAAAATATGTAGTTATAGAAATGATGTAAATTATATAAGTTATTTGGTTTTAATGGACATTTAGATTTAATAGGCACTTTCTCCCCAAACAGTCCATTAAATTGCTGTTTTACAGTAATATAAAATAGAAAGATAAATCCAATATAGATCCAATTCAGTTAGCATTCAATTAGCATTATCACTGTAATTAATAAAAATATTGAAACAATATATTTGTCTTTTGTTCTTCTATATTAAAATCTGAAGAATTGACTGAACAAAATAAATAGCTCATAATATTCTACAGTAAATGTTAAGTGATCTTATTTAAGGTTATGTTCTATGAACTATGCAAGGAATCTGGAATAGGATATTTTGTGTGTGTGTGTGTGTGTGCGCGCGCGTGCGCGATTAAAATTATATGATCCAAAACTTTACATTAGTATTCTCTTAGTGGTAGCACCTGAAGTAGTTTTGTAGTGTGGTGTCTTGAATGATTTCTACCTTAAGAAGAGAAATGGTTTAGAGAAAGTTATGGATAGTAGAAGAAACTGTATTTGGTATATGCCAGCTATTCAAAAGTTAACATTCATTCTCTTGTTGGCAAACTGCTGCTAATTGTTATCAATTTTGTTTAAAATTAAGTGTTTTATAATAGCTATATAAAACTTCTTCAAATCTTGATTCAGCATTGTAGTTACATACAATTCTTTAGGAGCTATGAAACTTTCTTTAAGGAAGAAACTGATAGTTTGGCCTGACTAGAAAAATTGCTGTTAAGGAGCATTGTATGGTTTTATAAATAAAAGGCTTGTGGTTTACTTCTGTGGGGCTAAAAATTATTTGTATTATCTTTCTATTGCTGGGGGTGGGTGGATGCTTTGTAGAACTCTGTTTAAAGCCAAATCAGGAGTTTGGTAACACTTTTCCAACTAACACATTTTATTTAAAAGCATAGATTTCCATGAACTGCAGTTCACTTCACTCTCTCTCCTGGTTTTTTTGTCTCCATATACACTAATATGCTTCTGCTCCTACATTTTTAAAGTTAAAATACTATATAATAAGACTGCAAATATTTTTCAAGAATGTAGTACAGATAGAGCAAAACCTAGTAGCATAGCTTTGGTTTGTAAACATAATAAGGAGTTATTTATAAAAGATAGAATGATAAAGACTTGCAAAAGGCATTCATTTGGTAAAGGAAAACAGTCTGGATCTGGAGCTCTTACTCACTTATGCCTTAGGGCGGGGCTGTCAAACTCACGATCCGTGGGCCAGATGCGTCACACGTGGGTCATACCCATGCCCGGTTTAGTGAAGGGGAAAAAGTTGTGATATGTCATGTGATGCCGCCGTGACAATGCAAGTTTGACACCCCTGCCTTAGGGACTTTACTAGAGGGTACTCTGAATGAAACTGTCCTTGAAAAACATGCAGAAACCTCAACTGGTCCAGCATGTGAAGTATTGGATGAACCAGAGTATACAGCCATATAATATTTCTGCTGTGTGCCAGTAGGCTTCTGAGTCCACTCCAAACTTTGTTATTACTTTTTTATAATAGATGTTTATTTTAATAATCAAACATTGTTCAAAACTAATTGCATAGAGCTAGATTGCTTGGGGAACCATCCACCTCAGTTGTTTCTGCCCATCCCATCAGATTCAAAAAAGTGGTTATGCACTTGGTACCCACAGTCAAACAGTGGCATCTTGTGAAACAGGAGGCATGGCCTCTCTGTTGTGGTACGCACTATGTCCAGGTTATCAGATACAGGTCTGTGATTGAAGATGGGTGTGGTGCTTTGGCTTTTATATTTTGCATCTATGATGTTTGGATTTGTACTTAGATTTTATGGTTTTGTATGTTGCCCAGAGTTAAGTGCTGAAGATAAGTGGTAACATGTCGGTTTTAGTAAGTAAGTAAGTAAGTAAGTTAAGTAAGTAAGTTAAGTAAGTAAGTAAGTAAGTAAGTAAGTAAGTAAATAAATAGTACATAAGAGTTTTAGGTAGAGCATTTTTTATTTATTATAGAATTGCACTGTTTAATACAACTTAAGTTTAGGCAAGCTGTTTATGTCTTCTTCCTCTTGTGCATTGGGGATAAAAAAATTATGTTTTGCTTCTACTTTTGCTTAAATGCATTTTGTTTTCTCTACACTAAGCAAAAGAAAGAAGGATGTAAACCTGGAGTGCAGTTTGCCTGAGGTATTTGAGATCAAAGAATTGATCTTGTACTCAGAAATGCATTAGATATTTAGAATGTTGTTCATCACTCAGCTCTCTTGGACAAAATTAGCTCCCATGCTTAATTCTACTGGGTATGAAACAGGCAGGAATGAAACTTGAATGCAAAACTATAAATACAGTGACTTTGAACATAAGGAAGAGCTGCTTATTTGTATTTCGTGGCATTAATAGTCACCAAGTAGTTTTATGTAATTACTACAGTGTCTTTCTCAAATAAACTAGTCTCCCTGAAGTGAAAATTCAGGTTGGTATGTCCATTTAGGTTCGTTTTTGGGCAATAATCTTTCAGTGTCTTCTTCCCAGGTTTTGTTAGTTTCTCAGTGAAATCTGCAGCTCTAAACATTTTGTTGGTCTTCATTAATTAGGCCTGACCATCGTTAACTTTTCAAGATTATCCTGGATTGACAGGGTTCTTCCAGTCTGCAAGTAAAGCTATTTCAAGTTGTGAATGAACTATTGTAGATGTGATTGAGACACACTAGAGACCCCTAGACTGCATTGTGGTGAGATTGCAAAGCGCTTTCAGAATAAACTTTATTCTCATTGTGAAACAATTGCCCTTTAAATTCATTAAATGAATGGGACTGTCAGTGAGTCAACAGCGGGTCAGAGGAGGAGCCTCTGCAGGACGGAGATGACAAGTTGTTTTAAAATTATGATTTAAACTGAGTCAATTTAAATCGAGCCTTTTTGCTAGTAACTTAAATCATTATTTAAATCGACTTGATTTAAATCAAATCCACCCTGCTCAGTACCTTATATTTTGCTCAGTCTTTGGTTTTCCAACCAAGTTTACTTCAGAACAGATTAGAGTAATAGTGAAGATCAATAGTCTAATAATCTCTACATTAGAATGATATAATTCTTTATGGATGATCCAGAAGATTCAAGCACTCACTTAACAACTGTTCAATCACCAACCATTTCAACTCATGACAGCCCTGAACAAGTGGTATTTATGACTAATCCTCGTACTTATAATGGTTGCAGCATTCCTGCAGTTCTGATCATCATTTGTCATCTCCTTTTTTTTTGACTTCCTACAAGCAAAGTCAATGGGGAAGCCAGCAGCAAATAGTGGCCACATGATGTCTCTGCTTAGCAGCCCGCAATAATTTGCTTAATGATAACAAGCAGAAGTGCCAGAATTTCTGTTGCTAAGCAATGTGGTCTCATGATGTGACACGATCATGTGGCTCAGTGATAAAAAAATTCCAGTACCAGTTACCATTTTTAAGTAAGCGTCACCCTATAGTACAACATTATTCTATTTCAATTCACTGATGGCTACAATGTCAGTTTGTGTTGTTTCATTTCATCTTTGAAGTGTTGAACTTTTCTATGTTCATGTTTTGAATTAATGTTTCTTTTCCTTTATGACAATGTGGGCAAATAGAGGTCCCAAAAACTTTAATCTAAACACCATAACCACCATTAGTACCCCAGAAAATTCCTCAGTTTTTCCTTAGTAGCATATTGTGTGCTGTCCAATTTGAAGGGACCGTCGTCTGGCCCTATATCCATGGTGGCTAACCTTTTTGGACTCCTGTGTTGATAATTGTGCATGCGCTTGTGCGCCATCACTCAGAAGGCAATGTGCATGCCCCCCCATGCCCCTGCACATGCACACACAACTTGCGCACCATGCGTTTCTACGCATGCACACGTGATCCCCACACCACATGTTTCTGTGCATGTGTCCCCGCCACACGCCTCTGCACATGCGCCTGTGTCTCTTGCATGCGCCGTGGCCCCGCGCATGCGTGCCAGATACCCGACAATCAGCTGGTGGGCGGTGCGTGCGCATGCGCAGTAGACCTGCTCTGGGCGAGAGCTTGCGTGCCGGCAGTAATGGCTCTGTGTGCCACTTTTGGTATGCATGCCATAGGTTCGTCACCACAGCCCTATATCATCAAACATTCTATATTTTCTATCCACATGATTTTCTTGGGAGTAAAATGGTTTGCCATTATCCTGCCGTATGAATTGATACCTTTGCCATTGTCATTGAAGTGGTCATCTGTCTCTAGAATATTCCTATATTGCCACTGCCCAATATAGCACCTACTTGCTTTAGCTGGAATGATTGTGCTTTGGGTGACCCTGCTGGAAATACGTACGTAATCTTGGCATACACTCCCAGGTCATCCTTCCCAGGAACACACATGCAAGCCAATAAGGCAGCATCGGAGGATTTTGAAGGATAAAGCAGATACAGTCTATCAGTTAATTGGGAGAGGGAATTCTGATTGTGTGTAGCAAATATAAAATTTCCACAAGAATTTAACACTATTTTGCTCCAGGTTGTCTTGCAGGAAGTAAAAAGAACTTGGATAACTAGTAGGACTGTTTATTCATTTCCAAGTTTTGTAGAAAAAGTTCACAGCTTTAAAACAAGAGAACTGAAGAAACTTCTTGGATGTGAAGCGATGTCTTTAATGAAAAGCAAAGTTCAGTTGCCTTTTGGAAAAGCACCTTGGGACAATCATGATCTGGATGACTGAGAATCTCCATAGATGCTTAGCTTGCTGTGACAAGGTTTATACTTTTTTTAAAGAAGCATAGAAGCTAATAGTTAGGAATTCAGAGTCTGTAAGTAATGTATCACTGATTTATTGGCAAAATGGACTGAAACTGACTATTTTTCCTAATAAATTTCTACTGCTCTTCAGATAGCATTTGTTTATCTAAAGCAAATAGTGTGTTGGAAACTATTAACTCTTTTTATTTTCTGGTTTTGAGGCTGGATGTATACTTAAATGATAGCGGCTATTTTTTTTCCTATTTAAGGTGATATTGAACTGAACAGAAAAGGTATTTAACAGACCCTCAGATGTACCCTGTCCTATTAGCGAGGATATACAGTGACACAAAAATGAATTTGTCAAAAGTTTTATAGCTTCATGATCTATGATACAATATTAATTCTGCTCCAGTTTTATTAAGGCATTTTTCATCTCCTCTCAAATTAATGTTGACGTTCTATTATTGGAATTGTTTTTGTCCCCAGATTAAAACAACAAAGGGGGAGGGGGGGAATCTTCCATGCTTGAATATTAAAATTAATTATAGTGTAAACAAGAGCTTGCTTGAAGGAAAATATCTTTTAAAAGATTGTAATGTAAATGCATTTCCTTTATCCCTTATTTACTTTTCTACTACGTTGTTGTTGAAACTATTTGTCATATCAAAAATATAAAAAGAGAAGAATTTATACACAGACCTATAAATTGACGTTTCCTGAGAATTCAAGGCAGTATGCATTTTTTTTCTCCTCCCCATCTCACTCCTCTCAATTGAGATAGGTTAGATTAGGAGAAAGTGCCTTGTTCAAGGAACCCAAGTGCTTTTATTTATTTATTTATTTCAGAATCATAGGCCAAAAAGTAGAAGGCAGCATTAAAAAGCAAAGCATATTCATACAAAAGTTAAGCATGTCTGGCATTATATTCAGACAAAATGGTTTCTGAGCATTATTACTTAGGGCACAAAATATGGCTACCTTTCTAAAGATTTCATGATCGCAGCATTTAATAAGAAGTATAAAATTGTATATTGGAACTGGCCTGTGATTTGAGGGTAGATTAACCTCAAGGGTGATAAGGCATTTCAAACCCATCTCAATTTCAATGCCTGAATAAATACCATAATGATTTGGATAGATTATTGAATCTCTTTGTCACCATCATTAAAGGTCATGCTGGTGTCAATGCTCTCTTATGTGAGGCACACGTATATAGTAAAAGTATTTGGGGATTATGAAAGGTGCATTCTTAAACTGTTGTAGCAGTGGTGTGAATTTTATATCTCTCTATGTGAGAGTCAAAATTAATTGCTTGAACTCAGTCCAGAATTTGTCTAACCTATCAACAATCGATATTAGGGTAGGGCCCATACTAGACAGACTGAATGTTATTTATGTCTTCCATGGGGAATTGTGTCAGTTTATTGATCTAGGCTAGGGACTTACTCCCATAAAGTTGAATGAACCAATACTTGTAACTGTCAAAGCCTCAGGTAGGCAATCATAAAGATGCATTCAAACTGTAATTGGAAAAGTACATTTGTGACGGGAATTGAGTAGAGATCTCAGAAGTTGGTACACCAAGCATACCCTTGTTCCCTCCCACAACCCCATACATCCTCCCCAGCCCACCTGCCTCTCCTGCTTACCCTCCCTGTTCCTTGTCGCACTTCTCAAACACCACTTACACCCTCACTATGCCTCTTGTGTACTTTCACACATCCCCCCCACAACTCTCACTATGAAAGTTACCTTACCGTGGGATTCTCCTCTGCTGCTGCAAGAGTCCAGATCAGGGGTAGATATCTCCTCCTATGTCATCGAGCTGAGTCTGCCAAGCTGATAAAGCTAGCCCTTGTTGCTAGACACCCTGCTTTCGACTCAGCTCCTTCTTGAAGAGCAGACATGTCTGGACGCTCTAGCTAGTGATCAGCGAAAGGTAAAAAAAGACCTCAAGAGTCATCGTAGAGGCTCCCGGGGATCCGTTAGAGCCTGGAACATCGTGGAGAGTGAGAAGTCATTCTTTTTTTCTGCGGGGCTCCGGCGCTGATGCTTACGGCCCCTGACAACTGTAAGTACAGGCGTAAAAGACTCAGCTAGTGCCGAGGTTCATAATGCTGCTCCGGAGCCATTGCACAGCTATTTTAAGGACTCTTCAACTGCGCTCAACAGCTGAGTGCTGCTACACTTATTTCAGAATGCTATCAGTGTTTGGAAAGAAAAACAAGCAGAGTTCTTCAGGCCTCACAGTGTTAAACCCGCTTGCCTGACCTAGAAGTTAGGGAGGCATTATAGAGAGGCTGCTTTCAGCACCTTCAGTCTCAGTCCCAGAATAAAATGGAGGATACACAGGCCCAGTCTATCCTACCAGACCACGAGGAGGCACATGCCTCCAATGCTTCCGTGAGGCTATCCAGAAAGAAGAGACAACGGGCCCATTCAGCTAAGCGAGAGACCACAAAGATGCTTTTCCAGGATTAAGGCCAAAGCCTTCATCACCAAAGAGGCCTCAAAAACTCAAAGCTGAAAAGAGAAGACATGAGGTCTTGGAAAGACAATTTGCTAGAAGCCTGGAGCAGATGTGTGGGCGGAGCCAACCATTGCTTCAATCTGGTGATTTGCAGGCCTATTCACAAACTGTATCCAGGGCTGGAAAGGCAGAACTAGGCTCCACTCATCGCCTACAGGTTTGGTCTCCCGGTGGACCTTCTGAGGCCTTTTTTCCTCAGGATTTAAATAGAACTGGCCCCAGTTTTAGGCAGGTTGTCTGGGTTTCATTCAGTCTTCATGATAATCCATCCCAGGGCAGCTATAGACAGGGCAGAGGCCACCTTTATCCCTATAGCTGCTGGCCTACACCATGTAGAACCTCCTATAATCAATAGGCCTAAGAATAATAGAGAAGTGGTTTCGGTGGCCATTAGACAAGAGATTGCTGAAGGATTTCAGCAACTTCTTCGCCCTACTGGGTTAGCTCCAGGGTTTTCCCCCCTCCCTCAACAGGAAGCTCCCCCTGAGAGGACCGGGTTGCCCAGAACCCCTGAGCAAAAGTTTCCTTCCGCTCATTCTGAATGGGTGGACTATGAAGATAGATGTTCCATGGATCCATCTGACCAGAGCCACTTCTCTGAGTCTGAAGAGGAGGAAGGGGAGGTTAGACACTCCAATTTATCAGAGGATGAGGGTTTGAGACCTGAGCAACCCACTTTTACAGGTATTTTTAGACCTTCCTTGTTCAAGTCTCTTTTGTACAAAGCCCAAAACACTGCTCAACTGGGTCCCGATGAAATTGCAGCAGAACCCTCAGGGGAGCCCATAGACCAGGGCGATTCCTTATTCTCTAGACCAACTGTTCAAGCTGAGGTGCTCCCATCACCCAAGCCATTCCTAGAACTGGTGCAAGACCAGTACACTTCTCCAGGTTCAGAGCCTGTCCCACTTCTAATGATAGGCAGTTTTATAACATGGGCCCTTCCTTGGCCAAGGCCCTTCAGATTCCATCAATAGATGCCCCCTGTCTCCACATCTGGAACACTGATGGAACCGGAAGATGTCCTAAAAGCTGACGACAAGACGTCAGACCAGACCCTTAAACAGATTCACCAGGCTGTGGCCTGGGCAGTCAAAGCCTCCACCGCAGTATCATTCTTATTAGGGTGTTACTGCAGTGGCTATGTCAGCTACAGGACCATTTGCCACCCGATGATACCAGGTCCCATCAGGACAAAAATAAGATCATCGCGGCAGTGAGTTCACAGCAACCTTGAACTCTCTGAAATTTGCTTCAAAAGTGATGTCTTTGGTGGCAGCACGACATCTTCTCTGGCTGCGGAATTGGCAGACTGACTCGTGACGGATATGGAAGCTTGCTTCTTCCCCATGCTCAAGCCCTAGAACCATACCTTGTGGAATCCAGGGACAAAAAGAAGATTCTGCCATCATCTTTCAAGAGGTCGGAATTTTGACAGACACCTTACTTCCAACAGTTTTCCTTTTGGATGGAGTTCAACACCCGTGTTCCTTATGGACAGAAGGCATTTCCTCTCCGGCAGGAGCATCAATCTGACCGTCCAGGCAGGCATCAACAATTTTCTAATAAGTGTCCTTTTCAAGGCGGAAGAGGCCATTCTCTTTGACGCTCTAAATGACTGACTTCCTTCTCCCGTCAGAGGTTGTCTGACCTTCTTTGCTTCACGATGGGAGGAATCAACTTCGGACACCTGGGTACTCCAGACTGTATGGTCAGGTGTTCGGCTCGAGTTCCTCTCCCTCCTCTGAGGTTTTTTGTCCGCTGCCCCGCCTCTCAGGACAGCTCCAGATGGGCCTCATGGAATCCACCATTCAACACCTGGTGGACGTGAAAGCCATCCAGGCAGTTCCAGAGGACCAACGAGGGCTGGACTTCTACTCCCAGCTCTTCGTAATTCCAAAGGCCTCGGGGGAAGTGGAAGCCGATTTTCGACCTCAAGTCCATGAACCAATTCATTCCCTACAGGCGCTTCAAGTTGCAGTTCCTCCAGATTATCCTGGAGAGCGTCTGGGAGGGCGACCTCCTTTTATCCATAGATCTTACAGAGGCATATCTCCATGTCCTGATCTGGCTCCATCATCTCCAGTTCCTTCAATTTTGCTACAACAACAAGCATTACCAATACCGAGCTATGCCGTTTGACTTTTCATTGGCCCCCAGGGTATTTACAAAGATTCTGATAGCATTAAAGGCGTTCCACGCACCCTACCTGTAAGGGTCCAATGTTATTTAGAAAATATACAATTGTGTTTGGTCCTCACCGCCAACAACGACCTTCAGACCACGATTCAGATTCTGCAGGAGCACAGCTTTTTTACAAATTGTGGCCAGAGCCATCTTCTCCTGACCACCCATCTTCACCTAGGGGCGGTCATCGACACAATCTCCTGCGAAGTCTTCCTTTCTCCAGATCATCAACAGATTCTACAAGACTTAGTAAACCGGATACGACCCCAGCATACTATCCCACTATCTCTGCTATCCCAGCTCCTCGGGAAGGTGGTCTCCTGTATAGCCATAGTCCCATGGACGCCCCTTCTATACACACTACAAGAGAATCCAGCCCCAACCTGGTGCTGTCTGGTTGGGTTGGGGAGGGTTCTTCTCATTTTTTCCATTTTTCAGAGACACGCTACATCTATCAAGTTATTTTGCCGAAAGATGGGTGCCTAGCAACAAGGGCTGGCTTTTTCAGCTTGGCAGACTCATTTCGATGAGGTAGGATGAGGAGTCTAACCCTGACCTGGACTCTCTTGCAGAGTGTATAGAAGGGCATCTCAGGTAAGTTTTACTAACACCCATTTGGTTAATAATGATAACCAAGACTGGAAGGATTGCTGTTGTTAGTGATATAGTTGTACTTTTTAACCGTATTTGTTAGCAATGGAAATCCCAATTCCTTTGTAAGTCAAGGACTATTTGTATTAGACAATTAGGATCTTTCTTCTTGCATTACTGCATATGGAGCTGCCATTTATCCCTGCCATTTGTCAACTTCTTAAAGGTCTTTGAAAATCTGAAGAATTGTGATAACCATATCCCTGTTAAATAACTACGTCTTAGTTCTGTGTGATTGCAAAAATATGAAAGCTATATTGCAAACCTGTGCTATGAATTATATGGATACAAAATGTTGCTTTTACAGGAAGTCGTAAAAGTACTGCTTTTGCATTTATATAGTTAAATAGTGTATAACTTTCCTTTTTATGCTTCCCTTTCCATATTTATATGTTGGTGTAAAAATACAGATTACATTTAAATGTAATCTGTATTTTTACACCAACATTCTGCTACTTTTTGTATGACTGAAATGAATTTTTTTCTTTTAACTTATGTAATTAGGCTTCAGAACTGTTTTGTTTCCTAGTCTTACGTCTTTAAATTGGTTTATTCTTGAAAAGCACTGAAGCATGTATAGAATAAATATTTGGTGTCTCTGCCTATTACCTTTTCCCAGAAAAAGGAAACAAGTTTTAAATTCACAGATGACAATTCTGGCTAGGCCAATATGATTTTTTTTAAATGAAGGAAAGATGAAAAATGAAAATCATATTTGGTGACTAAAATTTATTGCTTGAAACAATTTAAATGTTCATCCTGTTGCCAGATTCTGTCATTTGTAATATATCAGTGTTTCTGTAGTTGAGAGCTCTAGCTACATTTTGACTATCTTTAAGGTTAAAGAATTGGAATAAAATATAACCTTATGTGCTTGTAGGTTTTCACCTGCTTGAATTCTCTCATTGTCCTTTAACATGTTTCATAATTATTTCAGTGATCAAAAATCTAACTCAGCCATAAAAAAGAATTGGTAATATGTGTTCTTGAATTGTCACTTTACTTAAATGATGGCTATTTAGTGCTTTGTCTGCATCTTCATTGAACCATATCAATAGCTGAAATGAGTTAAGACCCTCAAGATTTCATATCTAGCTTGCCAAAGAGGAAAAATAATCTGAAATTCATTGAAAACATGTGAATAAGTAAAGATGAGAATATCCGGGGGCAATAGTAGCAATTTGTCTTTTAAAAAACTTTTAATAAATTATATAAGCCATTCCATAACAAGATGAAAACTTAAATTCTAATTTCAGGAAACAATGCTGACTATAAAGACTTTTAAGTACTCTCTGACTTACATTCACAATTGGAACTGAAATTTCTGTTGTAAGTCTGAATCGGACCTAATTTTATGACAGTTTTTATGGCTGTTGTTAAGTGAATCACCATAGTCATTAAGCAAATCATATAGTCATTATATAAATTCATTTTCCTCAATTGGCACTTTTTGCTGGAAACTGGCAAAACAAGTTGCAAATCGTAATCACATGCAATCAGTCGTAAATGCAAGCCAGTTGCCAAGCTCCTGAATTGTAATCACATGGCCACGGAGATGGTGCAGCAGTCATAAGTGCAAGTTGTAAGTCACTTTTTCCAATCCATTATAACTTTGAACCATTGTTAAAAGAATGATTGTAAGTTGTGGATTACCTGTAGTTGCAGGGTTCTGGACGTATTCATATATTTTTGATGTAGATCTCCCTTTTTGATATTCCTTGTTGCTATGAAAGGGGAATTGCTATGGTTAGGTATTCTCCCTCATTTCAGTATGAAAGGCCCTATAATGGTTTTTACCAGTACAGCAAAGTTTGAATATGCAGCACTTATTATTCTTTTAAATAAATAGCATATGAAATATATGCCACATTTATACTTTCTCTGACATGACAGGCATATGTGCCAAGTCCGTGACATCAGTTCTGTACATGATACTTTTGTCTTAATCTTTACGAAGCTAAAAGGTTATTTACACTATGGAAAATATATTTTATTTTATTTTATTTATTTATTTATTTAATTTGTCAATTGCTTACAAGATAATAGGTATAAGTAAAAACATAGCTATGAATACATGGATACATATAAGAAAAATAAATATATATATAAAGGAAACAATAGGACAGGGATGGTAGGCATGTTGGTGCGCTTAGGCACGCCCCCTATAGGCCTCTTAGGAAAGGGGTGAGGTCAACAGTAGACAGTCTGAGGTTAAAGTTTTTGGAGTTTGGGGAAGAAACCACAGAGTCAGGTAGAGTATTCCAGACATTGACCACTCTGTTGCTGAAGTCGTATTCAAAGAAACCTTATACAATCTGTAATTATTTATTGAATATGAAACCAAACTTTCAAATATTTCATAATTTCATGTAATCTATCTTTTGTCTTTGCTACTCTATAAAAGCAATATTAGTTGTTTTGGAATACTCTAGTGTTCTTATAATTTATTTGTGATTGCAATTTAGTATAGGTCATGAGTGCCAAACCCGTGGCGTCACTTTGCCATCATGTGATATATCACAGTATTTTTTCCCTTTGCAGAACTTGGGTGGGTGTGGTCTGCAAATGACACATCCGGCCCATGGGATACCCGTTTGACACCCCTCGTGTGGGTAATACTCGAGTTATGGCAGAATCCCTCCCAAAAAGTACTTATGACCTGATTCCAAACTACCGGTGACCATGCCCTCTCTGGTCACAGGATCACATTTTGGTGATTGGTAACCAGCCTGCATTTATGGCCATTTGTAACATTCCATAATCACGTAACCATGATTTTCAACCTTTTTTTTTTTTACCAAAACCCAGCACTTCCAATTTTCAGCCCAAAGGCCCCATAGCAAACAATGGGTTCAATGACTGATCACAACATTTGCTCAGTGACCACTGATTCACAAGGACCGTGGTGACTCGCTTACTTAACTGCCACAAAAAGATTATAAAATCAGATCAGTCATGTGATGATCTTTACAAAGTGTCATTACTCTTAGAATCATAATGAGCAAGCCTCCATTGTTGTCATAAGTTGAAGACAACCTATATGTTAAAAAAAAAATGTACCAAAGTTCAACAGTTTTTGAGAATATAACCTTCTGTTAAAATAAATCAAAATACACAAATTTTTATTTAAATATTTTTCATTTTCCTGGATTTATACAGTTAACCATGTATTACTTATATATGAGTTCATGTTGTACGTACACACACATACACACAGAGAGAGAGAGAGAGAGTATTCTAAGACAGGGCGGTCAATTGATTTTCCCAAGAGGCCACATAAGAAACTGGGACTATTGTGAGGGCCAAAACAATAGAGCTCTGAAAATATATAGGCATGCATGCATGTACCTATGTAAATTGAAGAGGGGAAAAAAGCAGTTGCCTTCAAAATAAAAGCAATGCAGTTGTATTTCATTCTTGGTGTACATTTATTTGCATTTGATTTCTAATTTCCAATTGACCTCATGCAGGCTGGACAGAGACACCCAAACAACTAGATGTAGCCCAGAGGTCATAAAATGCCCAGGTTTGTTCTAAGAGTAAATGTGTTGCTTGACTAGCTTGCTGTAAGTGTTATTTCTAGTAAGATATCCAATGGGAATGTGTTCTGTATAGGATAAACATCAAATTTGGAAGGAGCAGTGGAGAATACTTGAATGTACCATGCACATTCTGTCATTTTTAGAAGATTAACTTTCTTGTTTGACAGCTAGAAAATCTCTTTTTATTGCAGCTAGTAGAGTAATAGTTGATCGACTCTATTTAATGTGATAGTGAATGAATGGAATGGAGGTTTGTGGGAATAGAAAAGAGAAGGTGACAGCATCAAATAATGTAGGAGATACTTGTGAGAGCATATTAGCTCTATCCATGTATTTTGCTGTGTCATGGACAGAAAAAGCTGTTGCATTTTCCACAGTTCTAATCAGCTTGCTCTTTTGCTCAATTTAGAATATTTCTAGTAGAAATTAATTTATATAGTCTGAAATACAGAGCTTTCCTCTTTGTGCCTTATTTGTAAGAAAAAAAGTCTTATCCTATGATTTATAGAAAGCTTTAAAATCTTACTTGATTCAAAATAGTTATATGAAGCTAAAGGGCAGGATGTCCCTTTCCTTTTAATATATTGAAATAGATTGGACTAGCAGCTGAATCTTGTTTTTATATTAGCATTCAACGGAAACAGAAGGAGAACCTTAGGCTGACCTAAGGATACATAGAAAGTTGCAAGTCCATACAATTCAATTTTTCCAATTTTGATGCTCTCCTTGACACCTTCTAGTATCTTCTGCCTCCGCTGAATGGTACTTCAGGAGTACCTATTTAATGGTAAGGTGGCATTCTATCCCTCCACAATACCCAACATAGAAACCAAACAAATAACTAGACAAGAGATGACCCTTTTTTAAAAACTTGGTATAGAAACATTTTTTATTATTATTTTTTTTTATTTTTAATTACATTTATATGCCGCCCTTCTCCGGAGACTCAGGGCGGCTTACAGTCTATGGAGCACCATGCTAGGTGCTCAGCAATAGTCTTCATTCCATTGTATATGCCTGCTTATTACTAGGGCTTTTTGGCCCCCTCAAGCGGCATTTTTACAAAGTCAGCTTATTGCCCCCAACAATCTTGGATCCTCAATTTACCTACCCCGAGAGGATGGAAGGCTGAGTTAACCTTGAGCCTGGTGGGATTTGAACCTGCACTAATTGCAGGCAGCTTGCACTAAGTGCTAGATGATTAACAGCCTGCACAACATCTTCTCCACAAAAAAGAAAGAAACAAACTGGTCTAAATCTATGGGGTAGAGGAGATGTGTCTGGTTGGGAATCTGTTTTATTTTTATGTGCCTTTTTAATATTTTTTATGGTAAAATTTTTAATTAAGTAATAACACTGTAATCTACATGGTTTATGTCAGTTTTTGTGACTAATGAGGATTTTCAGGGAACAGGAAAGAAGTGACAAATAACTTGACATGTTCAAAAATGGGACCAGAGTCTCAGTTGTTTCATGAAGTGGTCATTGAGCAAGATGGAGCGTGGGGGATGCATCAACAATAGGGAAGTCCACCACAGGGAATGAGAGAGATTTGGGAGTATTGTAGTGCAGTGCATAGCTGTAGCTGCTCCTGGAAGCTTCTCCCCCACCCACCCAGGATGGCAACTGTCTATAACCGTCTTCTCCTCAATCTCTGCCTCTTTGCTTACTTATATCCCACCACATACCCTGCTGTCCGTTGCCTCTGCCTTCCACTGCCCACACCTGACCTTGTGTTGTCTTCCTCCTAATGGTAGCCTGGGATCCAGGCGCTGGGTGAGATTACAGTCTTGGGATACATGCATTGAGGACAGGAAAGAGCAAGTGGTGAGTCCCCAGGTGAAAGTGATGAAAGTGGGGGTTCTGAAGGAGGCACTGTTTGGGGTGGCAGCAGAAGTGGGAGGATGCTTGCGTTGCAAGTGCTCCTGGAAAATGGTCCCTTGGGTTTTAGGGGGGGGTGGAGGAAATCCCAGAATCTACCTATAGGCTGTCTGCACTCTCTCGACCCAGCCAGCAAAATTAATAGGGAGGGCTGTGCCTTAACTGAGGTGGGCACATGAAATGTGCCAACCAATCAGAAGGAATGGTACACAATGCCAGCCAATTGAGGAGAGCCATGCGAGAATACTCCCTAACCCTGCTGCTTGTTTTTCCATGTGGGAGTGACCAATGGATAAGTGTTCAAGTTGGGCATTACAGCAAACAATTTAGTTACTGTTTGAAGTTATAACGCCACTGAAAAAGTTACTTAAGATCATTTTTCACACTTATGACCATTGCAGCATCCCCATAGTCATGTGATTTACATTTGGATGCTTGACAGCTGACTCACATTTATAACAGTTGCAATGTCCTAGGGTCATGTGATCCCCTTTTGCGACTTTCTGACAAGCAAAGTCTATGGATAAGCCAGATTCACTTAACAACCGTGTGACTAAGAACTGCAGTGATTCACTTAACGAATCTGGTGAGAAAAGTTGTAAAAAGGGACAAAACTTAGCAACATAAATTTTGGGGTCAATTGGGGTCATAAGTTGAGGCTTGCCTGTAGTGAAAAGACAGGTATGTGAGTGGGACTCTTAAACCTTGATTGAGGCAGAGGGATATCTGCTGACTTTACTGGCAATGCTTCTGGCTCAGCACCACCAGCAGCACATCTGGGTGTTTGTAAATGTTTTTGTGGGCATTGGGATACCTAAACAGTTAAGGCTTCTCTTGCATGGCATCTTGGCCCAACGGCCCTTCAGGATACTAATGGGGGGGTGGATGGGTCACTGAGGCACAAGTATCAACAGCCAGGGTAGCAGACACCCCTTCCTGCCTCAATCAAGGCTTAACAACCTATGCCCCAGGCCCCCTTCCTCCGCTCGCTAGTCTTCTTGCATTCTGACAACCTTCACCTATCAGAAAAGTAGGTAGGAGGAGAGTCAAAATCACATTGACTCACAATGGGTGGCAGATAAAGCTAATAAATGAATACATTCAAATATTATGAATTGTGACTGCCTCAATAATCAAGCCTCATCCTTTATGATAATCGGGCAGCTTGTCAAGACCTGTTTGATTTTTGGGTTTTATTTTCTTTTGTTTGGTAGAGCCCCTGGGACCTGAATGAAGTTAAGTGAATTAACATGGTTTTCTTTTTTTAAGTGCAGAAGTTGAAGGACAGTATGATGAAGAAAGTATTACAAATAGTCCTCCACTTACAACCACAATTGAGCCCAATATTTCTATTGCCAAGTGAAATATTTGTTAAGTGAGTTTTGTCCCATTTTATGACTTTTCTTTCCATAGTTGTTAAGTGAATCGCCACAGTTATTAAATTGATTTTGCTTGTCAGAAGGTTGTAAAGGGTGATCACATGACCCTGGACCATGCAACTGTCATAAATATGAGTCAGTTGCCAACCATCTGAATTTTTATCATTTAACCATGAGAATGCTGAAATGGTTATAAGTGAAAAACATAAGTCATTTTTTTCAGTGACATAACTCTTGACATCACTAAAGGAACTGTTGTAAGTTGAGGACTATCTGTATTTTGGTTGTAAGTATGATGAAGAAAGGTATATTTTGGGTTTTCTTATGTATTGAATTATTTGAGCTGTATTATAAGCTGCTAAGATTGGTTAGATAGAAGCACCATAGAGATAATAGTTTTCTCATGGTTCCTGAAATACCAGTCTTCATTTTGAGATCATCACATTTATTTATTTTCTTGTTTATTTTGGATCATATTCACTCTTTATAACAGCAGCAGTAGAAAATTCTGACTTTGCTGTCAGCTTATCCAGGCAAGGTTTGACACAGGGAATCAAACTTGGGATACACATACCATGAGGTCCTCAGACCTAGAATTGAAGACTTGTCACAAAGCCCACTCTGAGCTATGCTTTCAAGCTGGACTTTAAAAAGAAGCCTTTCAGTTTTTTTAAGCAGTACAGGCATGCATTTGGATAGCATCCATGATTTGTGCATACTAAATATCCTATAAACCTTTTGCTCTCAGAACTCATTTCCGCTTTTAAATATTATAGAGGATATCAAAAGAGCTATTGTTGGTATAGGTCAGGGGTCAACCTTAAAACTCAAAGAGCCATTTGGACCTATTTCCCACAGAAAAAAACCCACTGGGAGCCATGCCTACCCAGTCACAAAACCCTTCCCCCCACTCTCTGTATCTCCCCCCCTCTCTCTGTATCTCCTCCCCCCTTATCTTTCCCCCCTCTCTCTGTATCTCTCTCCCTCTCTCTGTATCTTTCTCTCTGTATCTTTCTCTCTCTCTCTCTCAGAGCCCCAAGGAGAGCTTGCTGGCTTGGGCCAGCCATGGCTTTCCAAGAGATAGATCGAGAGAGAGAGAGAGAGAGAGAGAGAGAGAGAGAAAACCAGCTGACAGGTGAGCATTTTTGGTGAGGGCACTCCAGCTTTCTCCAAGCCTGACCCTCTCCCCGGAGTGGGCATGCGAGGTTTGGCAGGGCCAGCTCCATTTTCCCGCTGCCCTGAACTTCTTAAATCTGTGGCTGGTTGCTGCAGGCTCGTCTCCCTTTCCGTCCCATCCTCCCGGATCCAATTCTCATCCCGCCAGCCTCATTTTAGCAAGGCCGGCGTTGGTCGCAGCTGGATCAGGTCAGTGTCTTGGGCAGAGAGCAGGTTGCGTGTCTCTCCAAGTAACCAAGGCACGCCCAGCACCAATAAGGGCCGGGAGAAGTTCTAGCAAGAGTTGGCTGCTGGAGAATTAGCCATGGTTGCTGCTCCATCCCCCATCGTTGCCCTTACCTTCTCAGGCCAGCTGAGTAAGGGTTGGGGCCAGCCAGTGATGGGGCAGGGAGCTGCAGCAGAGGGCCCAAAAAGCTGCATGCAGCTCTGGAGTCAAGGTTGCTGACACCTGGTATAGACTGTAATTATTGGGAAGCTTCTCAGAAACTTCCTGGACAAGCCCATGCAGTTTTCTTGATGAGGTTGTTCAGAAGTGGTTGCCGTTGCTTTTTTCCTAGGCCAAAAGAAAGTGACTGGCCAAAGTTACACAGTTGGTTCAGTGCCTAAACAGCAATAGAACTCATTATGTTCTGGTTTCCAGCCTATGTCTTAATCACTATGCCAAATGGACTCTTCATTTCTTTATGGTTTTGACTTACAATCATTAACTGACTCCAAATTTTTTAAAAAAGTTTATAATGTACTTCTATATATTTCAAGAAGTGCTTGTATTTCCACAAATTGGAAGGAAAACCTGGTTTTATGAATCTGATTCTGTGAGTAGTGAAGAATTAAGCTGCATTTCTGGTTTGACATTCATTTAGTCAGATACCTTTCTTTTACAGCTATTTCATTTGGTATTTCAAGCTTGTTATTATTGTGTCCACTGAGCCATGATTTGCTGGAAGAGCTCATAGTTTTTAAAATATTGTCCACTAAATCAGTATTTCTGATTTTTAAGACATTTTAGCAGATCTTAATCTTTTAGAGCTCACAGAAATGTAAATATTTTCTATTATCCCTCTGTGGAAGAAATGCAACCAGAGGAGAAAAATAGTCTCTGTCTTTGTCTTCTTTTTCACTTATATCTGAAAGGGAAGAATGAGTTTCGTCTACTCTCTAAGGTCAGAAGTCATAATTGGATATGTGCCATGCTTAAACAGTTTACTCACTATAGATCATTTACCATATCTAGCTTATAATTTTCCTACAGGTAATCCTCGATTTACGATCACAATTGAGCCCAAAATTTCCGTTGCTAAGTGAACAGTTGTAAAGTGAATTTTGCCCCATTTTATGACTTTCTTGCCACAGTTATTAAATGAATCACTCCGGTTGTTAACTTAGTAACACAGTTAAGTGAATCTTGCTTCTCCAATGACTGTGTCTGAAAGTTGCAAAAGGTGATCTATCACATGACTCTAGGACACTCCAACTTTCATAAATATGATTCAGTTGTCTTGGTGTTTGAATTTTGATCATATGGCCATGGGGATGCTGCAACAGTCCTAAGTGTGAAAAACGGTCATATGTCATTGTTTTCATTGCAGTATAACTACAAATGGTCACTTAAATGAATTGTAAATTGGGGCCTACCTGGTACAAATCTATATTGCCAAAGTTTGGAATGTAGATACTAGTCACAGCTAAATTTGGTTTTCAGATTCTTTCTTATACTTGTATTTGAAAAAAGAGAGAATAAGATCTATTAATTTGAAAAATTTGCTACAAATTGAAATCTTTGATATGTTTTGTCCACAGAGTTTACAGAGCTCTGCAAAAATGCTTGTTTTGCAAAGCATAAGCAGCTGCTTGTTTGTGCAATGAAGCAACATATTAAACAGAAAAACCTGTAAAATTAATGAACACTGTCTCCTCAAAAAGAATGTAAGAGGTGCATCCTATTTCTTCTCTCTCCCCTGTCTCACCATTACAGAGTTTTATATTGCCCATATCACTGTGTTTCTTGCTGCTAAATGAGCTTTGCAGCACAAAGCTAATTTTCTGCCAGTATTGCTTTGGGCTGATGACTGGGGGTGTTTGTATATCCATTAAATGTGCTGCCAGAACATGTCCACCATTTTCCACCCTTTCCATTAAATGGTTGTCAGTAGGTTTACAGAACTGCTTCGTTACTCTGCTCTAATTGCAGAAAAACTTCTAGATGTGATGAAAAGTCTCCATAAAAAGAAACCAAAATCTTGTTCAGAGATCTGAAAAAAATAAATAGAAACGCTACAAGCAGTTAAATCAGATATTTTTTTTGTATAGTCACAGTACAATTAACAGATAACAACATAATTTCTTTTTCCAAATTTTTATTTTGTGAACGTAAAAAATACTGAAAATAAACATTTAGAAGGAAATTACTTTTCCCACATAACAAATAATATCTGTACAGGCATATAAAACTACATATTACTTGAGTTGTGATGAGTGCATTCAGTAACTACGTTAATCCTTTGTTGAGATTACATTTGATTTTGAAATGGGAACTTGTTAAAATTGCATGTAGGATGCCGTGCAGGAAACCAGAAAAATGATCTCCCATTAAAACAACTCTATCTATACCGTTCAAACCACTTGAGTTGACAGTATTTTAATGAAACAACCCTCAAAATAATTTAGGCTTTAAAAAAACTTTTTAAAATAATATTTGGAACTGATTTTTCTATAAGTTGCCTCACTGATAGCAGTCCCTCAATTTTTGACATTTTGAAGTGATGGACTTTATAGTGATTCAAATCCAATTGCCAGTGTTTCTTATGACAGGAACACTCTAAACCAGGGGTGTCAAACTCATACACAGGCTAGATGCGTCATGAGCTGGCCACACCCACCCCCAGTTTAGCGAAGGGGCAAAAAGTTGTGATACGTCATGTGACAACAACATGACACTGCAAGTTTGACACCCCTGCTCTAAACATTTCAAATTTTCTTCTAGCAGAATACACTAAAATATTTATTTTTAAAGTTTTTTTTTTAAAAAAAATTTAAATTAATATATCTGTGCTTGAAGCTAAACCATTTAGCTACTACCTCAGCAAAAACCAAACCAAAACTGCTATGCAACCAAGACACAGAAAAAGAACCATCTCCACATAGATACAGATATCTCAAGCAAAATGCAAATAGCACAAAATCTGTGTCAGGTTCCAAGTAATACAAGCATCATAAGCCTGAATTTAATTTGATGGTGGAATCGTATGAATTCAGTTTGACAATCTGAACAATGCAGAACGGCAAACATAAAGTTCGCTAGAGATCCCAAAGAGCTTAGAGTTTTAAGTTTGAATATTTTTAAAGAACTCTGGAAGTTCAGCACTCGTAACAGAGCACAAAAATATGTAAATATTATAAATTTATATGACTTCGCCCCCAAAATAGCATAGTCAAACAAGAGTCAGCTTATTTATTTCAAGGTCTAAATATATCATAATGAAGGATAAAACAAAATCAAAATGATTCTGACTTTATATCATTTTTTTAAATTTTTGATTGTAGGATACAATAGCTCCCACAATTTCTTTGCTATTGAGATAGACCTGTGGAGATTGAAGGAAGTTGAACACCATAATATCTAAGGAACACCCCCTACTTTGATTGAATGCTTTAGATGAATACCATATATCTTTTGAAATCATTTCACAAAAAATAATACTGCTGTGCTTAGGAATATATAATTATCCCATTTATAGCACAGATGTTCTAATAAGCAACATAAATCTCTCAAAGGGAGGGAGGTTAGTTGATTTCTGATAATATATATGATAATTTTAAAAAGTGTCCCATTTTTTTCCACTTTTTTATTATATCAATATTTTAAATTTGTACTACATACAATATTCATTGTACAGTATGATAAGGACCATTTATTAATAATCAGTAGATTGATAAGCTTGTAAATGAAATTTCACATATAATATCTAAAATATAATTCTATACAGCATTTTACAGGTCTATGAAAATTCTGAGTCATCCTGATCATGATTGTCCCAATGGTGCTTTTTTCAAGAATCAACTAGACTTTCTTGTTTTCCTTTGAAGACATTTCACTTCTCATCCAGGAAGCTTCTTCAGCTCTGACTGGATGATGGGGAATGGAAGGAAATGGCCTGCATTTACAACCTTTGCAGTGCCTCTTTGTGATATGTTTGCCATGATAGTCATTTAATAGGCATTGTCCTGGGTGTCTGACCAGATTTTCCCCTGCCTCTTTGGAGAATGGAAAGATCACATAAGCAACCTTTCTCTCCTACTCCTGTTCTCCCAGCAAGCCCCTGAAAAGAATCAACTGCAAGTCAACAAGTTCAACTGGGTCTCAACATTAATTATTTGATTAGGCTGCCTGAAATTGACAAGACCCCAATCAGTTTCACACCAAAGACTTTTGCTTCCTCTTAAGTAGCTGGCTGACAGTCATGAGCATGCTAGGCAAACAGTGCTAGTGCATTCTTTTCAATATGTAAGTTCCCATTCTGTGCCTGTTTATACTTTTGTAATCCCCATTCATTCTCCAATGAACATAAACACAAATATTAATAGCAATAGCACTTAGACTTATATACTGCTTCATGGTGCTTTACAGCCCTCTCTAAGTGGTTTACCAGAGTCAGCATATTGCCCCCAACAATCTGACTCCTCATTTTACTGACCTTGGACTGATCTCACTAATTATCCCAGAACCAGAATAAGATTTCAGAGGGTGGGCAAGTGGGGGGGAAGCATAGTTTCAGTCACATGATTTTCATTTAGCAACTGTTTTGCTTAACGATTAAGTTCCTGGTTTCAATTGTACAACCTGTAAGATGTACTACCCATATATCATTATTGTATGTTTTCTAAATTTTTTGCAGGTATTTATATGTATGGTATTCAGCTTTGTTCGAGTATTTTCCCATGTCATTAGTTGTGCTTTTAAAGTTGTAGCGACGTTTCGGCAGAATCTTATCTGCCATCATCAGGCTTGTGTATTGGATTCATCTGTGTGTCAGGCTTTCGCAGCCATTTCTGTTTTAAATTTGGTGCTAGCCTTGTGCTTTGTTATAATTGTTTTTTCTTCATCCTGATTGGTTGGGAATCTTGGTCTGTGTTTATTGGTCTTGGAGTTTGCTATGTTCTGCTTGATTGGTGTTTCTAATATCTTCGCTCTGTTTTGTAGCATTTTTTTTTCTTGATCATCTGGCAACATTGTGTTTCGTGTATTAGGGGCTTTTAGCGCGGCTTGGCTTTGGGTCAATGGCCAGCTATCATTTATTAAGAAGCTAGGTTTCATCTGGGTGGCTGGCTGGGATGTGTTTGGGCTGGAGGTATCGGGGCGGGGGGATCTGTTTGTGCCCAGGTGTTTCTTTGGCTTGTGGTGTGGAGATTTTTTTGTTTGTGAATGCAGGCTTCCAGATAATTGACAGTCTGGTGGAGTCACCCCTTCTATTCATGCTTTCAGATCGTTTTTCAATCTCTATGGCTTCTCTGATAATTCTGTAGCTGGGGTTTTCTATAATGGCTAGGGTTTTGGTGCCATTGAAGTCCATGCTATGACCTGTGGCTTTCATGTGTTGGACTAGTGAGGAGGTGTGTTCCAGCTTTTTTACTGCTTTTTTGTGTTCATCAAGGCGGGTACTTATTCTTCTATTGGTCTGTCCAATGTGTGTGGCAGTGCATGATGTGCAGGGGACTTCTTCCGAAATGTTGCTACAACTTTAAAAGCATAACTATAATGACGTGGGAAAATACCCGAACAAAGCTGAATACCATACATATGCATATACATATACGTATATATATGCAGGTCTTGGCATGTTCGGGTCTTTTCCCGTGTAAGATTGAGACTATCTGGGCAATGTTTCAATGAGATCTCACTCGCCATCTTCAGGCTGGTGCTTTTCGGTCATTGGCTGTGTTGCAACATCCTGAGGTTTTGTGGTGTAGCTACCACACACCCTGACCCCCAAACCAAGCAAACTGACACATGCCATGAACACAGAGCCAGGCCTCAAACTCAGATCCAAACCAAAACCTGGAACGTCACATCACAGCCACCCGCTCAGGATATAGTATCACAGAACTCAGGAAGCTACACCACAAAACCTCAGGATGTTGCAACACAGCCAACGACCCAGGAGATTACAATACAAGACCCAGGATGTCACAAGATTAGAACTCAGAAGGTCATCGCACAGCCCATTACCCAGGTCATTACGACCCAAGAGATTATAGCACAAGACCCAGGAGGTCACAACATTAGAACTCAGAAGGTCATCACACAGCCCATTACCCAGGTCATTATGATTACAGCACAAGACCCAGGATGTCAAAACAATAGAACTCAAAAGGTCATCACACAGCTCATTACCCAAGTCGTTACAACACAGGAGGCTGATAGACACACAGCCAATACCTCAGCCATAGATGTTCTTAAGAAAAAGCCGGCCAATCTGCAAACATCAACTCCATCAACCAATCAATAAATGACAACACAGCCAACCTCCCCATCAGTATATATAGGTAGACAGCAGCTCAGATCACGCTTTGCTTGCACAAGCACAAAGCCGAAAGCACCAGCCTGAAGATGGCAAGTGATATCTCATCAAAACATTGCCCAGATAGTCTCAATCTTACACAGGAAAAGACCTGAGCACACCAAGACCTGCATATCTGTACCCGTGAAAATCTACAAAAACATATATATATATGTTTATAAAAATTTAAAATTTATTTATTTTATTTTTCAAGCGATTATAAGATAACAGATATAATATAAACATAGTTATGAATACATGAAATGGATACATATAAGAAAAATAAAAAGAAACAATAGGATAGGGATGGTAGGCACGTTGGTGCACTTATGCATGCCCCCTACTGACCTCTTAGGAAAGGGGTGAGGTCAATAATAGACATCTAAGGTTAAAGTTTTTGGGGTTTGGGGAAGAAACCACAGAGTCAGGTAGAGTATTCCAGACATTGACCATTCTGTGACGTCGTATTTCCTGCAATCAAATTTGGTGCGGTTAACCTTGAGTTTGTATCTATTGTGTGCTCTTGTATTGTTATGGTTGAAGCTGAAGTATTCATTGACAGGTAGGACATTGCAATATATAATTTTATGTATTATACTTAGATTGGACCAAAGGCGGCGTAGTTCTAGGTTTCCTAGGTCTAGAATTTCAAGTCTGGTGGCATAAGGTATTCTGCAATGAGTAGAGGAGTGGAGAACTCTTCTTGTGAAATATTTCTGGACTTTCTCAACTGTGTTAATATCAGATACGTAATGCGGGTTCCAGACTGATGAGCTGTATTCAAGTATTGGTCTAGCAAATGTTTTGTATGCTCTCATTAGTAGTGTGATATTACCAGAGAAAAAGCTACACAGGATTAGATTAACAACTCTTAATGCCTTTTTGGCTATGTAGTTGCAGTGGGCTCTAGCACTTACAGTGGGGCAAAAAAGTATTTAGTCAGCCAACAATTGTGAAAGTTCTCCCACTTTAAAAGATGAGAGAGGCCTGTAATTGTCATCATAGGTATACCTCACCTATGAGAGACAAAATGTGAAAACAAATCCAGACTGATTTGGAAAGAATTTATTTGCAAATTATGGTGGAAAATAAGTATTTGGTCAATATCAAAAGTTCATCTCAATACTTGGTTATATATCCTTTGTTGGCAATGACAGAGGTCAAACGTTTTCTGTAAGTCTTCACAAGTTGCCATACACTGTTGCTGGTATGTTGGCCCATTCCTCCATGCACATCTCCTCTAGAGCAGTGATGTTTTGGAGCTGTCACTGGGCAACACGGACTTTCAACCCCCTCCAAAGGTTTTCTACGGGGTTGAGATCTGGAGACTGGCTAGGCTACTCCAGGACCTTGAAATGCTTCTTACGAAGCCACTCCTTCGTTGCCCGGGTAGTGTGTTTGGGATCATTGCCATGCTGAAAGACCCAGCCACTTTTCATCTTCAATGCCCTTGCTGATGGAAGGAGGTTTGCACTCAAAATCTCATGATACAAGGCCCCATTCATTCTTTCCTGTACACGGATCAGTCGTCCTGTTCCCTTTGCAGAGAAACAGCCCCAAAGCATGATGTTGCCACCCCCATGCTTCACAGTAGTTAAGGTGTTCTTTGGTTGCAACTCAGCATTCTCTCTCCTCCAAACACGACGAGTTGTGTTTCTACCAAACAGTTCTACTTTGGTTTTATCTGACCATATGACATTCTCCCAATCCTCTTCTGGATCATCCAAATGCTCTCTAGCAAACTTCATACGGGCCCGGACATATACTGACTTAAACAGGGGGACACGTTTGGCACTGCAGGATCTGAGTCTCTGGCGTCATAGCGTGTTACTGATGGTAGCCTTTATTACATTGGTCCCAGCTCTCTGCAGGTCATTCACTAGGTCCCCCGGTGTAGTTCTGGGATTTTCACTGTTCTTGTGATTATTTTGACCCACGGGGTGAGATCTTGCGTGGAGCCCCAGATCGAGGGAGATTATCAGTGGTCTTGTATGTCTTCCATTTTCTAATTATTGCTCCCACAGTGGATTTCTTCACACCAAGCTGCTTACCTATTGCAGATTCAGTCTTCCCAGCCTGGTGCAGATCTACAATTTTGTTTCTGGTGTCCTTCGACAGCTCTTTGGTCTTCACCATAGCGGAGTTTGGAGTGTGATTGTTTGAGGTTGTGGACAGGTATCTTTTATACAGATAACAAGTTCAAACAGGTGCCATTAATACAGGTAATAAGTGAAGGATAGAGGAGCCTCTTAAAGAAGAAGTTACAGACCTGTGAGAGCCAGCAAGCTTGCTTGTTTGTAGGTGACCAAATACTTATTTTCCACCATAATTTGCAAATAAATTCTTTCCAAATCAGATAATGTGATTGTCTGGATTTGTTTTCACATTTTGTCTCTCATAGGTGAGGTATACCTATGATGACAATTACAGGCCTCTCTCATCTTTTTAAGTGGGAGAACTTGCACAATTGGTGGCTGACTAAATACTTTTTTGCCCCACTGTAGATCATTAGAGATGAGTACTCCAAGGTTCTTGACAGAGTTTGGATCATCAACAAGGTCTTGACTATTCATCCTATATTTTATTTTCTGATTTTTTTTGCCAATATGTAAGACAGAGCATTTATTTGTTGAGATTTGAAGTTGCCATTTGTTTGACCATTCTGATACACAGTCAAGGTCTTTTTGAAGGGTAGCAGTATTGTCGGTGGTGTTGAATAGCTTTACATCATCAGCGAAGAGAACGCAGTTGCTTTTAATATGATCACAGAGGTCATTTATGTAGAGTATGAAGAGTTGGTCCTAGAACACTGTCTTGGGGGACACCACTGTTGACAGGTACAGAATTTGATAGGATGCTCCCAATTTTGACCATTTGTTGTCTGTTTGACAGGAATGCTTCTCTCCAATTATGCAGGTGTCCAGAGATACCATAAGATTTTAGTTTTAGGAGTAGTTTGTCATGTACCACTGAATCAAAGGCTTTATTGCTTATTGTTGTTAAGCAAGGAATGTGGTTTGTTAAACAAGTCCCAATTTATTTAAGGGTCCAGTTTATTATAAGTTATATTAATGTTCAGAGAATGAAAGTTAATCTTTGTTACTCAAATCTTATTAATGATGTTTGAAAATAATCTTTTCTTATCAGATTGTGATATGGCAAAAATGACACATATTTAATGTTTATAGTTCTATAAAGAGTCAGGAGCAGCTGCTGCTAAAGTAGTAAATTAGACAAACACTTAAAATATTTAAATTCTAACACATAAATCTAGAATTTCATCCTCTTGAAAGTTTTAAATTTAAGTAAATTGACTTAATTTGTTTCAAGTTCAGTAAATTGGGCATAAATTTAATTTTAATAAATTGAATATAAATGGTCAATTTACCTTTCTAATTCTATAGTCGTGATCAGGTTGTCTTCTCTGATAACTTCTCTTCTACCATGCCATAAGAATTCAGAAGCTAGGAACAGATGTTACAAATTAAGCATAAGGCATGCTTGGCAGATATGCCTGAACATAATGTTTCATCAGCATTACAGGGGTGTCATACGAATAAAGTATTTATTACGACCAAAGACCAGTACTTGAAATAACCTACAAGAACTAACATGTCTTGACAGTAATTCCAAATTTAATAACATAGAATAGCATAGAACAATTGGAGATTACACAACAATCAGAAAAGGAGTACCAGTTTTTCTAGAATCCACTGAATATTGTTACACTACGCTTGTGTGCAAAATTTTGATAGATTGCAATAGCAGGCTATTGTTTACAGAGAGAAAGTGTGCGTCTACAAAGTTTATTACTACAAAGTCTACAGAACTACTGTGTAGCTTCCTATTAAATCTCCTGTAGTTCAAGATGCTCAACTAACATTAAATTGATCTTTCGAAAAGGCTTTTGCAGTTACCAGGCAATTCCAAGGTAGTATGCCATTTAATTGGCTACACACTCAACATTACCAAGAATCAACTTTCACTTATTTTGCAAATCAATTTTCTGAAATTGCTATTTAAGAAGTACCCTAGTTTGATCATAGATCAAGGACTTTTGAGATAGGCCATAGGTCAGTGTTGTTTCCAATAGGTCGTCCTTTAGGCTGAATGGAATTATCAAAAATTATTTGAGGACCCAGACTTATTGGCCAGAAATTAAACCTCAGTAGATTAAAGATTGCTAGCTAAATGTACACTTAAGTAAACCAGTCTGCAGTATGAAGGCAGTACTGTGGTTGCAGTTGGGCTTGAAAGCACTGCCATCAGGAATAAGGATAGTATTATTTCAAAGGGCGAATAAGTGGAATAAGACCCTAACTGAATTCTGTATAGAAGATTACACCAATTTCATGGTTTAATATAAGTTGACAAGAAAAGGCCTAAAATTGCCTCCTTTCAAATTTTTATGTATTTATATGATTTCTGTACCCACCCATCTCAACAAGTGACTATTGGTAATACTGTAAAATATTTCCTGAGGCATGAAATTGCTAACACTAAATATTTAAATAATTTAAATTGCCTTGCATGATAGTTCCCTTATTTATCTTGGGGCTTTTGGTTAATAGGATCGATATAGGAAGGAAACTCAGTAAGAGTTGTACCCAGTACTTCTGAATATAACACAGTTAAACTTTTTTCGGAAGTTTATAGAAAAGTTAAAAAGCAAAGGGGAATTAAACAGACATGCTAAATCCCTCCCTATTGGAAGGTAATAACATTGTTTGCATTTATAGAAAATTCTTAGAAGTGTTATCTCATTAATTTGATACTTTATTTTTCCGTGAATGCGTGCAAGGCCTGTTCTTTATATTACACATAATGAATTCATTTTCTTTTGTTAAGCTGGTAGATGTTTCTTCTTCCTGTCACAACATTAATTCTTTCCCCAAAAAATCACACTTCCAGATATATACCAGTAAGCAAATATATGCTAGGAAACTAAATCTCTTAATCAGTTGATATGGAATTTAAATTAGGTTTTAGACAAACTAAAAATCATCAATATTAACTTTAAAAAAAATGTCACCACTAAGCAGCTTTTGAAAATATGCTGCTGCTCTGATACTTTTCATGTATTTGAAGTCTGTAATGGTTAACTTGTCTTCTTTCATTTGTTATATTCTAGAAGACTTATTTCAAAGTATATTTTACATTATTCTAACTAGAATTCTCCCCTTACTTTTTTGAGGCAAATATTTGAAAGTGTTTTGAATTTAGATTATGAAAATTAGGTTCACTTAAGTTCTAATTGAAACTCAGATGGTGGTGGTCTGGAGAAATTAATTAAAATTATAGGCCCATGTTCCTAAATTCTAGAGTTCTCTGTAGACATCTTTAAGGACATATAAGTGAGGGCTATAAAGTTGCTAGCATTACAAGAGGTACTAATTGATTGTGCATTTTTTTATTAAAATAATAATTCCACATGCTGTCTGAATGAAGTATAATTAAATTCTGTATCAATCAGTTCATAAGCTTACTTCTGAGAGTTCTCTGTGTGATACCAGCATTGCACTGAAGATTCTTTTAACCTGGAAACCTGGTGGTTTTCCCTATAATTATCTTCTAACTTTTGTTTAAATACTAAATAAATGCAAGTGGGTGGTTCTGTACTGATTAAAATTGCTAAGGAGAAGTAAAAAAAATGAAAATGGGCAAATCACTTTTGTCATTTATACACATTTTTACAAATGAGAAGCAGGTGGATTTCGGGGAGGGAGGGTTCCGCTTGAAAACTCAGTACAGCTCAGCTGCTGGTGCTAGAAACAACAGATGAATGTGGACACATATTTATGGCTCCGTTGCATTTAATAATATAAGCTGATCTAAAATGCATTTCTCAAATTTACAAGGCAAAATGCCATGTACTTTCTTTCCTTCCCATTTCCCCCCATTTTTTTCAATGTAGTTCTCTAATAAAGTAATATAAAAGTTTGTGCATGAAAGAAAAAGCACATAAGAGGCTTACAAATGGAAGTAAACTTTAAAATGTATGATTTTTCTCTCATCCCAATAGATGTACTCTGGGAGATTCTAGGGAGTGGCTATCTTAATACTCTTCCTTTGATTCCTATTCAGCTCTAGGTTGTGATACCTGTTGTTGATCAGAAGTTCCAGGAGTCTATCAGATTCTAATATGGGTTTTGAGAAAGATATATATAGACCTTCAAATTGTAGAATCGCTGAACATGTCAATTTGTGGCCATATAACTTTGCATAAAATTGTTTTCCTCAATTAGAGAAATATTTGAAAATATAAAGGCGTTCATTACTTAAATTTATTTATTTTATTTATTTATTTATTTAAATTTTTATACCACCCCCTCTCCCAAAAAGGGACTCGGGGCGGTGTACAGCCTACTAAAAAAACGAACAATATGTACAGTTAAAAACAGATTAAATAGAATTGATCCGGCCGAAATCCCCTCACGTACAAAATAATACCAAAATTTAAAATTCAAGGATTATATTAAAAATTTAAAAATTTAAAACCTAATTAATTTAAAACCCCAAGAACAATTACCGGTAATTGTTAGACAACGTTCCAAACAAGGATGTTTTAATCAGAACATAGTGTTGATATTGAATAGATATTTCCAAACTTTTTTTTTTTTAAATTTTATTTATATGCCGCCCTTCTCCGGAGACTCAGGGCGGCTTACAGTCTTTAGAGCACCATGCTAAGTGCTCAGCAATAGCCTTGATTCCATTGTATATGCCTGCTTATTACTAGGGCTTTTTGGCCCCCCCAAGCGGCATTTTTACAAAGTCAGCTTATTGCCCCCAACAATCTTGGGTCCTCAATTTACCTACCCCGAGAGGATGGAAGGCTGAGTCAACCTTGAGCCTGGGGGGTTCGAACCTCCACTAGTTGCAGGCAATTGAGCTAAGTGCTAGATGATTAACAGCCTGCACCACCAAGGCTCCTTTCCAAACTGAAAGAATTAATCCTAAACACACCTCTAAAGGTAGCATATTCATAATAAAATAAAGAAATGCAAGTTCATAAAAACCATGGATTTAATTCTTTGTTTTAAAAAGTTAAGCAAAACAAATACATTTTAAATATTTCCTAAACCCATGACCTAAAGTTGCAAGGAATACAATATGAAGAAATCCATAATTTGAAATGGATGATAATTGATGATAAAGTCAGTTCAGAGTGCAAATGATGTTTTCTGCCTAAAGAACAATTCAGCTTCTTTCAAAACAGTTAACTAAAGTAGAACAATTTTCATTGCCACTTTAGAATTTTCAATAAAATAGCTAGTCCCATTTAATGATTTACTACACTATTATCTCTATTTTTTAAATACTTATTAAATATATAAGCTGACCTTTTTAATGGAACAGTACCCACTGAGTCACAATATCATCTTGCAGAGAAAGAATTATAACTAGGTTTGACTTGTTTACAAGTATCTGCAATTTCTGTGTAAAATATATATTGAATAATGTATTTTTTGGCCTTGTAACACTTCTGTAACTTTGTGTCATGTTAGATTTTCAAAAGAAGCAACCAGATGATGAGTCCACTCCCAGCACAAGTAACAGCCAATCGGATTTGTTATCTGGAGAAACAAATAGTGACAACAGTAATACCTCTCTATTGACACAGACTGTTAACTCCAACCAGCAACTTTCGACAGAACTGAATGTAACTTCTTTGAGCAAAGAGGAATGTAAGTATACAGTCTGAGAGGAGATTACAAGCTGTTCTGGAATTTAAGAATTTTAGCCCTTTAAAGTTAGGGATAGAGAAGAGCCTGAGAATGATTGTTAAGTGCTAGCTGAAGAAAAAGGAATCAGTGCATCTTTCCTATTTAGATATAATTGTAGAAAAGCATTTGCTTGCTTGTATATATCTTTTTCAGAATACTTCCCAGTTTAATCTATGAATCTATAATTTAAGATTATGCTTTAGAAACAGAAGTTTTCATTGTAACATTTCTGCAGATTTTTTTTTTTAAATATAGATGATACCATGCACCATGTATACAGTGAGGATAAATACTTCTTTCAAAACAAGCTTTTTGAAGGTCATTTTTGCTCTTTCATTCTGGTAGATTGATAGTTCTTTTTAAAAGTATTACTATTCACATTTTATGTACTGAATGCTGTTTATATAGTTCACTTCTTTAAAATGCTTCAAATATATTTTTCTTCAATTCCATACAAGCAAATGTCTATCCCTTTCTCTCCCCTGATGGTCTCATGCTTCAGAGCATTTGTCAAGGCACAGCAGAATGCTGAAGTCGACACATCCCTATTTGCCATCTGATGGAAACTATTCTGTCATTGGATACAACTCAAAAGCATTTACCACATGATTCCAAAGAAAATTAGTACAAAGAACAGTTATAAATAAGGGAAACTTGAATGTTGTAAAATCATTCTTCTTTATTTTTATTTTAATAAATATGTTGCTTTTGTATTATTATTATTATTATTATTATTATTATTATTATTATTATTATTATTATTATTATTATTATTATTATTATTATTTTCTATGCTTTTCAGATCAAGCTCAAAAAAGTGTTAAACTAGCCAACACTTTAGAACAGAAATGCATTAAATAGCGGAAAGATAATTCTGCTCAGCTTCCAGGGGGAGAATTTCACAAAACTGTTCTTGCTATCTCATCATACCTGCACATATCAGATGTATACAGGCTAGAACTCCCTGAACATTGATTTGGAATCTAGAATAATGATCTTCTAGATGATTTTTGCTGAAAATCTAGAACAAAATTAGATTATTTAATCAGAAGTAATTGTAAGAATCAATAGAATATCACCAGGCTTTTGGCGGTATACAAAAAGATAAACATAAAATATCACTTATCCTGAGATAGACTATAATAAATCTCTCCTCATATCACATAAAACATGGCAGAAAAGAACAGCTATTGGCTTTGAAAACCTGTTTGAATGTTAAACTTATATTAATTGATTGACTTTGGGGCCATTTGGGCCCCTCTGACCCGGTGCCGCTCCCAAATAGCTCCTTGGTTCTCCGAGGAACTGAGGGAGATGAAACGCCGGAAAAGACGCCTAGAGAGTAGTTGGAGAGCCAGCCGCTCTGAGTCTGACCGAACACTACTACGTTCTTACATTAAGACGTATTTAGTGGCGATAAGGATGGCGAGGAGAACTTACCTCTCCACCCTTATTGCGTCTGCAGAAAACCGCCCAGCTGCCCTGTTTAAGGTGACTCGCTCCCTCTTGAAAGTGGAGTCGCAGGATGACCCTTTGCAGGGTCGAGCTGAGGAATTTTCTATATTTCTCCAGGACAAAATCGCTCAGATTCGGAACGAACTGGACTCCGACTGGTCATCTCCGGGCGGGAGGGCGAGATCAGATATCGGTGAGGTCAACTGGGTTGAGTTCGACTCTGTTACCAAAGAACACATTGACAGAATACTGAGGGGACTGAATGCTACCACTTGTTTATTAGACCCGTGTCCCTCCTGGCTGGTTTTAGCCACTCGGGAGGTAACACGAGGCTGGTTCCAAGGCATTATTAACGCTTCCTTGAGAGAGGGGTTTCTACCCGCTGCTTTGAAAGAAGCGGTGGTTCGTCCTCTCCTCAAGAAACCGTCCTTGGATCCAACATTACTATCAAATTATCGTCCTGTCTCCAACCTTCGCTTTGTAGCGAAGGTTGTAGAGACTGTGGTGACACGTCAGTTCCCGCAGTACCTGGATGAAACGGATTATCTCGACCCCCTCCAATCGGGCTTCAGGCCCGGGCACAGCACTGAGACGGCGTTGGTCGCGTTGATGGATGATCTCTGGAGGGCACGGGACAGAGGCTATTCCTCTGTTCTGGTCCTACTTGATCTATCTGCGGCTTTTGATACTGTCGACCACAGTATCCTTTTGCATCGGTTGGAGGGGCTAGGGATTGGAGGCACCGTACTTCGATGGTTCTCCTCCTTCCTCTCCGATCGTTCGCAATTTGTGTTGACGGGGGAACAGAGATCGACCCCAAGGCCCCTACTTTGTGGGGTACCTCAGGGGTCGGTACTCTCTCCCCTGCTGTTCAACATTTATATGAAACCCCTAGGTGAGATCATCCATGACTTTGGGGTGGAATTCCATCAGTACGCTGATGATACTCAGCTGTACATCTCCACCCCAGACCACCCCAACGAAGCCGTCGAAGTGATGACCCGGTGCCTGGAGGCCGTACGAAGTTGGATGGGTCATAACAGACTCCGTCTCAACCCGACCAAAACCGAGTGGCTGTGGTTTCCTGCTCCCAGATTCAGTCAGCTTATTCCATCGCTGACCATAGGAGGAGAGACATTATCCCCTGTGGAAAGGGCACGTAACTTGGGTGTCCTCCTGGATGTGCGACTGTCTTTGGAAGACCATATTGCAGCCGCCACCAGGAGTGCTTTTTATCAGATTCGTCTGATCTACCAATTGCGACCCTTTCTGGATCTGGACGCACTTCGCACAGTCACCTCTGCCCTTGTCATCTCCCGTTTGGACTACTGTAATGCTCTCTACATGGGGCTCCCCTTGAAGACTCTCCGTAGGTTACAGTTAGTTCAGAATGCAGCCGCGCGGATGATCATGGGCGCCCCGCGGGACGCCCACATAACACCTCTTCTCCGCCGGCTGCACTGGCTTCCTGTGGCCTTCCGGATTCGATTCAAGGTGGTACTAATAGTATTCAAAGTGCTCCATGGCTCGGGACCTGGATACTTACGGGATCGCCTACTGCCACCAACAACCTCCCGCCGCCCAGTGCGCTCCCACAGAGTCGCCATGCTTGGGGTACCACCACTAAATCACTGTCGACTAGCAGCCCCGAGGCTACGTGCTTTCTCTGTGGGAGCCCCATCCCTCTGGAACTGTCTCCCCTCAGAGATACGAGCCATGTCAGACATCCTGACCTTCCGGCGCGCAGTTAAGACCTTACTGTTCAAGCAAGCCGGTCTAGCCAAATAAATCATTGGGGTCAAATTTTAAATTTAAAAATTTTCTAATAATGATTATTCTTAGCCATTTTAGATTTTTATTTTCACTCCCGTTATTTGTATTATCTCGTTTGTTGAATGTACACCGCCTCGAGTCCCTTTTTGGGAGAGGGAGCGGTCTAGAAGCATGAATAAATAAATAAATAAATTATTTTATCTTAGTCCAATTATCCTATAGAGTTTTTATAAGGGAAAACAGAGAAAGCATCATATATACTACCTTGATTTATAAAAAAAGATCTCGAATATAAATCTAATGAAGAAACAAATACCAATGCTATCATCTTACACTGAAATCTGAAGATTTTACACATTTCGGTATCTATTTATAGGACACCCTGAAATTAAATTTTATTTGTCGTCTGTCTACACACACATAGCTTAAGATTCACCCCTCTGTGCTCCTTCTACCACTTTGGCCTTTGCTTTCAATGTCTTCTCTAATTCCTCCTTCAGGCCCTGGTACTTCTCCAGCTCTCATACTCTTTATTGATGTTGCTATCACTTAGCACTACTACATCTATTATCACTGCTGTTTTTCTGGTCCTTGTCTACTACCCCGATGGCTGTTTGATTGACCAGTACCATCCTGTCCATTTGGATGTGGAAGTCCCACAGTATCTTAATCCTGCTTCATAACCCTCTGTGGTATCTTCCATCTGGCCTTGGGAGGATCTAACCCATACTATGTGTAGATGTTCCTGTACCGGATGCCAGGTACTTAGTTGTACTCTTCAATATATGTTGCTTCTGCTTGAATCTTATACTCTGCCACTATGTATTAATTGGACTGTCTTTGAAGTCTCTCAATACAATCTGTACCTTCAGTATGACTGTCTAATGTACTGTTCTATGGATGTCATGCCTTAGTATTGTCCACTAAGGCATGAGATCTATAATACCACTTGTAGGATTTCCCAATTCCAGCCACCCTAGGTATCTGTCAGTGGTACATCCCATGCAGGGTCTTGTCTTGCCATGACACGTCATCTACTTGATCTTCCTCCATGCCTGCTGCTACATCAGCCATTTTCTCAGCAGTTCATCGTTGTGTGCCATGTTATTGACATACTACTGGATACTTCCGGTGTCATCCAGGGCAGTGTCTTTGACACTCACCAAACTCCATTCAGCTAATGTATAGTCTCTGGGTGTTGAATTTGGATTAGAAATCTCCATATATTGTGAGGAGCGTCCAGGTTTTTGCATCCATGTCTTTCTTTGGTCAGCTCACTATACCAGCAAGGTAGATATCTGATAACTGGTAGGGCATGCATATTGATGGTGTGGATCTTATTCTTCAGGGCCTGTTTTATTCTTTGGTAGTAGTTAGATATTGCTGTTTTCCTTGCCTCCTCACCATGGTTCCCAAGGTGCTTGTAGTTAGTCTGTATGTCTACTATGTGATCCGCTGGTAGTTTTGCCCCATCAATCATAACTACCTTTCCTTTCTTAAGTACCATCCATCTATACATCTTCGGTCTGAATGATATCCCTGTGTCCTGACTATAGATTCATCTAGTCCTTATGATTATTTAGCTGAGGGGGTCAGGCCTATGTAGAACAGTGGGGACAATGCATCATCTTGATATATGCTGCACTTGATGGCCACTTGTGCATACTATCTTGAGTTGACTTCCAGTATTGTCTTCCACAATCCCATTGAGTTATTGAGAACAGTCCTTAATCTTCTATTGATTATGTATAGCACCCGGCATTCATAGATCCATGTGTGTGACATTGAGTTGTATGCTTTCCTACAGTCAATCCAGACTGCTCTAATTTGTTTAGATCTTGAGTCTTGGGTGATTGCACTATCTATGACCAATTGGTGTTGAGTCTCTGGTATGTTTCCAGTGCCCTTCTAACAGTGCTTACATATTGCCCCATATGATCCTGCAGCTTGACAGCTATGATGCCTGATAGGACTTTCCATGTTGTGGAGTGGCAGATTATTGGTCAGAATAATCTCTTAAGGAGGGGTGAACCCCTGCTTATTTCAAGGCTGAAGGAACTATCACCACCTGCAAGGAGCCATTTACCATAGCTTGTACCCAAGCAAATGCCAACTCTCAGGAAGCCTTAACCATATAGAAGGGGCATAAGCCCAGACAATAGGTGGCAGAACTCACAGCAATAAGGACCTTTTCATCTTCCTCTGAATTGTCTAGCTTGAACTTTTCATAAATAACCAATCTAATATGTGCCTTAATCACTTCCAACTGGATCTTCTCTATTTATATTTAATATAAAATATGAATCCGGGCCTCAAGACTAGAAATCTGTAGCAAACTTTCTGGCATAAATATACAGAATAGGCAAATCTATATGGAGCAAATGATACCTCAGATACCTAGAACGTGATCCAGGAAGAGCTGAATAAGCAATAGCTAGTGCTTGGAATTCTACTCAGGGATTTGTTAATAATCAATATGGTGTCTGCAATCTAGGCATTATCTTGTTGAACAGCTTTCACCCTTCAGCAGTAAGCCATTGCAGTTTGCATCTTCTGTGATTTCTGAAGAGTCTTCAGAAACAGCCTCTTGTAGTGTGTGTTACAGTAATTCAAGATTTCAACTTCATCATTGTTATCATCCTGCCCACCAATGTGGTGGAAACAATACTAGAGAACAGCCATGGCAGCATTGATTCCAGTTATTACAGAGAAAGTGCTCAAACAACCCACAAGCCATCAAAACCTGTTCCATTTCTAACTCCACCACTCCTGTCATATCCGCTTGGTTATGGCAGATCCCTCTTAAATTTAAGGTCTAGGAGTCATCTAATTTTTACTTTCTTTCCATTTTTTTAGGGATTTGATGTGCAAGGTATTTTATTTTTCCCTTAATTAATCAACCTCACATTTCTTTTTTCTTGTTAGTTTTCTTTTCTTCCTTGCTCTTCATACTGTACATCACTCCTTATCCTTGACATTACATGTTCCAATTTAATTGTACATACTAGAGATTCTTTTTATCATTCTCCCACTTCTATATCACCCTTCACAACTAGCTACTCATATTGGTCAAACCTCCAAATCCGTAAGAGTTCTGGTGTTGGTTTCTTTTCTACACAAAACAATACAGGACCCCAAACATTACCTGATGTAATTCAGCTTCATTAAAGTAGCAACATATTGGTAAAAATAATTTAACCTACTGACTTTTTCTTTTCACAATTCAGTATTTCTTTTGCCTACCACATTGATAGAAACATTTGATTAAAATAGTTCTTCCTGTATATTTCTCTACAGACCCCAAAATTAATGATTGTCCACTTCCTATCCTCTTGCTATTAGACCAAATAGTTATAGTTATATCAGTTATATTGTAAAGAAACACAGATGAGATAAATTATTTTGTAAAGTGTTAATTCTGAATCTTTACATAGAATAGACAATAGATATGAAGCAGCAGAAGATGACAACATGTTTGGAAATATTATCTATCCAAAATTCTTGATGACTTTCTGTTGGAATGACTATAAATGAAACCAAGGTTAGATGTATAAACACTTTCAACTATTCCTCTTTTCCTTTTTTGCCCTCCCAAACAGAAATTTTCTTCTCTAGTTCAGATTAGTATCATTTATCAGAGCTAACTATAAAGCAGATGGAGCTTTTCTAATTGATAGCCTCAATGTGAAAGTTTCTTTCCCATAATGAAGAATGTCCAAACTGTAAATGTATTTTAAATATTGATTTAACAGCGCTTTCCCTGTTTATTTTGTTTTACAGAAAATTCTATAATGCAAATGTTCTTTCATTGCAATGTTTCTTAAAATATTAATATTTTTCAGCACGGTACATTTCTTCATATTATACTGAATAGAGTACCTGCATTTCAGTAAGAATAGAGGCATGTGACATCATTTTATTAAGCTTTATCCTTCCAAACAGGCTTGACAAGATAATAAATTAAGGTTAATTGTTCTGCAAGATAAACATATGTAACATTTTGGTTATGTTGCAGTACACAGTATCATAGTCCTATTGAATGGGAATAAATTTAGACTTTTTTACTCTCCTTAAGTATCCAAATTCTCTTATTAGAAAAATCTGTACTTAAGAAGCTGTTGGACCTAGCAAGATATGTGTGTCATTGCAGTGATACAACAAAAAAGAGTCTGTAAAGGTATTAAGGGACTATGAAGGACCAGGTAGGAAGACAAAAGTTTTAGGTGCACATGCAGTATTTTCACTCATGCTTCCAGTAGATTGTCAACATCCAGTGAGGGAGTGAAGGATATCAGAGGAAAATGTCTGGCCAAAGGGTTATTTACATGATGGGCTTCTGTCAAGAGATGGGGTCCAACTCATAACAACTTGAAATAATGTATTTGGAAGACATCTCGCTTGGATCATCCAAAAACCTTTAAACTAAATCTGGTGGGGAAAGAGGCCAATTTGTAGGACCAAACCCAAAGGGTAAATTGCAAGACAGTGAATTTGAAAATGGAAGGGGTGAGAATGAAGGGGCACTCAGATATAAAACAGGAGACATAGCAAGTAAACACATGGTCAGCCATAAAGAGCTCAGATGTCTATACACTAATGCTCAAACTATGGGGAACGAACAGGGAGAACTTGAAATCCTAGTACATGAAGGCAGGTATGATATTGGTATGGTATGATAAACATGATGGGGTGGAACTCATGATTGGAATATACAACTAGAAAAATATAATCAAAAGAAACTAACCCCACAAAAGAGGAGGAAAAACAGTTTCATTGTATATGTTTTTCCTGTGTTGGATGGAGAAAAAAGATCAAAAGATGAAAGGGTACAGAAACTTGAAAGAATAGATGGAAGGCATGAGAAATAAAAATAATAATATGAAGCAAATAATTTTGCTACACAAATCTTTTTTTTTAAACAAACTTTATTGATTATACAAATAAAACAACAGACAAGCACATACACAACACAAAAAAAGAAAAAAGGAAAGAAAACGAATAAAAACAAACAATTCCATTATCAACAGTCTGTGATTCCTTATTGGTTATCATTATTGGTGTCATATTTTCAAATACATTTTAATGCGAATATGTAATTACTACCCCTTTTTCAATTTAACAATATTTACTAATGTACTTTCTATTTTTGTTCTACCCAGTCATACCAGCATTCTGAAATATTCTGATGATTCTTTGTCCTTGAGTGCTAATGTTAATTTATCCATCTCTGCACAGGCTGCTATTTTCTGAATGATCATTTCCTCTGTTAGAATATTGGCTTGTTTCCAACACTGTGCAAAGATTAATCTAGCTGCAGTAAGAATATGTAATATTATATATTTGGCTTTTTTGGAAAATTGTCTATTAAAAATTTCTAATAGAAAGAATTCTGGTTTTAGTTCCATTTGCTCCATCGTTATTTCCTCTAACCATTTTTTAATTCTACACCAATATCTTTGGGCTTCAGTGCAGAACCACCACATGTGAAAGAATGTTCCGTGTTTCTTTTTACATTTCCAGCAGTTCGGATTCATGTTAGGAGACATCTTTGCTATTCTCGAAGGGGAGAAATGCCATCTATAAAACATTTTATAGGCATTTTCTTTATATGTTGCTGATTTTGTAATTTTATTATTCCTAATCCAGACCTTTTCCCATTCTACTAATGTAATGCTACATCCTATATTTCTACTCCAAGCTATCATGTTACCTTTGACTACTTCCTCTTCTAATTCTATCTCTAATAGATAATTATAAAATTTGGTTATTTTTTTTTTATCAGGACCTAATAAGATTTTATCTAGTTGTTGTAGCTTACCGTAAATTCCAAAGTTTTTTTTAATCTGTATCTTGTCTGTATCTATATTGTATCTATATTGTCTGTATCTATTTTGAATTTGCAAGTAAACCCACCAATCTTCTCTTAGCCCTTGTTCTTGGAGGTCTTGCCGTGATTTTAAAGTTCCCTGCGCATCTAGGAGGTCGTTGTATTTTATCATCCTCTTAAGATCCAAATTGTTTGGGTGTATCATCGCCTCCATCATTGAGATCCAAATTAGGATTTTTAGATAATGTTTTGTTCTTATTTTATTCCAATTAGCCAGTAAAGAGTCTCTAATTATATGTCTGTGGAAATAATTCTGTTTAGTTCTTCCGATATCCCGTAAAAATGCATGCCACCCCCTCTGTAAATCATGGCCTTCTAGGGATAAGATTCTTTTATTCGGCAGGTTTGCCCACTCTTTCAGCCAAAGTAAGAAGGCTGCGCTATGATATATTTCCCAATTTGGGAGTGCCATACCTCCTCTGCTCTTCATATCTTGCATCGCCTTTAATTTTATCCTCAGTTTCTTCCCTTGCCAAATAAATTTAGTGGTTATCCTATTAAGTTCCACAAAATAATTTTTATGTATTTTTATTGGTATTGTTTGGAATAAATAAATAAATTTAGGAAGAATGTTCATTTTAATAGTAGCAATCCTCCCTAATAGGGAGATTTGCAGTTTGACCCATATCTCTAAGTCTTTTTTTACTTGTTGTAACAATTTACTATAGTTATTTTCCATTAGAGTTTTACAATGGGCTGTCAGCCAAATTCCTAAATATTTAATTTTTTTTACCACTTGTAGTCCTATTGTCTTTTCCAATTTTAATTTCTGTTTTTCTGTTAGATTTTTAATTATTAATTTCATCTTTTCCCTATTAATTTTAAGTCCTGCAACTTTCCCAAATTGCTCTAACTCTTTCAATAATTCTTGACCTGTTTCAGTTGATTCCTCTATAAAAAAGACCATATCCGCGAATGCCTGCAGTTTGTATTCTTTCTTAATTTTTAACTCCTTTATTTCTGGGTTTTGTCTAATTTGAGTAAGCAGTGTTTCCAAAGATAATATGAAGAGCAGAGGAGATAATGGACACCCTTGCCTAACTCCTTTCTCTATTTTTATTGAACGCATATATTATCCATTAACTATAATATTTGCCTTTTGTGAGTCATAAATTTTAGTCACAAAGTGTTCAAATTTAGTGCCTAAATTCCTATTGTAAATTTGTTGAATTAGGAATTGCCTGTTTAGGTTATCAAAGGCCTTCTGTGCATCCAAGAAGACAAGGGCTATTTGTTTTTCTGGATGGGCTTCATAGTCCTTCTTAAATTGTTCCTAATTTGTCTATTAGGAAGGAATCTGTTTTGATCTTTATATATATACATATATATATATATATATATTCAGTATTTTTTTAGTCTGTTTGCTATAATTGTAGTAAATATTTTGTAATCAATATTTAACAGAGAAATTGGTCTATAATTTTGTATAAATCTTGAATCTGAATCTTCTTTTGGGATCAACGAAATTAGTGTTTCCTTCCATGAATCTGGCATTCTAGCTACCAGTAGGACTTCATTGTATACTTCCACCATAAGAGGCCCTATTTGCTCTCCTATTTTCTTATAAAGCTCCCCTGGGATCCCATCAGGTCCTGGAGTTTTATTGTTCTTTTGATTTTCTATTACTATTTTTAGCTCGGACCACGTAATATCTCTAGTTAATATTTCTTTCATCTTTTACCACACAAATCTTATAGGATGCAACACTTAAAAAAGAATTGTATAATTAGTATCAGTTGAATAAGAGGACCCTAAATAGCCTTAAAAACACAAATTACTAAAAAGAAATTTGCTAAAGTTTTCTCCACTTGGCTATATATGCAGATTGCGAGCAGTATCTTTAAAGACTTCCATAACAAATTTAGTTTCTCTTTGGTCATTTCTTACATGTTTGTGGTTCTAATGCATGATCTTTTTCAAAGGTTATGTAGATAAATTGGGCATCTTCCAATTGCACATATTCATGGATAGATTCAGAGTTTAGATGGGTTTCCCAAAGGACAGTCTGGGGTTTTTTACTTATCTTGCTTATAGCATCTTCTAAAATGCCTCCATTATTTGGTACCAGTTCCCACAGTGCTATTTTTAAAAATTGGCTATTAAATTCATGTATAATCTTTTCACATTTTGAGTTAAAAGCATGTATGTTTTTTAGTGCCATATTTTGAAAACAATTTTGAAAATGCTGCATTTTGCATATTTCAGCTGCCATTTCTTTAGGTATCTTCTGTTGGAGTTTCAGAATTAGGTTCCTAAGGATATCTAGGAAGTATTCATAAACAAGTATTCAGTTACCATCTGGTTTGCATCACTATTCTTCCTTTATCTTAACTCTGGTTTTTCTGCCAGTACTTAAGGAAAACCATTTGTAAGCCACTCAGAGTCACCATATGTGAGTTGGATGGGCCTATAAATGTGTTTAATAAATTAATAAAACTGTAGGTCTGGTACTGTTGATGTCTAACTTTGTAAATTTCCTGTACATAGTTGTTTACAAAAGCAATTCCCTAGCTGAAGAAAGCCAGCTGCCATCTAGAAGCCCTGTAAAATAATTGAGCCTTTAACTGAATGCTACCCAGCACTGAGATACCAATATATTTTTTGTAAAGTATGAAATCATTTGGCAATACTTTTATAATGTAGTTAACCTTGAAATGAATTGCTTTTGTTTTGCTGCACAAAAGGAGGATGAAACGTAACATTGAACTGTTTCATTTTCACATGTCTGTGTATTAGGCTAAATTAGACTAAAACTTAGTAGCATGAATATTTTTTATTGACAGGAATATTAGTAGAATGCTGGTTATAGAGGAAAGTTCTCTTCCATCCTACCTCTTCAGAGTGTGACCAAAAGAAAATAACGGAAGAGAGAATTGCACCTTCATAAATCTGTTAGTTGCTTATGGGTTTATTTGCCCAATGTAGGATTCAATATATGCATAAAATGAATAGAAGGAAGTTTTATCTCCTGTCCATTGAGCTGTCGTCTAGAAAATCACACCCACACAGTGGAAAAGCAGCCTTCCACTAGAATGAGAAATCTCCACTTATGCAACTTAAAACTTTTTAATTGAGTTCTCTAACTCTACCTCACTTTTAGAAAGCAATGGATTGTTACTTTCTTGCCAATGTATTTCTAGATCAGGGGTCACCAACCTTTTGGACCTCAGGGACCACCAAACTCATAATTTTAAATCCCAGGGACCAGTAACCGGTTCTATAGGCATGGCCTAATTTGTGGGTGTAGCTTGGTCATGTGACTGGCTGGGCATGGCTTGTATGTAAATATTATAAATATTTATATAAATATTGAATTTTTTATATAAAAAAGCAACTTTTACCCAAAATCAGGCAAAGCAGGCAGGCAGATTGAGTTGCTCACAGAGTTACAGATTCATTCAGAGATCTCTATCTGCCATCGGCTAGCTCAGTCTGTCACATATAATTTGCTTGCAAGCAAACTCACAAAATTAACTCTCAACACACCATGTATTTAAATATTTATTTTTTTATTAAAAAAAGAGCAACTTTTACCCAAAATCAGGCAAAGCAGGCAGGCAGATTCAGTTGCTCACAGAATCATTCAGTGATCTGTCTATCTGCCATCGGCTAGCTCAGTCTGTCACATAAAATTTGCTTGCTGTGAGTCTGCACTGAATAATAGAACCTTCAGTCCTAAGGGAGGTTCGACTGTACTTAAAAGCAGAGCCGAAGATCTAAAAACTAGCTAGAAAGCAAGAAAACCAACCATTTCCTGCTTCTTAGCTAATCTAAATCTCCCGCCACAGCAGAACAGATGATGGTCGGAAAAAGGAAAAGCAATTTAGCAGGCAAGTTTGCCGAATAAGGAGTGAGTGGGTGGGGAGAGTTCCCATGGGCCATGTGGACGGTGCAGCCTTGTGTTTCTGCACAGCCTGGATTAATTACTTTTGGGGGAGTGCTCTGGGGGTGAGATTTCTCTGCGGCTCACCAAAATTTTCTTGCAGCCCACCGGTTGGTGACTGCTGTTCTAGACCATAGTCTATAATGTAAACTCTACCCACATGATGGGCTTCTGTCAAGAGATGGGGTCCACTTCATAAAGACTACATTCTTCCAATTTGGAAGACATCTCGTTTGATGGGAGAAAAATACAGGCAAAGAATCTACCAATCTACCAGTCCTTGTCCTGAAATTGTCCTAGCTTAAGTCCACTCTTGCTAGCCTTGTTGCTTAAAAGCACTAAACTTCAAGTTCCTAAATGAGAGGTTCCTAAATGAGAGGTAGGATGTAAATTTAATACAAAAAGAATGATTTCCTTTGGAGTCAGTGTGATTTATATCTGCATAATTTTTTACCAGCTTGTTAAGAGGATAAATGCACATTAACATGGCCATGAGGAAGAACCTTAGATTTTATATATGAAATAGTCGATATACAGTTAAAGAGTGCTTATTGTTCATGTTCCAATCCATATATTTATTTAAAAGCTGGTTGAACTTGGTAAGCATACTTATATTACTAAGAACTATATTTATCTAGAGGCTCTTACCACAGTAGGAAATCTTATGCTTGTTACGTATCACTTCTTGCTTCAAATTTGACCTTTTTCTTGAATACAGAGTTTCCTGGTATAGAATCCCACATCAGAATTTTCTGAATTTGAGTTGATGTTGGTACAGAAATAATGCTAGGGATTCTGCTCTGAATCATCAGAATTTAAAGCTTTTCATAAATAGTTTTTACATATGTTAGTAAAGGGCATATTTGAGGGATATTATAGCAAAACTTATTATTATTTATTTATTTATAACATTTATATACCGCCCTTCTCCCTAGGGACTCAGGGCGGTGTACAGCCGAATCAAAACCCAGAACAATACAAAAGTTAAAAAGAAATTAAATAATGGCTGTTTAGATTAAGACAACCCTCCCCCAAAAATTAAAACCCAAGTTAAAACCGAATTGAGGAGACAATTAAAACTATCTCAGCCCAGGCCAGCCTGCTCAAAGAGCCAGGTCTTCAACGCGCGCCTGAAGGCCCTCAGGTCCGTGCTGGTGCGTATCTCAGGTGGCAGAGTATTCCAGAGGGCAGGGGCCCTCTTGTATTTATATATGTTTTATTTTTCATTGAGATACCCAGAACTTCATTAGAATATAGAATTTGTTACACGTTTGCATGGTTAATCCTGCAGATGTAAAATCTTCAAGATTATGATGAGATAAAATTGACAAAGTAGTTAATAAAGGATGATGTGTTCCTAATTAATCCATTGTGCTTACAGTTGAAAATTAATTGTGTTATGGAAATGTCATGTTAATTAAGGCAGAATATGAGAGTACAATAAATCTTCTCCAAAAAACTTTAGTTATGTTGGCAACAGTAGGTTGATAGGTTAGTGCTTTTCAGCCTACCAAAGTCTCAATTTTTCAGTGATACCTTGATGATTTACTTCTTACTATAAAGTGAGGTTTTACAGCAGGTCTTCAGAAATGCCATTCTCCCAGCAACATCCACAATCTGAATTCTGTAACTATATCAGCATACAGATGATTGGTTTATACATTGTATTTTCAACTACCGTATTTCTCTAAGTATAAAGTGCATTCCCCCCCCGCCCTCAAAAGAAAAGTGGGTGGACATGGCTGTGCATCTTATACATTGTGGCGGGAGAGGGAGTGGGCAGTTGGTGCGGCACCGATCAGCTGTTTTAAAATGGGCAGTGGCAGCAAATGGACTGTGACAAATAGGGCACCGCAGTGAATGGGCCACGACGAATGGCTGCAGCGAATGGCCCAGATGAATACCAGATGGATGCTAGGAGGAAGAGGCAATTTTTTAAAAAATTATTAATATAAATAGAAAGAGCAACATGTTAAAATTCATATATTAATAGAAAAAGAAGAAAATGAGGCAGATTTTTTTTTCTTGTTTTCCTCATAGTCTCATATTCTGTTTTATAATCCGGAGCATCTTATAGTCCAAAAAATATGATATGTTCCCAGACAGATCCTGAACCATAGTTTCACCACAGTGAGAGTCATGAAAATAGATTATATATTATGTTTATATCAAAATGGAATTTATAACTCAGCTTATTTGTTCAGTATAAGATTACCTATAATTTTGAATTATTTCCAGCTTCTCAAGGTGGTTCTTGTTTTTTTGAACATGTGTGTAACTGCTATCAGAGGCCTAATCATGTTGTGATGTGTGTTGATTAAGCCTTATACACTCTGAAATTTAAGACCACAATGAGTCCTGAATTTCCATTGCTAAATAATGCAGTCATAAAGCAAGCCATCACATGACTGCAACACTTAATGACTGCAGTTTTGACACTCCCAGCTTTTTCTTATCCAAAAGTCATGAGTTATTAAGGAGATTGAATCCCATTTAAAGGGGGGAGGGCCGTGGGGACCTGGTACAGACTGTGCATGAACTGAGGTGTGCTGTAGTGGTATGCAAAATTACAGCTGGCCCAGCAGCATTTAGAATTGCAAGAGACTGCAGCTTCCCTCACCTGCCACTCAGAAATGTCTTTTCAAATCCTACATTGCAGTTAGCCATATCAGTATCTTTGCCCAAAGCTACGGTTACCTCCACAGCCCTGCGTTCCACAGGCTCTGCTACACTTAGCTGCTCTTTGCTGTTTTTCTCCTCACAAGTTAGCAAAGGGGCATTACAACAGCTATAACTTTGGGCACAATTTGTATGTTTTCATAATAATTTTGAACAATCTCTGAACAAATGTTCATAAGTTGAGGGCTACCTATAGTTCCTTTTTCTTAATTTTTTCTTTTTCCTCCATATATACACACACACACATAAATACATATTGGTTATAGATTATTTAATCTGTTTCTGTCTATGTGTGTGTGTGTGTGTGTACATACACACAGAGAGAAAGCTGCCCATTCAACACACAACTCAGAGCAGTGTAGAATGTCAAATAACAACTTCCCCAACACCATACAATTGAAAGGATTTTTTTACAAAACAATATATAAACTGCTCAGAAAAAGCACCTCAAACAGGCCACACCACTGCCAGACTCAAAGTGTTAGGAAAGAATCATACCTATGATGAAAGGCAGGCAGAATCAAGGCCTGTCGGATTTCAGGGGAATGCTGTTCCAAAGGATAGAAGCAATGACAAAAAATGTCTCAGATTCTCATTGTTTAGATTAAATGGCTAAAATTTCTGTTTATAAGAAGCCTAATAAGATTTGAAAAGTATTTAATCATTGGTGTTTTAAAATATCAATTTTTTGATTTTCATTTGATTTATTGGCATCCACAGTATTACATAAAAGTGCATAAAAGATTATGTCTGCTATCCAAAAGGTTTTCTTACCCTGGTAAACTAGGCTTTGGTTAACTATGAATTTTATTTACCAAATAAAAACGAGAGGAGATATTCAAAACCATATTGGAATCATGAAGTTGGAGTTATTATATGTAGTCTTAGCCAAAATAAAGATGAAACAGAAAAGAATGGCTAGTGGAGAAACAGAAATAGCCTTGTCACTGTTTATCCTTTCCTTTATCCATTCCCACAATATTTTTGTTATGATTCAATGTAACCAATATTATCAAAGAAATAAGTGTTTTTTTAATTACCATTATGGAAATGCTAATAGTACTGGAATTAATTGATTGATTTCTGTTTCTAGGTGGGCCATGCACAGATACAGCTCATGTTTCCTTAACCACAGCAACCAAAAGATCTTGTGATTCAGGTAAATTTTATTTTTAAAAGAATATATATTATGAAAGAATAATGTCCAGGTCACTAGGCTGTTCAACTAGCCTAGAGAAAGATCTCATTCATAAAACCCTTGTTTCTTCTATATTGCAAGCCATCACATGTCATTTTATGTTATATGTTTAATAATCTACCATTGAAAGTGAAAGTGGTGGGAGAGGCCAAGTCAGCAAAAACTAATCCTGCAAGTATTCCTACAGGAGCACCAATCAAATTCAAACAGCCCTTATTCTTCCCTCTAGAGGAAAAAAAGATAAAATATGGGCTTTATTAAAGCACTAACACTGTAAGTTGCATTGCAACTTCCATAATCAAAAGGATACCAGTGCCTCTTGCTTACTTTTCTATTCTGAAGAAGATATTCATCTTCAGTGATGTAAACTGCTTGCTAGATAAAATTTTCCAGAAGTTACTTCGCATATTACTCATTAGGAGATGCATCATTGACTTCTGAATTCACCAGACAAACCATTTTTGCAAGGTGAGATGGGAAGCAATAATTTGTAGTGTCCTCCGACATGGCAAATTAAATAATATGGAGTGAAGGATTAATTCCTTCATACCACATGACCTGATTTGGCAAGCCTGTAAATTAAAGGTAAAAGTGAAGTTTGAGCTGTATTCAACCCCTTGTCCAGGGGTGGGATTCAAATTTTTTAACAACTGGTTCTGTGGGCGTAGCTTAGTTGGTGGGTGTGGCTTGGTGGTCATGTGACTGGCTGGGTGTGGCCAACTCAACATCACTCCCATCGAGGCACGCATCTCCTCGCCTGACCTCTCATGACTGTGGGGATGCTGCAACGTAAGTAATGAAAAATGGTCATAAGTCACTTTTTTCAGTGCCATTGTAATTTTGCATGATCACTCTACACAAGCAAAGTACCAGCAAAAGAGGAAAAAAAAACTCCAGAGAAGTTCCTGCCAAGAATGAAATAAAGGTTAACGGAGAGGCAGTTTCTGTAAGTAACACCAGAATGTTTCCTTACTGCCTTCCTTACAGAATTAGGCCAGTAATTTCTTCTAACAACTGGTTCTCCGAACTGCTTAGAATATTAACAACCAGTTCTAGTGAATAGGTGCGAACTGGTAGAATCCCTCCCCTGCCCTTGTCACTACCTAGACATATTCATGTTGTTTTCTTCACAATACAAAAGCATTCTTTTGGGATCTTTTTTTATTTTTCATTCTTAAAGCCCTGCAATTTTCCATCCAAGTATTAACCAAGATCATTCCAGCATAGTTTTATCAAAATCCAAGGGTTACATGACTACAGCTGTTATGATAGATACCTTTTTTTTAAAAAAAGATGCTGAAACCCAACAGGTAACCTTCAGTTAGCAATCACACAGAATTACGTTCTCAACAATTGTTTATGTATAATGTAAACACAATAAAATATAGAATTCAAATTATCGTCAACCTTCAACAAGATCTGAAATCGATTGGAGTTGGGAAGTGTGATTTTGTGTCAGTCATTCTCCCTCAGCCCAATGCATCTCACAGGGATATTGTAATGAAAATAAGAGGGTAGAAGTATTAGGTATGTTCACCACTTTGAATTATATATAAAAAGGTAGTATAAACATCTAATAATATAATAATAATCTTAATAGTCTAATCTAAGAGATTAGAGGATTAAAAATTAAAAAAGAGGAATACAAATTGAAAGCATTTGCCGATGACATGGTATTTATATTAGAAGAACCTCTAGAAACAAGTCCTATATTATTAAAAAAAATAGAAGATTACAGAAAAGTAGCAGGGTTAAAAATTAATAAAAAAAAACAAAAGTATTAGCAAAAAACTGTACAAGAGTTCAGAAAGAAGAATTAGCAAACAAATTAGGTATGCAGGTGGTAAACAAAGTAAAATATTTGGGAATATTGCTAACTGCCAGATGCTCATCAATTAAAAAAGACAACTATGACAAATTAACAGCACAAATAGCTAAAGATTTAGAAAACTGGGCTAAATTACAGATATCGATATTGGGACGCATTGCAATAGTAAAAATGAATGTTTTACCAAAATTGTTGTATTTATTTCAGACGGTGCCAGTCAATTTGGAAACAAATTTTTTTGCAGAATTAAATAGTTTAATATCTAAATTCATATGGCAGAAGAAAAAACCCAGAGTGAAATATAAATCTTTACAGGATACTAGAAAAAAAGGGGGATTTGGCCTTCCAGATTTTGAATTATATTATAATGCAGCTGTAGCAAATTGGCTTAAGGACTGGGTTAAATTGGAAAACAGAAGGTTATTAGTATTAGAAGGATTTGATCTCCAAATTGGCTGGCACGCATTCATGTGGGATGGAAAATCTAAGCAACACTCATACTTTTAAAGGCACCATATAAGAAATGTACTGTTTAAGATTTGGGAAAAGATTAAAAAGAATCACTACTCAAAGGTTCCACTGTGGTTATCCACATTGGAAGCAGTTACTCATCCAAATGTATTGGACTATGAAAATATTATAAGGTATAAAGATTTACTGTATGATACTGGAGACCTCAAAAACAAACACCAAATACAAACTCAAGAAAAAGAAATAGCATGGTGGGCTTTTGTACAAATACAAACAATACAATAAAAGAGATAGAGAACAATTTGGCTTTAATATGATTCCACAAGAATTAGATAAAATATGGTTTGGAGAGGAAAAGAAAGCAATCAGCAAATTATACAAATGTTTCTTGGATTATAAACTTAAAGAAGAAACAATTACAGAATCTATGACAATTTGGTCCAAAAATTTAGGCTATAGTATTGATTTAGATAAATGGGAACACATCTGGCAAACAAATTATAAATTAACTATGTCAGTCTCGTATAAAGAAAATCTATACAAGATGGTTTATCGTTGGCATCTACCTCTGGCGAGACTGGCTAAGATGTTTCCTAATCTACCATCCAATTGTTGGAAATGTAATCACGTACAAGGAACATACTTCCACATGTGGTGGACCTGCTCATATGCTCAGAAATTTTGGAAAAACATTAGAAAATGGATTTTAGATAAAACAAAAATTAAAATTTGAACCCGAAATCTTTCTACTAAGCATGATAGATACAAACATGGAGAAAAAATATCAATATTTAATTTTACATATTATAACTGCGGCTAGAATAATGTATGCACAAAATTGGAAGACATCCCTCACCCCCTCAGATGATATGGTAATTAAAAAAATATATGAATGTGCTGAGATGGATAGCTTAACTAAATTGCTGAAAAACAAACAAAATAGTGTATACTATGAAATATGGAATATTTGGTATGAGTGGTTAAGAAAAAGGTAATATTGGATACTTGGATAAACTATTGAAAGGATAGTAGATGTGTGTTTAATTAAAAAAGATGAAGAGAAAATGTAATATCAAAAGAACGAAGGACTACATTAACAAGGTAGATCACGTCAATGATAATGATAAAGAAAAGAGAAACCATTGCTCAACATGCTGTAAAATTTATATATGTATATATATGTGTGTGTGTGTGTGTGTGTGTGTGTGTTGATTTGTCTGTTTTAAACGTATGTCATATAAGTGTTTATTAAAAAAAATAATCTTAATAGTCTATGTTGATTTGTTAATTATGCTAAGACATGATATAGCAGCTACTCTTTAAGGCACTCCGTATAAATTCATGACAGAACTCTGAGGGAAGAACCCCTAAATGCTTATTTTAAAAGAATTTTAAACCTCCTTTCTCTGATAAACTCTGCATCATCTTGTAAGTTGTGAAAATGAAAAATCCCTAAATACAGGTTTATGAAACATCTGTATTAATGTCAATTTTCAATTAATTTCAAAATAGTAAAATTAGTACATTCTTTTTCAAATGCATAAGGATCTTTGGTATTCTAAGGCAGGAATCTCCAAACTTGGCAACTTTAAGACTTCAACTCCCAGAATTGCCCAGCCAGCATGACTAGCTGAGGAATTTTGGAGTTGAAGTCCACAAGTTGCCAAGTTTGGAGACTTCTCTGTTCTAAGGCATTTCAAGGAAATGTGTTAACATTGAAACTCAGTACAGATTCTTTGGGCCTTTCTAATTTTTAAGTAGTATTGAAACTTAAACTGCTTCTGTTTATTTGGGGTCAGAGGAGAAGATGGTACAATCATTGTACAAAATTAAAATTAATATGCCATATTTTTTCTTCATTTGGGATTCATGAGATTGAATTGCCTTAAATCCATAAGGATTATGACAATATACAAAGAAGATATGTAGAGCCAGTTTGGTCTAGTGATTAAGGCACCGACTAGAAAGCAAGAGACCATGAGTTCAAGTTCCACCTTAACCATGAAAGCCAATTGTACTGAGCCATTCATTTTCTCTCAGCCTATCTCATCTCACAGGGCTGTTGGGAAAGTAGAAAGAGGAAAATCCATTGGATATGTTTGCTGCCTTGAGTTATTTGTAAAAATAATAAAGGCGAGAAATAAATAATTGAATAAATAAACAGCTCTTCCAAACTAAGTACAAATGATAATAGCTGACATCAACCATCAAGATGTGGCAGAAAACAATGATTATCCTTGGTGTTAATATAAGTAACATAAGGTCAGCTGGGGGAGGCAGGCACTGAAAGTGGGCAGAATGCATGTGGGAATTTAAACAGAGGCAAGTATGGCGGATGGCAGAGCATCGTTGGCCCAGCTGGGAAGGAGGCAGTAGGAGAAAGCAGTGTTTGCACAAGGCAGAAGAAATGTGAGGGCCTTACCTACAGGATGGCCTTGACCTAACGACCACAAACTGCCAGAGCCACTGTCACTAAGCAGTGAGGTCGTGTGATGTTTCACCTAATGACCACTTCACTTAGCAATGGAAATTCCAATTTCCAGTTATGATTATTAAGCAAGGATTACCTACAGAAAGTACAGAAGTTATAATTCCATAATAATTATCCTTTATTAAGTACAGGTAGTCTTCAACTTATGACCACAATTGAATCCAGAATGTATATAGCTAAGTGAGAAATTTGTTAAGTGAGTTTTGGCTGATTTTACAACTTTTCTTGCCACAGTTGCTAAGTGAATCACTACAATTGTTAAATTAGTAAGGTGGTTGTTAAGTGAATCTGGCTTCCCCATTGACTTTGCTTGTCAGAAGGTCGTAAAAGATGATCTCATGACTCCAGGACACTGCAACCATCTTAAATACAAACCAGTTATTAAGCATCCAAATGTAAATCATGTGACCATGGACCACTGCAGCAGTCATAACTATGAAAAATGGTCATAAGTCACTTTTTTCAGTGCCACTGTAATTTTGAATGGTCACTAAATGAATTGTTGTAAGTTGAGGACTACCTGTGGTATTTATCTAGATTGAGGGCAGAAGCAATGATAGAACCTTTAACAGTTCTGGTGGTGATGTTTTGCTTTGAAATTGTGGAAAATAAATATAAGTGAAATATCAAATGCATTGATTAGTTTATTGAAATTAACTGTATGCTTAAACTTTTCCTATTCATATTTTATTATACAAAATCAGCAAGGAAAAACTTGCTCTGCAATAGTAAAACTCTTGCTTTTATTTAAAAAACACAAGTTAACTTCAAAAAGAAGGAAAACAACAACTAAGTAAGTCTTGTTTAGTTGACCTTTAAGGTGCTGTTTAAATAACTTTTTAGTATTTGACTGATGAAGGACACTGTGTTACAAATCCAGCTATCCCTGTGCCTTCACTATTAGACATGGAGTACTAGTACAATAATGTAATGTACATCATCAGTCCTGTCAGTGACAGTACCTATTAATGACACTTTTTTTTTCTTCCTCTGCTCAGTTCTCATTTGTACTAATGGAATGGCACATGAAGCAAAGCTGTAAATAAAAGTTATTACCTAATAGGTAGGCACTGAAGTGGAACGTACAGGAGCTGAGGCATAGAAACTGTATTACTGCTCATCAGCAATTATAAACAGGATAAAGTGTTTGGGACTTACACTGACATAGCAAAGATTATTTGAGGCTAGGACATGATAATGGATCAAGATAGCATGATGGATGTTGATGAAATTTTGTCCCATCTTGCTGGCTGCTTCCAATATTAGTTGTGCTTCTCTTATTTTCATATAATTGGGGGAGACTAGATTTTATCCAAAAGATGGAAAGATGGCTTATAAGTTGTATTAGATCACAGGAATTATATCCTCTTTAAAGATAGAATATGTTATGTGCGCAGATCTGGACCTACATGTTAGGGTTTTCCCCCAATTGCCTTTCTCTTCACCCCTCCTTCCTTTCTCTAATGTCTGTTTAAAAGGTTATTTCAGTTCACCCTAACAGATATTGAGAATGTGTGCAGTCACTTCTCACGTACTCTTTCTGCTAATTGTAGACATTTTGCTGACAGGTGGAATTAATTGGATAATACTCTGTACACAGGTATCACCCAAGACTTTAGCAAAAGATTATGGAAGCATTATACATACAGATATAGCAAGATTGGACAGGTCTTTTTAAAGACAGGATTGTTTGTAATTTTGAGCTTAGAAATGGAATACATTTTAGGAAGTTAGTTAGGAGATTTAATGGCTGCCCAATTCCAAAAAGAGCATGGGCGACTTACAGTATTTAATGAACAATACTTGTATTTTTGAATGTTAAGAATGATTAATATGGAATCAAATTGTTCTGTAAATAAAAAAATTAAAAAGGGAGAAAAGCTAAAGAATCCAGAGTGTTGGGCAGCAGTAGACTAGGATTAGACAAACTGTCACAATATAATGAACAAATGTTTATGTTTTCCAATATGTTAATTGCAGGTGGAAAAATGAGGGGAAAAGAAAAAAAAAATCAAAGTATTAAAATAAACTAGATGTCACAGCTTTTGTGATTCATAATTAATCTCACTCCCAAGGTGAAGATTGCAGTGTTACTGAATGTCTGCTAGGAGATTTGGATATAGAGGAAAACTAAAAACAGCATTACCTTTGTGCTAGCAAACATGAATTATTTTGAGATGTTATTGTGAAATAGTATGAGTACATCAAGGAAATGGAATTGTTGCCCATCTTCCCATTTTTAAGTTTGGTATGTATAGATCAGATCCCCCTTTTTCCTTTTCTTTTGCTGTTTAGGATTGTTTAAACTTTCTAGAAAAAGAAAATGCAGGGCTTCTGGAGGCCTACAGTTTCCTTTTTAACAAACCACTCATTACCCTAAATGAAAAAAATGGGTAAGGGTTATGTAATTGGACATGATTGTTGGTACTAGGGAAAATTCAGAGAATAAAGTACCATATGTGGGCATTGTATGCGAAATTCCAGCACTTGTTAATTTTATGGGAAATTATATGGGCTATAAATCCAAACTCTGTGTTTTTATACCAATTGCCATAATTTTATGTCCATTACATTTAGATTTTGATCTGTTTTTTAATTTTGATAATTTGCTAATTAATTTTATATGATGCATGTACTGTAAGCCTCAGAATCAGAAGACTGAAGTGGTATAATAGCATTTATGATGATAGATAGCACTGGCATATAATTAAATTTTGTCTAGGATTAGGCTAATATTAGCATCTCCGAGCATGAAATTGAAATTCAGCCACATTGCTGTTTAATCACAATATCTCAGTAAGCATGCTGCAACAAATATTGAAGCTTTAAAGATCACATCCTTTGCTTTCCAGTTATCTTTCACTCTATTTTTTCTTTTGATTTTTTATTTTGCATGGTCTTGTTTTGTATACCCAGTTTCTAGACCTATCATGGTTAGTATATCATTTGTTCAGCTGTTATTAAGCTCTTTTACTGAGGTATTTTAAATCAATAGCATTATGTTGCATATTCGTAATCAGTAACAAACATCACTTTCTTTGAGTATTTATTTTATTTTATTTATTAAATTTTTGGCTGCCCATCATGCCATAGGGTAACCCTTGGCAGTTTACAATATTAAAAGCTAAAAAAATATAAATAAAATATTACAAAAATAAAACCATGCAAAGTACAAAATACTTTGCTAGGAATTGACTTAAAAATCTATGCAAACTTTTCCTTGTAAAACTACTATACTGATGTAGCTTTTCTTATTACAGAAATAGTTTAATATATCATTAATACACAAACACACACACAACAATATCCACCCCCACCCCCAGGACAGTGCTAGAAAAAGAAGGGGTATCAGGCTTTCAATTTTTCTGTCCACCAGCTGGATAGTTCTCCAAAAACAAAATGGAATGAATCAAAATGTTGATATAGAAAATGCTGACAAACACATAAGCCAACATAAGCCTCCTCAAGAAGCCTACCCTGGACCCGGCTGTTTTAAATAATTATCGTCCAGTCTCCAACCTTCCTTTTTTAGTGAAGGTTGTTGAGAGTGTGGTGGCACGTCACCTCCCTCAGTACCTGGAGGAAGCGACTTACCTCGATCCATTCCAATCGGGCTTCAGGCCCGGGCATAGTACCGAAACAGCATTGGTTGCGTTGGTCGATGATCTCTGGAGGGCCCGTGACAGTGGGTTTTCCTCTGTCCTGGTCCTGTTAGACCTCTCGGCGGCTTTTGATACTATCGACCATAGTACCTTATTGCAGCGGTTGGAGGGGTTGGGGATTGGGGGAACTGTCTTGCGATGGTTCTCCTCCTTCCTCTCCAGCCGCTCGCAATTTGTGTTGGGGGGGAGAGGTCCACCTCTAGGCCCCTTATTTGTGGGGTGCCTCAGGGATCGGTCCTCTCCCCTCTCTTGTTCAACATTTATGTGAAGCCGCTGGGCGAGATCATCCGTGGTCTTGGGGTGCGGTGTCATCTGTATGCAGATGATACCCAGCTTTACATCTCCACCCTGGACCACCCCAACGATGCTGTGGAGGCTATGTCCTGGTGCCTGGAGGCCGTGCGGAATTGGATGGGCGGGAACGGGCTCCAACTCAACCCATCCAAGACCGAGTGGCTGTGGTTTCCGGCGGCCCGATATAGTCAGCTGATGCCATCGCTGGCTATTGGGGGAGAGATTCTACCCCTTACAGGGAGGGCCCGCAATTTGGGTGTCCTCCTGGATGCATGGCTGTCTCTAGAAGACCATATTGCAGCCGTCTCCAGGGGGGCTTTTTATCAGGTTCGCCTGATCTACCAGTTGCGGCCCTTCCTAGATCGGGACGCCTTACGCATGGTCACTCATGCCCTTGTCACCTCTCGCCTGGACTACTGTAACGCTCTCTACATGGGGCTCCCTGCGGGGAGCACCCGGAGACTCCAACAGGTGCAAAATGCGGCCGCGCAGGTGATTATGGGGGCATCGCGAAGCTCCCATATGACGCCTCTCCTGCGCGAGCTGCATTGGTTGCCGGTGGATTTCCGGGTTCGCTTTAAGGTTCTGGTTTTGACCTTTAAAGCGATCCATGGCATTGGGCCAGGCTACCTGCAGGACCGCGTTCTGCCAGTGATCTCCAACAGACCTGTGCGTTCCCACAGGGAGGGCCTTCTCCGGGTGCCGTCAGCTTCTATGTGTCATCTGGCGGCCCCCAGGAGTAGGGCCTTCTCTATGGGGGCTCCCGCCCTCTGGAATAGTCTGCCCCCAGAGATACGCACCAGCACGGACCTGAGAGCCTTCAGACGGGTGTTAAAAACTTGGCTCTATGAGCAGGCTGGTCTAGGCTGACACAAGATTTTAACTCTGTCTCCCGTTTTAAATTGGGTTTTAATATTTGGGGTTTTTAATTAGTTATGGGGGAGGGTAAACTTTTTAATTAAAACAGCCTACATTATTTAATTCATTTTAATTTTTGTATAGTGTATTGGGGTAGGATCGGCTGTGCACCGCCCTGAGTCCTTCGGGAGAAGGGCGGTATATAAGTACTTAAATAAATAAATAAACAAACAAACAAAATAAACTAAATACTTCCTAGAGTTGTGGAGAAAATTGTTCAGAAAACATTTCTCAATTATATCCCTATGGGAAACTCTGTTGGGCCACCAGTTGAAATATTTCTGGCTGCTCCATTCTAGGCCCTTTAGCTCCCATGTCTCATTATATTTCCCAGAGTAAAGCGTCTGTGCTCACCTTGTGCTACTTAGTGCACATACAGATGCAAGCACAACACGAGGTCAGATGTATCTACAGATGCAAGTTAGTTCATTCAGCAAAAGAAAATACAGACTTAGGGTGGTTCCTCTAAAGCTGCTAACCACAAGTTAACAAGCTCAGTTCTGTAACCTTAATTAGCCAGCTTGCAGCTGCTAACTATAACTGACAATACTTTAATCATTTTCACACCTAAACTGTGTGTTTCCTAAATGGCTTGTGGGCTCGGAGCTGCCAGCATGCTAGGCAAATAGCTTGTGCTAGCACATTCTTTTCATGTGTACTCCCCAATATGTGCTTTCTTATTCTCTTGCATTTTACTGTATTCCAACAGTAAATAATAATATATAATACAAATGCTATTATTGGATTGTATATAAGCCCCAGTTTGTGCAAGTTGGAAGAGAAGTTTCCAACTCCATTCTTGAGTACAAGTTCCCATAGGGCTGTGTCTTGAGTCCACTACTGTTCACCTTGATGACCCATGACTGCTGTGCTGGATCTACTATGAATCACATTGTGAAGTATGTGGATGACAATGCAGTGGTGGGTCTTTTCCCAGACGACAATGAAGATACTTATAGGGAAGAGGTGAAGGCTCTGGGGGACTGGTGCAATAAAAGTAACCTGGTTCTAAATGTTGATAAAACAAAGGAGATCATTATAGATTTTAGAAAGAGTTGGCATAGTTATACTCCACTAAATATCAAGGATGCAGCTGTAGATGTGGTCAACAGTATTAAGTATCTGGGGGTGCAGATAATTAACAATCTGAACTGGTCTCTCCACACATCATCCTTAATGAAGTGTGCAAACTAGTGCCTGCATTTCTTGCGTCGGATGAGGAGAGCACCACTTTCTCTTTTTGTCCTGGCCATTTTTTACAGAGGCAGAATTGAGACCGTTTTAACAAACTGCATCACTGTTTGGTTTGGGGCTGCAGTGCCTCAGATACAAAGTCCATACAGAGAGTGGTAAAGACAGCCAAGAAGATTATAGGAATCTCACTTCTTGTTATTCAGGATACTGCTTATAAGCATTATGTGCTTAGAGCTCAAAGCATTGTTATGAGACCCCACACACCCATTTTACGGACTGTTTCTGTTGCTCTCCTCTGGGAGGAGGTTTTGAAGTATTTCTAGTAGCACTACCAAATTCTGTAACAGCTTTATTCCCTATGCCATCCGTCTGATAAACTCGCAAGATTCGTTTTTTCAGCCATGTATATGTATATATCTGAATTAGACTGTGTTGTTTCTCTGTGTCATATAATATATGTGGATAATTTTGTATTTATTTTGTCATGTTTATGTAGTGTATAGAGTGTATTAGAGGTGGTGACCTTTTGAGAGCTATATGCAATGAAATTTCATTTTAATGTATGCAGATTAATGTACATTCAGTGACAATAAAACTATTCTATTCTAATTTCTATTCCTATTCCATTCCATTCTATTCTATTAACTAATAGAAACTTAATTCTCTTCTTGCTATTTATCACAGCACTGGGATGAACATCCAAAGGGCAGGAGAAAAGGGTAAAAAACAAAGCTGAAATAAAATTGTATGACATTCATGGTCATGTGATTTTTTTCATTTAGCAACTATATTGCTTAGCAATTGAGTTGCAGATCCCAATTGTGATTGTGAAACAAGAAGTACCTTTGTGCATTTTTGACTGTGTCCTATTATTCTAGGGCTGCCAGTAGATCAAACTATAGCTACTTTTTGCTTCTGAATTCTAGCTTCTTTAATTACCATCAGCATCTTTCTTGTGCAGTCTATACTTGCTATATAAAATTCATGATAGTTTTGTTTTTGATGCTAAAATTCCTTTTTAAAAAATAGCTAAAGAACTATGGTAATGATGTTTGAAAGTTCATTAGTTATTGCCTTTACTGATGTTTGCACAGTCAATTGCAATCAGAAATGTCAATCTCTCAGGCTATATGTCTTTTATAATAAAAAAATATCTTGTGATATGCCTCAAATGCTGTCATGTCCGAGATTAAACTAACTGCAAGATTTTCCTGGGAATGAAAACCTGTAAAGATTTGTTCCTTCCCTTCCCCAATAATGGGTTGGGTTTTTGTGTTGTTTTGTTTTGTTTTTGTCCTCTTTATTTACATATTCTCTTGTTTGTATTCTACTGGTTTTCCTGAGAAGAACAATTCTTAATATTTCCTCCTTCTTTTCAACCATCTATAAGTAGAAGAGCCTCCATCCATAATTTATATAAATCCTTTTTTCCATATCTATATTGAATAGTGTCATACTGTTTCTATCTCCATACCTTACTAGGCATCTAATTCTTTTCTTCATTTATTTTTAAATTTTATACTCTGCACTTTACCTTCAAATTATACATGGGGATACTATACCAAAAAAAGTGCAAAGAAAGGAATGGGCTAAAATTTACTTTAGTATGCTCAGCATGGCTTGACCTTGTCTTGCTCAGCCGACCACTTACTTGTTCTCCATTGGGAGAACAATTTCTCCGAGAGTCTTCTGCCCAGTCCTTCCCCAAAACCCAAAGTTTCTCCATCAACAACTGATCTCCTTCCCCTCTGGGGTTTTGGGTGAGTTTTTGAAAAACTCAGAAAACTAGAAACATTTTATATCTGATGCTTTCCAGATAGAAATGTACCAAGGCCGTGGATAACAGTGGAGGCATTTTCTCTTGAAGCAGTTGTATCATAAAAATGTATGCATGCATATTTGTGTATTTTTATGTATTGTCTTAATTATAAAAGCTCTCTTTAAAAAAAAAAAATTAAATGAAGCCAGAAGAAAAAAGGTTTCTTGTCATCCTCAACTTCCCCCAAACTTAAAAAAAAAAAGTGAAATACATTGGTAGGGCCATATTATAAAAAATTTCTATGATTGAATGTTGCAGTTCTGACTTGAAACAGCCATCGGTAAAATGAAATAATGCTTTCACCATCTATTTGTATCTTATCTATAAACAGAAAGTTGTGAACCATGAATGGAACCTAGTTACTGTCTTCTAAACTTTGTGCAAGAAATTGGATGGATGGATTTCTTTTAAAACAAAAACACTGTTGAAATGGAATCAGTTGCAACATGAAAAAAGCATGTAATTCATGGGACTCCTTAGAGTCTATTATTTTCTCTGATCAAATCCAGTTTAATATAATAAACAATGTAGAACATACATCTTCAAAAATTATTTACCCAGAAAATTTCAAACAAGCTCCTGTACATATTTAATGTTTAGGTTCTTCGTTGGAATTAGAAGAATATTTATGTTATTGATAATTCACTCAGTAATTTGTTGCTACAAAGATAGAAAAATAAAATATTTTAATATGTGATACATTACATCTTCAGGAGGAGTCTAACCCATCCTGGGCTCTCTAGCAGCATAGATAGAAAGGGCGTTCTCAGGTAAATTTACCAACGCCCATTATGCTGGTGCCATAAAAATTACAATATTGACAGAAAGTTTCTAAACCTTTTATAACTTTATAAATCATATCTATCTACTTACAATGTGATTTGAAGTTTCTTTAACTTCTATAATACTGGACACTGTTTTAGATATAGCCTGCTTAATCAGAATTTCTTTATTAAAAAGACCATAAGCTGAGGCAAGTATTAAAATCATCATTTTACCCACCTTTTTCTCTAACAATGTTGTATATATTAACAAATTTTCATGTAAATCTAGTACATACTAGCATACTAGTATACACAATATATTTCTTGGTATCTCTGTCAATTTTCTCTAAAAGACTTTAGTTCAATGAGAGACTAGAAGCTGGTGGAGTTGAGATATCTGTCATAGTAATATCTGTTCTTTCCTCTTGGAATCAGAATGAAGGAGCACCCAGTAATTCAGAGTATTTTGGAGTAGATTTATTTCCAGCAGCAAAGCTGGAAAAGCTAGAGACCTATTTAATTTAGCTTATAGAATATGATTGTAAGACTCTGTCAATCACCTCTTCTGAACATAGACAAAAGGAACACCTACATCTTTAAAAAATATTATATGATCACATATTTCACTATAGTAGAAATGACAAAGTGTGTGTGTGTGGGGGGGGGGATTTGAAAATGCTTTCTTACTGTATTCTGATTATCTTACATTTTTCCGTCAAAGTTTTGCAAAGAAATACGTTTTCCGGTTTAAAATTTTCTTGCTCCATAAAGAAGGAATACAAATATGGTTTTAAAAATACATAGTAATTGATGACAAGTTTTAAGGAGATCATTTGAACCTTTTAGATAAATAACAGCATATACCGGTAGATGTTGTGTTTGGCTTTTCATGCCTTTGTATAATCATTTACATTTAGATTGTTATCCTCAAAGAAAGGAGGAAGCGCAGTATGGTGCTTTCCTATGTTTTTTGTTATTGGAGCTACAGCTAATACATTGTACCCTAAAAATTGTTCTCCTGCTTAGGCAGGAAAAGGCTCAATTTGTGTTAAATTGTGTTTCATCAAATGCAACGCTGGTTTGCATGGGGACATTGGAAAAGAGATTGTATGTGAGAATCTATAAACAAAGGCTGTAGTTGATAGATTAATGCATTTATCTATGGGTCATAATCAAGTCAGTGACTAATTTGTTTTGCATTTGATTTCTGAATTTAGGAGACACAAAGTTTTCTTGTGTTTTTACGTTTCAAAAAGTACATGCAAACCCAAATAGAAAGGAGCCTACTATTTGCTTTTTTTCAAGTTGTTACACAATTAATGACAACTGTGGCTGAAGTAGAACTCCCACTAATGCCGTATTCCAAATGTTTCCTAAAACTAATAGAGTCACAGGTGGAGACCGAACCTTCTCCTGAGAAGCGGCCACGGTTACTTGAGGACGGTCATGATAGACCTGAAGAAATCAGCCGTTCCAAACAGAAGAGCAGACGCAGGTGTTTCCAGTGCCAAACAAAATTGGAGCTGGTACAGCAAGAGCTGGGATCATGTCGCTGTGGTAAGGACTGATAAACAGATTTGAATTAAGATTTCTTTAATGTCCCACCCAGTGAGGAATAATATGAGCTACATTGTTGTGGTAAAGAAATAATAGCAAAACCTGCAAAATAACTTTAAAAAACTAAATAGCAATAGCACTTAGACTTATATACCACTTCACAGTGCTTTATAGCCCTCTCTAAGTGGTTTACAGAGTCACCATATTCCCCCCAATAACCTGGGTCTTCATTTTACCCACCTTGGAAGGATGGAAGGCTGAGTCAACCTTGAGCCTGTGAGATTCAAACTGCCAAACTGCTGGTAGCCGGCAGTCAGCAGAAGTAGCCTGCAGTACTGTGCTACCACGGCTCACCTGACATTATTACTGTAATAATATTTTGTATGTAAAGAGAGTGGGATTATAGATTTATTTTACTTATGGGGTTAGCTATTTAGATTTAGCAAACTATTGAAATGCCTTATTTTTAGTGACAGTTCTGAATATTCTCTTCTGTCATTAGATAGTAGCAGTCATATGAAGCTGCCTTTTTTCCAAATCTATTCTATAGATTATTGTTCTAACAACATCTTTCAAGGGTTCCAGACTGACATTTTCAGCCATTCTAGATATTAAATCTGGAATTTTGTGAATACAAAGCATGTATTATTTCCCTGAGGTAAAGTCTCTTCCATAAGCCTTTTTTACAGTAGTTTTAAAAATCTTATGTCCAACCCAGAGGGTAATCATACATATAAAAGAAAAAATAAGCTGCTGACTACATATCTGTTTAAGATTTACTACTCACAAGACTCTGTTTAAAATGTTGTTCTTGGGTTTCCTCAGTAAAATACAAACTAAGACAGTAAAAACTGCTTAAACGTGACTATCTGAGATATTTATTGTTATATTAGTGCATTTGTCAGAGTTTGATTAAGGGCACTTGCTGACACTGAAGCATTCTAGATATAAAATTTGTCTTAATAAAAGAAAGGTGAATATAGTTGTGCTTGAAAATATTCCAAGTCTATTAGCTTAATTAACAGTGCGCTTAGTTTTTGAAACAACCCAATTAGGTTAAAAAATAATGCTCGTTTGCTTGGTTGAATCCAATTGCCTAGTAAAAGCTGCATTGGTGCTGGAGAAGAGCCAGCAGTATTCGCTGACTTCTTTTGTCTGGGGCTGTCTCCAGAGACTGCTACCGTACTATGTTGTTGAAAGATATTTTCAAATGGTATAATGTTATGGAAGGTGTGTGTCTTTTTCATTGTCTGAAAAAGATAACTTAAGGGAGAGTCATTTGGAAAGAATTCCAATCTGCCCCATTCTTCCAATAGAGATATTGCTGATCCCAGTTTGTTCCACGGAGGCATTTTTCAGAGTAGCATTTGTGATCTCTACCTTTTTCATATATTTATTTATTTATTTATTTATTTATGACATTTATATACCGCCCTTCTCCCGAAGGACTCAGGGCGGTGTACAGCCAAATCTACCCCAATACACATACAAAAGTTAAAATTTATTTATTTATTTATTTATTTATTAATTACATTTATATACCGCCCTTCTCCCAAAGGACTCAGGGCGGTGAACAGCTCGTCTAAAAACCCCACAAATACAAAAGTTAAAAAGTAATTAAATATTAGAATTAGCTGCAGACTAAAATTAAGAAACCCCCCCCCACCCTTAAAACCCAATTTAAAATTAAAAAGGAGATCAAATTTAAAATCATTATCTCAGCCCAGGCCGGCCTGCTCAAAGAGCCAGGTCTTTAACGCGCGCCTGAAGGCCCTCAGGTCCGTGCCGGTACGAAGTTCCGGTGGCAGAGTATTCCAGAGGGCGGGGGCACCCACAGAGAAGGCCCTACCCCTCGGCGCCGCCAGACGACACATAGCGGCCGACGGCACCCGGAGCAGACCCTCCCTGTGGGAACGCACCGGCCTGTTGGAGAACGTTGGTAGAATGCGGTCCTGAAGGTAACCTGGTCCCATGCCATGAGTCGCCCTAAAGGTCAAAACTAGAACCTTAAAGCGAACCCGGAGAGCCATCGGCAACCAATGCAGCTCGCGCAGGAGAGGCGTCACATGGGCGCTACGCGACGCCCCCATAATCACCCTCGCGGCTGCATTTTGCACCAACTGGAGTCTCCGGATGCTCCCCGCAGGGAGCCCCATGTAGAGGGCATTACAATAGTCCAGGCGAGAGGTGACAAGGGCCTGAGTGACCGTGCGCAAGGCGTCCCGATCCAGGAAGGGCCGCAACCGGTAGATCCGACGGATCTGATGAAACGCCCCCCTGGAGACGGCCGCGATGTGATGTTCGAGCGACAGCCGTACATCCAGGAGGACTCCCAGATTGCGAGCCCTCTCTGTGGGGGGCAGAACTTCCCCCCCAATAGCCAGCGAAGGTGTCAGCTGGCTATATCGGGGCGCCGGAAACCACAGCCACTCGGTCTTGGATGGGTTGAGCCGAAGCCTGTTCCCGCCCATCCAGTCCCGCACGGCCTCCAGGCACCTAGACATAGTCCCCACAGCATCGTTGGGGTGGTCCGGAGTGGAGATATACAGCTGGGTGTCATCTGCATACAGATGACACCTCACTCCAAGACCACGGATGATCTCGCCCAGCGGCTTCATGTAAATGTTGAACAGGAGGGGAGAAAGGACCGACCCCTGAGGCACCCCACAAACCAGGGGCCTAGAGGTGGACCTCTCCCCCCCCGCCAACACGAATTGCGAACGGTCAGAGAGGAAGGAGGAGAACCATCGGAAGACGGTTCCACCAATCCCCAACCCCTCCAACCGTCGCAATAGGATACTATGGTCGATAGTATCGAAAGCCGCCGAGAGATCTAATAGGACCAGGACAGAGGAGAACCCTCTGTCACGAGCCCTCCAGAGATCATCAACCAACGCGACCAATGCCGTCTCAGTGCTATGTCCAGGCCTGAAGCCCGATTGGAACGGATCGAGGTAAGTTGCTTCCTCCAGGTACTGGGGGAGCTGACGTGCCACCACACTCTCAACAACCTTCGCCACGAAGGGAAGGTTGGAGACTGGACGATAGTTGTTTAAAATAGCTGGGTCCAGGGAAGGCTTCTTGAGGAGGGGGCGCACCACCGCCGCCTTCAAGGCGGTAGGGAGCACCCCCTCTCTCAAAGAAGCGTTGACAATCCCCTGGAGCCAGCCTCGTGTCGTCTCCCTGGCGGCCGAAACCAACCAGGAAGGACACGGGTCCAATAAACAGGTGGTGGCATTCAGACCCCCCAGCAACCTGTCCACACCCTCAGCGGTCACAGGATCGAACTCCCCCCAGATAACACTCTCAAGACCTGCCCCGGACACCTCCCCCGGGACCACCCAATTGGAGTCGAGCCCTTCCCGAATCTGAGCGATTTTATCATGCAGAAATCGGGAAAACTCCTCTGCTCTACCCTGCAAGAGGTCATCCCGCGCTCTCGGTTCAAGTAGAGAGCGGGTCACTCTAAACAGGGCGGCAGGCCGATTTTCAGCTGATGCAATAAGGGCGGAGAAATACGAAGATTTCGCCGCCCCTATCGCCACAAGGTAAGTCTTAATATGAGATCTCACCTGTGTTCGGTCAGACTCAGAACGGCTCGCCCTCCAAATGCCCTCAAGACGTCTTTTTCGGCACTTCATCTCCCGTAGCTCCTCCGTATACCACGGAGCCAAATGGGATCTGTGCCGAGTCAGAGGTCGCATAGGCACAACTCGCTCTAGGGCCCCGGCGGCCGACCCCTCCCAGGTGGCCACCAGGTCTCCAGGCGAGCTGAGAGCCAGAGATTCAGGAAATGGCCCAAGCTCCCTCTGGAACCGATCCGGATCCATTAGGCGCCTGGGGCGGAACCATCTAAGTGGCTCCGCCTCCCTGCGGTGGGGGGTAGCGGAACAGAAATCCAGCCTCAGGAGGGAATGATCTGTCCATGACAAGGGTGTAATAACTAAATCCCCCCAATTACAGTCATTCAACCACTGCCCAGAGACAAAAATCAGGTCCAGCATGTGACCTCCCATGTGAGTGGGGGCAGAAACTAACTGGGTCATGTCCATGGCCGTCATGGAAGCCAAGAACTCCCGGACCAACCCCGAGGTTTCACCGAGCGATGGCAGGTTGAAATCCCCCATGACTAAGAGCCTTGGGGTCTCAACCGCCAGCCCGGCTATTACCTCTAGGAGTCCGGGTAGGGCCGATGAGACGTGGCAGGGAGCCAGGTACGTCAACAAAAGGCCCATCTGAACCCCTTGCCCCCACTTCACAAAAAGAGATTCACAGCCAGCCGTCTGAGGGACAGTGGCCTCCCTAGGACAAAGGACTTCCTTTATAAGCACCGCCACCCCACCGCCCCTTCCCTGAGCCCTAGGCTGGTGAAATGCAAGGAAACCTGGTGGGCACATCTCAACCAGAGGGACACCTCCCTCTGGGCCCAACCAGGTTTCGGTGACACCCACCAGGTCCGCGGCCTCCTCCTGAGCCAACTCCCAGATCAGGGGAGCCTTATTAACCACGGACCTGGCATTGCACAACAGCAGCCGGGTATTCAGGGCCTGAGATTCCGGACAACCAGGACTACAGGATGGGTAGGGAGGGTCGGAGCGCGCTACCGCTTGTAAACATCGGGAGCGCGATCCCCTGACCGGATATGGCCCTCCACCCCTAGCATACCTACCTCTCCCAGTTACCGTGCCGATAAAACTGGCCCCCGGCTGCCCACCCCCTGTCTGCCACCCCGACACAGGAACCCCCGAGGCCCCACAGGCGCGCACGCCGGCCCGGCTGCCCCCAATTCCATGCGGGCTGTCTCCCCCGCCCGCCCTGGACTTTTCCCCTTTAAAAAATCCCCTTAAAAATTTTTCAAGCCCGGATTTACCACGCCCTCCCCGGTTTCCCCGACCCCACCATCGCTCCGGATCCCAGGATCCCTCATTGCGGAAGGTCTTAGAGAGCTTCGAAGGCCACCTAAGGGAGAGGGGGGCATCCCTCAAGGCCCAAAGCTCTGTCCGTAGGTACTTCCGTGGACCCGGCCGCCCTATCTCGGCATTCCCAGAGTGTCCGCAACGTCTGCCGTCCTCCGGCCATAGAAAATGGAATCCAGTCCAGCTGGGGTATATTCCGCCTCCCCCCGGTCGTCCCACCTCTGCCACCGGTGAGACCCCCGGGGGGGAAAGAGTCACAGGCAGAGCCAGTCCCCCCCCTAGGCCCACCACCTCTGCCACCGGTGGGGGCCCCAGGGAAAGAAGGGACACCACAGCTCCACCTAAGCGGCCCACGGGGGCATCGGCACCATCGCTCCCCCGCGATGGGAAAATGAAATTAAATAGTGAGCTGTTAGAGTTAAAAAAAACCAACCCTCCCCCCGAACATATTAAAACCCCGAATTTAAAATCCAAATTAAGAGGAGACATTTAAAAACTCGTGTCAGCCCAGGCCAGCCTGCTCGAAGAGCCAGGTTTTTAACACACGCCTGAAGGTCCTCAGGTCTGTGCTGGTACGTATTTCAGGTGGCAGACTATTCCAGAGGGCAGGGACCTCCACAGAGAAGACCCTGCTCCTGGGAGCCGCTAGATGACACATAGAGGCCGACGGCACCCGGAGAAGGCCCTCCCTGTGGGAACGAACCGGTCTGTTGGAGATCACCGGCAGAATGCGGTCCTGCAGGTAACCTGGCCCGATGCCATGGATCGCTCTAAAGGTCAAAACTAGAACCTTAAAGCGAACCCGGAAAGCCACCGGCAACCAATGCAGCTCGCGCAGGAGAGGCGTCACATGGGAGCTACGCGACGCCCCCATAATCACCCGCGCGGCTGCATTTTGCACCAGTTGGAGTCTCCGGGTGCTCCCCACAGGGAGCCCCATGTAGAGAGCATTACAGTAATCCAGGCAAGAGGTGACAAGGGCATGAGTGACCGTGCACAGGGCGTCCCGATCCAGGAAGGGCCGCAACTGGTAAATCAGGCGAACCTGATAAAACGCCCCCCTGGAGACGGCCGCAATATGATGTTCTAAAGACAGCCGTGCATCCAGGAGGACACCCAAGTTGCGAGCCCTCCCTGTAGGGGCAGAGTCTCTCCCCCAATAGCCAGCGAAGGTGTCAGCTGGCTATATCGGGGCGCCGGAAACCACAGCCACTCAGTCTTGGATGGGTTGAGTTGGAGCCTGTTCCCGCCCATCCAATTCCGCACGGCCTCTAGGCACCGGGACATAGCCTCCACAGCATCGTTGAGGTGGTCTGGGGTGGAGATGTATAACTGGGTGTCATCTGCGTACAGATGACACCGCACCCCAAGACCACGGATGATCTCGCCCAACGGCTTTACATAAATGTTGAACAAGAGAGGGGAGAGGACCGACCCCTGAGGCACCCCACAAATAAGGGGCCTAGAGGTGGACCTCTCCCCCCCCCCCGCCAACACAAATTGCGAGCGGCTGGAGAGGAAGGAGGAGAACCATCGCAAGACAGTTCCCCCAATCCCCAGCCCCTCCAGCCGCCACAATAAGATACTATGGTCGATAGTATATTCCTGTTGTGTTTAATATTTATGTTTGATAATAAAGCTGGTATCTGTCTCTTGAATACATATGAGGAAATGTATCAACCTCCTACAACTTTATTGTATTTAATGTATTCATTCTTTAAAAAGATAAATTCCTTAAGGGGGTGATTGCCATTTCTGCCTAATCCTGTTGTTGCATTTAGAGATAATACTAGAAAATACTAGTCATGTCAGGTCTGCTGAAAAATGACTAATTTTAATACTAAAAATATTTTAAAATCTACATACTGCTACATAAAGATTTGGAAGCAAAAGTCCCATTCTTAACTGGTACATAAAGTTAATAATTTTCAAGAAGGTGTTTAATATTAAGATTAACAAATTAGAAAATATGTTTGTTATATTAAAATATAGACACTGCTGTTTTTTCTGTTTGAAATGCTACTCACCTGCTTTAGAATAAATTTCCTTTATCTCTTGCAGAACCCAAGTTCTTTTACACTAGCTATGAGTAATAACATGAATTTATCCATGTGAATAGTGCAAATCTCAGTATAAGTGGAGAGTGGAATTTTGTTTCTAGTTAATGCTGAACTATTGCTCTGTCAACTGGAAAGTAGATTTTCCAAATGTCAAAAAATACCCAGTAACTCTAGAAACATTTATACTATTCTAAAATGTATGTTTTATCATTTTTTTCTTTCTAAAGGATATTAGTAATTATTTTCCCAATTTGTAAAAACATATTTTGATTCCAGTAATGGTTGTCATATTCACCTAAAATGGGTAATTTTATTTGTTTGTTTATTTATTTTGTGCCTTTGAGACAGTTTTTGTTTCTTGGTGATTGCCTGGACAAATTACTGCAATTTTCTTGGCAAGGTTTTTAGAAAAAGCTTGCCTTTACTTTCTTAAGCCAGCAACTACCGTGTTTCTCCAACAATACGCATCCCCCCCAATAGGAAGACCCAGCATGTTTTCTAGGCATGAAATGAAATGAAATTAAGCCCCTCCCCCCAAATTTAGGCCTAGTTTAAAACATGCAAAATTGGGGGCGGGGGAAGGCGTGGGGGAACTTGCCATTAGGAGTGCCCCGTGGGCAGCTATGCCTTGCCATTAACCGCTCCTAACAGCTGATCATGGCGGAGCGTGGAGGGCTCCCTACCCCCGCCAAGCGCCTTTGCTGTAGACTCGGGTCAGCAGGCGGGCGGCGTGGACGTGAATGTCCACCGGCAGCGTTTCAGCCGCTTCTTGGGCCTCCGTAGCTTCTACAGTTCCCACCAGTGCTGGTGCCTCTCTTGCCAGCGCAGTCTCCAAAAACAGCATCTGAGTCGCTCCCGCTTTTCCCCCATCCCCTTCCCAGCAATAACAGGAAAAAAAAACATTTTGAGGTACCTGGGAGCGCCGTGCGCTGCGTTTTGGTTTAATCCCGAGCGGCTGGTTGGGCATGAGAAGAGCCGAGTAAACGTCTCTGCTGTTGCTACCCTTGGTGCTCCAGCCTCAGGCTCTGCAAGTTTCCAAAAGTCCCGGTGCGCAGCTCATTCCTGCATTCCAAGTGCACCTATGCCGAGCTGCAGCTGTTCCTCTCTCGCCAGCATTGTCTCCAAAACCAGCGTCTGAGTCACTCCGCTTTCCCCCCATCCGCGTAACAACAGGAAAAAAAACATGAGGTACCTGGGAGCACCATGCGCTGTATTTTGTTTTAATCCCGAATGGCTGGTTGGGCATGAGAAGAGCCAGCCGAGCGAGTGTCTCTGCTGCTGCTACCCTTGGTGCTCCAGCCTCGGGCTCTGCAAGTTTCCAAAAGTCCCGGTACACTCCAAGCGCACCCAGGCCAAGCTGCAGTTGTCCCTCTCTCGCCAGCGCTGTCTCCAAAAACCGGCAGCAGCAGCGGGAACCATGGAAACATTTCAGCCGCTTCTCAGGTGGGGGAGCCGCCTCCGTAACTTCCATGGTTCCCACTGCTGCTGCCGCTTTTTTTGGAGACAGCGCTGGTAAGAGAGGGACAGCTGCAGCTCGGCCTGGGTGCGCATGGAATGTAGGAACAAGCTGCGCACCAGGATTTTTGGAAACTTGCAGAGCCCAAGGCTGGAGCACCAAGGGTAGCAGCAACAGAGACGCTCGCTCGGCTGGCTCTTCTCACGCCCAACCAGCCGCTCGGGATTAAACCAAAATGCAGCGCGGCGCTCCCAGGTACCTCAAAATGTTTTTTTTTCCTGTTATTATGGGGAAGGGGACGGGGGAAAAGCGGGAGCGACTCAGACGCTGTTTTTGAAGACAGCGCTGGCGAGAGAGGGACAATTGCAGCTTGACCTGGGCGTGCTTGGAATGCAGAAATGAGCTGCGTACTGGGACTTTTGGAAACTTGCAGAGCCCGAGGCTAGAGCACCAAGGATAGCAGCAGCAGAGATGCTCACTGGGCTGGCTCTTCTCACGCCCAACCAGCCGCTCGGGATTAAACCAAAACGCAGCGCGCGGCACTCCCAGGTACCTCAAAATGTTTTTTTTTTCCTGTTGTTGCTGGGAAGGGGACGGGAAAAGCGAGAGCGACTCAGATGCTGTTTTTGGAGACTGCGCTGGTGAGAGAGGCGCCAACACTGGCAGGAACCTTGCAAGCTACAGAAGCCTGAGAAGTGGCTGAAACGCTGCCGGCGGACATCCATGTCGCCACCGCTGCCCGCCCGCTGACCCGGGTCTGCAGCAAAGGACGCTTGGCAGTGGTACGGAGCCCTCTACACTCCGCCATGATCAGCTGTTAGGAGAGGCTGGTGGCGAGTCGTAGCTGCCCATGGGGCGCCCTAGGCGAGGGTGCACGGGGGAGAGAAGAAATTAATTCACCCCCGAAAAGACATCCTAGCCGTTTTTTCGGAGCTCAAAAAAAAAAAAGACTCGGCCTTATTTTATGAGAAACACAGTAGCTCAATCTCATCCAGCTGGCTTTGTGCCTAAGATGGAGACTAGAACTCATGGTCTCCTGGTTTCTAATCTGATGTCTTAACTGAAAATCTTTAAACCTCAATTATTTCATAATAAAAGTATCTTGGTTCTATTTTTATATTGTTTGCAATTTTTATAGTAAAAACAATAGTGAGAATTTATGTACCTGTACTCCTTTTCCTTTAGGTTTTATTTCAGTTTTTGTATTACAAATTTCATTCAGGGGTAGTAACAAAAAGCTAGTTATTATTCTCCTAGTAGCATAGCATGCTAAAATAGCAAGCTAATACTTCCCTAATAGCATAATGTTGTAATAAGAAAAAATGCAAAAAATTATCTGCACTTTTTTTTTTACTTTGCATTTTCTTCTTAACTCCTTGATAGATAATCACTTTATAATTGGTGGAGCAATAAGTCTTCTCTGTCCTGGTGCCTGCCTTATGAAACACCCCCCTCCCAGATTAGGTCAGCACCATCTATTTTGATGTTCTAATAGTCCTCAAGACTTGGTTACCAGGCCTGGAGGTCCCAGAAAAACAGAGACTTTTTTATATGGCTCCACTATTGAGATGGATGTTCTCTCTCGCTTTCTCTCTTAATCTCCATTTTTAACTATGATTTTTATATTTTTAGACGCCTGTTATGTTATTTTTATTGATTATTGTATGCCACCCAGAATCACTTCTCATGAGTTAGGCAGCTGTATATTTTTTATTAATAAATAAATAACTGCAGATTTTAGAGTCCACTGCGTACTTTACTCATTCATTCATCATATTATGTGTCTCAGGTATCAAAGATAATTTGAATTTATGGGACATACCCAGACTATTATATGATAATTTAAATTTCTACTACTACGCTCCAAACTTAATGAATTACAGGCAAACTGGATATTGAGACTGATTTTATAGGTACTATAACTGATAATGAGAACTGTTGTGCTTTGTATTTACTTGCTCACAAATTTTTTTATAATTTGTGAAAGACTTGTCCCGAACATCAACCTTATGTGAGGTAAAATCTGGATGATGTTATTGGTTTTGTAACATAATTGCAAACATCATTAAGATATCATTTTTATTTATCTTCAAGTATTTGAAGGTAAGCAATTTCATTTTTATGTACTAAAGATTAGCATCTGAAATAACTCATCAAATTACAGAAATGAGTTTCAGTAAATGTTAGGAGCAATCAATATATTCTCTATAATTTTAGGATTGCAGTATTACTCTATGGAAACCCTAATATTTATCTTTCTATAGTATATAATGACATTGAATATTAAAAAATCCCATGATCCAAACATGTCTCTTGCAGATATGAAGCATTGGGGGGGGGGGGGCATATCTTACCTAGCTAAATGCCTTCTACTGAATTCTTCTAACACTGAAATTAATCCAAATCCTCCCTTTGTCACCAGGCAGTAATTTGTAGGATAGGGGGGCAGGGCAGGAAAGAATCAAAGTTTAAATCATCCTTTCCTACCACTAGTCAAGGATGCTTCAGAATTATTCATATACTGTTCTTTGCTGAGAATATCTGAAGCATGAAATTTTAGTTAAATTATTGCTGTTTTAAATTCAGCAGTGATAATAATGGTGCAGGATTATTGTTTCTCCTTCAAAACAATTTTCATTGTTATGAAGTATTTAAGGTATCTGAATATCAGCAACATTTTTATTCTATTACATTATGAGTATTTAAGAGGATTGTAGGACTTGGAAAGAGGGTACTCCAAATATTTTACTAAAGAGTCAGCACAAAGATCCTTGAAATTCAGAGTGTCTTTCTTCAAGAAATAATTCCTTGTGTATACTGACATTTTTCTACTATTCAGTATGGGTTATTAACTGCTGACAAGAAATTCACATCTCATAAATAATTCTTAAGAGCCATTGCTGTATAAATTGAATGTGTTATGAATTGTGATGGTTCTTTTTGTACTGTGCTCTGCCTAGAGCAGAAAGAACAGAGTATGTCATTTCCATTAATTTCTAATGAGGTGCCAATTAAAGGAAAGGAAGAACCTCAGAAGGAAAGTCATAGGGCCACCCTGAATCTTCTATCCTGCAGCTGTCAGAGAAGCAGGCTCTCAAACCTTCCCTAAAAATTCCATTAAATTACAATCTCATCTAGTGCTCACACAGACAAATTCAGTTTCCCTTTGATTTTCAAAAGACCAATTTGTAAGACGAGTTTTGCATTTTCTCACCCAGCAAACTGGGAGAAGTAAGGGGAATTGCTAATTGCCTCTGCATATTTCAAGCTGAGGAAAAAAATGTGGAGGCAACTTTTCATTTTATATGTCTTTTAACTGGCTAAACTTTAAATCAAAAATCCTGGAATAATTCCACTTTCCTGTATATGATTTTTCTATAATATATGCCAGTTATATCACACAAATGTTGACAATAGTAAGTATTTTACAGTATTTTATTGGACAAGCTTCTATGTAGCTTAATACAACATTGGATATAATGGCTCCCCAAAAGATAATTTAGTATAATATTATCCTTACTGGATGGTAAAAAAATAATATAAGGATATTATTAAGCAAATTTATGTTAACAAATACGAGTATTTTCAAAATCTGTTTGACATGCTCTTACACTTTACTGGTAAGAAGACAAAGAGCCTTTTCCAGAAATAATTTACTTGTGAAAAATTCATTAATTTGAGTTTTCCTAACCAATTAACAATGGCTGATTCCTGAATAATAGCCTATGAATATTTTACTGAGAAAAATAAAAGATTCCATTTTAAATAATTGAGTGAAATGCAGACATGCTACTGAAAATTATTTTGGTGTCTTTGACGATTAGGTATAATTTTAAAGGGACTAATAGGTTATAATTAATAATTAATAGTCCTAATTGCTTGTGATTCCTCCCTTCCCCCAAAAAACAAGATATACTAACTGTTTTCATACTGGAATGTCTCCCAAATCTGAATTTATTCTATGACTTAAGGTCATAAACGTTGCTTTCAAATGGAATAAACCAAGTAACTAAAGCAAGAATAGGAAGGAAGAATATGAATTGAGAAAAAAATTAACTGGTTGTTTTCAAGAGAGAATGCCTGACATGCAGGGCCATTCAAAAGAGTCTGGATGATAATTCATGTGACTATAGGAATACTGAATATAAACTTTTATATCTTCTGAAAGACTACATTTGCAGTATCTTCTTACAAGGATCCTGTTCTTATTAATCTAATGATTAACAGACATGTTGATCCCTAAGACCAAGATTCCTCTATCCTTTCTAAAGAACAAATAAACATTAGGGGACATCTAGCTAAGTAAATTGAGAAAGCCTTTTCCTTATAATCAGCAGTGCCAAAGGCATCTCTAGAAATAAAAACTTGATATGGAACTATGTGCATACAGTTCTTAAAATCACGACAGACATCTAGGAAAGCCTAAGGCACAGTTACAACTCTGCCTCCTTTAAGATGGGAACCATTCAACCATGCGTGGCAGAGTGACATGATCTAAATTTTATTTTAATAGTGGTACCCTTTTTTTGATAGTATTTTAAAAAAAACTAAAATGAGTATTAAATTATTTTATTTATGAAGTAATTTTCTTAAAAGATACTCTAAAATTATATAAATGTTGTATATGAATGTTACTTTGACTTTGTTATACCAGGGGTGTCAAACTGGTGGCCCATGGGCCAGATGTGTGATGTACAGGCCACGCCCATCCCAAGTTAGCGAAGGGGGGAAATGTTGCAATGCATCACGTGACAGCAACATGAAGCCGCAAGTTTGACACCTTTGTGTTATACCAACTCTAATAAAATTATATTTTATGCATTAAACTGTTCCCATGCTTTGGTACTTCCTATACACGTAGTCCTTGACTTACGGTCGCAATTGAGCCCAAAATTTATGTCTCTAAGTGAAACATTTATTAAGTGAACTTTTCCCCATTTTACAACCTTTTTTTTCCACAATTGTTAAATAAATCACTGCAGTTAATTGAATCTGGCTTCCCCATTGACTTTGCTTGTCAGAAGGTCGCAAAAGGGGGATCACATGATCCAGGGACACTGCAACTGTCTTAAATATGATTCAGTTTCCAAGTGTCTGAATTTTGATCACATGACCATGGGGATGCTGCAATGGTCATAAGTCACTTTTTTCAGTGCCATTGTGACTTTGAACAGTCACTAAATGAACTGTTGTAAATCAAGGACTACCTGTATCTGCAGACAATTGTTGCTAAAGTAGCTTAATTTCTATATAAGTAGATTGGATGCACATTTATTTGTTATGGTAATTGGTTCCATTTCTGTCAACATAGTTATTGTAACATAGGACTTTATTTGACAATATACAGATCTGAAATTTGTTGTTTATGAAGTACAAAACACATGCTATTAAAAATATATATCAACTATCTCAAAACAGATACTTATTCTCCTTCAGAATATTAAATTGCTTAATTTAACACTACTTAAGAGATGGGATTAAGATTTCCAAAGAATAAAACCAAAATAATTCTATATAGGAATATTAGACATTGCCCTTAAAACAGGCATTTGAAATTTAAAATTGTACCTAGGCAATGATTCAGCTAATATAGTACTAGATTAGGTATTTGCATTTGTTGCATGCAAAATGCAGTGCATTCTAATTAAAGATAAATCCTACAAAATTAAAATATATCCAAAAATAGCCATTGAAAGCCAGTTTATCAGGCAACTAACCTGTTTCCTAATTAAATGTCTAATTAATGATGTATGAATATGCATAATTTACATGAGAAAAAGTCTGCATATGAATTTTGTTCATATTTTAAATATTGCTATTTTCTTAACTCTTCCATAGCTTCACTGGAGTCTGCTTGTTTTTTTAAATGTGTTTCTGAATTATCTCAGAATAGCCCACTAGTATCTCCTGTACATTCAATGAAAATATGTCTCTAAAACAATATATCCCTTAAGAGTCACAGTGGCACAGTGGTTAGAATGCAGTGCTGCAGGCTACTTCTGATGCCTGCTAGCTGCCGGCAATTTGGCAGTTCGAATCTCACCAGGCTGAAGGTTGACTCAGCCTTCCATCCTTCCGAGGTCGCTAAAATGAGGACCCAGATTGTTGGGGACAATATGCTGACTCTGTAAATCGCTTAGAGAAGGCTGTAAAGCACTGTGAAGCGGTATGTAAGTCTAAGTGCTATTGCTAGTGCTATTGGGCGAGAACAGGCTTCGACTCAACCCTTCCAAGACCGAGTGGCTGTGGTTTCCGGCGGCCCGATATAGTCAGCTGACTCTGTCGCTGGCTATTGGGGATGAGATCTTGACCCCCACAGAAGGGGCTCGCAATCTTGGTGTCCTCCTGGATGTACGGCTGTCTTTGGAAGATCATATTACGGCCGTCTCCAGGGGGGCTTTTTATCAGGTTCGCCTGATACGCCAGATGCGGCCCTTTCTTGATCGGGACGCCTTACGCACAGTCACTCATGCCCTGGTCACCTCCCGTCTGGACTACTGTAATGCCCTCTACATGGGGCTCCCTGTGGGGAGCACCCGGAGGCTTCAACTGGTACAAAATGCAGCCGCGCGGGTAGTTATGGGGGCGTCGAGATACTCCCACGTGACGCCCCTCCTGCGCGAGCTGCATTGGTTGCCGGTGGCCTTCCGGGTTCGCTTTAAAGTACTGGTTTTGGTCTTTAAAGCGCTCCATGGCATCGGACCAGGATACTTACAAGACCGCATTCTGCCAGTAGTCTCCCACCGACCGGTGCGCTCCCACAGAGAGGGTCTCCTCCGGGTCCCAACACCTTCTATGTGTCACCTGGTGACCCCGAGGAACAGGGCCTTCTCTGTGGGGGCACCCGCCCTCTGGAACGGGATGCCCCCTGGACTACGAACGACCAGTGACCTGAGAGCCTTCAGACGTGACCTGAAGACTTGGCTCTTCGAGCAGGCCGGCCTGAGCTGACTCAAATGGGATTTTAAATGGGGTTTTTAGATTAGTTGGGATGGGTGTACAAAGTTTTAATTTATTTTAATTGGGGGTTTTTAGATTTTTATAGGGACAGCCTAAGGTTTAATTCTTTTTTAACTATTTATATTTGTCTACATGTATTTTAGTTGGCTGTTCACCGCCCTGAGTCCTTCGGGAGAAGGGCGGTATATAAAACCTAAAATAAATAAATAAAATAAAATAAATATTAAGCTTATGAATACTGTAACTATATATCAGAAGGGACTTTTTCTTACAATGACAATAATTTCATGATAAAACCATCTATTTGGGTTCTTTCTTCCTTCTTTCTTTCCTTCATTTTTTGATGTAAAGGAATTTAAATCCATCAATTAGGAGTAGGTTGGTTGTTCTTTTATAGATATGCCATTTGCTAGGCAGTGAAAGTGAACCTTTTGGACTTGACATGTCATGTTAGAAAAATGTCTAATTTGACTTGCTGTCATGTCACACACATAACACACACACACACACACACAAGCAAAAGAAAAACAATTCTCTTTAAATAGTGACACATGGTGGCAGCCTGCAGCTTGCCTGAAGCAGAGGCATATGTCTAAACGTCAGCCCTAACACCACCACTACCACTCAAAAAGGCTGCCTTTCAATTTTCTCCAAGGCACACAAGCGTGTTCTTTCTGTTGATAGATTTCTGCAGTCTGTCTGTCCCAGGTTGCATGAGGTCTCTGTACTTGAAATGACTTCATAGCATGCTCTTCTATGACATATACAGCCTCCAAAAACCACACAAAAGCACATTGTGTTCTCGCATGATTTTTGTGCATCTTCTAGTGAAGGGTTGTCAAACTCATGTTGTCACAGCAGCATCACATGATACATTGGAATTTTTTTCCCCTTTGCTAAACCAGCGTGGGCATGGCCAGCACATGACTCATCCAACCACGGGCCAGGAGTTTGACAGCCTTGTTCTAGTGGGTTCAAAGACTGCACAAGAACATACTTCAGTCCTCCCAAAATGGCATGAGAACAGGGCATGCTTTGTTGGATGTTAGTAAACATTGGAGTGTTACCCAAAGCATTGTGGCATGTTTCCTTTGAAATGTGTGTCATAGGTTTACTGGACTCAGATCATTTGGCAAAATAATGTAGACATCAGAACCTTCCTTGATTCTGCTACCCAGGTTCCAGAAATTCTAGCAATTTGTAAGGCTTTTGGGGGGCAGAGTGCAACAGGCTCATAATTTTTGCTACTACTCTTAATGTTAATACTTTTGTTTTATGTTCATCTATATTGTAGATCAAATTGTATTGATGCCATTGTTTTCTCTTTCTTGTTTGTATGTGTTTCAATTTTCTGTTAGAAGAAAAATAATATTTAAATTTAGTATTTGTTCTGGAGCGGGGAGAGGAAAAGGCTAATAGAAGAGCTTAAGATGTAATTGGTGGAGTTACAACATTAGAGTGTTTATTTGCCAAAGTATTGATTATATTATTCAGGCATTGGCAGCAAATATAAGTAGCTATTTTGCAAAAAATATTACTTCAATTGGAACAAACTAAGCTTTAAGGGTATGAACATAAAAACAATGACTGTTAAAATGTGTTAAAATGTGTGGAACTATTAAAATGCCTCTGAAGTTTCTATAATGTACAAAATAGCTCTGCCTGGAAATTTGCAGTTATTTATTCTTGTCTTATCTGTCTTGCATTTTTATTGCACTATGTGAAAAAACAGAAGATACAGATATATTGTCAGGATGTGCTAGTAATGCTTGTTTGTTTTAATTAATTTTTTGGTTACACTTTAGTTTTTAATTAAATTCCAATTTTGGAATGGGGTATGTTTGTAAAGATAAATGCTCCAAAGAGTGACTTATAAAATAATAAATTTTAATTCAGGTAAATACTTTGTATCCATAGATGTCAGAGGCAAAAATCCAAAACTGACTAAAAACTTAATGACAATTTTGATATTATAGCTTCTGATAAAATTCACACTTGTGTGAAATAGATTTTTCCATAGAAATCTTTACTAATTAAACCCATATTTTTGGCTACTTGGGAGAAATTGCTGCAGGGACACTGAAAAAAACATTTGAGCAATCCTTGCTGAGATATAGTCACTTCTTAATCTAATATGGGAAATATTGCCCTAATTCTAAACAAGCTTTATTTATCCATGATTACACTGGCATAGTCAGATATATTAATTATGACTGAGGTATGTGTCTTCATGTCAGTTTTGACTATTAGTGACCACTTAGATTTTTTGTATGATGATGGATTCCAAATTGGTCTTTCGGGTTTTCTCATAGTACACTCATTGCCGCTGTAACTGAATCCACACTGCTGCTTGCGCTCTTTCCTTCCATATTTCCCAACATTACCGATTTCTCCAGAATTTTATAATTTCATATCCAGAGAAGCTTGGTGATTTCTTTCTCAAATAAGAACTCTAGGTTAATGTCTTTGGTGATCCATTGGTTTGTTTTAATAGATAGCTATGCACAGTATTCTCAGATGTCTTCTCCAATACCTAAGTTTTAAAAAGTCAATTCTGTACTGCTTCTTCATATTCCCAATTTTCACTCTCATGGAATGTCATGGGAAAAACATTGCCAGCACCATCCTGATTTTTACTGGTATTTGAATTTTTTTAGCTTCATGTCTACTCTACCAAGTGCAAACCTGTGGCATATTTCTTGGTTGCTGTTTCCATTATGATTGACAGTCAAAATAGCCAGAAACTATTCATACCTTTACAGTAAGTTCATTGTCAATTCAAAGGCTAGTTGCTATACCCGTTATCATTGGTTTGGGTCCCCGTTATATATTCTAAGTCCTATTTTTTCACTGTGTCCTTTTATTTTCATTCAGAATTTACAGATAATTTACATTTTCTGCTTTAAAGTAGTAGCATCAATATAGCACAAGTTATTGATGTTATTTCCTATGTTTCCAAAATGAAATTTGCCTCCTTCCAGTATAGCATTCCTCATTATATAGTACATTCAACATGTAGGAAATCTATTTTGAAGCTATTACCTTACAAGCAAAAGGCATTTCAGACCTAAAGCAAACTAAGAGGATTAAAAGAAACATTATAAATGTATACTTTATAGTAGATACAAAGTTAAAAATAAAGAATGCTTTTCAGTTTTTTTAAAAAAGAGACAAAATTACCAAACTGTTTGAATACCTGTTGTGTTACCGTTGAAACAAAGTATATTCATATGATTTAATAAATATGAATATCAAAGAAAGAATGGAAATTCATCAAAACCTACTTCAGTCTAAAGTAGTTTTTAATGTGAAAAATGATAATTTCAGTGCTTCCCCAGCATTTCAAGAATAAGAAGCATATAGTTTAATAAAAACTGAAGTCAGATCATTAACATAAAGTATATTTTAAAAAATGAATCAAAACATAGTATTCATATGAATGATTTACATCTGAGGACCTCCTCTGGATTTCAAGTCTGCAATGAGTATTGTTTAAAATACTCATTCGTATTCCAATACTTTTCTTGAAGGAAGCATGTTGCTTTTAGTTCCCAAATAGTATTTTCCATAAGGTATTTCCCTGTTGGATGCATCCCAGAAATAATATCTTTGTATCTTCAAATTAAGCTTTGTTCTCATTTCTTTGAATTTTCTCTTAGAAAGTACAAGAAGAAAAAAATACATTAATTTGTTTACTAAACAAGTTTGACATGTTGACAATGAACAGAGCAAAGTTGAATCAGAATCAGGACATGTGAAGAGTTATTAAAATTGAACATTGTTTTTAGTAACCTACAGTTCTTCTCAAATGGGAGAAAGCATTAATTACCATTGGTACAAAAGGGAATTGGCTAAAAGAAATAAATTATCAGCAAATATAAAAGCTCCTTTGGGAGCTTTGTTGAACTTGACTAATAAGATGGTTTTGTTTTGGGAATATTCTAAAAGAAAGTATACATGGACCAAGATTGGTATCAGTTTTTGGGATATAACCCAAAACATGTTGTAATAGTGGAACATTTTTGCAAATTACACTCCAGTTATAATTAGCTGCCCTCCCTGAGGATTACCATCTTGATTTTACAAAAAAAAAAAAAAAACTATACATAAAAAGAAATGCATAGTATTCAGCATTCAGCAAAGATTTACGATCAGATAAGTAACATGAGAAGGATTAATGAGCAAATGAAACAATACAAAGTGCTGGTTTGTTGCACTGTTTACAACAAGATCTTTGACTGGGTAGATTATGCCAGACTGGAATATATTAAGACTAATATGAGCACCAGGACACCTGATTTATTTTTGAAGAATTCTTATAAAATAATGAACAAGAAGCTGCTATTAAAAATTAAATTTGAAGAAACAATGTTTTAGAATATAGATTCAAGTAAGACATAGATGCAATATTGACTTTATAGTATTTAAATATTATATTGCATGTATTAATGGAATGCAAGGTTGGAAGAGATTAGAGTTGGAATCAAAATTGGTGGTTGAAATGCTAACAATTTGACATATGCAAATGACACACAAGTCAAAAATAAGACTTTGGAAATAAGAAAACGAGTGAGAGTAAAAAAAAATCAGTGTTAATCTTAAAGGTTAAAAAGTTTAAGGTAATGTTAAGTTGTATGCCTAATGAATATTTAATTCATAGAAAAGTAATAAAGATTACATGTAGTTTTCTTTTGTTCAGCTCAAAAGGAGGATAGTATGCCTCAGAAGCAAAGATTAATCCTAGGTAGGGAAGCAATGACTCTTATAGATGAGATTATGAAAAAACAAGGGCAGTTAATAGCAATAAAGAGCAGAATGGTTAGGACAGTAGTCTTTCCAGTTATATGGCTATGAAAAGCTAACAATTGGATAAAAGAAAGATGCTTTCAAATTACACATATGGAATAGTTTCTAAGAGTATCATAGGCTGCAAGAAAAATCGACAAAATAAAGGCTTAAGTAAACAACAAACAGAAAATTGCATCCTTTGGGCATATAAGGCAAGCAGATGATGGACTAGAAAAAATCCCTATGCTTGACAAGGTTGAGGAAAACAGAATAAGTAGAAGTCAGTGAATAAGTTGGGTGGATGGAATTACAGAGTTAAAGTTTTTCCAAGGAAATTATTAAGATGCACACTTGTCTATGCAGTCATAGCCCCTAACTGTCTTAACCATATATATATCTTGATGGATTCTATGACATTCTTTAGCTAACTTCCTAAATACTTCTTGAATTTGTCTTAAATATGGTTCTCATGGTGTACACTATTCTTTGCCACTTAAATGTTTCTGGATCACAAATCTGAGTTACATTTTTAACATTAAAATATTATATAAATTAATTAATTTAGGCGGAAATAGAAATGCCCGCTTGCTGATGAACAGCATCTGCCAGTAAAACAGATTTCCCTTGTATTTTCAAATCCGCAGGCCTTCCCCTAATTAATCCAAAGAGGAAGATCCCGCTACAGCAGTTTTTAGGAAAACTAACAGGAAGAGTCCTGTGCATGAGCAAAAAATTTTACATAAAGAACATCAGAATTTGCATTTTATAAAAATCAGGTTCCCCCTCTGAAATACTTTTTAATTCTTCTGACTATCATTTTCTTGGAGTATGTGCTTGTTACCTTGTTGCATAAGCTTGAATGACCTCTAGATTAAACATTACAATTTGTCAGTATTTCTAGTCATAAAATTCCAGTACTGATAACAGACCAATAATTGCAAAATTAAACGCAGCTAATAGTATGCACTGGCTTTTAGCCTTGGCAACCAAAATGTCAGAAATGTGCTTCTTACATAAGAGCATATTAACTTTAACATAAGATTTAATAACAAGGCATCATTTAAAAACAAAACAAATTCAGATTCTCCAGAACGTCATCTTTGTTATAAAGACCAGAGAAAAGATTATTACGTACTCTCAGCTCAGATATAATTATTTTGCATGAGATTTAATTGCAAAAACACAGGGATGCTACCTGTAGTTGTTGTGTTGTGCCAAAAGCATTCTGAAATAAAATGTTAACTACTCATTTAAAAAGATTTGTATTTTACATTTCTGCCTTAAGTAGAGAATCAGTAAACACTTATGATCTTGTTTGTTTCTGCTAGAAATCAGTAATTAGATATCACTTTTTAGAAAATTACTGTCTGTAACCTCTTATAGTATAGATATGTTCTAACGAATTATTTTCCCCTTGTTAACAGTTCATTTAATAAGGAACTTCTAGAATGGTTGAAAGCTAAATACAATTGTATGCTTTAAATCTGAATTCTTTTTTTAATTCTTTTGCTCAGAATAATTTATCTTGTGCTCCCCAGAGTCAGAATTAGGCAGCACCCAGATCAAATCAAATCAAATAATCAACTACAGGTAGTCCTCGACTTATAATAAGAGAGAGGAGAGAGTTAAGATGGCGACCGGAGGTCGGCTGGGAGAGCTCCTCCGAGGCAGCCAGACGGGGCGATGAGTTCCCCCCCCCCCGGGTCCTCCCCACCTGTGGCAGGGGTGGTGTGGGGTCCCGTGGGGGGGTGGGGAGCCCCCGTGGCCGAGGTGTGTTGCTGGAGGACGGTGCTCGGCTTCCAGCGGCTCGGCGTCTGGCGATGTGGTGTTCGGCGGCTTTCGTTCGGCACCCGGCGGCGTGATTCTCGATGGCTCATCATCGGCGTCTGGCGGTTCGTCGGGCTTCCCCCGCTTCGGACCCCCCCCACCTGTGGCAGGGGTGGTGAGGGGACCCGTGGGGAGGTGCGCAGCGTCCGGGCCATGGCGTGACGGACCCGGCGCTGTGCCAAATGGACTGTGTCCGCCGTCTGGCGGCTCGGCGGCTTGGCGCTCAGCGGCTTGGCGTTCGGCGCCGTTTGGCGGCTCAGCAGCTTGGCGTTCGGCGGCGTTTGGCGGCTCGACCTATGGCGGCTTGGATGACCCGGTACTTGGCGGCCCGTGGAGTTTTTCCCCCCCTGGGTCCTCCCCACCTGTGGCAGGGGTGGTGAGGGGACCCGTGGGGGGGTGGGCCCCCGGGCCACGGCATGGTAGGCCTGGCGCTACGCCCAGCGGCAGTGGCTATCGACTTGTGCCGCGGGGAAGCGGCGTTGGAGGACTATGTGCCGGAGGACTATGCTTGGCGTCCGGCGGCTTCATGTTCGGCGATCTGGACGGGGTGCGGAGTTCTCCCCCTCTCGGGTCCTCCCCACCTGTGGCAGGGGTGGTGAGGGGGCCCGGGAGGGGATGGGCAGGCCCCGTTGTAAAGGTTTTAACCGATCTTGGAGACCGTCGTCGTCATCGAGGTCGGGGTCGGGGAGCTGTTCCTATAGCTGGAGCCGAGGATGGAGGATTGCCCCCACGATTGCCCCCACGATTTTCACCTGTTTGGAGGCGGCGGGGGCGGCCTGGACTTGAAGCTGGTCATCGACAAGAGAAGATCTTGCCCGGGACGCTGTCTTATTCGAGGAGAGATCTATGGGCCCTGAGACATGTCCCCCTGTCTCGGGAATGGCCCTCTACTCTCTCGAGGGCCCATCTCAAGGACGGATTATGGGATCCGGAGGGATGGTGGGGTTTTAAGAGGCGTAGGAGGGAGGGGTTTCTTAAAAATTTTTTATTTAGATTTTTAAGGGGGTTAGGTAGGTCCGGGCGGGAGTTGGGGGACAACTCGCCAGAGACTGGGACCAGGCCGGGGGTTGAGCGTGGCCGGGAGAGTCGGAATCTGGGTGGCTCTGTATTGAGGATGGGGGGGGTCATCGGGGAGGGTGGAATTAAATCCATTGAGACGGTGAATGGGAGGGGCAGATTTGGCGGTTGTAGGGGGCCATATTTTGTGTCGGGAGCGCGCCCTCGCTATTTGCTTGCTGTGGCGCGCTCCGACCCCCTTGTCATCTCCCGTTCCCCAGGGGGTTTGAGCAATCGGGCCCTGGGCCTTCGGCTGATGTTATGTAACGCCAGGTCCGTTGTTAATAAAGCCCCCCTCGTTCATGATCTGATTTGTGAGGGGGGTGCGGACCTGGTGGGAGTTACCGAGACCTGGCTGGGCCAGGAGGGGGGAGTCCCCCTGGTGGAGATGTGTCCAGCCGGGTTTCGGGTTTTTCATCGGCCGAGGGCCCAGGGGAGGGGAGGGGGGGTTGCGGTGGTTATTAAGGAGGATCTGTGTCCGAGGGAAGCCACTGTGTCTCAGACATCCGGGTGTGAGCTCCTTTTTGTGAAGTTCGGTTCCAAGGTTCAGGTGGGCTTGCTGGTCGCATACCTGGCTCCCTGCTATGCGGCAGCGGCCCTGCTTGAGCTCCTTGAGGTTATAGCTGGCGTGGCGGTTGGGACCCCCAGGCTTATGGTCATGGGGGATTTCAACCTGCCATCTGCTGGCGGTACCTCGGGGATTGCCCAAGAGTTCATGGCTTCCATGACGGCCATGGGCCTGACCCAGTTAATTCGGGACCCTACTCACGTGGGAGGTCACACCTTGGATTTGGTTTTTGTCTCTGATCAGTGGCAGAGTGATCTGGGTATAGGGGATATAGTTGTAAAACCCCTGTCATGGTCAGATCACTCGCTCCTGAAGCTCGACTTCCGTTCCGCACCCCCTGACCGCAGGGAGGCGGGGCCATTAAAATGGTACCGCCCCAGGCGCCTGATGGACCCTGATAGGTTCCTGATGGAGCTTGGGCCATTTCCCGAAGCTCTCACACACGACTCGGTTGAGGGCTTGGTTGCCGCCTGGGATAGGGTGGCTGCTGGGGCCCTTGACCGGGTCGTGCCCTTGCGGCCTCTGACCCGGTGCCGATCCCAAATGGCTCCTTGGTTTTCTGAGGAGCTAAGGGAGATGAAGCGCCGGAAAAGACGCCTAGAGAGCAGTTGGAGGGCTAGCCGTTCTGAGTCTGACCGAACACTTCTACGATTTTATCTTAAGACGTATTTAGTGGCGATGAGGGTGGCGAGGAGGACTTACCTCTCCACCCTCATTGCGTCCGCGGAAAACCGCCCAGCCGCCCTGTTTAGGGTGACCCGCTCCCTTCTAGAGAGGGAAGCGCGGGAGGATCCCTTACAGGGACGGGCTGAGGAGTTTTCTAGTTTTCTGCAGGATAAAATCGCTCAGATTCAGGACGAGCTGGACTCCAACTGGGCATTTCCGGGCGGGGGGGCGGGGGTGGATATCGGTGAGGCCAGTTGGGTTGAGTTCGACCCTGTTACTATAGAAGACGTGGACAGGGTGTTGGGGGGACTGAATGCCACCACCTGTTTGTTGGACCCGTGCCCCTCCTGGCTGGTTTTGGCCACTCGGGAGGTGACACGAGGCTGGTTCCAGGGTATTATAAACGCTTCCTTGAGAGAGGGGCTTCTACCTACCGCCTTGAAGGAGGCGGTGGTGCGGCCCCTCCTCAAGAAACCGTCCCTGGACCCAGCATTGTTATTAAATTATCGTCCCGTCTCCAACCTTCGCTTTGTTGCGAAGGTTGTTGAGAGTGTGGTGGCTCGTCAGTTTCCCCGATTCCTGGATGAAGCGAGTTATCTTGACCCCCTCCAATCGGGCTTCAGGCCCGGGCATAGCACGGAGACGGCGTTGGTCGCGTTGGTTGATGATCTCTGGAGGGCTCGGGACAGAGGTTGTTCCTCTGTCCTGGTCCTGTTAGATCTCTCGGCGGCTTTTGATACTGTCGACCACAGTATCCTATTGCAGCGGTTGGAGGGGTTGGGGGTTGGAGGCACCGTATTACGGTGGTTCTCCTCCTTCCTCTCCGACCGTTCGCAATTTGTGTTAACGGGGGGGCAGAGATCGTCCCCAAGGCCCCTGCTTTGTGGGGTGCCTCAGGGGTCGGTGCTCTCGCCCCTGCTGTTTAACATTTATGTAAAGCCGCTGGGTGAGATCATCCGTGGCTTTGGGGTGGAGTTCCATCAGTACGCTGATGATACTCAGCTGTACATCTCCACCCCGGGCCACCCCAACGAAGCCGTCGAAGTGATGACCCGGTGCCTGGAGGCCGTGCGGGGTTGGATGGGTCGTAACAGGCTTCGTCTCAACCCGGCCAAAACCGAGTGGCTGTGGTTTCCTGCGCCCAGATACAGCCAGCTTACTCCTTCGCTGGCCGTGGGGGGAGAGGTTTTGACCCCCGTGGAAAGGGCACGCAACTTGGGTGTCCTCCTGGATGTACGGCTGTCTTTGGAAGAACATATTGCAGCCGTCGCCAGGGGGGCTTTTTATCAGATTCGTCTGATTTACCAGTTGCGGCCCTTTCTGGATCTGGGCGCACTTCGCACAGTCACCTCCGCCCTCGTTATCTCCCGCTTGGATTATTGCAATGCTCTCTACATGGGGCTCCCCTTGAAGAGTCTCCGGAGGTTGCAGTTAGTTCAGAATGCAGCCGCGCGGGTGATTGTGGGCGCCCCTCGAAGCGCACACGTAACACCACTTCTCCGCAGGCTGCACTGGCTTCCTGTGGCCTACCGGATTCGATTCAAGGTGGTACTGATGGTATTTAAAGTGCTCCATGGCTCGGGACCTGGGTACTTACGGGACCGCCTGCTGCCATCAACAACCTCCCGCCGCCCAGTACGCTCCCACAGGGTGGCCCTACTTGGGGTGCCGCCGCCTGACCGTTGTCGGCTGGTGGCCCCGAGAGTTCGGGCTTTCTCTGTGGGAGCTCCCTCCCTATGGAATGATCTCCCCCCGGAGATACGGGCTATGACGGACATTCTGACCTTCCGGCGCGCAGTAAAAACCCTGCTTTTTGAACAGGCCGGCCTGGCCCAGTAACTATGTTTTTTGGTTTTAATCAATTAAATTAGGGTTTTATTAGTTTTAAATTTTTAACTTAAATTTTAATAGACAGCCGATTTGGTTATTTAATTTATTTTTAATAGTATCTATTACATTTTTATTGTATGTTTTAGTGGGCTGTTCACCGCCCCGAGTCCCTTTTTTGGGAGAGGGAGCGGTATAAAAGTATGATTAATAATAAATAAATAAATAAATAATCCTTACTTGGTGACTATTTGAAGTTACAACAGCCCTGAAAAAAAGTGGCTTATAACCATTTTTCACACTTAAAAACTGTTGCATCCCCCCTGTGGTCACATGATCAAAATTTAGATGCTTGGCAATTGAGTCATATTTATGACGATTGCAGTATCCCAGGGTCATGAGTTCATTTTTTGCAAGCAAAGTTAACAACTGTAGCAAGAAAATGGGACAAAACTCATTTAACAACTTTCTCATTTAGCAACAGAAATTTGAGACTTAGTTGTCATCATAAGTCAAGGACTACCTCTATCTTTAGTGGTAAGAAAGATCTGGAAGTTTCAGTATACAAATTGATATAACTAGACTTTCAATATTGTTAATATTAGTGTTTTTTTTAAATATAAAGGAACAAAGCAAATTATCCTCAAAGCAAAATTCTGTGAAACATTGACATTTTTTACCAGAATTAGTTGTTATTCAACATAGCTATCATTTGCCTTAATATATCCGTGTAAGACAGGATTGGTTTAAAAATAATAATAATCTAGATTTGATTTATCTCTATATGTGAAGTTTCAAATTATTCGCATTCTGGACTGCTTTCAACATTTTAGGGTTGTGCTTTCTGAATTTTGTAGACCTTTATTATATACTGGTTGCCTTATCTTTTAATTTTGTTTTATTTGTTATACAGGTTTATAGAGCTTACATATTTTCTGTAAAACTTAGGTGCTAGACATATATGTTGTGTCAATGCTCACTTCTGAATACAGAAGTAAAGGAATAAATGGAAAGAAAATAGTTTTTTACAAAAAGTATGTGCATTCGTTCCAGAATGGTTTTTATTATTTATTTTAAATATTTTTATAGTAAGATTTATTTTTTTAAAAAGCAGCGCAACTTAAAATACAGAAGTTCTGCATCTTCTTGGACCAAGAAATCATTCCAGCTAGAAAAGTCTGCACAAGTATTTCAAGAATTATATTGATGTGCAAATATATTTATATTCTAAAAAAACAAAGTTGACACATACTGTCTGGCACTACTTAGTTCAGTAGTACATAAATTTGCACTGCCTTTATCTCTTAAAATTTCTAGATATTTTTAGGTAAATCATTCACCTTTGTCAATTAGAATTTCAAATTACCAGTGAAGTGCAAAAATTCATGGAAAAGGTGAAAGTGAAAAAGCTGGAGCAGAATTTTGTACAAGAATAATAGTGTCATTGTTGAAGTTAGTTTTGAAGTGGCTCCAAATAAATTATCTGTAAAGAAACACATGTGTTTTTTAAAAAAAAATTAAATCTGGTTCATGGCTTGAGCGGATTATTATAGAAGGTTAGCTGTTTCACACAAACATAACAGCTAACAGCTGTCAATGTTTACATGAAGCTGTATCAGGTGTTCTGATTTGAGAAAGTATTATTTGGCTCTATTGCTATAAATCCCCTTCAAATGCTGCTGATGGGGTTATTTATTACATATTTCACAGGTATCAGTTTCAAAATTAACTGCTTTAGTTGTGATTTTCAAAATTAAAACTTACTCTCCTTTATCTCTGAGAAAATTCCTTTAGACGATTTCACTTCAGGCATGAGTTTCTGTACTTAGATTATATATTAAATAGAAGTCACAATATCAAAAATAATGACTTCATGGAAAGATTTAATGGGTAATTTCATTAAAAAGATTTAATGGGTACCTCTCTCTAGCTGTGGGTAACCTGAAGGTTTCAGTTGGTTAATTTATTCCTTGTAGCGTTCAGTTATTTAGTGATTAGATTGCAAAAACGTGCACTAAGCCATATACAAATTGTTGCAATAATTAATCTCTCCTTAGAAGCTGTTAGTACATTCCTAACATTATGGTCTATTCATTCTTTTTTTATATGTATACCTTTTGTCCTCACAGGTTATGTGTTCTGTATGTTGCATCGCCTGCCTGAACAGCATGATTGCACATTTGACCACATGGGACGCGGGCGTGAAGAAGCCATTATGAAAATGGTGAAACTGGACCGGAAAGTTGGGCGATCATGCCAGCGCATTGGCGAGGGCTGCTCCTGAGTGGCAAGACTCTTCAACCAAATGCTGTTCTCTTAGTTCACTAATGTTAGCCTTATTTAGGACAAAGTCAGCCAGACACTTGTACTGGGCAAGTTTCAGACTACAGCCAATCAATTTTCTTTCTTTAGCCAACCATCCTGGTACTGTAGTTTAGGAGTTAAATGGTGATCAACACTGATTACTGGCTGGTTGTTAAGGTGCCTACTAGCCACTGTATTAAAAAAAAATGAAGACATATTTTTGAGCATGGCTAGTGGATTGTAACAAAAAATATAAAGGCTTCTATTATTGCAGGAGTCAAGTTCTTACAAACAAACAAAAAGCCTTATGTTGGGAAGTGTCCAGCAGCTGAGTAGAAACTGATGTAAAAGACTGCTTCTGTGCATACCACGCTGGAAGAAACTATCCTTAATAGCCTGGCTTTCCTGTCCTCACTATTAGCTAACCTTGAAGAGGTGAAACTCTGCTTAAAACAAGCAGGGTGGTTGCTAAACCTAGAAGATCTAAACCCTTACTTTTGCTATTTCCACGCATGTCTTCTAAGGTCATGCAGCACCACCAACATCAGGAAATATCTTGCGGTAGGAACAGCTTTCTAGGAAGCCAAAAAGAGGGGACAGATTCTTATGACAACTTTTATATTAGTTGAAAATATAAGATTACAGGGAAATTATTTCTTCACTAAGGTGGAGGAGGAAATATCATATTTTAAAGTTAGTGCTATTTTAAAACAAGCAGTAAACAGCGTGCATTTTCTACACAGCATCAACAACATTTCTTAAGTGGTGTGATCCAATTCCATATGCCAACCATAGTTTGCTGTTTCCCATCAGCCAAAATCTGATTGGCTCTTGTTTGCCTTTTGCTAAGTGCAGGTATCTGATAATTGAACAAATAAGGCTAATTCACAGCACGATAGCCATGCCTGGATTCTACAGACTGACTTTCTGTAGCTAGACATGTATTGAGGGGTAAAGGACATTTTGTAGCAAATGGAATTCAGTTAACAGTATTGGGGGAACAACCAGGAAAATCACCCTTTATTGAACTGAGTTTGTACACTTCACTTCCAGTGTATTAAGGAGATAATCAAATGGGCTGTCCCAGCCTTGTGACTATGCAGCTTGGTACTCAGTGAAGGTCTCTGCTCATCATCAGTTACGAAGCAAGTGACTGTAAAATGCCTTGCATAGAATGGGAACTCTCCAGATCTGGTCTTTTAGAGCTACTGTTCTATACTGGGTATGTCAATTTCATTGAACTGAACTGCACATTTTTGTTGTTTGTTTCTTTGTTTTTAATGTGCAGTGGTTTCCTCTAGCTACAGGCAAATGTGTCTAAGAAATATATATATATATTTATAATGGCCTACATGGAATGTTTACCCCACAAACTGGTTAGTGCTCAGCAATTTGCAATTAGGTCTAGTAGAGAATAGGGAAAGGTTGCTGGAAGAAGGGGATCTGTTTTGTCTCTCATTTCTCACAAATGGAATACATTTAAGCCACCAAAAAGAGTGAATTCCCTCATATCACTCTTTAAAAACGTTGTAAGGTAGAGCAGCTTCAATAAGTCACTGACTGCTCTGTATGTTCTGAAGATCAGTGACTAGTTTACAGGTTGATTTGTATTTAATCTGGTAGCCAGTATGGCCAATGAAGGAGACTCAGCCTTTGCCTATATTTCAAATTGGTGATGTATTCAATCCACCATTCTAAAGTTCAATATGGAAAAGCCATTCTGTGTTGTACTCAAGGCTTTGAAATCAGCAATGGAATTTCCAGCTGCATATTCTGTTTCCTAAGGAAGTATTCTCCTTTCATCGCTATGTGGGAGAAATCAGACAATTTTCTTTGCGTTTGCCATGAAGAGTTACAAACAAACATGGACTTCAGCTGCTGCCACGCTATGCACTTTCTTCCCTTCTAAAATCCTAGCATAGCATTTGATGGACATTCTGATTGATGTACAAGACTTTCAGATTAATAACAAAGATGCTGTTTTTCTCTTGTTAATCTTTCTTTAGCCCTGATACACGTGCACAGTTGATTTCAAGGTATCTCTTGAGCAAACACTACTCAAGTTCATGTGGATTATGGACAATGTTCACTTTAAAAAGTGTGGGGGGTTGTTCCTTTGCAGTATCTGTTCTGTGAGGTTTGTTAAACGTAAAGAAAGCTTAAGTTCTTGTAATCTTAAAGAAATCTTATTTAACCCTTTTTGTGTTCTAGATTTACTTACACATGTAGCTTAGAGCTCAGTTTTAGTTTAACATTGTGAAATATTAAAAATGATTGTAATTCTTTTTCCTCCTGCTTAAAAGAAACAAAACCATTAAACAGATCAGATTAAAAGTTGAATTCTTCTCTGAGTTTTGGAGTAGGTATGTTCCTCAATTCAGTGGCTTAGTTCTTTAAATAATTTCATTATTGGTCTGTAGCCTTCAAATTAAGGCATATTCTAAATACTAGATTTAGGTGGCCATTTCTGGCTGAGAAATCTAGGTCAGAAAAAAACCTAAAACTATGTTTTTTCCGATAAGAGCAATATATTTAAATTTGACATTTTATACCTATATAAAAAAAGAATCTCAAGAGTGTCAAAAGATTTCTAAAAAATTTATACCCAGGAACAAAGATTAGTCTATGAACTGGTATCATTATTCTGCCGTAAATATTTGTGTATTCTGCAGCAGAAGTTCCTTAATTCACTTTAACATCCTTGGCTAATTTTTCACTTTCTTCATGAATTAGTTCAGTTTTCATGGTTGTTCAGTATATATATCTGAAAGAATTCTATAATAAAATTCAGCAAACAAAAATTCAAGCTTTAAAAACTACAGCAAATATAAATAAGGGAAGAAATTAAAGGTTTTACATTGGGTATTAAAATCCAACAGATGCTAAACTTAATTTCCTTTGATTTCTTGTTGAATTTTGAACTATCGGGTACAAAACAATATTTAAACAAGTAAAGTATATATGTGCACTTTGATCTACTTCTTACATATAGTGTGAACTTATAAAATAACTTTTTAATACTTATGGTCTAGCAACAAAAATTAGATATGAATCTATATTATTAATTCCCCTCATTACTCATTAACATTACATTTAGCTTTGATAATATTTTAATTCATGCAGTTCTAGGTTTATAGACCTCACTTAAATATAATGCTGAACTGTTCTAAGAATATCTACATGCTCCTTGGAGACTTCTTTTCTGCAGAATTAGGTGGAATTTCATATTATGAACATATCACAATTGTCACCAAAGGTTTACCACAAAACTGGAGGATCATTCAACCATGTGTTGAGTTCTATCAAAATGAAGTGAACTCTCACCATATTTTTTTTTATTCTTAGGTACATTTCAAGACTGTTTTGACAGCTGTTGCAATTCAAATCCCAGTAAAGAAGCAGCAGAAAATAAGCACTTTAAAAAAAAGTGGTTAAATATCAAGGGATATTCAAGTGACATAGAAATAGTAGAGATACAAAACAAAAAGCTAGTACTAGAAATAGTACAGTATAACATTTAGAGTCTTTTAAAATTATTTTAATGTAATTTTTTTTCAAAAATTAAAATACAAAGCTAATTTTTTACAGGAACAAACAAAACAAGACAACACGTTAAAAGAAAAGTACATTAAGAAATACAAACACACACACACATAAAAATTTCTGTTTAGTTTTTCTCAACTGCATGCTGTACAGGTTTCACGGCACTGAAGATTTAAAAGAGCACAAGAAGTGTGTGCAGAAGTAGATTATATTTTTCTGGAGTGTGTTTTCCTTACCGAAGGCTACTTGGTTTTTGTTTTTCTAGACTAACCATGGGCTGGGGGAATTAAGAAATATTTCCTATTTTTAATTGTACATGAAATTTAAGACATGAAATAAATTTTCCAGCATTTAGAAACATTCCAAATTAAGAAATAAACATGAAAGGATTGGAAAGTTTGTCTCAGTACAGACAGATCTACAGTTTTCACAAATTCATTTAAAAAATGATGAAAAAGGATTAGAAGGAATAGAAATTGCTTCTGATGATAGTGTTTCCAATTATTAGTTAATGTTCCATGTGTAACCAAGGGTATATCTTTTATTGCCACCACCACTTCCCCCCAAAAATTAATATTTTCTCTTATCTTTGATGCCAGGCACAACAAAATCTGGAATTTATCACATACTATATTTAGTGTTTTCACTCTTCAGTTTTATTTTTTTGCATGTTCACTTTTTTAAAAATTGTCTATCTTTTTTTTTTTTTTAAAGGGGTCCTTGGTGATCTCTGAGCGTGACTGTTTTCTTGCAAACTTTCCATTATCCATCAGTGCTAACATCATCTGGATTAGCACTTGTTTAGATAATGAAATGTCTTGCAAAAAAATAAGCAAGCTCAGAGACCACCAAGGACTCTTAATTTCAACCTTGAGCTACAAATATTCTCCTTTATTAGTATATTCCTTAGCCTGTTTGAATTAAAAATAAATACCATTTAAAAATACTTTTAGTCAAAACACTTATTTTATATCAAACATAATTTACATAAGCAAACCAAGCTAACATAAACATCATATTTTACAAATAAGTACAATGACTTCTTTCTTTAAAAAACAGTTTAAAATTAAATAGAGTCTGTACAACAAGTTTTCCCAATATTTGTCTTTGCACTCCCCACAAAAAGACTCCTGTTTTCTGATCTTATGTCTAAATTTATAGATATTTTACTTCTTTAAATCTAATAAACCTGGGATGATTGAATTTGGTTAAGTTTGCTCAAATGCAACTATCAGTGAAGGAAAATATAAGTGTCCCAAAATAATGTTGCAGGATCCAATCTGAATGGGACACCGGGACCAGAAGTTTAGTCTTCCAAGCTTTGGACTCGTACTGGAACCCATCCTCATGAGTGACCGACCCAGAATGGATCCTGCAATAACTATCAGTGCCTTTTTATTGCTTTTGTGTCTTTCTGAGTTCATGAGCTCTTTTCCCTAAAAGCATACAAACTATTTTATAAAGGAAAAATGACTTACCCAATTTACATATTTTAATTATGTAATAATTAGAGGAGGAGGAGTGAAGGAAAATATATTTGTATTATTTGGGCCTCTGGTTGAAGAATTAGGCCCCTTAATTGTCCTTGCTTATGTTAGAAATATTGTATTTTGTGATTTGACTACTGTGACTTTGAAATGCATTTTGCAAACTGCTCCTATTTCTGTGTTACTGAAATTTAGAGCGAAGAGGGCAAATTATCTTTAAACATGTATTGACTTTCAAAAGGACCGGTTGTTAGCAAAGTATTCTAACCCCGTGTAGACCTGAGTTTTATTATTGTTTCAAGACATAATGGACATGAAGTTAATAGGCAAATCAATGATTGTAAATTATAAAATGTTGGTATATGGTATCCTGCATATTGTCTGAATCTCCTATTAAGGTACCAGGAATTTAGTGTATTTCATCAGTATATCTAAGTTGACTGCTGAATGGCTGTAAAATATAGCCTGCCTTATTTCAAATCTCATCCTGGCATCCACCACATTCTTTCCATCCTTTCCACATTCTGAGAGAGCATTCTATCTAATGAACCAAAGATAATAAGCAATTAAACTGTGTTTTTATAACCTTTGCCCTGATGTCAGTGTACCTGTAATGAAGCTAAATTTAATCAGCCATATGTCCATGTACGTGTTCTATTTCCTAAATACACAATTTCATTTGGATGTGGGTGCAATATCTGCTTGTTTAAATGCACTGGTAACATGTCAGACAGATTGTCGCATAAATGTCTTGACATGCTGGATTTGAACATAATGTCTTTAAATAAGATATAAACTATTCACATATCTCTACATTGTTATATGCTGTGTTGATTACACACTTGTTTTTACTTTTGAATTGACCCTTTTAAGTGGTAACTACTTCAGGATATGGACATGTTAAAATCAAAACAATTTCTCTAATGCAATTGATATTATTGTTTTGAAAAGCTGTTTACTACAGTCCTAATGGTATTTTTTCAAGGCAACTGGAGTTTCTGGTTTTTCTTTGAAGACGTTTCGATTCTTGGATGAGAAGCGAAGCGTCTTCAAAGAAAAACCAGAAACTCCAGTTGCCTCTTAAAAAGAACCTTTGGGACAACCATGACGTGGATGACTGAGAATCTCCATAGAGTCTTTATTACAGTCTGATAGTCAAGTGAAAGACGTCGCTCAAATATTTGTTAGTTGCAAAGCACAACTAGCCTGGTTGAATTTTGGAAAATAATGGCTGTCAACAAGATGACTTCTTGAACTAAGGACACCAGAGTGACTGAAACATGAATCAATCAAGGATGTTATTTAAGCATTAGCCGAACTAAAGACAGCCTTTTCCTTTTATATTTAATGGACTTAATTTTTTTTCTGAATGGTTAAATTTGCATATTACTTTTGTCTGTGGAATGTTGCATGGTAGGCAAAATTTTGACTTAATAACTATTTCAAAACAAAATTTGGACAAGAAATTTGGCTTTTTTTTTCTTTTTTAACCAGTGGAATTCTGGTTAAATTAATGGAATTGGTGGAATTCAGCATTTGAATGGTACAATGAAATAATGAGTTGATAGTTACGGAAGAAAAACTACATGGAACTAAATAATATATGGGCATAATTGAAGCAGGCCTTAATTTGCTTGTCAGTTTTACCCAAGTTAGGGTTAGAGTTATAGAAAATGTGTATATTCTGAGAAAATAAAGAAATTGGAATATTATAGTTAGATCCAGGATTTATCAGAAAGAGTCTGAAAGGTATGAGGTAGTTGAATACTTGTTAAAGAAAACCTTGCTGCATTCTTTCCCTTCTTTAAAATTTAACAGTCCTTAGTGTTGGGGCTATTTATTTTATTACAAATAATTTTCTATGCAAATTCAAATGTACCTCTGAGTTCAGTGACATTTATTCTTTAGTCAATACATAGGTCTAGAGCAGGGGTGTCAAACTGATGGCCCGTGGGCCGGATGTGTCACATGCAGGCCACACCCACCCCAGCTCCGTGAAAGGAAAAAATCATGTGATGGCAACGTGACACTGCTAGTTTGACACTCGTGGTCTAGAGTCTTAATTTCTATTTCTGCCATCCTACAGTGAATGACTTCTTTAAAATGAAATGCACCTTTATCATTAGATCAACTTAGCATCTAGTAATTTAATAATCATTGTTTTGTTCTGCGGAGAGCATTGTTGTTGAAAAATGGAAATGGCCTGTATATGTACTTAGTATTAATTACTTTGATTGCTTTTAAAATGGTCCATCTTGAGTAGAGATGGAGGATTGCCATTGTCTTGTTCACTTTTATGCAGAACTATGGTAAAATAATAGCTACATTTTATGTTGTCCTTCAGTGTGCTTCCAGATCTTTTTTCGTTTTTATGTTCTAGCAATATAATTGAAATGCTGACACTGTCAAGGTTTATTCATTTTTATTTATTAATCAAATTTAAATAGCCACCATCTCATAGAAAGTGACTGGGCAGCCAAGTGAGCCTGTCTTTGTAATTACAAGTTTCTACCTTAATAGTTTTTGAAGAAAGCTGATCATTATGAGCAGCTTCACAAAAAAAATTCATTGTGATTTAAAATATAAAAATCCTAGTTTAAGGGCACTCTTTGGCATATTTCACTGTAACCCATACTAAAGATTGCATGCAAATAACTTCCTATGAATCAGTTACTGAAGGCAAAAGAGTTTATCTGTATGGACACAACAATTATCTAGAAAGTTTCAGCAATTTTGAGCTCTGCAGCAAAAACAGAACCATATAGTTAAGGCTATATTGACCAATTACCCCAACACAACTGGAATAGACCACCATATAGCTGGGTGCTGAGAGGCCCTTCAATTGCTCATGAAATTTATTTTCAATTGCTTCTCATTCTTTTCGCTGTGACACAATTTGTCTATATAAAATGAAAAAAGTAAGAGTGCTCCGACCAAAACTTCCTGAGACACCAACGAACACATGTTAAATCCAAAACTTTTATTTTAGTTCAACCGCTGTGAATTATGTCATTCACAGTCCGTAATGAGTCTCAACCAGTCATAAATAGTCTCATGGAAGTCTGCCAAAGTTCTTTGGGAGAAGTCTGATAAGAATGCACCTTTAAACTTACTTGAAGTGCTGCCAATGACTAAATTTCCAATTAGACTTTCAAAATCAAACAGAACACAAATTCACCACGGAGCTTTCAGGTTTCAAACCAACCAGAGCAAACAGCGTTGCTTCCTGCAAAGGTTCCTGTCCCTTTGCACTTCCTTTATATCTTATGGGAGGGGCAATCATCTCCAAGCCTTACTCCTGAGTTACTCCTTTTGTCTTAGCTGCTCTTGCCTTCATGCAGCTCTGTGCACGCATGCACTGGGAACAGGCTCCCCTTGTTCCTCTGCCTTGCCTTCAGATTCTGAAGGCTCCAGAGTCAGCACATAACTCCCAGATGGCCCTGGCCCCATCTCTGTATCAAATGCAGGACCCTTGTCCAAGTCCTTCCCAGACTTCCAGACTGGCCCATGTTCTTCCCCACTGTCCGATTCTGCTGCCCTCTCCGCAGGCTCCTGGCAGACCACAACAAAGAGAAAGCCACTTTCTCTCATTGGAATGACCTGGCCTAATCAAAGGGCAATAATGAGACTGCTCATTAGTAATCCCCTTGCTATTTTTCAGAGAAAGTATTAATGGAGGCATGACTAGAAAGCGGAAAGCCTTTGATACTGAATGGGATTAACTTATGAGTAGCACTGTGGGAAACCGCAGGGAAGGGCACTGCTAAATAATACCTGAAAGGACCAGGTATTAGTCAGGACTTATTCCCTCCATCACATTCCAATAAGGTGGGTTGAAATCATTCTAGATAAATTGTTTAGTCCAGAAACCCACAAGTAATTATGGGTAGATTATGTGAAATGATTTGTGTCCTCCAGATATTTGACCACAAAGTTCAAATTCTTCTCCACTATTCATGTCAGCTGTGCTTGTGATTTATTAGAATAATTTCTCAGACAAAAGATTTATATGATCTATTGATGCATACATAGTACTGCTATTTCTACCATTGGGATCAATGACAACCCAGTTCAAAGCCAGACATTTATGTGGCCAACAGGAAGCAAGGAGACATGTGGCACTTGAAAGACATCTATGACATGGTTATCCCAAGCAGCAAGATTTTGTAATGCACAATAGGTAAATAAAACTATTATTTAAAAATATTAATTGTTCACTAGCATTAGTGACAATCTTATTTCCATAAGAGGGAGGATATGTGATGGAGTCACTATTATGATCCTAAGCAGTCCTTCGTCTCATTTGTATCTGGATAGAAGATTCCCTTGAAAATAGCAAAAGCAATAGCACTTAGACTTATGTACTGCTTCATAACGCCCCCAATACCAGTGATGTTGAGCTGGCCATGCTCACCCTGGCCATGCCCCCTGGCCCCCCGAGGTCAAATACAACCCTGATGCGGCCCTCAATGAAATCAAGTTTGACACCCCTGATCTAGGTCCTCATTTTACCAATCTTGGAAGGATGGAAGGCTGAGACTATAATGGAAGAAAAGATAATAAACGTAATCAAATAACCTATTTCAAAAAAACACAAATTCAGCACAGATAGCACTGATGGCATTAAAAACCAGAGTTCATACCACAGTTCTATGTGTGAATGAAGCATTTGTGAGTGCCTAGAACTACAACAAACAGGTCTGCTAATGTGATGCTACATATGCCAATTTCCTTGACGAATTGTGACAATCTCTTAAAGATGTGCTCCGTTGCAAACCTGAAACATGGAGCAGCAAAAACATTCATCCCTTTTTGTCAGGCTGACTAATGGGCCATCTAAAAGATATCAGTAGCATTATTAGTTACCTGCTTCCTAAACAAGACTGGAACTGAATATCTGGAAAACAACTTGCTGAGAGCTTGATAGACAAATGTAACTATTTGGGGCAGAGTGGGGCATGGTTTCTTAACCCATACTCTACATTAACAGCCCAGGTGGCATATGTATGTACAGACAGTCTTCAACTTACAACTTTTTATGTAGTGACTGTTCAGAGTTACAATGGCACTGAAAAGGGTGACATAGTCATTTTTCACACTTTACCACCTTTGTAACATCCCCATGGTCATGTGACCAAAATTTTGAGACTTGGCAACTTTTTCATACATAGAGGGTTGCACTGACCCGGGGTCATGTAATCAACTTTTGCAACCTTCTGACAAGCAAAGTCAATGGGGAAGCCAGATTCACTTAACAACTATGTTACTAATTTTACAACTGTAGTGATTCACTTAACATATATGGCAAGAAAGGTTGTAAAATGGGCCAAAACTCAATAAATGTCTTGCTTATCCACATAAAATTTGGGCTCAATTGTGGTTGTTGAAGACTATCTATATATGCACAGGCTTCTATTTGTATCAGATTGGAGCAAGATCACTGAAAGGAAGGTGTGGCTTTATTCCAATAACTTCTGTAAATTGTTGGATCCTTATTAGCATGTAATGGTAGACATCCATATATTATTTCCAATATATGACCTATCATCAGATTGCTACTATGATGAAGTTTCTAGCACAGTGATCCCGAAAGACTACCAAATGGATAAATTCATGGATAAATTGTAAGTGATAGTTGCACATAGAATGGAACACAAGGATGTCCTCAGAGGATTGTGTGTAGCCATCAATTGAGAGAACATTTTGTCAACATGAAACAATGTAACTATGTAAATAGCCCTACTAGCAATGGAACCTACCCCTCAATATGAACTCAGAAGAGTTCTGGGGGCGGGGTTTAGAAAGACAGGTGCTTTATTTACTTTCAGTGACTGAATAATGTGTTCATGTCACTGATAATTGGTAGCCAAGGAGGAGATTATTAGAAGTCAGAAATTCAATAGTTGTCTTTTCTACTGGATCCTACTTTGTGTTGGCAAGTAAATTAGTGTAAAAATCTTCCCAGGCTATAGCTCATATGGGGTTATCAAGTAATAACACCCTCTTTCAGCATACCAGATATGACTTTGCAAGATATGACTGATTTGGACCCTTTTGCTGACTTTTCTACCTCAAGCCAAACTAGCTGTATGTTGAGCCTTCTTGGAGGCTATTGGTTTCTTGTAGTTGCATCTAAGCTTTTAGCATCTTAGCATAATTATTTGGTGTAGGGTTTCTTTGAACTGATTCATAGTTGCTTTTAGGGTCTTTCTTGAGTAACAGCAATCAAGATCAAGCCAAGTAGATCTTATGGATTGCTGGTTCTTACGCTGGCAATTCTTCTATGAAAAGGTTTTTTCATATGTAATACAAATTGGAATACCTGGTAAAAGGTCTGTGTCTTGAGTAAGATGTAACAACTATTTTTGGCCAGGACTGGTTCCGCTTAGAGTTCATTAACTAGCAATTGCCTTAATGTCCAGCTTAGAGCATTTAGCCTCCTTGCTTGCCTCCTTTCAAGTTAGCAAGTAGACTCTTATGTGATCTATCAAGTGGCCTTAAATCAGAACTGCTAAGTAAAAGTTAGTTCCGGTCAGTTGATGATCATTATTTTTCTTCACATGAAGATGTGAGAATAGGTCAGTTTTGTCTGTTGAGATGTGTCATCCAGGACATTACTAGCATTCCCAGCATGGAAAGTAAAGAGGTATTTGAAACAGTTGTCATTGCCTCTGAGGATATGAAGACTGTATGTATAAGTCAAAGAAATCAGTTTAGAACTCACCATATTCCTTCCAGGAGGGCAGTCCTCAGGTAATAGTCCTCAGGTATGATGTCATAGTGGCCATAATCAAGCAAAGAGCCCTACCCTAGCATTAAAGTCTTCCTGTAGAATCACAGTGTCTTTAGAATGTGTTATATTTATCTGTACAATTGTCTTTTCTAATTGCATCCAGATGTCAGGGGAGAAGCAGGAATATGGGGATAGATATACATTTAGCAATACAACTTCAGGTAATTAATATTTAAATTTGAAATCATTCAATGTGTCTTTGCATCTGTGCCCTGTTTGCTAATCCCTTGGTTCTGAAACTATTTCAAACTGATAGGTAATATATTAGTGTTCTATTGTTTTGCACCTTAATTTTTATGATGGCACTCTTGTTTATGTTATATATTGGCACTTGTGATTTTTTTATTTTAAAAAAGTGGCTTTATCTAACTTACATAATATATAAGTGTAATATATTGCAAAGGACAAAGTTATTTTAAAAAAATTAAAGGTAAGCAGCATGGGGGAATGTAAATACGATTCCTGAATTTGGAATATGTGAATTCTATGAGCATCACCTACCAATTGATCGTACATCATGAAACATACAGATATGGGAAAATCCACAGCAGAGATATTTAAGTGAAATACAAATGAGGTAAGTTTCAGTTAATTAGAACTCTCCCCTTTGTAACTGTGTTCAAACAGACCGAAAAGCTCATTTGTGTGTTTTGCTTTGCTTTGCATTTTCCCCCCTTCTTTGCTCCTGGCTCGTCTTGACATTGCTCCAGGGCCTGTAAAATTAAACTGTTTCAAAGGGGAATTCTTTCTGTGCCTTTGTTAAGCAAAGAGATGTTTGTTTTCTTGTAAATCAAAGACCTGAGGGAAGCAGAACTATCATGCTGTTTGGGAGAAAAAACAAACACAAATTGCATTATGTTTGCACACTTGCATACAACATCACCCAATATCCCACAGAATGAGAGACAGGCTTGCTTGGAATCACAATGCCCCCATCTGGCTTTCCTTGCTTTTTATCCATGGCCTCTTTTGTCTCTAACGGGAACCATGTTAAAGATGATTATTTTACAGAATTATCATTCAACCATAGATGGTTTTTTTTCTTCCTCTTCTTGGATGGGTTTGTGTGGAGAGAGGGAGGGAGGGACAAAGAAGGTCTAAAGTAATTGCAGAGTTTTTCCCCATTTGAAGAGCTAATTGCCTCAGGAAATATTTTCCACAGCCAACTCTCAGAGCAGAAGATCAATCTAATGAGGGCTACCCAGTCAGCACAAGTGGATTCTTCTGGATTCTGCCAAATCAGACAGTAGGAAATGCACAGATGACCGTGCTAGAAAAATGGATGAGTGGACAATCTGCAGTCAGGGAACAATCTTGCCATTTCAGCTACTATTTGTATCTCAAGCCTAGATTGTTTGAGAGTTTTCCCTGCATTACTAATTTTCGTGGCAGAAGAAATATTTTTTTAAACATAATTTTAATTTTTTTAAAATATTAAAACTTATGTTATACAGATAAAGCTAACACAATTTAGCTTTAATAAACAGATACAGCATATAAAAAATTAAAAATGCAGAGAAATAAGACATATCCCGTTTCATCCCTAGCAAGTTTAATCATCATTAAGAGATTATCACCATCTTTTAAAATATTTTATATCCTTTATAAATATTACAAATGTAGCTAAGAAATTGTTTGATTTTTTTTTTCAATTTAAAAAAAACCCCTATCTTCTCTCTTCAAATAAGCAAAGCTTTAAAATATTGTCATCCAGTACTAGTGAAGAAAAATCCATTAAACATTATCCAAGATAGCACATTTATTTTAGCCTTGATTAAATTAACCATTTTATATTGTTTCCTCTTTCTCCCAAGAATCTGTAGTTACTTCAAACAATGTTCCAACATATGACTACACCTCATACTTTTCTTGCCTCAATACCAAAATTGTCGGCATCTCTGATAAAGCTCTTTTGTAGTTCTAGTATAAAATGTTATCCTCATCACGGTTCAATGACAACTTCAACAATTTCCTTTTGTAAATCCAATGTAAAGGGATATCCAAATCTTCTGATTTAATATTTGTGTGTCTTTTTCAATTGTTAAATCAACAACTGGGTTAATTTGTACATCCAATATTTTGTGGGTTTTTTATATCCATTATTTCATTTTTTTATAGGCTATCTTCTTTAAATCCACCTTCAAATTAATTTCAGTTTTATTCAATAGAAATTGTTCCTTTTATAAATCAACTTTTTCTATCATAGCAGATAACTTTAACATTACTTTCTGGGCCTAATAGTCATAAATTTCTCTTTACAAATCTATTGATATGTTTATTTTCTTATTATGTACTGTAGTGACTGATCTTCAAAGTCATCTAATCAGTTCCAAATATAAGCATAGAAAGTTTCACATGGGAAGGATTTTGATAGTTTAAAGTTCTAATTCAAGTCCATCTAGACCCTTTAACTCTTTAAAACTTTGTAAAATCAGCCTGTAAATCTGTATGTTTTTCTGTATATTGCAAAATAAAAATGTTTGTAAAACTTTAAACTTGTATTAAAAAATTTTCCTTAACGATTGAACAAAAATTTGCTCAGTGAATATGACTTATTGTGGTTCTGAATGTTTTCAATTTTTAAAAAGCAGTAGGAGAAAAAAAGGAAATTATGATTAACAAGTCAGGTTTCGTAGAACCTTGAATCCATAAAAAGGCTATATTAAAAGCTATGAGCTCCATGGAATCCCACAACTCCAGATGTTTGCAAGCAAATACAAAAACATTTCTACCATGTACTCACACACAAAAAATAGTTGTCCAGAGTACATATGGGCAATCTCAAGATTTCCCATTTCTCCAGAGAAATGGATCCAGCATCTGGTTACAATTTTCAGATGTAATGTCTCCAGCTGTCCATGGGCTGTCTGTTCTGAATTCCTCACCAGAAGTCCCCATGAAAGATTATTTCTAACTTCCAACAAAATATGATAAAATGCTGGAGGGTCTGCCTCATTTAGCTTTCTATTTCAGAAATGACCATTACGTGGTACTAAGAAGCAAATAAATGCCCTCCAACTATTAATTGTCAGGAGCACACAATCCTACATATAAGTGGTAATATGCTCACACATATCAGTTGATTTAGAGCCAACATGTGCATCCAAGAAGATAGGCTGAAAATCCAGATCTTGACAGACTAGAACACTAGGCCGTATCTAACAAAATGAAATTCAATGTAGAGAAAAGTAAAGTCCTACACTTAGGCAAGAAAAACCAAAAGTACACATATATACTGGGTGAAACCAGGCTCAATAGCAATAACTGTGAGAGGGATCTTGGAGTTTTAGTGGACAACCAGCTAAATATGAGCCAGCTGTGTGCAGCCGCAGCCAAAACAGCTAATGTAATCCTAAATTGCATTAACAGAGGGATACAATCGAGATCAAGTGAGGTACTAATACCACTCTATAAAGCCTTAGTAAGGTCACACCTAGAGTACTGCATCCAGCTTTGTTCACCACATTGTAAAAAAGATATTGAGACTCTAAAAAAAGTACAGAGAAGAGCAACCAAAATGATTAGGGGGCTGGAGACTAAAACATGAACGGTTACAGGAACTGGACATGGCTAGTCTCGTGAAGAGAAGGACCAGGGGACACATGATAGCAGTGTTCCAATATTTGAGGGGCTGCCACAGAGAAGAAGGGGTCAATCTATTTTCTAAAGCATCTGTAGGCCAGACAAGGAATAATGGATGGAAACTGAACAAAGAGAGATTTAACCTAGAAATAAGGAGAAACTTTCTGACAGTGAGAACAATCAACCAATGGAACAGCTTGCCGTCAGAAGTTGTGGGAACATCATCACTTGACACTTTCAAGAAGAGATTGGACTGCCATTTGTCAGAAATGGTGTAGGGTCTCCCGCTTGGGCAGGGGATTGGACTAGATGACCTACAAGGTCCTTTCCAACTCTGATTATCTGTTATCTGTTGTCAAGAGGGTCATGTAAAGTATATTTCAAAGAACCTCCAATGCAAAAGGGGAACATATTTTTCTTAACACTGCAATTTGCATAGAAGAGCCTTTCATTGGGGCTTTGGAAAAGGCAGATCAATTTGTCTCATGAGTTTTTGTGGAAGACAGCCCCTTATGACCACCTTGCACTCTGTCATATCTTACAGACACAAGTGTAAACAGATTTAATTAGACCATTCTGTACATGGAAAACAAATGGAAGTCCTTTGAAACTAGGGTAGGGTTTGTGCTCAGAGTTTTCCTTTTTAACAGACCAGACTTTTTTTTATCTCATTAAAAACCTTTAGCTCAGCAATCCCTCACTTCTAATTGGTTCATCACTGCATTTGTAATTTTGAAAAAGATGCCTTAGGCTGCAGTCCTAAGCATTAGGAGTATTGATTTCAGAATGAACACTTATAGATAGATAACTTTATTGCAGCCATTAAGCTGGACAAAAATGCTTATAGATTTGGTCTGAATTTCTTCAACTTTTTTTAAAATGAGAAGCATTAATTTTATGGTTTGATATCTTTGTAGTTCTTTTGAGAGTTGTTATAAATATACCTTGCATGGGCAATAATGGAGCCAATCATGAGGAAAAACCATATTAAAAAATGAATTGAAGAAACCTCACAGTTTCATTTATTGGCCGTTACTGCCAACTTCTAAAAATAAGCAACAATGGAGAACTTCCATACTGTAGTTGTCTCTGTAAATTCTTTTGGGGATGCTCCAAAGAAAAAAGGAATACTGGGTGAGCTTTGAAATACTTCTCATTGACTTGAACACAAGATAATAGGCAGCTGATAGAAGTGGACAATCTCAGAATTCAAAAATGAGGCATTTTAAATCTAGATTTGGAGGGAGGTTTTGCTTTTAGAGCCTACTCCAAACACAATTGCTAAAAATGAGCAGTATATTTTCCTGCCATTTTCAGATAGGAAATGCTTAAAAGAATAATGTAAGGCAAAATGCAGTCTTTACACATGTAATAACTGCCATGATCCCCCATCTAGAAAATGCAGAAATTCTAGTCCCAAACACCTATTTGCCTATTTGCTCTATCCACTGCAATCTTTAGATTCCCTCGAATGTCATGATGAGATGCAAAAGGAAGACAAGGAGATTCAAAGAAGGCATATTTTAAGAAGATAGATGTCTTTGGGAAATGCTCCAGAGCAGGGGTCTCCAACCTTGGCAACGTTAAGCCTGGTGGACTTCAAGTTGAAGTCTGCCGGCTTAAAGTTGCCAAGGTTGGAGACCCCTGGTCCAGAGAGTTCACTGCTGGCAACCCTTTATTTTATAGATTCATACAATATGCTTATTGCTAATATTATATACTTCTGGCACTCTATGCTGCTGGTCAGAGGAATCATGATGCAGAAGGAGTAGCGAGCAACTACAGCTGCAGCTATGGCTTCTTTTTCAGAGAAGCAACAAGTTCTGAATCATAGTACCTGTATATTTACTGTCTCACGGTCCAGCATGGGTTTATTATGAGGATGAAATGAAAGGATTGAAACCAAGTCCTACAAAGAATGGTTTAAAAATGCATAGCTTTCAGAAGAGAAGGTTGAGAGAGGACATGATAGGAGTCTTCTAGCAGAATGGTTACTATATGGTTACTGTTCTGAGCTCATAACAGAGGTGATTGACTTCTGTAATATTCATATAAATGAATCAACTGTGTGTTGTCTTCTCAAGCACAGTCCAGGTTCCTACTTTCTCTTCTATTTCCCTTGAGGTATAATACTGCTCTTGACCTGTGTCCCGATCAAAGAAAGTTGTTATCATTACTGGTGTTGTGTGAAGCCTAAATGAACAATCATGCTTAAGCCAATATCCTGCACCTAAAAGAAATCCATTCAAAATTATGAAGGGGATGAGTAACCTTTCTGCAAAATGTGATATAGCAATGAGAATCATGCCACACCAATTATTATAAATTTACCTTTTTATTGATACCAATTACATAACTTTCTGTTCATTTATTGGTTTTTCATGTAACATTTTCATGCTTTTTGCATGAAAAAGTAACAAGCTCTAACATCAGATTAAACGACATTCCATTTTTATTTGGTATCTAAACTGCGTTGTTTGGCTTTTCTCTTGTGAACTGCAGTAGGAACTTCCCTGGAGAGATTCGAGCAATTGGAAAGCATGGACAGACTCCATTTCCCTTGATACCCAAGTGGACTCTCTCCCCATGCTCATCACTCACTGTCCCACAGTTCAAAGGGGAATAGTCTAAATCAGGGGTCTCCAACCTTGTCAACTTTAAGATGTGTGGACTTCAACTCCCAGAATTCCTCAGCCAGCAAAGGAATTCTGGGAGTTGAAGTCCACAGGTCTTAAAGTTGCAAAGATTGGAGACCCCTGGTCTAAATGCAAATGTAAGAAGTGAATTTTCAGTTACATGTTTGCACAAAGTGCTTTATGGCAGGGGTCACTAACCTTTTGGACCTCAGGGACAACCAAACTTATAATTTTAAATCCTGCGAACCGGAGACCCTGGGAAAATCCCCAAAAAAGTCTGCAGGAAAATTCCCCACCCTGTTTTCCTACCGATCGATCATTCTTTATTTGGGATTGCAGGATACCATCTTCAGCTCTGTTCTTGGGGGGGGAAGAGAGAGAGAGAGAGACTTTTGACTTCATGCAAGGAAAGCAGCAGAAGCAGCAGAAGTCTTTCTCTCCCCCAAACTCTGCCAGAATTGAGTCTTTGTGAGATTTGTTGTACCAGTGCAGCCTCTTGGAGCAGGAAGCCTTGCAGTGTCCCAAAGACTCATTTCTGGCGGAGTTTGGGGGAAAGAAAGAAAAAGTTTTGCTTCTTTCCTTGCGTGCAGCCAAAAGCAGAAGAAGAAAGATGTGGAAAGAAGCAGCCCAGTGGCCAGGCCAGGCATGTGGGGCGAGTGGGGCAAGTTCCCCCTGCCCGCCCTTCCCCCCTCCCCTCACTACCTCATGTTGTTCGCAATGCAAGCAACGCAAGCCTTGTGTTCCCGCACAGATTGGATTAATTGCTTTGGGGGTGCTTTGAGGGGGACATTTCTCTGTGGACCACCAAACTTTTCTTGCAGACCACCAGTGGTCTCCAGCCCACTGGTTGGTGACCACTGCTTTATGGGACCTAAGCACATTTTCCACATGTTTTTCATAGTCATCTGCCTTGCTCTTCTCAAAGTGAAGATAAATTTATATACTTCCATGTCGCACCATTTTCACTGTTCTACCATACTTCGTTGAGACGTTGCGAGGCATCATGATCATTAGACACCTCCCTCCCTTCACCAGTGTATAAATATATTTATATATTTATGTATGTATGTGTGTGTATATATATATATATATATATATATATATATATATATATATATATATATATATATATATATATATATTTTCCTGAGGTTTTCGTGGGTATTTGTATGTGGTTCTTTGGTAATTCGGGTTAAATTGGAAGTATCTAGGCGACGTTTCGATGAAGTCTCATTCATCATCTTCAGGCTTGTGTCTTCGGCTTTGTGCTTCTCGGAGTAATGTGAGCTTGCAGCTGTTTCTTCGTTTTAACTGTCAGTGGGGGTGGCTTGATTGGGTGGGGCTTGCCTGTGTTCTGATTGAGTCTGCTTTCTACATGGAAGTGTGGTGGTAGCATCTTTTGTGGCATCTTCATACCTAACATGAAAAATGACACCAGACCCACACCCACGAAGACCACACAAGATGCTACCACCACACTTCCATATAGAAAGCAGACTCACACCCACACAGAAGATGAAACACGATCATGGACCAGAAGCCGTACTACAGCTGCATTACTACCTGCTTCAACCCCCCCCCAACCCATACATGAAGGGAATTGATGAAGATGTGGCAAAACCACAAACACGAAGCCAAACAGCAGGATCACAGCTCACCATCTCAAATCCGCCAGCAACTAAGACTAACCTGAGCACAATTAAGCCCCCACCTGAACAGAACACACCCCCAGCCAATCAGAACACAGCCAACCCCCCCAACCAATCAGAACACAGCCAAGCCCCCACCCAATCAAGCCACCCCCACTGACAGTTAAAATGAAGAAACAGCTGCAAGCTCACATTACTCCGAGAAGCACAAAGCCGAAGACACAAGCCTGAAGATGATGAATGAGACTTCATCGAAACGTCGCCTAGATACTTCCAATTTTACGCGGGAGAAAACCCGAATTACCAAAGAACCATGTGTGTGTGTGTGTGTGTGTGTGTGTAAGGTTTTGAGCTGATAAATTTTTATTTATCAGTTCAAAACCTTACACACATATAAACAAAAGACAACGAAACAAATAGCTTTCTGTCGGTATGGTCTCTGGTGATGAGCCGAAAGACAGAAAAGAAAGCAGTATGCTTCCTCCCTTAATTGGGGCTTAAGTGTTAAGCACCAATTATGTATATGTATATATACAATGTATATATATTCACCAGTGTATAAATCTTCATTGTGAAATATCTTGAAAACGTTAGCCAACCAGGACCTTTATCACCTATTTTCTAATTTATCTAACCAAAATATGTAAAATTAACACATTTTATCTTGGGGTTGACAATTTCCCAAAAATTATAGACCAATGTTGTTAGACAAAATATTAATCTTTATTTCTATAACTGGATGACCCTCTAGAAGGTTTCTAGTTGTACTTTTATCTTTAAATCCAAAATTCATGACTTATTGCTACATCTCTGAGTGAGATGCAAATAATTTAAAATATGCTTCTGTAACTTTCTTTTAAGGCAAAACTGAAAGCAACTTATTATAGAACCTGCAGAAAGTAACTTCCTATTGTCCACTAGAATCTGGGACAATGCCATTATTTTCAATATAGTATCTTCTTCAGCTACATTTCTTAGCAAGTTCACTGCTTTTGTGTTAAATAAAAAGGAGTTTCTGGTTCAGCTTTTAGTAACCTCAAACTAAATTTTTCCCCAAGAATGGCTAAAATTTCCACCTAATGTCAGGGCTTGGGAAGGCTTCAGCTGACTTTTATCTTTACCCCAGCAATCCATTGAAGAAACTTATTATTGAATTTGTGATGTTTGTGCTTGAGAAAAAAGTAAATCCACAAATGGGTTTTCTTGTGTTTGGTCAAAATAAATTATATTCTTGGTTAAACCAATAGGTCACCTTGTTCCCCAGAGTTCTCCTGTATGAGATTCTTCCCACTTCCATTAGCAAATGACTTGTGCAATTTTGCTGTGTAAGAGGAATTGGTTGAAGAATGTTTTTTACCACTCTGTTGCCTCTATCAAATGTCACAATTTTAAACCATTCTGTTTTGAAAGTTGAAAAACAAACCAATGAATTGCATCATTAAAGCATTGAGAGCCTCTTGTACATTTGTGGAGCTATAGAGGCTTCTGGGTTTGTAAAGACTTTAACATCTTGCTGCTCTGAGGTTCCCCTCTTGCATTTTCTTAACGTTGTCTTGCCCTTTAGAATGGTCTTTATATAGAAGAGGCGCTAAACTGCCTCTTCTCTCCAGGAACAACGTAAAAAGTAATACTGCTTTTCATAAATATTTGTTGTCTGGGGTCTCTGCTTCCATCATTTAAAAATAGCTGCTTTTTGTGCAATGATAAGTACAAATAAATCAAGGACGGGTCCATAAAGGGTCATATATTAGCTCTATGAACGTTCCAAGATTTTTCTTCCACTTCCTTTGATTTTAAAATCTCCTTTCATAAAGCGAAATGAAAGCTTTTTCTCCTTTTATACGAAGATTTGCTTAATGGTTGAATGGGTATGTCTGATTGGAGCATGTTGAGACATTCAAATGTAACTAATATGCATAGGTGGTTCTTTTCAATGTGCTTTATTTAATACTAACCCTGCTCACCAAGATTGGCAATAACTATAGTTGTACATTTCCATGGTAATTGTATTCTTGATTAAATGGCAGCACGGGTTTGGTCTGTACCACATTGTGCAGAGTTAGTTTTGCTCCCAGAAATGTAGTTAAGGAGCATCTTCCTCCTTCTGAGGAATCCATTTTGGCACTGCAAGTGCTTGTAAGAATTGTTCAAAAGTAGCCACCAAAGCAAATATAAAATCTACAGGAAGATTTATTTGTGAAGTGTGTTTGGGAAGGTATTTGTCAGAATACTGACAGAAAGGGAATGAGAGGTGACAATGAGAAAGAATGAAGCAAAAATACAATGAGGCTCTGTGCTGGGTAGGGGAGTGGGCAAACTGGATTTTTGCTCTGCAGCAAGTCATTAAAATGTGAGAATGAAAGGAAGAAAGTTCAATCTGTGTATGTTTTTTAGAGAAAGCAGAAGACAATATGGACAAGCTCTGATTATTTTGTAGAACCATGGAGTTGAAGTTCAATATTTGAAACAGTAAGAGAAATACCTGCGAAGCTGAATGATTTGTAGGAGATGTTAGATTGCATGAAATGTATCAAAGACCAAGGTATATAGTAGATAGCAGCTAAAATGGAATGTATACATAAATAGCAAAAAAGAGCAAGAATCTTTATACTTTGTAAGCTTGTTTAGTAAAAATGGGAAAATGGAAGGAAACAAATGGAAGTGATTTATATGCTGGTGGGAAGGTATTAAGCAGGATGTGGTGTGGGAATTTTAAATTTTACTCTGAAAGATCTGGTGAGGGGATCAGATTACCCACCACAATGTAGATTCCATCAGCTATTTCATAGCTGCACCATTTAACCGATGGATTTTGCAAATTAATAAAATGGGATTTCCTAATAATGTTGAATTATTATTTTTTAGAGAAGAAAGCCCTAGAGAAAACATTCCATAAGACTAGTATTTTACCAACTCTTCATTCTCAAGAGAGAAAAAAGGCAAACACCATGGAAGCCAATGGCTGCTATTGCACAGCACAACTGCTAGTTTGGTGAAGATTAAAATGGTGACTGGGAAGAAATGGATGAAAAAAAATATTTCTCCCTGCTATCCGAAATGAAATCAATTACTAATTTAAGTAAGGCTTGGTTCTTTTCCCATAAATAAACAATTTTTGCAATCTTTCTTTCTTGATGTCTACAAATGACAGTAGTAAAGAGACCTGGATAACACAAGGTCTCCAGGAGCAAGGAGCTATATCTGGGTCTCAGATGATGGACAGTTTAGTAGTGTGTGTCAGATGGTTTTAAGACCCGGGGTTTGGCAACCTTCACTAGATATGCCCTTCATTCACAATGCAAATTGGGCTGCCTTGCATAAGAAAGGGAAAGGTGATGGGCTGGTTCATTCCTTTGCTCCTTTTCTTTATGATGAAGCCAAGAATAGCTGCCTGGGTAGCAAAATTTGTAAAATCTGTGAGCACTTGCAACATTTTCAGCTGCTTGCAAATGGATGCTCTGTTTTTATGGGTTATGGATATGTGCAAACATGTTTCCCTTAACACTTTTGGAATGATCATATTGCTTGGCAATTTTTCTTTTTATATTGTTTTTATTAAAAGTATGTTATGCAGATAAAACTAATAAATACAATACATGCAATATAAAATAATTTTAAAAGAAAATTCAGTGCAGAAAAAAAAGAAAAAGACCCCTCCCCTTCACCCCCAGCATATATAATCAACATTAACTGCTTAGCATCATTAAACCAATAAGATTTTCATTCCATATCTTACCCTCTTCTCTATAAGCCAATCTTTAATGCCTCATCACTCCATCTTAATAGGAAACGTCCATTAAACGTTATCAGAAATAGCAACATAACATAAACTGTATATAAAAACCCAGTTTGAATCTCTTTTTATATTTCAACAAATACCCCATCTGTCTTCACATAAACAAAGCCTTTAAAATATCATCATCCAGTCCCAGTCAATAAAAATCCATTAAACGCTGTCCAAGATAACCACCCATTTATTTTAGTCTTGATCAAAAAAATCAATATTATTTTCTCTTTCTCCCAAAAAATTTTAGTCACCTCGAACAATGTCCCAACATTTGATTACTTCTAGTAGTCTCCTTGTCTCATTCCAAATCATTGGCACCGCCGACTTACTATCTTTGAATTACCCCTTTTGCCATTCCAGTATTAAATGGTTATCCCCACAACTGTTCATGTTCACTTTGTCTCTTTTCACAAAATCATTGACAATTCCTTTGGTAAATCCAGTGTAAAGGTGTTGTCCACAGTACTTTAGTATTCGTGTAATATTTTTTAATTGTTAAATCATCGAACAATTTCATTTGTAAATCCAAAATTTCACCTTTGTGTATATCTATTATTTCATCTTTTTCATTTCTTTGGTAAGCCATCATTGTAAAATCCATATTCAAAATGATTTCAGTTTTATTCAGTGTAGCTTGTTCCTCTTCAATGACATCAATTTTTTCTATCATTAGCAGATAACTTTAAAAGTATTTTCTGAACTTAATGTTGATGAAGATTGTCAGTCATCCAAGTCCTGGTTGTCCCAAAGGTGCTTTTCAAAAGGCAACAGGCTTGAAGATGTTTCACTTCTCATCCAAGAAGCTTCTTTAATTCTGACTGAATGGTGAGGAATGGAAGGATTTATATTCCTTAATAGTCATCTGGTCATTAACACTATGAAGATCAGTTGTTAGCTGTCTGAGAATTCTTTTTTTTTATTATTAATTTTTTTTTATTTCAATCTGCACATACACAACAATACATTAATATATCATACATTTTAGCATAGGCAAACTTAATAATACCAATCATATCTCTTAATACCCATATTCACATTAAATCAAAATCTTTCCTTGCTTATTTTCAACATTTCAATACTCTCTCCTAATGCCAACCACCATATCAGTTAAACATACTTAGTAATTTCATTATTAAATTTCCTCCTCAATTTTTTTTTAAATAAAAAATTCTCATTTGGCAAGCAGTATGGTTCACATCTCAATACAAACATGACCATATTTACCTATTAATTTTGTTTGTTCAATTTCATATCACATTAGCCTTATCAATAGGAAAAAAATTGTGATTAAGAAGTGAGGTTTGGCTAAGCCTTGAGTCCACAAAAGGCTACATTGATGGGTATACATTCAGTGGAATTCTGCAATTCCCAGCTGTTTACAAGGATAAGAAAAACAGTTCTCCGGCTTATGTATGGGCAACCTCATGGTCTCTCCTTTCTCTAGAGCAGGCATATCAAAATCCAGCCCACGATGTGATCAGATCCAGCCTACAATGTGGTCAGATCCTGAGCTGCCATCCTGGAAATGGTAAGGGGCCAGCCCTCATCGCTTCAGCTAGGCCCACCCCATCTTGGCATGCACACATGTGCACAGGAGGTGGCAGGCACACATATGCAGGAATAGGTTTCTACCGATTCTGTCCACTTCGGTAGAACCGGTAGCTCTGAAGAGCAGCAGACATAGAAGTGGTTCTATGTCTGCTGATGTTTTTGCTCACCTGCCCACCCGAGCTCTTACCTGACCTTTATTTCCTGATTTTTTTCAACTTCCGCTGCGGTGCGAGGCACAGCTGCAGTTAAAAAAGCAGGAAAAAAGGGCTTTTTGAAAGGCTGCTTCTCCTCATGCAGCATGCTGATGATGATTTGCAGGGGCGCAGCCGGCAGCATGCAGGGAAGCACATCATAAATCACTGAACCTCGTAAATGATCGAACTGGTAGTTAACCCTGTCGGATCCCACCCCTGCATATGTGCATCCCTGGATGGGGTGGGCTGGGCCTGTGTGCACATTTGCCTGCCTCCTCCTGTGCATGCAATCCAGGATTGAGTGGTCCTGACCAAAAGCAATGTGGGCTGGCCCCTTACCATTTCCAGGATGACCACACTTACCATGTGTATCAGGTGTGTTTGCGGGGGGGGGGGGGGGGAAATGTCCAGCAGCAAGTTTCGGTCTGGCCCATTCTATCATGGCAGGTGCATGTACGCACAGAAGTTGGCACCTGAACATACACACAGGCCCGGCCCATGCCATCCCAGTAGGTGTGTGTGTGCACAGGAGGCGGCTAGGATGGCGGGGATGGGGCCTGTACATGTACGCACACACCGCATCCTGCGCATGCATGTGCTCATCGACTCCTACAGGTGCATGTGCCTGCTAACTCCTTTCGTCCACCACCACCCCATGGAGGACAACTAGAATTCTGATCTGGCCTATGAAGAAATTGAGTTTGACACCACCGTTCTAGAGAGATTTGGCAGTCCTACAGCCAGTTGTGGCCATAATGTCTCCCACTATCTTCAGGAACTCAGTTTGTCATTTGCTTACCGGAAGTCTCTCCTTGCTTAGCATTTTTCCCCCCAAATACACAATGAGGAGAGAGTTGTCTAATCGGTTCCACTTCTGCCTTCACCAATATATTTTCATGGAGATCAATAGCCTGCACACTCTCAAATTGTGCCAGCCTAATCAATCTCTGGTGCTGAAGCTAGCATGCAGAAGTAAAAGCAATGCATTTTGAACTAACCCAATAGATTTTTGTTAATTGCAATCAAACTTCCTTTTCTTCCCCTTGTTAATGGCATGTTAGTTTGAAAGTATTAGTGCATTTTTGTCAAGTTGCCATTTTTTACAACTTGAAATACTTAGCCACTGGGAATTTGTTAGCTAAATCTCTCAGCTTGAGGGTTGGTGGCATAGCTTTCTCCAATTTTAAATATTCTAAAAATGGTAATACCGTATTTTTAGAACTACAGTATATTTTAGGGATGTTTTACCCAATATTTCATTTGGCCTATTTTTCTAGAATCTGAGGATAAGTTCCATCTGTCAGCCTGGAATGGGATTATCAAGAAGGTTAAGAATGGAAATGTTTGCAAAATCAAAGGCATAAAGGCACCCCAAGTAATAAGAAAACAAGATATTGTGGAACTATTAAAATCAGACTTTAAATAATTCAATAAAAGTAGGTGGATTGATGTAGACTACAGTAACCCTCAGTTCTAAATAAACAGATGTATAACGCCATGACTGGTAGACTAATGCATTCTGCATCTGTGTCAGTGCTGAAGCTGCTGTAGTGTTACACCTGCTATTGAAATATTGTTTACCTGCAGTTTAGATTAAAAAAAGGTCCTGCAAATATATACAAGTGTCTGAAACTTGTTTCTTTCACTGCCCTGTTTATCTACCTCATTGTCCCTGCCAAGTTAAATAGCATCTGTTTAACTGAACGTAATCCTTTTTCAAGCAAAATAATCTTACAATCTCTCTAGCAAGATTGATTGATGAAAAAAAGGTTGGGGTTACAAAAATGCAAGCAAGTGAACCAGGGAGGACTGCAGCATGGGGGAGTCTAGAAAATCAAAATTGTGGCTTCAACCAGAGGTGGGTATTCAGCAGGTTCTGACCAGCTCTGGAGGACCAGCAGCTAAAAATTTGAGTAGTTTGGAGACCCAGCAAATGCTACTTCCGATCGGCCCTGCCCCCATCTATTCTCTGCCTCCCATTGAGTCCCAGCTAATTAGCTGGGACTTCTTTTGTTACCCTCCACTTGAAAACCAAGCTGGAAAGCAGGTTAGTGGGGTGGGGAAGGAATGGAGATTTTACAGTATCCTTCCCCTGCCACGCCCACCAAGCCACACCCACAGAACTGGTAGTAAAAAAAAAAAATGAATCCCACCACTGGCCTAACCACATGATCAAAGTCTTGTCCTTTTTTATGCATATCATGACACATGTAAAAAAAGGGATGGGGCTTCAATTGCATGATTATGGATGCTATCTTGACTTTTTGGACTTCCCTGCATACACCACTGAATGGAACTACTTCCCATCCAAAAATGAATACATTCCCCCAAGTACATCATGAAGGAGAGGGGTTTTTTTTTAGTTTCTTCCTATTGAGAGTCAGCACAGAGTGGCAGGTCTTTTGATTGATAGTACAGAATTTCACAGCTGGTTACTTATCTATTTATTAAGCCTATTTCTATGTCACTGCAATCAAAACAATTCTAAGTGACTTACCTAGATATTTTTATATACCTCTTTATCAGTCTGTGAATTAATCTTACAAGCTTATCAGGGGTTCAACCTTTGTTGGGGGAAGACAGGAGCCATAGCTGACATGCTAAGGCTTCCATTCCCCCCCAAAGTGAGAGAGAATAGGGTAATGTGATGTGGGAACAGGACAAAAGCTAATTTAATTTAGGTTTTAATTGTTTTTGTTAAATTATAATGGGATTTAATAATTTCTCCATCTGTCCCCTTAAAAATTAATTTTTACAGAGGCCCCAAAGCCACATCCAAAACTTTGAGAAGACAGATACAACCATGGGAGTTCCCCCTTATTTTATATTCATAATAATAATTAAACATGATGTTGCCACTCATATGTAATCTTTCTAGAGTTAAGTGGTCCTTCCAGCTGCATGTGCAGTGAAAGAAGTGATTCACATACGTTCTTGAATTCATTCTGCCTTATGTTTCATTTCTTTCTGAATTCTAATCAACTGATATTTGAGCTCTGTAGTGACTGAATCAGAGATGGTATTTAGAGGTTCTGACCAGTTCTGGAAAACCGCTAGCGGAAATTTTGAGTAGTTCGGAGAACCGGAAAATAACACCTCTGACTGGTCCCGCCCCCATCTATTCTCTGCCTCCCGAGTCCCAGCTTTTTGGCTGGGTCTTCTTTTGTTGCCCTGCACAGGAAAACGGAGCTAGAAAGCAGGTTAGTGGAGTTGGGAGGGTTTGGGATTTTGCAGTAACTTTCCCCCAGGAGTGGAGTGGAGATTTTTCAGTATCCTTCCCCTGCCATGCCTACCAAGCCATGCCCACAGAATAGGTAGTAAAATTTTTTTGAATCCCACCACTATACAGAATGGTTTAACTAAAGCTGTTTACACTTGTGTCTGTAAGATATGGCAGAGTGCAGGGTGATCATAAGGGACTGTCTTCCACAAAAATTCATCAGACAAGTTGATCCATCTTTTCCAAAGCCCCAATGGAAGTTGCAAAACACACTCTGACCGAACCGGTAATAACACTGGTTGAATCCCACCCCTGTGTTTTATTCACTGATTTAGTGAAATATCTGTATTTCTGAACTGCGTATGAGTTCTGTTTGAAGTCTGTTGCATCTACTATAGAGAAACTAAAATAATTTCCTACAATAAATGGGAAATCTATCAGCCCTCATATATTTCTTAAAAAGTTGCTTATCTTTCATTTAAGGATCTCCCAGTGACCTTCCAAGCTCTACTAAATGTTATATGCATTTAAGGAATGCTCTAGATCAGTGGTACTCAATTTGTGGTCCATGGACCCCTGGGAGAGATAAAATGTTATCATGGGGGCCCGTGAAGGCTTGAAGAAATGTTATGACTTAAATCTTGAATTAAGTCTTGGGGGTCTATGAACATGGCCCGTGGCCACAATAAGAGGGTCCGTGGTGAAGAAAACATTGAGAACCATTGCTCTAGCTTTACGCTCAGAAACAGTGATGTCTAACTACCCTGGACAGATCTGTGACTGGATTAAGAATATGACAGTCAAGAGATCTGAAAGGTATTTTCTAGAATCCCCTGGGAAAGTATGGGAAAGTAGTCGTAATAATAATCCAGTTCATTTTCAATATTCATTTAACTTTAAATGTTCTTGCTAAAGAGGAAGACATTTTAACAAACAGTAATTGGCTTAGGGCAAGACTAGTTTTTAAAAAAAGAATGAATGCACCCTTTCGGAGGGAGTAATGAGGCCAGTGCTTATTGTACAATTTTTCTTTGCTATTAGTGCCTTTCAGTTTGGCATCTGATGCCGATGTCCTCATAAGGTCTAAATCATCATGAAGAGGGTCTGTACTACAACAGTCCCAAGTCAGAATTTGTTTAGCTCCATATCATATGTTCTTCATGATTTTGTTTTTCTTCATTGTTCTCAGGGGTGGGATTCTACCTGGTCAGATCAGTTATATAGAACCAGTTGTTACAATTCTGTGCAATTTGAAGAACGAGCAAATCATGCCCTTGGTGGTCCCTCCCCTCCCCTCCCCGCCCACTCCTTACCTGGCATGTGGGCCATCCAACTTGCCTGCCTTTGATAAATTGCTATTTTTCCTTTTTTTCCCCTGACCATCAGCTGTTCTGCTGTGCCAGGAGACTTGGATTAGCTAGAAAGCAGGAAATCATTGGATTTCTTACTTTCTAGCTAATCTAAAAGCAGAGCTGAACCTTCCTTAGGACTGAAGCTTCTATTTTTCAGTGCAGACGCAGGTAGCAGATTGTGGAATGGTAGATCTCTGAGTGAATCTGTGATTCTGTGAGCAACTCAATCTGCCTGCTTGCTTTGCCTGATTTTGGGTAAAAGTTGCTTTTTTATATAAAAAAATCAATATTTACATAAATATTTATAATATTTATATACAAGCCATGCCCAGCCAGTCACATGACCACCAAGCCATGCCCAGCCAGCAAGCCATGCCCAGCCAGTCACATGACCATCAACTCACACCCACAAATTAGGCCACACCCACAGACCCGATTGTTAAGAAATTTGAATCCAACCCCTGATTGTTCTCCATAATCTATTTCAACATTCATTTGCTGAGCCAGGATTCTTCTCCCCTTTCAGTTTGAACCAGTCTGTTGCCCAATTTACATAGACAGTTTTGTGTTGCTTGTACACCAACATGTACACTTCTTGGTAACCCGATCGATATTTCTCTCCTAGCAAGGTCCATATTAAATGACCCTATCCTTGAACTCTTTGCAGAAGGCTCATTGGATGGTGGCCTCCAGCAGCAGGAAGGAGTTTAAGTGCTCAAAGGTTTTGGAATGTAATGCTGAAATTTTCATGAGCATCTTAGACAATGAAGCCTTATTTCTAAAACACAGTGGACAGATTCCCAAACACTAATTTGCTAACTATGGAGATTTCATGAGCTTTTTTTTTTCCAAATAAAGCCATTATCCAAACAAAGATGATAAAATACTACTCTCCTCCCAGAAGAAAATATGAGGGGAAAATTCCAGCTTTCTAACACCTCCTTTCCTTTCTAGCAAAAATAAAAAAAATATGAAGAAAACAAGTTATTCACTTGTTTTAGTGAAATTAAACATTATTAGTGAAATAATCGGTGAATTAATGAATTAATGAAATAATTGGGCTTTTACTCATTCGTTTGTATCTATTCTAACCAATAAATAAAAAAAATATGTTAGATCCATCTACCTATCACTCAAATTCACAGGCACTGATTTCTCCATCTTTGGGGAGGGGGTGGTTCTGTCTCAAAGACTAATTAAGATATACCAAGGAATTGCTGGGTCAACAATTGTTTGTTTCTTCTGTAGTAACATGGAGTAGCTGTTACCTTCCTTTTGTTGATGATCCATAGTCTCTTGCATTTACCTTTGTCCATGTTTACTATATCATATCCACCTATGCATACATTTATCCATGTTTTTTAGATTTATATCCTGCCTTTTCATTCAAGAATTCAAGGTAATCTATTCAATCCTCCCTTCTCCTATTTTCCATCTCAACAAAAGTCCTGTGAGACAGGCTGACTAAGGGAGTATGGCTGGCCTTAAGTTGCCATTGAGCTTCTTTGGTTGAGAGTGAATTAGAGTCTAGAGCTTCCTGCTCCCAGGCCAACCCCATAGCTAATATTATACTGTAGAAGAAGGATATGCAGTAATGCTTAAATTAGGTACATAAGTTAGATATGTAATTCTTAAGTTAAGATAGTTTTAAAATATTAAATGTTTTAAGGCAGTGTGATATAAAGATAGTTCACAAAATAATGCAGTATCAATAACATATTTAGGACAATGATAAAAAGTTAAACTTTTAGAGCAACATCACACTTTCTCGAACTGTGCATGGTAAAATATCAGAAAATATATAATTGAAAAAGCCAGATGCAGAATTATTTCTCACTAAGAGGAGTTTGGCAGGAATCACTGTTTAGAAAATTGAGTAACATCACATAGAAAGTCTTTCACAGTCCAAGGAGATTTTGGTTTAGAGATAGATAATATTCAGTGTCAAGAAATAGTCCTTTGGCTCAACAATCAAAAACACTTTTGATTTTTTAAAAGTCTTTCTACTTTGACTAAGTAAAATTGATTCCACAGTATTTTTTATTATGAATGTGACTCCCCTACATACAGATATGAGACTACATACACTGAGACTGTCAATGGGCAGGACCAGCTTATAAACCCAGTAAAATGTGCACAAAAAGTCATATTCCTTTTTAATAGTGGCCCTTGTGTACTGAAAAAACTCAATAATCAAGCCAACATAATGTGGTAAATACTGTTTAAGAAAATCAGAATTCATGTCCTGTCACTGGGTTGAACTGAACCTCAGTGGCTAATCTTAGATCAAAAATTCATACTACATCAAACCAGTTCTATTATTATTATTGTTGTTGTTGTTGCTGTTCTTGTTCTTATTCTTGTTCTTGTTCTTGTTATGGTTGTTGTTGTTGTTATACACAAAAATGACAGTATACAAAGCAGACAAGATAACCATGCTGGGTTTCGTATCACAAATGACTAGTCCAACACTTCCCAAGTGTTTTGGACTGCGTGATGTATTGGCGGATTATGCGAGCAGATCACAGTAAGGTGGCCTTCTGCAGCTGACCAATGGTGATCTTGTCAGTGCCAATTGTTTTTAAGTGCTTGTCTAGGTCTTTAGGCACAGCACCCAGTATGCCGATTACTACTGGAACCACCTGCACTGGTTTATGCCAGAGTCTCTGCAGTTCGATTCTCAAGTCCTGATATCTGGTGATTTTTTCAAGTTGTTTCTCGTCGATTCTGCTGTCACCAAGTATGGCAATGTCGACAATCCACACTTTTTTCTTCTCCACAATCGTGATATCTGGGGTATTGTGTTCCAAAACTTTGTCAATCTGTTGTTGTTGTTACAACAATAATAGGGAAGGAGAGAAGGAAGGAGAGAAGGAAGGAAGGAAGGGGGGGAGGGGAGGGGAGGAGAAGAGAGAAAACGAGAGGAAGGAAAGAAGGGAGTGGAGAGGGAAGGGAGGAAGGAAGGCTTTATCCTAGCTTTCAGCGTACACCTTTTTTTAAAAAAAGTCTTATGATATTAGAAACAGCATCTCCTTATGTTCTCTTTCCCATTCTAGGTTTGGAGAAGCCTAAGGTCAAAGATCTAGGGAATGGTCTCCTCCTGATATTTCAGAGATACCTAGTCTTAAGAAATATTCCTTTCTTACACAAAGTCTTCTTTGAATAAAGACTATTTATGCATGCTGTTTTTCATCTCCCTGGACCCTCTTTTTAGTGCATATACAGTTGTACCTTGCTACTCAACTGCTTTGAAATGTGCTAAATTTGGTTCTCAATGCATTTTGATGTGAACATGTTCTCCTGATACTCATTGTTTGTTTGATACTCAGTACACTAGCTAGAACTGGTCAGTGTTAGCTGCCTTGTAGCTCACTACATTAATCCTTATGGAGAACATTTGTACTCATTGAGCCTCCTGTAACCAATTAACAATGGCTACTGAGGTACCACTATATTTCTAACAATTGCTTTTAATCCACTGTGGTTCAATGTGTGTTTTTCTTTAAGATGTGTTTATCTAAGAACAACACCTAGTTAGGTCTCTTCTGTGCCTTATCTTACCTTTGGCTGAGATACTGTAAACTGTTAGTGGCTAAACAAGTCAATTCCTTCTCTTTTACCTTCTTTTTCAATCTTCTTAAAGCTCAGTTTGTCAGAGATTAGTCCTCACCAGACTGGGTTAGAGGGCAAGCTGGCCCCTTTTGGATGTTTTTTAAAGGGCATTTTGTATTTCTGCAAAACATGAAGTTTCTTGGTGAACTGGTTTGGATGTTATGATAAACCACAATCAGTTGTGAGTTTCTCATAATTGTCCCTTTTCTCCTCTCTTTCTTTATTGTATATCAATGAAGAGAGAAATGTGCTCTCTCCCATTTAAAATGCCCTTTAGCTTGCCATTTCAGTGGAATGCGACAAGGTAATGAAATAAAAATGCTATCCTGCATTTTTATTGTTAAAACAATCCCAGTTGTAATAACAATAGCTTGCCTGGAAAAAAAAATTCAAACATTAGCTTATAGAGTTGGTCCATAGTTAAGATTAACTATTGTTTGTCAAATTTAATCATAACAATCTATTGTAAGTAATCAAAACAGAAGCAGAGATTTCAATCCCCTGCTGGCTAACAGAAAACTGAGCTTGTAATAAACCAGGTCTCATCACATCTGCATTAGCCCGATGTCTTGCTTTGATTCCATTTTGGGGAGGGGGGAGAAGAAATGCAAAGTCTACTGGTAGCTGGAATAATAGTCTTGCTTCTCTTGATGTTTTCCCTTTTCGTATTTTGGATTTTGTTTGGCCCTTTCAGTGAAAAATGTCCTTCTTACTAAAGAGCCCAAAATGGCTTTTATGGTAACAGTTATTTCTGTAAATAAAGCTAGATAGCTTGGTACACAGGTAATCATGGGTAGTAATCTCCTGAGGTCTTTTTCAGTGCAGTATATTCCACCTGGTATTTCAAAATAAGGCTTAGCTGTATGGCATCAGAGGTGGTATTCAGCAGGTTCTGACCAGTTCTGGAGAACTGGTAGAGGAAATTTTGAGTAGTTCAGGGAACCAGCAAATACCACCTCTGACTGGAGATTTACAGTCTCCCTTCCCTGTCACGCCCACCAAGCCACGCCCACAGAACTGATAGTAAAAAAAAATTGAATCCCACCACTGCATGGCATGGTATATGGCCTTCCTTCTTCCACTCCCCCTTTATTCTTTCAGAACACAATAACTAAGCCAGGCACATAGCAAGAATAATTAATTCATAGCCAAAAGGTTTATGAAACTGATTAAGGACATGCATAATTAGAGAAACTTATGCTGGGAAGAGAGAGTCTGTCTCTGTATTTTTAGCAGAACATTTTTAACAGCCCAATGTGGTCTAACTGCTCATAGGAAAGGCCTCCACTGTCCGAGTCTCTCTGGGACAAGTTTCCCACGCCATCTTCCTCCTGATTGCTTTATCCTGGACACGGCATTTCTGTGAGTAACTGTCCTTCTCTCCAGCTCAGCTCCTGCTAAGCCCGGAGGGACCATGATGATGTTTAATGATGTTAGTTATGCCTTCCACGGTCATGCTGTTTCTAGGAATAGATCCACTCAGACATCAATTAACATCTAATTGCTGGAATTACTCTTGTTACTATGCTAGAGATGCCACAGAGATCAAACTGGGCCTGTGTGCAGTTCTATTTTTAATTTAATGGAATATGCCATTTTGTTTTCATCCAACAATAATAATAGTGATATTGATACACAGCTTTATTCAGAAAATACACAGTTCAGAGATCAGAATGTTTATAAGGGAATGAAGCATCTAAGAACTCCATTGTTTATGTCAAACTTTTTATCCAGGTCTTTCCATTATATACAGTACTATCTTCTTCACTGTGTTTCTCTGAATGAAGTTTTTAGTATACAGAAAGAAGGACTGGGGGATGAGAGTTGAAATTAATGGCCAGTTTTAATCAGATATGTATCAATACAATCCTCTGTATTTTCTCAATCTATTTCAGGAAATTAGGTTCCCATTGTTTGCCTTAGTTTATGTTTGTTAGGATTATTATATATTTTTCCTGCCATGGGAAGCAGCTCAGGCTCAGATTAACAAGATGAAAAATAAAATAAAAAAGATTTAGCCTGCACTTGACCAATCCTGGGTAATCACAGTCAATTGGTAGAGCACATTCTTTCTGTGCACCTTTTTCAAAGTTCAATTTGGCATTTCCAGTTAAAAAAAAACTTTAGTAATAAAAGTTAGCTTCCTGGTTTGCAGAGTCACTGCCAGTCTGAATGAATGATATCGGGGAAAAGATCCCAACAGTTCATTCATTATAAGTCAAGAGTATAGAGTAGAGTCTCAATTATTAGAATTATATTCAGTTATTAGAATGTGCAACAAATGGACTAGTGACTGTCAGCTGTCAGGACATTGTAACATTATAGCATCCCTGGCCTTGTATGCCATAAATAAATAAATATTTGAAAATGTCCACTGGATAGTTTTTGGAGCCTTCCGTTGTCTTTAGCTGAATGGCTGGTGCTTTCCATTTCTTTTCCCATGTTAACTGCAGTTGTTCCTACACAAATATATTATATACTGGGGGATTCATCTCAAAGAACATAATAAGCCTTAGTATACAAAACTTTGTGAATGGCTTTCTCCAAACACTTTCATGGAAAGGAGCATTTAAAAGCTGGCAGTTCTCATCTGGTGACTTCCAGTTTTCTTGCAATTGTAATCCCCCTTCACCCCAATTTGACCACTGGGAATTCCAGAAGTTGTAATCTCTAAACTCCCGGAGGATACAAAACTGAGCTAAATGCTCTCTTTGAGTACTCTTATCGGAAGTTTCCATTGTGGCACTGTATGTACTTTGAAGCTTTTCTGAATTACAGCTGTTTGGCGCAAAAGCTTCACTGTTAATTGGGAGTCGGGTTTTATAACTGAACTCAGTTAATTCTGAATCCTGTGTTGTCTTTTTGTGAAGACTGTGGGCTACATCCTGGCTCAGTTGCTCCATCTACAGATGATTTAGCTACTTTGTCCTGAGCACTGCCGTTCTGGAAAGTGGCAAAGAACACTTCCATACAAGTACATTCATCATCACAATTTCTGTAGTGCTCATCACTTGTATATGGCTGTGTGACTATTATGAAATACAAAATTGCTTTGTATATTTGGTTACTGTGAGCTTCTCTGCTGTTATTATTGATTAACTAATCATGTTTGTCCTTGCAGCTACCGCAGTTTATGCCATCCATTTTGAGCAGACATAAAATAACATAGGGAGACATGGCATGCACGTTTGTATACTGTGGGGAATATTTATTTTTCCGCTTTTAAACTAGTCCTTCCATTTTTATAGCGTTTCTAAATGCTAAGAGGAACTTAATAGTATAATCATCTAGACACTGCATATTCCAGTGCGAATGCAACTTCTCTCATTCCAGCAAGTGAAATGTAGATGTAGAAAAATGATGCTGTGTAGAACAAACACGCTACATTCAAAACATGAATCATAAAGCAGGGATGGGCAGGTTTCGTGCCTTTGTATGCACAGATGTCCATTTTTCTGCATATGGACAGTGCAGCCAAAGCTGATCACTGGGTTGTTGTTGTTTTTCCTTTTTGGATATTTGTAAGAACTGAAGAAGGATGCTCCTTTTCCTCCAGTGAATCTACCTTTGCCAGCCACGTTTTCAAGCTGTGTTAAGCTTTGTTAGGAACAATAAACTACTTTAGGACCATCTCATTGAAGGTTTAAAATATTAGGGGAACATCATGAAACATTTGAGGGGAATATTTGGCCATCTGATTGCCCCAGGGAGGGAGAAAATGCCAAGAGTTTGAGTACAACATTCCTCAGAAAATACAGCTCTAAAAACTGGTTTATCTTTAAAGGTAAAGGATTCCCCTGTCCAGTCATTTCTAACTCTAGGGGGCAGTGCTAAACTCTGTTTCTCAGCCAAGGGAGCCAGAGTTGTCCAAAAATGCTTCCATGTTCATGTGGCCGGCATGGCTTTACTTCAAAGGCACACGGAATGGTGTTACCTTCCCACTAAGGTGATACCTATCAATCTACTCGCATTTACATGCTTTTGAACTGCTAAGTGGGCAGGAGCTGGAGCAAGGAATCAAAGCTCATCCCGTTGCACGGTGCTCTGGTCTCAAACCAAGGCAATCAGCTTTCTAGCTGACAGACTCAATTTGTTTAACTGCTGAACCCGAATGCTCTGGTTTCTCTTTACCATTTGTTAATTATGTGCTGAGGAAAAAAAACCAGTTGCCTAAACTGTCATAGATTGTAGCTCACTAAGTTGGATTGTGTTATAATACCCTTTAAAATCTGCCATTTTGTATGGTTTGGTATCTCTGCATAATTTGCCTTGCTATTCTCCTCCTCCTCCTCCTCCTCCTCCTCCTCCTCCTCCTCCTCCTCCTCCTCCTCCTCCTCCTCCTCCTCCTCCTCCTCCTCCTCCTCCTCCTCCTCCTCCTCCTCCTCCTCCTCCTCTTCTTCTTCTTCTTCTTCTTCTTCTTCTTCTTCTTCTTCTTCTTCTTCTTCTTCTTCTTCTTCTTCTTCTTCTTCTTCTTCTTCTTCTTCTTCTGTGAAAGTTTTTAGCTCAGCCAGATGGGAGTATCTACCAAATTCTGGTTTATCCTAAAATATTAAATGAGACCAGACATGGTTACTACATGTATGGGCAACCACACAAGAGATGCACAGCTATAGACTGGATTAGAAAGTTGTAAAATAATGTAAATCACTTCCATATTGTTGCCAAGAAAAAAATGACATGTGTTCATGAAGTCATTGGGACTTGAAGATCAGTTTATCATTATTGTTAGAAGGTATCATGATAAAGCTGTGATAAGTACCACTTAGAAGAAGAAGAAACACTTAGAAGAGGAATTTTGACATGATTGACATCTTAGTGATTTGTATGGCCCAGCCTGGAGATTAACCTGTTGATAATCTCTCCTAATCTATTGCAGAGAAGATACAGACCTACCAATTTTGAGATTTGGCTTTGTTCCGTTCTTTAAGTGACAGATATTTCCTTAGAGGTAGGAATTGTGGCATTAAAGAGGACAAAAGTTTGTATCTCTGTTTTAGGCACTTAAATTATCAAACAAAATTCCTTTTGTAGACCAGGAGTTCTAGTCGACCTTTGGTTAGTAAACCTCTTTCAGCCCAAGGAAGACAGTCCCACTGTCTAGAGTTCTGTCTGTTCCTTGGTGCCCCCCCCCCCCAGCTACTTAGGCCTCCTCCCCACCCCAGCCCCAATCACAGTTGCAAACTTACCTTTTGAAACTCTCCAGAGCTCAGGAGGTCAAGGTGGGGAAGGAGGATACGCCACTCTATTACTGGGCCACATGGCACAATCCCATAAGCAGCAGTCTTGTTTTGAATATAAAATAACACTGGTGAAGTTCTCAATTTTCGTTTCCTTACTAGACACTTGTCTTAGCTCCTCAAGCACTAGCTATAGTAGTATAGCAATCAGTGAATGGGGGAGGAGCATGTGGACCCTGGTGAGATGGCAAAGCATGCTAGTGATGAATCAGAGTCAGGTTGGGGGGCGGGGGGAGGGCATTGCAGAATCTCTATGGTCAGTTGTGGGGGGTCAGACACAACATTGGGACCGGGCTCTAAGTACTTTCTGGGGAACTATCATAACTTCAAATAATCATTAAGTGACAGTTCGTAAGTCAAGGACTACCTGTATTACATATTTCTTCTTTGCTTAATATTGTGTTTGAGCATAATTGTATCTTTTGTACTGTGATCTATATGTACTTTGTGTTATTAAATTTATTTATTTTTTTTAGAAGGAGTCAAGTTTCACCAAACTCTCAAAGGGATCCAGGATACAGAAAGGTTAAGAGCACCTACACTGGGTGACCTCTTCTGGTACTTCAGTTCTGTGATCTTTTGATTCTGAATAATGTAGTTACTTGACAATTGGAATTGTTGTTGCTGAATTTATGGGATTTATTAAGTACACCATGACTGTTTATGTTTTGTTCATATGCTTCTAGTTTCTGCTCTTTCATCCTTTGGATTCTGTTATTTACACTTTTATTGATGCTTATGAGCAGGGGTGTCAAATTCTATTTCATTGAGGGCTGCATGAGAGTTGTGTTTGACCTTGGGGGCTGGGTTGGGTGCGGCCAGAGTGGGTGTGGCCAGCTCAATGTCACTCATGTCAGGGGTGCCTGTGGTGGCCCAAGTGCTCTGCCAGTGAAAAAGGACTCCTGAGGTCTGTTTTTGGCTGTGGTGGCCTCCTGCAACCGTCTGCCAGTGAAAACGGAGCTCCAGAGGGTGGCCCTCCCTGAGCTCCATTTTTGCTGGCAGAGGCACCGCAGGCTGATCCTTTGATGTTTCCAGGATGGCCCCATAGGCCAGATCTAAGCACTCTGTGGGCCGGATCTGGCCCCCAGGCCTTGAGTTTGACACCCCTGATCTAGAGCCTCTTTTCTTCTCTTTGGTAAGAAACCTGTAATAAATTATTTTCAGGTCAAAGGCCCCATTAGGAGTACATTGTCAAATGCTGCATTCAGAAAAAAATGTTTTACTTTAGAACAAAGTAAACTGTTGTTATAGAAATGACTAATATACTAAGAATGTAAAAATAAAAGGTTGAGGCTGAACCTTACTATTTTATATTTGACTGTGCTGAAAACAGTTGGAAGTTAATGCTTTTTTTCTTTTCCTCCCTTAACCCACAGTTCTCTTCCCCCCAATTTTTTTCTCTACCCTGTTTCTCTATTTTCATTTGTCTCTTATATTATGAAAATATAATAAAATTATAAAAAGAAAAAAAGTAGTTATATGACAAAAACTAACCTAGTTACCTTTCATTTGATTTTAATTAAACTTAAAACAATTACATTGAATATGATACTTTCCTGTGATTTATTAATCTTACTAATCCAGCAGCTGCTCTTTCTTGGCATGGTTTTTTTCTCATCTAAATTCTTGCTTTAGTTGTTTTGCTGTGACCTGTAATCTCTCTCTCTTTTTAAAAAGATAACGAGTCCCATATCAAAAAGTTTTAGTCACTAGTGTTAGTGACAAAGTTACACTGGATTGTTAGGAATAATTAATTGCCAGTAGGATGGCTAATTATCAATGCTTAATTTTTAATGAAATAGACATCAAAGTGACATGATTATACTGTATTCATTGTTGACAAAAGTCTCTGGATTAGAAAAATATTTCAGGAATAATAGTAATACATTTATAATTGTTTTAAATATATATTATTTCATTAGAATCTGAATATGAACAATGCTGTTATTGTTATTTGTCACTACCCCACAGAAACATATCAGGTTTCCATTTCAACTGTACAAATTCTGGACCTGATCACTACAGAATCGTGTAAAGTTTTCTCTGCTTTTCTCCCAACAAAACTGCAATTACGTATATTGCTAAGAATGTGGACCTATGGAATTCATTTTGGAGCAAAACCACTTCTATATGTTAAATAGCTCACACAATGATGAAACAAAAGAAAATAGGCAAAAGATCAGGCTTTAAAAATATTTAAAATATTTTATCTTCCCCCATTTCAACAATAATAAATATAGTCATTAATCAAGCAATTTCAGAAAGTGACAACTACTCATCTTATTCTTTCCCTATGAAAAAAAACAAAACGGAGAAAGGCCTTGACGAATTTAAATCTCTACTAAGAATATGGTGTGATTCAATTCAGAAATAGTTGACTGTACGATAACCAGTTGGTTTGACTAGGCTGCTCAATAAAAATTCCCCTATATACTTCAATAACTGGCCTCAAAGGAATGCAGAAATAAAAGACTTAATCTTACATATGTCCTTCTGTTGTAGGTTCTTGGAATGAAAAAGCAATTGATGGTTATAAAAAGCAGTAATAATGAAGCAAATACATAAATAATAGAGATTACCACCCAGATAAAGACTGAGCAAATCATAGGGCAAAAGGGTGTCATGTAAATAAATGTAATGACAATGGAATTACTGTCAAATCAAATTATACAAATTACAGGTCGTAAACAACCTTTCAGAAGCAGCCCAATTGATTACTCGGAATGAAATGAGAAATGCCAAGAAGAAGCCTACAGCATACTGAGCATCTTCTCCACAAAGCATCTTCTTCATCAGCCTCCAGCCAGCCAGATTTCTCAGTTGGATGGATAGAGGGGGGGGAGGTCTTAGCAGCAGTGATACTGCCAAAGCATCCATCAAGCAATTCCACTGGAATTCAGAAACTCCTGAAGCTTAATTTTCAACTCATTTACACTTGTTCTCATTTACTACTCTAGTTCTCTGCTGAACGGGCAAAAATCCACCTGATCTAATAATGACACTCTAATATTCAGAGCAGACCTAGCTACCAATTAGATGGTCAGTTAGGAGATTTTCACCTGTACCATGCAGTCACTGTCTTTGCAATATACAGTCCTTGCAGATTTTTAAATAATCTGCTCACTCATTTCACATTGATTGGTTTATTAGATTTATTAATATATAAAATGTAAACTAACAAGAAATAGTATCACAGGAAGCCAAAAAAGAAAGCATGTCAGGAAAAATCAACAAAAGCCAATAAACCATCCACCACCCACTCTAGTCTTAAGTTTGAAGAAAGAGCTAAATTTTAAAGTCTTGCTTAAATGAAGTCAAGATTCCAGATCCTATTCCAGAGAAAAGCCCCATTTTATAAACCACATCAGGTATCTCTGTTTAATCAAAGGGACCCAGAACATGTCAATGCTGCCAAGTTATATGGGGTGGGTAGGAGCTATGGAAGATAGATGGTGCTCAGGTAAATATTTCAGGAAAGGTGACCCCTTCTCCTTCTCACCTTCTCCTTTCTTTTCAAGATATCAAATACATATTCATCATATATGCCTATTGGTGATAGTTTTTATCATGGAGACTGACAGCTTCACATTTAAGCAGCCATCACAAATTTTGAATATCGGGAAACAACAGATTGTAGACTATATAATTTATTACAGTTATGTTTCTACTGTCAGGGAACTATAGCATTTTCTGCCTCAGGTGACAAAATAATGTGACAGGTTTTGGGGGGGTTGACTTGGCTTTGACTTGAATAGATTCATAATGTTAAAAAGGGACATTTTAGCTCATTGATCCAAACCTCTGCTCAAGGCAGAGATCCAAAGTGAAGCCTCCCTGTCACATCCAAGGTTGTACAGACTCGACTTTACTAAGTAATTAGTACCACACTGTCAAAAAGCTTTTGCTCTTACAGAGTTTTTCCTAACATTCAGCTGAAATGTTCTTTCCTATAACTTTAGACCACTGTTCCATATCCTGCACCCTAGGATGATAAAGAGCAGATCTGTGATTTCTCTTCAAGCACTTGAAAAAGTCATATTATATATACCCTCCTCTTCTGTTCTCAAGGCAAAACATGTTCCTTTTCCTTAGGTGCATGGGTTGGTCTTGGTTTCTCATCCATTAATTATATCTAATTCTTTTTTTTGGATCAATTCCAATTTATCTGATTTTTTTTTTCTCTTAAATTGTGGTGCCAAAACCAGAACCAACATATGAGTAAAGGAGAAAGATTTGCTAAGCCATCAAACATACTCTCTCTGGACAATACCAGCATTCAACATATAAACTACTTTAGACATGTCCCACATAGAATAAAAAAGATTTTCATAACATTTTCACTGTACTACTACTTTTTTTTCTTTAGACACGTAGAAGTCAATCCAGGAGTTCACTTTCATAACTAAAGGTTTCAGATATTCACACATTCATGGATAATTAGGCAACTGTCAACCACAGTAGGGTTGAGTTTCAGCTGGGAAACCCAGTGTGTGAATAATACATGATCCTATATGATGATTCCGAAGAACTAAGTTCTTACTTTTTAAACATCTTAAAAACTTGACCAGTTATCAAGTGGAACTTTTGTTTTCCCTCCTGATATTTTGTCCATTTGCCTTGCCTTACTCCCTATATAGTAGTTTTCACAGAACCATCTTTTGTATTATTTTTTTAAGAATCTTCGTTCTGATATATTTCTACATGCAGCATAAACTAAAATCTACCAGGAAAAAAAGCATTCTGCTTTGTTTTGAGTGTCATGTACTCATCTTTCATAAGTGTTCATTCGTACTTTCACAAAAGGACATGACACAATAGATTCACAAGACTCTTATTCCATTAAGCTTTACACATATAAGACACATGCAAGTCAAAGACAAACTTGGAGGAGGAATTTGTGAAAAATGCCTAGGAATGTGGCATCAAGAGGAATAATCCAGGATGTGGCATCAAGTTTATTCCTCTTTCTTTTTTTTAATTACATTTATATGCCGCCCTGAGTCTCCAGAGACTCAGGGCGGCTTACAGTCTATGGAGCACCATGCTAGGTGCTCGGCAGTAGTCTTCATTCCATTGTATATGCCTGCTTATTACTAGGGCTTTTTGGCCCCCTCAAGCGACAAAAGTCAGCTTATTGCCCCCAACAATCTTGGGTCCTCAATTTACCTACCCCGAGAGGATGGAAGGCTGAGTCAACCTTGAGCCTGGTGGGATTCGAACCTGCACTAATTGCAGGCAGCTTGTACTAAGTGCTAGATGATTAACAGCCTGCACCACCAAGGCCCCTCTTGATGCCACATCCCTAGGCATTTTTCACAAAGTCCTCCTCCAAGTTTGTCTTTGACTTCACTCTGGAGATATAGGTGCGAGCTTTTCCTTTACAATCTGTAGACAATAATTTTTCAACTGTCCTAGATAGCTCCTTCAACATTCTCTAGCAATATTTAATCTAAATTGACCACACCACCACCTAAATCAATTCTTTCTTGTGCTTTGTCCAACCACGCAGTATATTCCATCTTCATTATGACAGCTCTCTATTTGAAAATTGTTATCTTCTCCTCCTTCAATCGTTGTTTCATTTAGTAACTATATCTTCTTACTTCCTTTTCTCCTGGGACTTTCATTCCAGTCAAGACCCCCAATTACCACCATCTTCACCTCCTCTTCCTCCTCCTGACCTGTCATCAATGAAAAATTATTTTCTTATGTTTCACTCTAATGAGAGATACTTGCCATTTATTTCTTCTTTCTTCTAACAGTTGTTGTTTATGAAGTTCAGTTTCATTTTTTCAAATGTCCCTCATTTTCTGTGGATATGTTCTCAGAGTCTACACACTTTGGGTATTGCATGATTAAACCTCACGCAGGAAGGCACCTGTTGTCCAAAAGAGAGGATTTCAAAGTGCCACTCCAGTTCTGCAAATACAACTTTTCTGGCTTGTTATTTTTGCCTGCTTTCTGTGCAGAATAAAGCAATGCCCATTCAGTCACCTCATCTCCCATTGTAAATCTGTCTGAAATGGAGAGAACTATGAGGTGCTTTATATTTATCTGTTGGAGCCAGCAAAATGGCCTTCTCCTCTGTGACCCTGAGATCAGATGCCTTCAACCTCTGGGCCACAACCCACTGCCAAGCTGTGGCCTATTTGGAAATGGCCTGTTTGCAGACGTGCGGTACAGGTCCCCTTGTGCGAACCATCCCCTCCCCTCCCCCGCTGGTCTCCCAAGTCAGAAAGGTTGGGGACCACTGCCTTAGATTACGACTAGATGTGTCCTAGATTACGACTAGATGTCTCCTTTTGCCAGCTATTTATATTTTTAAATTCAAGGTTTGTGCTGTTGATTTTCCAGGTAGTCCTCGACTTACGACCAAAATTAAACCCAAATTTTATGTTGCTAAATGAGTCATTTGTTAAGTGAATTTTGCCCCAATTTATTATCTTTCTTGCTAGAGTTGTTAAGTGAATCACTGCAGTTCTTAAGTTAGTTCATAGTTGTTAAGTGAATTTGGCTTCCCCTTTGACTTTGCTTTTCAGAAAAAGGTGATCACATGATTTGAGACACTGCAACTGTCATAAATACAATTCAGTTGCCAAGCATCTGAATTTTGAACAGGTGAACATGGGAATGTTGCAACGATCATAAGTGTGAATAATGGTCATTAGTCACTTTTTTCAGTGCCATTGCAACTTTGGTCATTAAATGAACTGTTGTAAGTTGAGGACTACCTGTATTTATTTTTATGGTTTTCCTAGTATTGCTTTATGTTCTAAACCATTTTATATCTCACTTTTAACAGAAGACAATATATAAATTGAATAAGTAAGTAATAAATACTTGAGAACTAGAAAGAACCTAAAGCAGGGTTTTTTGTTGTTGTTTCTTTCCTCCCCATTCTAATTTTCTTCTATATTCAATCCATTATCAACTGTGTTCTGTTTCTTAGCAAAGATTCACATCCCTGCCACAGTCATTTTGTTTAGGGTAGGGAATAGAGGAATAATTATTTCTGCTTCTCTCTGTCTCACAAAAGCATAATTAGGTTGGTCTTAGAACAGCTCTACTTTAACATGTCACGAGCATATCCCGCAAATTTTACATCCGTACTTATTCTCATCTAAACCTACTTAGATAATTTTTTGTGAGAAATAAATAGTAAAATGGAGCGAGAAACTAACTATGTTGCCCCAAAATTTGGAGAGGGAATTGGGATATAACTGTTAATACTTGCAATAAAAAAGTAATAAATATTGAAGAAGGCTCTTGCAACAGTTTTATTTTTTGAAGCAGACCTAGGTTTCATACTTAAGGAAGATGCTGACTAGTATTGGAGCTGACCTTTCCCAGGTGACAATTTTATGCTGGCTGGAAATGTTGGGAGTCATAGTCCCAACACTTCTGAAGGATACCAGGCTAGGGAAAGCTGCTTTGAAATATACCTCTTGTGCACAGAAAGATTTGTTTTAAAGGGAGCCCTGCCTCTGGTTTTTAAAGACCAGATTCCATCCCTTTGCTAGGATTTTATTTAGAAACTAAATAAAATAACCCTTAGGGTAACAGAGAAAATCAAATACTCTTTAAGGGTTGCAGAGAAGACTAATAACTGTTAAGCATATTAAATGTACCATACTAGGGTTGCTCATCACTCTCCCTTTAGTCCAAGCCAGAGGTTCAGAGTTCATAAAAACTAGACAGCTCACTAATTGAAAGGACGTCTCCCTTGCCTTGTCCTAAATTGACACTTATATCTGAGGATCCATAATAAATTCTAGCAAAGAAAGGAAATAAACATGTCACCTTCCTTCAAAGTACACTTTGCAGCTCCCCTAAATCTCCTTTTCTGAGTCCAAGGCTGGACAGGGTGTTATTTAATTTGCCTGCTTTATTTTATTTTATTTTTAATAAAATTGTCTTTAAAATGAGACGCGTGACAGAGGACGAGGTGTACCAAACCAGCAAGTGCAGAGTCAGCCAAATAAGTTTCTAAATGCAATAAATAAGAAATTAGGTTGAAGCAGAGGGACTCAGAGACAGAAGAGAGGAGACCCTTGTGGCTATCATCACAGGCTCACAAACACAGTTGTCACAGCTGGTCTAAGAATTGGGACCCTCCTCTCCTTGATGTTCTATCTTTTCCTCCACAGCCCTCATATGCAGCATGTGAGGAAAAATCCATTTACTTCATTTAAATAATTGAACCATCCATTCCTTTTCAGAATGAGGAACCATTCTGCAACTGATAAAGTTGATAGCTGCCTCTAGCCCCTCTCTTTTCACATTGACCCCCAAATATTGTTGGAGGGCCAAAACTACCCAAAATGGTGATAGTAATGGACTAGCACTGAGTTTAAACTCCCTCCTCTGCCAAGAAACTCACTGGGCAATTCACCCTTTCCAATTTTTTCACCCTATTTTGAGTTCTTGAAGATAGTATTTCTAAGTGTTTTGGGGACAGACATCACAGTCACAGAGTTCAGCTTGGCTTCTATTATAGCAATTAGGGAGGAAGTCCAAATCAGTCCAGGGTTGAATCTGAAGAACTGGAAAGTTGAAAATTCATCCCTTCTATCAGCAATGTCAGGTGGAGAAAGAAGAAGGGGCAAACAAAGAACACACTGGTTTGATAGCAATAGCAATAGCACTTAGACTTATATAGCACTTTACAGTGCTTTCCAGCCCTCTCTAAGCGGCTTACAGAATCAGCATATTGCCCCCAACAATCTGGGTTCTCATTTTACCGACCTCAGAAAGATGGAAGGCTGAGTCAACCTTGAGCCTGGTGAGATTCTAACTGCCAAATTGCAGGTAGACAGCAGAAGTAGCCTGCAATACTGCACTCCAATTACTATGCTAACACAGTGGTTAGAATGCAATTGAACATCCAGGACAAGGTAGCATGGAGAGCACTTGCCCAAAAAGTCACCAAGAATTGGATACGACTAAATGGTTAAAAATTACAACAAGTTGGCAGTGCTGGTTGAAGAGTATATGGCACCCCTACACCCTCATTGACTGATCGGGTCATTTCCTGCTAAGGCAAAGATTTTCACTTCTGGAATGATTTAAAAAGAGGGGCAGCACTGGCACTCCCTAAGCATTGGCACCTTAGGCTGGTGCCTAAAAATGTAAAAATGGATCTGATCCCTGGACCATCTATTTTAGCAGTCTGTTCTTACAGTGGTCATGCCATTTTTTTCCAGCCAATTTTTACCAATCTGCAAAGTTGGTTTTGAATTTTATTTTACTTTCTAGACTATTAATCACCCTGTCCAATGAGAAAGTTTATTCACCCAGTCACTAACAACAATGTTGAAAATTCAGGGCCCAGCACTCATTCTGTCATGCTTGGATTGTCTATGATATCCAGTAAGAGGAATCCATTACCAGCACTGCCAATCTTGTTCAGATTCATCCCTGAGTAAAATCAGACTGTTTTCTTTATTTCTAAATTAGAGTTCAAGGTTAATTCTGTGATGGGTGTGCCTACTTGAAAACACTTGTAGGTTTTAATTTTAGGCCTTTGGGCTCAAACATTCAGCATTAGTGAGAGTCTTTGGTGTGCTCCAATTGATAATAAAGGGTGAACTGCAACTGCTGTTTCATTTTCCCATTAAAAAGTAAAACAACAAAGCTTTGCTTCAACTTATTTGTGTCAGCACCTTACAGTGCTAGGAGATTAATGGGGCTGCTCTGTTATGTTAATACCTGGCTACTCATTAATAGAGTTGTCCCCCTTTCGCACAGGAAGACGATTGATAGTTGAATTTCTGACATTGGCAACAGAAAGGCCTTTTCTTTGTTCTTCAAGAGGGAAAAGTTTCCAAATATATTTATTTTCCCGTGAAAACACAAAAGAGCCTCTGGTGCATTAATTTTTCATTTGGAGAGAACATAAACAGGTTGCATGCTTAAATAATGTATTTAGAGTCTTGGAATAGGTAACATCTTTCCTCCCTACATTCCCCTCCCTCCAAGACCATTCATCATGTTGAAAAATAGGCATTTACCTTCTCTTGAGTAGTTTCCAATTGGTGCAGTTATACAGGCTTGGTTGAGGTGTCAGCCAATAGCATTTTGACAAATAGCACCTTCTATCTGTTGGAAGAAATATCCTTCTGGGTTCAGTTCCAAGTGGGGAAAAAAACACTGGATTCATGGAAGTTGCTTGGAAAGAAGGTTTAATGGTGGACAGGACCACATGCCTTGGAGCTCCTGAATGAAAAGGGACAAGATGTTGAGAGTCCTTTGGTTTTATGCCCTCTCTAAGTTTTGAACTTCCTGGGGCACAGGAAGAGTTTCCTGATTGGATGCTGTCAGGGGTCATAGCTAGTGTTGTAGGCTGTATGTGTGCTAAGTTTGGTGGAATCCTGCTGGGTGATGTAATCTTCCCAGGTGGCATGTGGTGAGATGGGTAATCCAATCATGTCCTGAGGGCCATGTCTTAATCCCATCACCCTGGAGCTGAAAGCAGGGCAGGGAACTGCAGGAAGCTGCTTTGTCTTTTTAAAACATGTTTCTCCTTTTCTCATCCAGGGAAATACAATGTTCTACCTTTTTAATATTTCCTAGAATATTTAATTCTTCTAGGAGATGAGTGGGTGCTAACTTTCTACATATTCCTGAACCAGGGTTGCAATGCTCACTTAGCTCAGGAGGAATTCAGTGGGACTTGCTTCTGAACCTATAGGCAATTGGTTTACCTGTTAACACTGCAGCATAATCATCCAAGGAAGATACCAATGAAAGCTTTTGCAACATTCATTTTCTATACTTAGGGATAATTGTCTATTTACATGGCATAACCAATCTCCCTGTTTTGTTAATCTCAAGGTGGGTGTTACAAACCAGGGCACTAATGGAAGTGTGAGTAGAGCAGGGATGCAATGTGCAGTTACTTCTCCCTCTCCATTTATGACTCTTGAGTAAAATGATAACTGCTGTAGGACAGTGACTCAAATGACTGAATGTTACTAATAGAGCTTCAGTGGCATTTTGGAGATAAAAGTACTCCTTCCTGGGTAACCTTTTCTAGTTCCTGCCACCTTTATGGCACACCACCAGGTTGTTGAAGATAAAGTGATAGGAGGTGGAATTGGAGTTCCTAGACTATAATTACCCAGTTGGTTAACTGTGTGTCTGGTTCTGCTACTGTAACTCAAGTCTTTAATGTGCCAATCTTCTGCAGGTGAAGTGATTCGTCTATAGAATCTGCAATTTCCAGCAGCTTGAATTTCTGAATCCCTCCCCCCCCAAAGTGCTCGGTCACAGGGTTTATTGGGTACTATTGAAACTTACAAAAATGATTTGTGAAAAAGCTAACATGGAATTTGTGATCTGTCTGCAGAAAAAGGTACATGTACTCAACTCAGGAATCAATCCTGAGTTGTAAGTAGCTTGTCAAATACCCTTGAGCACCTACCCTCTCTTTTCTTGGTGCCCTGAGATCTCACCTGTCTACAAGGACCCCTGCAGTTGATTTGCCCAGTCCCAAAGCACCAGATCTGGAAAGAGGAACATGAAGGCAGAAGAAGGAGAGGGGTGAATAAAGGGCAAATTGAGCTGCCCTGAATGTTTCCCCAAAATGAAATATGTGTATTTTTCAAACAAACCTGTCCAGTGGGATCTGTTTACCATCTGCCTTATCTTGGAGTCACAGCTGAAATAACAAAATGGGTTTTCAATCCTGGCACATATCTGGGTCATTGAGAGCCAAAGTGACTTGGTAACTAGAAATGGTGGCTGCTAAAATGCATTAATGCTGCTATCAGTACATGAGGTGTACAAAAATATATTTAGGCTACATTAGCTCAGGAGAGATGGATTGAAAAACACTTTGAGCAGCTTCCCAGTGGGGAGGGGGCAAGGAGGAGCTTTGGGGAGAGAAAAAGCATCAGGGTCTCTTTACAATTCTGGCAAAGCAGTCAGTTCAGCACATTTCACTTTCCAGGGATTCTTCAAACGGTCTTTAAATCACTTATTTTTTATTTGTTTTTGCATCAGATTAATTATTAAAAATAGTAAGCAAAAACTAGCATTTCCTTTTGGTTAAAGAAGATCATTTCAAGTACCTTATCTCAGCAATTCTTGCAATAACTTTCAGATAAAGATGTGCATTGCCCCCCTATTTTAGAGACCTTCAAATTTCTAGGTTCTACTATATCACATGACCTAAAATGGACATCTAACATCAAAAATGTCATCAAAAAAGCAGAACAAAGAATGTTCTTTCTGCGCCAACTCAGAAAGCTCAAACTGCGCAAGGAGCTGCTGATCCAGTTCTACAGAGGAATTATTGAGTCTATCATCTGCACCTATATAACTGTCTGGTTTGGTTCTGCAACCCAACAGGACAGACACAGACTTCAGAGGATAATTAGGACTGGAGAAAAAACAATTACTACCCACTGCCTTCAATCATGGACCTGTATACTGCACGAGTCAAAAAGAGGGCTGTGAAAATATTTACAGACTCTTCATATCCCGGACATAAACTGTTTCAATTCCTTCCCTCAAAACGACACTATAGAGCACTGCACACCAGAACAGCTAGACACAAGAACAGTTTTTCCCCGAAAGCCATCATTCTACTAAACAAATAATTCCCCCAACACTATTCAACTATTACAAAGTCTGCACTACTATTACTGCTAATCTTCTCATCACTGCTTATCACCCATCCCCTCCCACTTGTGATTGTAGGACTGTAACTTTGTCCCTTGTATCCTTATGATTTATACTGACTGTTTCCTAGTATGATTTGATTGTTGATTGTATTCTATGACTATCATTAAGTGTTGTACCTTATGATTCTTGATTCTTAATCAATGTATCTTTTCTTTATATATACTGAGAATATTTACACCAAGACAAATTTCTTGTGTGTCCAATCACACTTGGCCAATAAAGTATTGTATTCTATTCTATTCCCTGCTTCCAAGGTCCTGCCTCAGTTTCTTTCATGGTGTGTTTTATATTTGAAGGCTGTGGACCTCTTGCATTCTATCAGACATCTGATGCAATTGGTGGTACCCTATAAAGGCTGGGATGTATGGAATGGCCATGCTTTGCTTCAGCAAGATCCTTCATGCCATCCAAAGGCATGATTGGCTTCCTGGAGAGCCAAAGACAAGGCATTTGGGGATTGGAACTACCCGGTGAGTGCTTGGGCTGAGGAGACACACACAGCCATGCATAATGGTCTGTGTCCATGGAAGAGAAGTGGCAAAATGTGTTTAGGCATTAAGTGGGGACATCTGTGATCAGAGAGAGGTAATCCATGTTTTGCTTAAATATGTCTTGATGAAGAACCCCAAACAGGATATAGCAATAGCACTTAGACTTATATACCACTTCACAGTGCTTTCCAGCCCTCTCTAAGCGGTTTACAGAGTCAGCATATTGTCTGCAACAGTTTGGGTCTTCATTTTACCCACCTCGGAAGGATGGAAGACTGAGTCAACCTTGAGCCTGGTGAGATTTGAACTGGCAAATTGCAGGCAGCCAACAATCAGCAGAAGTAGCCTGCAGTACTGCACTCTAAACCACTGCACCACTGTGGCTCATAATATAATAGTATACATTGGGGATCATGATTTCCAGGATATCTATCTTGTATGGAACACATCAGAACATCGTTTTTCTGCCTTCTTCAAGTTATTCCTGAAGCAACTCAGTTTGGGTAGCCAGATCTTGATCCCAGAAAAGGCAGAGCTCAGCCCAGATACTTGGTATTATCTTTGAAAAAAAATCCTCATTCATTTTTTTATAAAGGCATGGAGATGAGTTCTTTAAGGAATAATATATATATTGATTTTTCCCCCAGTATATAAAAAGAGACTCCTTAATAAGCCCCCCCTCTCTCTCCCCCTCTCTCCCCCTCCTTCCTTCCCTCCCTCCTTCTGTCCCTCCCCCCCTCTCCTCTGATTCTGGCTTTGAACTCTTGTTTTCCCTTAGGCTTTTTGATTTATTTATTTTTATTTAGTTTAGTTTGTCAAGCATGTATGAGAAAACAAGAATAAGTATGAACATAACATATAAACATATAAGTATAAACAGATATAAGTATATACATAATAAATGAATATATGGGAACAGTAGGACAGGGACAGTAGGCACGCTGATCACTTATGCATGCCCCCTTCCGGATCTCTTAAGAATGGAATGAGGTCCACGATAGACAATTTAAGGTTAAAGTTTTGGAGGTTTGAGGATGTAACAACAGAGTCAGATAGTGAGTTCCAGGCATTGACCACTCTATTGCTGAAGTTGTATTTTCTGCAATCGAGTTTGTAGTGGTTTACTTTGAGTTTGTATCTATTGTTTGCCGGTGTGTTATTGTGCTTGAAGCTGAAGTAGTCATTGAGAGATAGCAGACAATTTTGTGAAGTAAGCTTAGATCAGACCGTAGGCGGCATAGTTCTAAGTTGTGTAGGTCCAAAATTTCAAGCCTGGTGGCATAAGATAATCTATTGCGAATTGAGGAGTGGAGAACACTTGTGAAATACCTCTGGACTTGTTCAATTGTATTAATGTCCATTATACAGTGTGGATCCCAGGCAGATGAACTGTATTTGAGAATTGGTCTGGCAAAGGTTTTGACCTACGGTGTGATCTAGTTTGCAGTTCAACGTTATCAGAGAAGAAGCTTCACAAAATTAGGTTAATTTTTGGCAATGCTGTTACAGTGAGTTATGTTTTAATCAGGATCTTCCTGTGAGATCGACACCTGAACAGAATAAGTGGAGTCTAAGTTAAAATGTTTGACCTTTCCATTCACTATTTTGAAACATGACTTTTAAAGATCTCCCACTATTTTGCACTTAAGAACAGATTTAAGACTCAAGATCTTCTAACATCAAAAGGACTTTTTTTAAAAATAAGCATTTTACGTTCTACCTATAGGTCTTCAGTTATCAATGATACATTTCAATGGACCAAGACTGCATCCACTGTACTTTTAACCCTACTTCTGCCCATGATAGATGTGGGAAAAGAGGAAATGAGTCAAATGCAAAGAACATGGACAACAGTAGGGGTGGAAAAGCAGAACAGGAGGCACAGTGGTTGTCCATCCATTCCTACTTTAAAAACTTAAATATATCAGTATCTTCAGATGGTATTTCTGTACTTTTCTTTCCTCTATTAAAGAAGAGAGACTTATGTGAGTCAAATAAATGAATCAATTATTTTCAAATGGAATCTCAGTGGCAAAAATAGGTACCAGTTATCTACAGTTGAAAAAACTTTAAAAAAAAAACTTTAAAAGCATTGCTGGAATGAAAATGCTTCTCTCCCTTGCCTGGCAATGGGCAATGTGATAGCACAGCTGCTTCAAGGAGATCATTGCTTATTAATTTTAATATCCTGTTCCTTGCTTTACTGAATGAGTTTTCTGATGATGTTTATGTTAGCAGTAAACTATCTGGAATGCTGCTCTCCTTGTAGTTTGAGATTTCCTCCTAGGAAGGAAAATATATAATAGTAACAGATGAAAGTCACTTTTTCTGCCTCTAAATATTTGAGTATCCTAATTTTTCTACATGAGATATGTAGCTATTGCAGTCCTATGGTGGTTCAACACTCTATCACAGCTGCTGAACCATAAGACTGAATTTTTTAATCAAGCTGCTTAACAACCAGATTGTGTCAGAGCAATCTTTCCATGCAACAACATTTAAATAAGCCATCTCAGTTAACAATTCCATGTTCAAATCAGAAATATCCAAAATGCTATACCTACTTTCTTTAAATTAGAGGAGGGAAAATAGGATTATAGCCACCTGACTCATCTTCAGTGGGTGATAGGATTTAGTCGAGTTTGATGGTCAATGAGACTTTACCATCTCTATTACTTACAACGTTCATTTTCTATGCGTTCCCTAGAAGAAACAAATTTCTCACACGGACAGCCCTTAAGGCATTTTTCCATATATCCATAATCATGGAGATTTCTTGATTATTGAAAGTGGCTTATAGAGAGTTGGGGTTCATGGGCCCTAAAATTGTGGGCCTACTTTTCTGTCTAATATTGAATGAACACAGTCTGAAGGTAAGAGCTTGGTTTAACTCAGAAAACATAATTAATGTATTTTACATGATCCCAATAATTTCAGTGAGTCAAATAGAACAAATTTGTGATAGGCTACATCTCCTATCTATTACTGGCACTGTGTTCTTCCATATACACTCAAGCTTTAAGAACCTTTTCAGAGGTTCTCTTCTATGTGGCTCTGTCAGTTGGAGAGAGGAGAATAACCCCTAGGTAGATTGCCTCTCCCTATTTGCATCCTATTGTCATACAAAACCTTAACCTTATATTAAGTCCCCCAAAATGAAAAGCTTTCCACTCACCTAAGATATTAGTACAACTATAAATTTGTACAGTTTGCAAATCATTATAATTTATATTATTTTTATTTTGGTATTATATTTTTGATAAGCTCATCAAAGAACTTGTGTCATTATGGGCTGATATAAATATTACCAATTAATAAATGAGTGGGATTTTTCTGCCAATGGTCCTCAAAATGCTGGGCTTACTTCTACCAGTCTTCTAGAACAGTGGTCACCAACTAGTGGGCCAGGGACCACTGGTAGTCCATGAGAAAATTTTGGTGGTCCCCAGAGAAGTGTCACCCCAAAGCACCCCCCAAAGCAATTAATCCAGCCTGCCTGGGAACACAAGGCTGTGCTGCCCACATGGCCTGCGGGAACACAAAGCTTGCATCACTTGCATTGCGAACAACACGAGGTAGTGAGAGGAGGGCAGGGGGGCCTTGCCCCATTCCCCCCACATGCCTTGCCTGGCCACCGGGCTGCTTCTTTCCACTTCTTTCTTCTTCTGCTTTTGGCTGCATGCAAGGAGAGCAGCATAGGTCTTTCTTTCTCTTCCCCAAACTGTGCCAGAAATGAGTCTTTGGGACCCTGCAAAGCATCCTGCTCCAAGAGGCTGCTCCGGTAAAGAGTCATTTCTGGTGGAGTTTGGGGGAGAGAAAGAAAGACTTCTGCTGCTTCTGCTGCTTTCCTTGCATAAAGCCTCTCTCCCCCATCCCCGCAAGAACAGAGCTGGAGACAGTATCCTGTGATCCCAAATAAAGAATGATCGATCGGTAGGAAAATGGGTTGGGGAATTTTCCTGCAGACTTTTGAGGGGATTTTCCCAGGGTCTCTGCTGCTTCTGCTTTTTCTGCAGAAACCCTGGGAAAATCCCCAAAAAAGTCTGCAGGAAAATTCCCAATCCGTTTTCCTACTGATTGATCGTTCTTTATTTGGGATCCAGGATACCGTCTCACTTTCTCCCCCCCCCCCCCCCCCCCGAGAACGGAGCTGAAAAGCAGGTTAAGAATGTGGCTGCCTTGGAGGGTGTGTGGGTGTGTGAGGGACCTCTGCATGTTTGTGTGTGTGTGTGTGTGTGTGTGTGTGTGTGTGTGTGTAAGAGAGAGAGAAAACATCATCGCCAGCCCTCTGAGGTTATATTGGATCTCTCTCTCTCACACACACACACATACACACACACACACACACCAATGTCAGCAAGCCACCGTCACTCAAAATTCATATCTGTGGTCTGCGGGATTTAAAGTTATGAATTTGGTGGTCCCTGAGGTCCAAAAGATTGGCGACCCCTCATCCAGAAAAACCTTTTGAAGCAAAAGGTTTAGGAGAAAGAGCAGACGGGTTGGTTCTAGACAGTGTTGTACAAGAGGAATGGGCTGCATGTAGCTCCTGGCCCCCTTTTTTATAATGCCCACTTCTAATCACATTTCTCAAAACCAGCGACATAATTTCTTGTCCTTTCGAATGAGAAACCTGGTAACTATAGAGTGTCAGCTAAAATAGCTTGAAAATAACTTTTAAAACATTCTCTAAAAATTCAGGAAACATTCTCTGAAAAATATCTGCTTTACTCGCTTGTCTTCCATCCATTTTGTATTTGCAGATGGCCATAAAAAAATTAAAATAGAATTCAAAGCACCCTCGGAAGAGAAGAAGGTTGCCCATCCTTACTATATGAGACCCTGTTTCCTAATTATTTTTACTTCCTGCTTTTCCCACTGCTGTGATTTGAACTGACATTCAAAACTCAATGTCCAATTATGCATTTATTTATTATTTAGAAATAGGCAAGAGGGAGGCAATTGCTTTTACAAACAATCTTTAAAATGATAGCAATCAAGCCACATATTATTCTAAACATTGCTCCCAGCAAAAAGGTGGGGGAAAGGTGTTATGAAGTGCATAGAAGAATAAACAATTGACTATGCCTCCTCGGGTGTCTTTTTCCAGGCTTGTGAGGTAGCTTCAAAGATCCCCAGACAAAGGTGAGCTGTTTAAGGTACTTTTTGGTGCTCTTTTGCACTCTGAAGGATGAAGATCGGAGATATCCAACCTTGGCAAATTCAAGACTTGTAGATTTCAACTCCCAGAATTTCCCATGCTGGCTGGAGAATTCTGGGAATTGAAGTCCACAAGTCTTGCCAAGATTGGACATCCCTGATCTAGATTCACACTGTCTCCAGAATGCGGTGCACCATAGTAGCTTACCACCTGGGGAATTGATCTTTGTGTACTTGTCTGAGCAGCAGTTCCTCCATGTCTCATGATCAAGAGGACCTTAAGAGTCACTGTGAATGACCTGGTCCCCTTTCCCATATGCTTACTTTCTTGTGAGGAAGAGTAGAAGAAAGATTAATCTGCAACTGAGCTGGTCAACTCTTCACCTGAAGGATAGTCATGGTTCTTTTGATCACCCCTCTCCCTATCAGTTTCAACTCTTACTACCAGGGTATTAAAATGAAAATGGGAAACAAGTTTGAAAGGCAATCATTAGCATTTCATGGAACAGTAAAGTGGAAGAATGAAAAAAAGAAAGAATACTCCTTTCGGCCACAATGAAATAACCACTGGAGTTACTACTGTATGCTGCAGGGACAGAACCGTCCAAAGACTTATGTGGATGAGCACTTTCTTTATTTTGTATGGTTTTATGTGTCTAGTAATAAGAGATTGTTGTGTAATTTCCACTAACAGATAATATACATCTGGGGGAAGGTATTCCACCTTTCTGTCATTCAATTTTGACAGCAGATGTAGCCAATCTGCCCAGGCATTCAATTAATTTTTGTTGATTCACAGCCATTAATGACAAAGTTAGTGCCAATTATGTTAAAAGAGCTCTCTGAATGCAATTTTCTTCAGTCTGCCATTTTTTGACATCTGAAACTTGCAGCCTTGACATTGCTCAGCTACCAGTCAGGAGAGGGCATAATATAGTTCACTCTGCATCCTTCAACCGTGTAGACTTCAGTTCCCCACATTTTCAGCAATGACTGTACTGGATGAAGGATGCTGGGAACAGAAACCCAAATTCATGCCTGCTGGTTTCCATTCCTATGTTTGTCTATGAAGATTCTTAGTCATCCTGGTCACGTTTGTACAAAAGGTGTGTTTTTCAAGAGGTAACTGGACTTTCTGGTTTTCCTTTTGCTTAATGAACTGGGGTGATTTGCTTAATGAACGGGGGTGATTTGCTTAATGACCAAATGGAAAGTAAGCACATGACGATCATGGGATTTTTGATTTAGTAAATGCGGTGCTTAGTAACTGAGTTGCCAATCACAATTGCAGACAGTATGAAGGACTATTTATAGTGCAGTTTCCCATTTTGTCTGCTCCACACTTGAGATGGAAATGCAGCTGTAGAAACTATGCTGGTTGCATTTTTAAGGCCTTTCATGAATTAAGACAACTGAGCTATTGTCTTCTCCCAGTTATTTTTACCTCTCTAGTTCGGTTTGGTAGATTGGGCATATTACGGGTCCTATCAACCAAGGAATATCAGCTGGCAGAAACTAGGAGATGTGCCTTACTCTGCCATAGTCAGAGATTAGGAACACCAAACTTGCTGGCCTTTCTTAAGGCATTAATATCTGGTTATGTGTCTGGCCTGTGGCCCCAAGTGTGTTAAAGGCCCCTGTTTTCCTGGCTATATTGACATTTATTGTGAACTTTTCTTGACTGACATAAATGCATTTTTGTACTATATTGTAATTGTTTTAATTATTTTATTATTGTTGATTACTCAGAATCACTTGCCTTGAGGTGGGTGGTTATAGAAATAAATATATAAATAAATAAAATTTAGGATCTGCATCTTAAGAGGTACATTCTGAAGACAGCCAACAGATATCTGCAAGCTATGAAAAGCATTGGCTCTTTCCATAATCTATATTTCAGAAGTAAAGATTAATTAGTAAATAACAGAAACAAAAAACTATGAGCAAAACAGTTTGATGAGGGCTGACAGAATAGGTTTACTGATCAGAGAATGTTATGTGACAGTTGTGAAGAGTGAGAGAAATGAAGGGTAAAAGGCATGCACTTAAGCAAGATTATCCCATATATTACAACATTGTTTGTATCTTGATTTTAAATTCTTTGGCATGGTCAAATGCAGCATTTCAATTAGCGTAGATAACCTTGAGGAACTTTACTCATATTGGCAGCTCTAAATCAGTTATATTTAAAAGGAACATAGAGGCATATAGACAGACTGACAGATAGACAGATGGAATAGTAATTAGTCAAAGCCCTTAATGGTGGGGACATTTAATAAAACATCAGCTGTGGTTTGGGTATCAGCTTTAGATTTCCTGATGGTTTATCCCTAAAAAGGGAAAACTTGGATGGATAGGTGGGAAAAGACTCTGCTATAATATAAATAAGCACTAAATATAATGAAATTTCTCCAAAATCTCTGTGGATTAGAAGTATGAGTATGCCAAGAAAACGTATGAGAAGATTATAGGAGACAACACCGCTTCAGTTGTCAATGTATTCCTTTGTGTGTCCAAAGCTCAGCGCTCACCTTATTTTTTTACCACTTTAGGGAAGAAGTATAGCTCAGAAGTAAACCACATGAGGCCACTTTGTGAGAAAATAAAATATAAACTCCTCAAAGGAGCAGGATAACAATGAAAAGTCGTTTTATGGACAAAGATGTACAGATCACCATTCATCAACATCTGGATGGTCCTCCCAGCTCTATTCGTTATATGTGACTATTTATATTTGAGGGCACAACACTTTGTTCACAATTCTCCATCAAACGTGTAGGTGGAGCAATTGGAAGTTTTCTTATTTTCTTTTGAAATAATATAAATTCAGGATTCCTCCTTGCTGTCACCATAGTAGAAAATATTATAGATGAGAGAGAGAGAGAGGATAGATAGATGATAGAGAGAGAGAGAGAGATGGTAGATAGATGATAGAGAGAGAGAGATGATATATATAGAGAGAGATGATAGAGATAGATAGATAGATAGATAGATAGATAGATAGATAGATAGATAGATAGATAGATAGATAGATAGATAGGTAGGTAGGTAGGTAGGTAGGTAGGTAGGTAGGTAGGTAGGTAAGCAGGTAGGTGTTTGAGAGATAGAGAGATAGATAGGCAAATCACTGGAGAGGTGACTGTTGAGTGACAAGACACTAATCTTTGATCACCTCATCATTAAACAAGCACAATAATATTCTATAAGTAGTCCTTGACTTAAAACAGTTTATTTAGTGACCATTTGAAGTTACAACAGCACTAAAAAAGTGATTTATGATTGTTTTTCACACTTATGACACTTGCAGCATCCCCCATGGATTACGCGATCAACATTCAGATGCTTGGTAACTGACTTGTATTTATGACAGTTGCAGTGTTGTGGGATCATGTAATCATGTTTTATGATCTTCTGACAAGCAAAGTCAATGGGGAAGCCAGATTCATTTAACAACCGTGTTACTAACAACTACAGTGATTCATTTAAAACTGTGGCTAGAAAGGTCATAAGATGGGATAAAATTCACTTAATTACTGTTTTGCTTAGCAACAGAAATGTTGGACTCAGTTATGGTTGTAAGTTGAGGACTGCCTGTATTCCTCCAAGGAAAATTTCTCTAAAATTTCTTCTGTGAAATAATTTCTAAAGTAAGTTCATTCTTGCTTTCATTTCGAGAATGAAGTGGAATGAAAACTGGTAGAAAAACAAGTCAGGTAAATGTCTAATTTATTTGTAACTAGAAATTAGAAGGATCAGTTTACATACTTGTTTATAAATAGAAATGGAAGACTTTCGATTTCCGGTGACGCTTCCATCGAAGAAACACCAGAGACCGCGATCGTGCGCTGCGTTGATCCCTGCTTGCCCTGTTGGAGGGGTCCTTAAGGGACCGGATTCATCTGACCCACCTCATGGGGTGGGGGAAGATGGGGAGACTGCCAGCTGAGTTGATGGGAGCCTCATCTCACCTCCCTGGCTTGGTATACTCCCCTAGAAGACAGGGAGACACAGCAGTTTAATGGCTGCCCTTAAGAAGGAAAGCTGCCAGGATTTAAGTGTGTGCTGGAGTAGTGAAATGGTGAGCATCGTGTAACCGGATAAAAGACTTTGAATGTTTTTTGACAAAAAGCAGAAAGAAAGAGTCCTCATTTGGAAGGGTGCTAGCGGCAAATTTATTTATTTATTTTATTTATTTATTTTAGGTTTTATATACCGCCCTTCTCCCGAAGGACTCAGGGCGGTGAACAGCCAACTAAAATACATGTATACAAATATAAATAGTTAAAAAAGAATTAAACCCTAGGCTGTCCCTATAAAAATCTAAAAACCCCAATTAAAATAAATTAAAACTTTGTGCACCCATCCCAACTAATCTAAAAACCCCATTTAAAATCCCATTTGAGTCAGCTCAGGCCGGCCTGCTCGAAGAGCCAGGTCTTCAGGTCACGTCTGAAGGCCCTCAGGTCATTGGTCGTTCGTAATCCAGGGGGCATCCCATTCCAAAGGGCGGGTGCCCCCACAGAGAAGGCCCTATTCCTCGGGGTCACCAGACGACACATAGAAGGCGTCGGGACCCGGAGGAGACCCTCTCTGTGGGAGCGCACCGGTCGGTGGGAGACTACTGGCAGAATGCGGTCTTGTAAGTATCCTGGTCCGATGCCATGGAGCGCTTTAAAGACCAAAACCAGTACTTTAAAGCGAACCCGGAAGGCCACTGGCAACCAATGCAGCTCGCGCAGGAGGGGCGTCACGTGGGAGTATCTCGACGCCCCCATAACCACCCGCGCAGCTGCATTCTGTACCAGTTGAAGCCTCCGAGTGCTCCCCGCAGGGAGCCCCATGTAGAGGGCATTACAGTAGTCCAGACGGGAGGTGACCAGGGCATGAGTGACTGTGCGTAAGGCGTCCCGATCAAGAAAGGGCCGCATCTGGCGTATCAGGCGAACCTGATAAAAAGCCCCCCTGGAGACGGCCGTAATATGCTCTTCCAAAGACAGCCGTACATCCAGGAGGACACCAAGATTGCGTGCCCCTTCTGTGGGGGTCAAGATCTCATCCCCAATAGCCAGCGATGGAGTCAGCTGACTATATCGGGCCGCCGGAAACCACAGCCACTCAGCCAAATGGGAAATAAGAGGAAAACATATGGTAAATAAAAACCGGAAATAAAAGAACTATATGAAACTAGAGATTAAATTTGGAATAATCTACAGAATGGGGCACTAATTAGGCATTGGATAAAATGCTGGACTTACCTGGAATGGATAAATTTTAATGAGAAATGGAAGAGTTTCTAACAAGAGAAGATTCAGTCCCTTGAAGAAAATCTGGTTGGAGTATGTATTAGATGAAATAAGAATTAATTAAGAGATGACTTATCACCTTCAAATTTTCAAAATTTTGCCCCAGAAAAAAATATATATCAATGTGATCACTAAAAGTCAACATTGACTTAATGGCACATAATCAGACAATGGTTGGAAACTAATCAAAGAGAGAAGCAACCTGGAATTAAACTTCGTAACAATGAGGACAATTAATCAATGGAATACCTTGCCTTCAGAAATTGTAACTGCTTCATCACTGGAGGTTTTTAAGAAGAGACTAGGCAGTCACTTGTCTGAAATGGTATGGGATCTCCAACTTGAGCAGGGGGCTGGACTAGAAGACCTCCAAGATTCCTTCCAGCTCATACATTCTAGAAAAAAAAATTAAATGTCATATTCAGATATCTGGAAAATTATTACATGGAAATGGTAGGGTGTATTAGATCTCAATTACTTTGGAGGGAAAAGACCCCTATCAATGAAACCAGATTAGAAAAAAAAATCTAGCAAAATTTTGCTAGAGATTCTTCATCAGATACCTCATGGAACCATCTATTTGATGATGAGACAGACTTGGTCACTGATTAGGCATGTTCTGGCAACAGGATGACAAATTGATCTTGCAGATCTTTCACTTCAGTACTTCTGTGATTAGTAATATGACTGGGAGAGATCTGTCCTCCATGAAAAGGCTGCTCTTTTGCCAAACTATCAATCCATAAGGATCTGGTGTCTGGTTTGTCACAATCAGGATAGGTACAGACTTCAACAGATAGCTAGGACTGCTGAAAAAATATTGCAACCAGCCTGCCTTTGCTAGAAGACCTGTATACTGCATGGGTCAGAAAGAGGGCTGAGAAAATATCTACAAAGCTCTCACATCTTGCACATAAACTGTTTCAATTCTTCCCCTCAGGATGCCGCTACAGGGCATTGCATGCCGAAACAACTTAACACAAAAAGAGTTTTTTCCCTCATGCCTTCACTTTGCTGAACTGTCCCATCATACTATTTTATGTCTAAAGATATTTACCCATGTAGTATGGCTGTTTTACTATTATCCTTTTCATGTTTTCTATTACATTCTCTTATTGGTAGCTTATGATTATATCACTTTGATGTTTGTATATACACTGTGAGCTTATGCACTGGAGACAAATTCCTTGTGTGTCCAATCACACTTGATCAATAAAGTATTTTATTCTAGAAACAAATATCAATAAAGAACTGACCAGTCAATTAAAGCAGCAGTGCCTTTAGAAGAGTTGCTGGAGAGGATAAGGAAGAATTTCTCTCAACCTCCTTTTTCAAGACCTCTGTGTTACTACTTCCCAAGGACAGCAGTAACCCAGGAGTCGGAACAGCATTAATGAGAGGAAGCCTAATGGCTTCCCCTCCTTCACAATTGCACCAGTTCCACCAATCTCAACATTCAGATTAGAAGACGTATGTAATGGGCATGTGAACTGAAATGGGAATAGAACTCATCTGTGGAATATGCATTCACTTGCATGTGTGCAGCCTCTGGTTTCTAGTTAATAGGCACAAGGATGCAAATTTTGTTCACTCTTTTCTTGGCAGATTAAGCCATTCCACTCAGAACTAGTAAGCATCAACTTCAGTGTTGCAAAGATTTCAGGGGCTAACAAAGGGCAAAGAGCCCCCAGAAATAAAACTTACTTTTTGCAACTCTGCTGAATAGTGTGACCTCTTTGCAGAAAGCTGCCATTTTTCGGCTTGTCTGAGTTTTAAATATTTTTTCTTTTTTCTTTTCCTTGCTAAAATGGATATTGATTTGATCACAGCTTTTACAGTTCTGCCTTCATGGTAACTCTCTGATCTTGCTTGGCATTTTAAGCCATTCATCTCCAGCCTGGTATATATACAAAGGCTTTGATAGGAAATCAGATAAGAGGTTTTCTTGAAGATTAAACAAGAAAGTAATGAAATGATCCAGGAGCTCCAATGAAAGCAAATGCTTCCCCACACTAACCTATCTGGAGCCTCTTTGACCTGGGTTTACTGATGGAGTCACAAGGGACTGCCCAAAGCAAAAATAATGCAAACCCTTCAATGGTATCTTGTCATTCACTGGAGCCGTGGCGATAGCACATTGATCATATCTGCCACCCATAAATATCAAGCCTACAGGCAAGTGGCTGATGCTGCAACTTCTTTGAAACATCTCTGATTTACGGTGTAATGCTGCAGAGGGTATAATGTAACTTTAGCATAGAATTCCAGGATTTATGGCAGTGAATGCTGAGCTACTTTGCCACTAAGATTTAGTTCACTTATGGTCTGAATGTGCAGGGAGGTTAGTTAGAAGCAGAATAGGACATGGTGTCCATTGGGTTGCAAAATGAGGGCCCAAGAAAGACCTCCACATTTCAAACATCGTGATGTCCGAGGAAAGAGCACTCTGAGGAGATGCTAGATTGCTCACTGGTGAAATGGCCCATAGCTTTGCTTTCTGCAAAGAATCACTCCTTTATCTGTCTGACAGAGGAGCAACTGTACTGCAAAGTTATGGGCCATTTCACCAATTAACTATCTAGCATCTCCCACTCTTATCTTTTAAAGCCTGAAGCAAATTATACATTTAGTTATCCCCATAGATTTCAGGAGAAGATGCTAAGGTATAATATAAGTTTATCTCCCATTGGAACTCCTCCCAAGCCCGTAATTGTGATGACCCAATTATTCTGCTCTTCTATCCTCCTTTCATGAGATTTAGTACAGCCCACCAGTCCATCTTCTTCCCTTCCTTCCCTTCAGTACTTCATTCACCTTTGCTATGGTTCTGGAAGCAGCAACCACAGTTGAGGAAGGAAATTACTTTTTCTCTTTTCTCCATTTCTCCCCCAACTCCATTATTGACACACACACATATCCAGTTATTGACCCTTGTTAGTTGTCCTGTGAAAATGAGATTATCTGTGAATCTGACATCAAGGATAAACAGAAGCAAAAGAAAGGAGGAAAAATTGCTTCTCCTTTCTATCTCCATAGGTAGAGCAATAAAACAGGTACAGGTGTGGTGGAATGAGCTTCATCTGTGCATGGATCAGTGGCAGGAGGTAGGAATGTTTATATCCACCTCTGATTTGGGTTTTAATCCGATCTGAATCACAACCTACTTTCTTCTTCGTGATGGTCTTCAAGAAGAATTACAATCTGGCCGGGAAGATATTTTAGTACAGCAGCCTCCAACTTTTTGGGCACCAGGGACCAGTTCTGTGGAGAGAGGTTTTTCCATGGACTGAAGGGGGCATAGTTTTGTGTGCTGCATGCATCCCACGGATGGGACTTCGCTTGTTTGTCTTCTCTTTGCTGCTTAAAATAAGATGAATTGCTTATAAAATAAAAATGTGCCTTCCTTTGATAAAGGTCTTGAAACAGACATTGGACAGTCATTTGTCAGGGACTCTGGCAGATTCTGCAATGACTGTGAAGTTGGACCAGCTATTGCCAAGATCCCTTCCAACTCTTCTATGGTTCTACTGGAAGAAAATTTTCAAGTTAGCATTAGGAAATACAGAAAAGGATTCATGTTCATGGGTAAAATAAGATCTGAATTGCACTAGACTCAAGTAGCACAATACAATTCCTTTGAATCAGGCCTTCCGTAAAATATTATCTGGGGAATACTCCTATTTAGCATTCCAGCTATTTTATTTAAGTGCATTTTTCCTTTTCCATATGCATTATGGAAAGACCACAATATCAACCAGTCAGCAACATGACACCAGTTAGCACATGGCACATAGGAATCCATATTTATCTGCGTAATTACACAAATTAAATAACTTTATTTTAAAAGGGGTGTGCATAAGTGCACCATCGTGCCTCCCGTCCCTGTCTTATTGTCCCCATTTAATTGTACCTATTTTCTGTATTCTTACTCATGTTTATACTTATACCTATTATTTTGTAAGCGATTGACATCAAATAAAATAAATAATAAAAAACTATGTCCCAAAAAATGTCATTAGATTGCCTATCAAGAGGTGATGATGTTGCTGTCTGAAATCTTGTGAGAATGACAGCTCATATTGTCAGAATTTTACAGAATAATGATGATTTGTGAGATGCTGACCAGGAAAGATATTTTAAAATGTATTTGGCATCACTGATCACTCACAGTATCCCTGCAGAGCATCAAGCTACAGCATTTTCCATTCCTTTGCAACTCTCCTCCCCCAGCCAGTTAACCTTCTGTGTCCATTGAACATGTTTAATTAATCCAGATTTAGGTCTCCCTCCACCTTTTAAAAATGTTTCTTTCTTTTTTGAGGGTTGAAGGGTATTGTGCCAATTTCAGTGATATTAAGATTAACATACTGTTTTCAGTTAATTTTATTCTCTTTTTCAAAGCATTTTTAAAAACATTTTCTCCCTGTGTCCTGGAAATTTAAAACCCATCCAGAAAATAAGAATGGTCATTATATCTCTCCTTTTCCAAATTCTTTCTTCTTTTCCAGCCACTGCGTTCCATTTGTAATCTTCCTAGTTGTTGATTCTATTCTCACCCAGTTTAACCAACATCCTGTATTATTGAGTAGATACATGATTCTTGTGTTTCCTTTCAATATAGCTTTAGGATGGTGATTTTGAAGAAAGCAGCAAATTTTAGAGTTAGTAAGGTTTCCTAATACCTTGATTTTATTTGTAAGTGACATTTTTTAGGCTATTGTTTCATTAATACAGTAGATTTGAACCAGAAATAAATGGAGTCATAGCTGCTCCAGTTAAATATTTTGACTATAAATGTCTATGGAGATTCTCAGTCATTCAGGTCATGGTTGTCCCAAAGGTGCTTTTTTCAAGAGGCAAGTGGACTTTCTCATTTTTCTTTGAAGACATTTCACTTCTCATCCAAGAAGCTTCTTTAGCTCTGACTGGGATGATGGGGAATGGAAGGATTTATACTCCTTGCAGGCAGCTGGTCATTTGCATTCTTTCAGAGAGTCGTTGAGGCCACCTTGAGGTTTATCTAGATCACCTAAGTGATGCAAATGGATGTGGAGTCTTCTTGGGACTGTTGAAAGAATTGGGTTCTAGACTGGAGATAGATCATGTTGTATCCTTCCCTGTGTTTTGAAAGAGGGCTATACAATATTGACAAAGACGGCCTCTTTGACCCTTCTTTCAAACCCCTCTCTGTACAAAATGTGGATTTTGCTGTCTTCAAAAGAGTGGGCTTTGTCTTTTAAAAGCAGGTGGATTGCTGAATCTAGTCTCGGTAGGTTTGTTCTCCTATGTTGCGCCATGCGTTTATGAAGTGGTTGTTTTGTTGCTGAAAAGGCTTCTTGGATGAGAAGTGAAATATCTTAAAAAAAAAAAAAACAGAAAGTCCAGTTGCCTCTTACAAAAAGCACCTTTGGGATATATTGGTATATTTACCTTTTTAATGCTAATGGATTCCTAGGCTTACACTGTATATCTAGGTGATCTTGGTTGATTTGGAAAAACTAACAGGATTTGACCTTGGTTTGTACTATACCACCCAGAAAAATACAATGTTGGATTGGGAAGTTGAAAAACAAATTCCAGAAGAAGTAATAACAAGCCACTTTAATATTGTCAGCAAGAAAACTATGCGATGTATTCATAAAGTGAGAAACCAGTGTCAGATCCATGTATCTGCCATTCTTCAATGGAAGAAGAAGGCAGGGGGAGTTGGTACAAGTAATCCTTTTTGATGTAACCTGAATATATTAAATCTTTTATTGAATCTATATAACTTGCACATGATATACAACTAGAGGACTGGAGTCAGATGTCTAGAAACTTGTCACCTCTTGGAGAGATAGCAAGATGACAAGGGACCATAAAAATTCCAGCTCTGGAAGATACTCCCTGGGAAAATCCTCTAAGATACATTCCCAGAGAAGGGGAGGGGGGAATTAACATGTTGGTTCTTTGTTTAGCTAAATCCACATCTAAGTAAGGGGAGGGATTCTAACTCCCCTTATCTATTACTGTATGCCTGGAAGCATCTTAGATTCTGCTTTGACTAGTACTGGATTCACTTCCTTTCAATAAAGAATTCCTTTTGAAATACCTAGCTTTCAGAAGTTCATTCTTTTCAGTTGAAGGGGAAAAGTACATTGCTTACAGCCGGGCTTGGTCTGAAGGAGATTTTATTTTTAACTACTTTGGACTAAACCAATCTTGTTGGATAAATTTTCAGAGTGTATAAAATGAATGGCAAAAATAGGCATGTTATTCTTTTTATATTGCATTTCATAAAGCATTCAGTAATATACTTGAGGATTTCTGTTCATCTCTAAAGGTCAGCTATGGTCTCAGGGAAAGCTGTCATATCTCATACCTAACTGCTGCTTCCAGTTGCAGTTCAGTGCGATGTGAATTTCAATGTAAAAATTCATTATTTTCACTTCTCGGTGATCAAAATCTTCATTGGAAGGCTGGCTAGACAATTTTGCTCTTGCTTATAATAGTCTCTGCAACATTTTTTTTATGACACAAGCATTTTGAAGCAGACAGGATGGTGGTGGTGATTCAGCCTTGCAGGCAACTGTGCTATGAATTATCTTCACATTTATATCAATTTCCTTCTCCTATTTGATATATTTCTCCTTTGAAATTATTAACAACTGTTTGTTACTAAATACTAGCTCTATACCTGTGCTTTGCTATGAAATAATGTGATGGGGCTTAGTTTTTTGGAACAAAATAAGGGGGGAAATGTGCCTCTGCCTATCAGCATCCATCGGTATTCATCTGGCTAGCATCCTGACAGTGTGTGAGAGTTGAGGGCTGTTTGGAAACTGAAACAGTATTTGCTTTGTGAGCAAGGAGACAGCAAGGAGCTTGGGCGTAGCTTAGCTCAACTGTTCTGTACTAAAGTGGTTGCTGCTGTGAAACAAAAACTGAAACTGAAATTCCTCTCCTCTGCTTTGTGTTTTTCATTTGGAACAGATTTCTTTTCAGGTGGGGAGGGGGAGTAGAACTCCTTAGCATCAGAGTGTGTTAATAATAATATACAAAATACTAATGCTCAAATGATCATTTTGAAAAATCCTTTCTTAATGAGCACCTAGAAGCCAAGAGGAATATATGTGCCAAATTTCAAGTTTGTAAGCTTTCTGGAGATTTTGTGACGATGCATGAGTGGTAGTTTGCTTATATATATATAGATTGCTGCATTACTCTTTTAGCTACATGCAAATACATCCATTTGCTGGAAATGGCTTCTCTGAGGAAGGTGGACTTAATTAACCCTTTTGTGTTTTGTTAGGTGAATTAACTGGCTTAACAAGAAGGGTGAAGGTGACTTTGGTCCATAATCCTCTGTTTTCCTGCTTCCATAGCCAGATGCTGCAGGACAGTAATGCTTAATTTCAAAAATGCAGGTGGTAGAATATGAATTTGGAGCTTAAACAATACACAGTCATATTTAATAATTTTAGATCACACTATTCTATCTTGAAGCTTCTTACACGTTTTACATGTTGCACTGATGGTGTTACCCAGTTTGGTAGTGAAATGCCTATAAGAAAACAATCATGCTCAGGGAGCACCAAGGAATTCACATGTTTTATTTTTCTAAGAGAAAGAGACCAAAGGACACAGACTGGTATTTTAAGAAAGAAAATAAGCATATAGTTTACATACCCCATACTGTTTTATAGATGTTTATATACCCAGGAACAGCATGATTTTCCAGGTCTGTTCCTAAGCATACAGGGCAATAATGCACTAGAGAATATGCCTATCTTCCTGAATTAGACTTTTAATCCACTCAAGAAAAAAGAGGAAAACTAAACGGAGTGAGCATGTTCACAGAAAAATTTCTATAGGTTGTTGTATTTTCATCAATGCATTGGATCAGGCCTAAAACTGCAATGGATTAAGCCCTAATGCTACTCTACAAATCACAATGAAGACATGAAGAACATCAATTATCCTGGTGCTTCCCAAGTGTAATTCCTTAGTAGGGGTGCCTGATTTTCCACAATCCCGGATCAATTTTCTTTTATGTATTTCTGCTGATGGTGGCTTCAGTAATGTTAGATCAGGGCTGTCAAACTCCTGGTCCATGGGCCAGATATGTCGCATGCTGGCCACACCCATGTCCAATTTAATGAAGAGGGCGAAAGTCCCAACATGTCCCGTGATGCTACCATGATGAGGTAAATTTAACACCCCTATGTTAGATTATCATATCCCCACAGCAACATAGTCTCCAGCTACAGGATTTTTCTGCTAGAATTCAATGTCAAGGAGCCATCAAGAACACTCCCACCAACATGGACAAGGCAAGCCACTAGTATATAAAAATAAAAGCAAACCCACACCCTGATTGATTTGGTAATGAAATGTCTGCAAGAAAATCACCAAGCTCAGAGAACATCAAGCTCAGACAACACCAAGAATTCCATAGAACTGAGTGTGTCACATATGGAACCCAAACATACCATAAATTCATCAGAAAGAATACAGTCATGAAAAATAAGGAAATGACATGGGTGTTGCAAATCTGGGTGTCTAGGGTTGGTAAATTATTTTTGTTTATGAACCTGTGTGAATCAGTCTATACGTTGCTATTGCTGTTTAATACCTTTAGTTATGAATACAAGTAACTCAATAAAGGCATTTATTCATAGCCATAAATTTGTCTTGGACTCTTATTGGATCTGCAGAGGTGAGAGAAATGCCTGGTTGGAAATTTGGCAGCAGACTTTGGTAATGTGTGTTGGTCAGGAATGAGAAAAGGATTCAATAAAGACTTGGAGTCAATTTCTTGAATTTAATATTAGCCTTGTGGAAAAATCAGGGCTATATCTAAACATACTATAAAGGAAATTCAGTTTCCATCATTTCTACCTGCCCCACTAGATTCAACAAAATGAACCAGTTTCAAGTCCCTTCTGTGAAACGGTACCATCTTGTGAGACCCAGGAAACAAGCCTTCTTTGCCTTGATGTTGGTATCTAGGGGGTTGTGAGTCACTTGTCACACGTGTGGCTCTATGCTATTACTGTTGATTTTAGTAGCATTTTTCTGCTCTATTTTTGTATTGGCTTTTGCACTGCTATTAGCTACCTATAGTTACTCACAAATAAATTAATGTTCGTTTTCTCCTTTCCCCAATGGTATTTTTCTCTCTCGAGCTTTTTTCTTTGATGTAGAACTGTGGGAGGCAGCATCCTGCAGATTATGGAATTGTCTGAGATTTCTTTTTCTTCTGGATGTAAATGGATATAATTAATAATATGTAGTTTGCTGGTATTCAAATATTGATGCAGTGGAGTGATATAAAACCTATGAAACCGTTATTCCAGGGAAGGTGAGTTCATAGGTTCTCACCCACAAGCTATGAGGCACTGGATAATATAAGATTTGTGATTTCTAATGCAAGCAAAGAAAGCGTAGAAGACTTGCTAGATAATGAAAATCAAGAGTAGCAGCCAAAGAGCTTGTCAGGAGTTACATTTATCTAGCAAGAACCTTGTAGTTTGATATAGTTGCTATAAAGTGGGTTTAATGGGGGGGGGGGGAAACAGACTTTCCCACTCAGTTCAATACTGTTCAGTGGAAACAAAGAAAAAAGGACCAGAGCTAGTTTTTTTTTTAAAAAAAAACTCTCCATAAGTACTTATAAATTAGAACGTTAAAAATCCAGGCTATTGAAAGAACAGAGCAAAAATCTTGTTTACCCTCCTAGCCTAGTTCAGTCTAATCCCACACATTTATTGTGGTTGTTGTTTTGAAGAGAAACCTGGGAGACAAACTAGATTTCTTCTGAGAAGGGCACCTAGGAGATTGGTGACCCATGAGGAAAGAAGAAAGAGAAAAGTTGTTGGGTTCAACTATTGTCAAGGAAGAGGAAGGTTGATTTGGCTTGTTGTGGAACAAAAATAATGTGGTTAGAGAGAGAGTATAACCATGATCACCCTCTTAATCTTGGCAACAGGGCCCCTTAATAAAAGCCACATATAAGAAATATTTAAAATATTTAAAACAAACACATCACTTATTGACAGCATTTAGCACCAAGGTTACCTTCTTTTCTTAAGAGAACTGCTTAAATTTCAGATGTTTAAATCTGCTTAAATTTCAAATGTTCAAAATACATTTAATCCCAGTTCCATGTTCTGTGTTTGGAGTCACTGAAACAGAAGCAAACTGAGGCGTCGTGGCGATATGGACGCCGGTGGACCCAGCGGTCTCCGGGGTGGGGAGACCACCGCGGTATGGCCCCAGCGGCCCCCTGGGGAGAGCGATGGCCCTGGATTTTCTGGGGTGGCGCGGACCTGGGGGAGCCGCCTGGCGGGGCCTGGACTGGCCTCTGCGGCATTGTTGAGGCCGCAGAGGCCCTGGAACAGTTACCGCGGCAACCCCAGAGTCCCGAGGGGTTATGAAGAGGTCTTGTTACCCCCAGTGAGGCACAACAGTGTGGCAGGCTCGACGGCCTCGCTCGGGCCGCGGCAATTTTGGGGGGCCCCGACCAGTGCGGGAGTGGCCCCGCTGTGGACATGGCGGGCCTGGACTGGATTCGGGGCCGCCCCTATGGCTGCGAGGATGACGCGGAGACTGGGGGTTGGATGGTGTTGTGACCGTTCCCCTCCCCTCCTTGGGGCCCCCGCCTGTGGCAGGGGTGGTGGGCCCAGGGAGGGGGGGAGTGACCTTGCCTGTGACCCCTTTTCTCCCGGGGGTCCCACTGGTGGCAGGGGTGGGGCGGCCAGGGGGGGAGGGGTTTACCCCAGTCCGCCTGGATTTTTCCATCACAAAGACCTTGGACGCTGCGAGACCGTCGGGGTGGGGTGGCCGGGGCCACGGATGTACTCCATGGCGGAACTTTGGGCCTTGAGGGATGTCCCCCTCTCCCTTAAGTGGCCCTCAAAACTTTCGAAGGCGTTCCGCTATGAGGGATCCTGGGATCCGGAGTGATGGTGGGGCCGTGGAAGCCGGAGGAATAGGAGGAAACGCGGGAAACCCGGGATTGGTAATTTTTTAATGGGGTTTTTTAATGGGTTAAAAGGATCCAGGGTGGGCAGGGGAGACAGCCCACATGGAGTTGGAGGCAGCTGGGCCGGCCCGCGCGCCTGGGGGGCCTCGGGGGTTTCCGTGTCGGGGTGGCAGACTGGGGGTGGGCTGCCGGGGGCAAATTTTATCAGCACGGTGACTGGGAGAGGCAGATATGCTGGGGGTAGAGGGCCATATCCAGTAAGGGGATCGCGCTCCCGATGTTTGCAAGCAGTAGCGCGCTCCGACCCTCCATACCCATCCTGCAGCCCTGGTTGTCTGGATTCTTATGCCCTGAATACCCGGCTGCTGTTGTGCAATGCCAGGTCCGTGGTTAACAAGGCTCCCCTGATCCATGATTTAGTTCAGGAGGAGGCCGCGGACCTGGTAGGTGTTACCGAAACCTGGTTGGGCCCAGAGGGCGGTGTCCCTCTGGTTGAGATGTGCCCACCAGGTTTCCTTGCATTTCACCAGCCTAGGGCTCAGGGAAGGGGTGGAGGGGTGGCGGTGCTTATAAAGGAAGCCCTTTATCCTAGGGAGGCCACTGTCCCTCAGACGGCTGGCTGTGAATCTCTTTTTGTGAAGTGGGGGCAAGGGGTTCAGATGGGTCTTTTGATGGCGTACCTGGCTCCCTGCCACGTCTCATCGGCCCTGCCTGGACTCCTCGAGGTGATAGCCGGGCTGGCGGTTGAGACCCCCATGCTTTTGGTCATGGGGGATTTCAACCTGCCATCGTCCGGTGAAACCTTGGGGTTGGTTCGGGAGTTCTTGGCTTCCATGACGGCCATGGACCTGACCCAGTTAGTTTCTGCCCCCACTCACATTGGAGGACACATGCTGGACCTGATTTTTGTCTCTGGGCAGTGGTTGAATGACTGTAATTTTGGGGAGTTAGTTATTACACCCTTGTCATGGACAGATCATTCCCTCCTTAGGTTGGACTTCTGTTCCGCCACCCCCCACCGTAGGGAGGCGGAACCACTTAGATTGTTCCACCCCAGGCGCCTGATGGACCCGGAGCGGTTCCAGAGGGAGCTTGGGCCGTTTCCTGAGTCTCTGGCTCACAGCTCGTCTGGAGACCTGGTGGCGACCTGGGATGGGTTGGCTGCCGGGGCTCTAGATCGAGTTGTGCCCCTGCGACCTCTGACCCAGCACAGATCCCATGTGGCTCCGTGGTATACGGAGGAGCTACGGGAGATGAAGTGCCGGAAAAGACGTCTAGAGGGCATTTGGAGGGCGAGCCATTCTGAGTCTGACCGAACACAGGTGAGATCTCATATTAAGACTTACCTTGTGGCGATAGGGGCGGCGAAATCTTCGTATTTCTCCGCCCTTATTGCATCAGCAGAAAATCGGCCTGCCGCCCTGTTTAGAGTGACCCGCTCTCTACTTGAACCAAGAGTGCGGGATGACCTCTTGCAGGGTAGGGCGGAGGAGTTTTCCCGATTTCTGCATGATAAAATCGCTCAGATTCGGGAGGGGCTCGACTCCAATTGGATGGTCCCGGGGGAGGTGTCCGGGGCAGGTCTTGTGAGTGTTATCTGGGGGGAGTTCGACCCTGTGACCGCCGAGGGTGTGGACAGGTTGCTGGGGGGTCTGAATGCCACCACCTGTTTATTGGACCCGTGCCCTTCCTGGCTGGTTTCGGCTGCCAGGGAGACGACACGAGGCTGGCTCCAGGGGATTGTCAACGCTTCCTTGAGAGAGGGGGTGCTCCCTACCGCCCTGAAGGCGGCGGTGGTGCGCCCCCTCCTCAAGAAGCCTTTCCTGGACCCAGCTATTTTAAACAACTATCGTCCAGTCTCCAACCTTCCCTTTGTGGCGAAGGTTGTTGAGAGTGTGGTGGCACGTCAGCTCCCCCAGTACCTGGAGGAAGCTACTTACCTCGATCCGTTCCAATCGGGCTTCAGGCCTGGACATAGCACTGAGACGGCATTGGTCGCGTTGGTTGATGATCTCTGGAGGGCTCGTGACAGAGGGTTCTCCTCTGTCCTGGTCCTATTAGATCTCTCGGCGGCTTTCGATACTATCGACCATAGTATCTTGTTGCGACGGTTGGGGGGGTTGGGGATTGGTGGAACCGTCCTTCGATGGTTCTCCTCCTTCCTCTCTGACCGTTCGCAATTCGTGTTGGCGGGGGGGGAGAGGTCCACCTCTAGGCCCCTGGTTTGTGGGGTGCCTCAGGGGTCGGTCCTCTCTCCCCTCTTGTTCAACATTTACATGAAGCCACTGGGTGAGATCATCCGTGGTCTTGGAGTGAGGTGTCATCTGTATGCAGATGACACCCAGTTGTACATCTCCACTCTGGACCACCCCAACGATGCCGTGGGGGCTATGTCTAGGTGCCTGGAGGCTGTGCGGGACTGGATGGGCGGGAACAGGCTTCGGCTCAACCCATCCAAGACCGAGTGGCTGTGGTTTCCGGCGCCCCGATATAGCCAGCTGACACCTTCGCTGGCTATCGGGGGGGAAGTTCTGCCCCCACAGAGAGGGCTCGCAACCTGGGAGTCCTCCTGGATGTACGGCTGTCGCTTGAACATCACATCGCGGCCGTCTCCAGGGGGGCGTTTCATCAGATCCGTCGGATCTACCGGTTGCGGCCCTTCCTGGATCGGGACGCCTTGCGCACGGTCACTCAGGCCCTTGTCACCTCTCGCCTGGACTATTGTAATGCCCTCTACATGGGGCTCCCTGCGGGGAGCATCCGGAGACTCCAGCTGGTGCAAAATGCAGCCGCGCGGGTGATCATGGGGGCGTCACGTAGCGCCCATGTGACGCCTCTCCTGCGCGAGCTGCATTGGTTGCCGGTGGCTCTCCGGGTTCGCTTTAAGGTTCTAGTTTTGACCTTTAGGGCGACCCATGGCATGGGACCAGGTTACCTTCAGGACCGCATTCTGCCAGCGTTCTCCAACAGGCCGGTGCGTTCCCACAGAGACGGTCTGCTCCGGGTGCCGTCAGCCGCTATGTGCCGTCTGGCGGCACCGAGGGGTAGGGCCTTCTCTGTGGGTGCCCCCGCCCTCTGGAATACTCTGCCACCGGAGCTCCGTACCGGCACGGACCTGGGGGCCTTCAGGCGCGCGTTGAAGACCTGGCTCTTTGAGCAGGCCGGCCTTGGCTGAGATGGTTTTAATTTGGTCTCCATTTTATTAATTCTAAATTGGGTTTTAAGGGGGTGGGGTGGGGTTTTGTTAGTTTTATCAAGCAGCCGATTGAAATTTAATATTTTTTAACTTTTGTATTCTTTGTGGGGTTTTTAGATGGGCTATTCACCGCCCTGAGTCCCTCGGGAGAAGGGCGGTATATAAATGGAATAAATAAATAAATAAAAATAAATTTATAGGTAATCAGCTTTTTATTATTCCTTTGCATAGCATTTTATTGCCTAGCCATTTTTTCCCTGGTTTTTGTATGAGCTTCTTGGTTTATTGCAAGCTGTAAAAATTACCTGGAATCAATTGTAAAATGTATGAAGAACACAATCTTGCTAATGTTTCATTGATTGCTTTATTAAATGCCATACTATCTGATGTAAAGGTCTTTCTTTTGGTCTGACTGTGCCAAATTAACCTTTCTCATTATGTCACCTAACAGCCTTGAGTGATCTTTTCAAAGAGGTGCAATATACACAACTCGTAAATTATGGGCAAACAGGAGAGAGTCTTCCTTGTTTATAGTCACCTATTATTTGGGCCTAATATTTCAACTGAAAATGATGTTACAATAAGCCATTCCACCAGAAGGGTGAGCAAGCCAACATTTTCTATTTCAGCTTTACTTAGCTCCAGCAAAATTGCTACCAAGGACAAACCATTGCAATAATTCAACATGCCACTCAGATTGTGAAGTTCTTTAGATGATGAATATTTCCTTGGGCACCTTTGCCTTACGGTTGTTGGTCAGCCTGAGTTGCAATCTTTATAGGCTGTTCTCTTCTGCTGCATCAGCTTTAACCAAGCTTGTAGACATAACCTCTCTCTCTACTATCAGAATTAATAGCAAGAGGCCATACATTCTCAGCAGGCTGCTGCTTCATCCCTTCCCTGAAAGACCAGGATGTAAGAAAATACCAAGAATTCAGCTGCCAGGAAATATAAAATTACAATAACCTTTCCATGCTCAACCCCAGTATTTTCTTTAATTATAGAACATCTTGCATTTTTCCACAGGTTAATTAGATCATGACTTGTTTTAATCTCCTCAGGACAGCTACTGCTGCTCTGACCTTGAGGGAAATTTCAGGTGTTAACATTAGATTCCTTGTTTTTCTCTTGGGGAAGAAACTCTATTGGGTTTGCTCTCAACTGGAAACCATGATGGACAGTGATGCTTTTATTGGTATAATGAAATTTAAAGTATCCTTTCTAATTCAGAAAAGAGTACATCTCCAGGGGAAATGGGGCTGTTTCCTGTAGATGGGTACTTTGGAGAAGTGGTATTTTGGTAAGTACCACCATGGACAGTTTATCTGGCTTTAGCAGCAGTTCTCTGAGTAGTATCAATCTTCAATTGGCTATAATGTAACAAGAGAACAGATGGAAGATTAGGAGAATGGAGGCAGGCTAATGGCCATATATGACCTTCAGCCCTATTTTGGTTGCCAAGAGAGCACTGAAAGTTTGTAAATAAACAAAAACAGGTTAAAGGCAAAGAGGTGCAAAATATATGAGGTAACCCTTTATGAGATGTAAAGTGCCTATTTGCCACTGTAAACTTTTCAACCTCCACATGCCACTAAAAAGATTTGGAGAGCCAATTCCTATATTCAATGATATCACAAACCGCAAGTCCCTGAGGTTGACAAAAATGTGCAAACCCAACATTCTAGAAAGTGAATCCCTGGAGCAGCTACAAGCAGTTAGGGGTAAGTGTTGGCCCCTGATCCATTATTTTCCAACTTGTCAAAGATCTTCACCTCATCAGGTCTGTTCTTTACAGAGGCCTTTTTTGTAGGCATATTACAGGTAGCAATTCTTCCTGAGTGTTTTGTGGCAAAAATAAATAAATAGATAGATAAATAGCAAGTGGTTCCCAAGGGTGTTTTATTGGGGGATATCTCTTGATGATATCTCTAAACTGGAAGAACTTGGACAGAAGTCATGGCAATTAATGGGAGAATAAACAAACCTGTTTCAATCAGATCCAAATGCATCTCTTCAATGTTGGGAGCCTTCTGTTCTCTCTCGCTTCTGTACCTTTTGCTGCTAAGATGTTCAGCTTTTAAAACCTTCATCAATTTAACACAAAACCCCTGATGCATCTCTAACAAGGGAATATAATTAGATGAACCAGGCGCACGTGTTATTCTACCAAGGATTGTCTCTGCAATGAACCTTTGAACGGCAAAAGACAAACTCCCACTGGAATACACAAAAGCAGCAGCTACAAAATACCATATGGGGATAGTGATGTTGAATATATCAGCGAAATCAAGAGAGAAAATATATCTCAAAAGACATCAACATATGGCAAACATCAGGCATGCTGAAACAATGTTTATTCTGTGACCTGTGGAAGAAGCACACATGTGCTGGAGTGTGATGGTGGGAAGATCAATTTATACAGGGCTGTTGAGCATATGTTTACACCAGAAAGCAATCCCTTGAGGACCAGACAGAGTAGCACATAGAAGACATGAGATTCTAAAATTATTGGCATTTTTTGGCAGTAATTCAGTAAACCAGCAATGTAGATCCAGTCAATTGTAACATGTAAACTTTTCTTAATTACATATGACCAATTATTTCAATGTAGTACAACTATGTTTAAGGGGCTTCAGTTTAGACGGAACCAATTTTTCTTCCAATATAAACCTCATATATATATTTCTAAAGATCAGGCTGGATGACCAAATGTCAGAAATGCATTGAGTGGGGAATTGGACTAGAGCAGGGGTATCCAACCTTGGGAACTTTAAGACTTATGGACTTCAACTCCCAGAATTCCCCACCCAGATGGCTGACTGGGGAATTCTGGGAGTTGAAGTCCACAAGTCTTAAAGCTGAAAAGGTTGGATACACCTGGACTTAGAAGATCTCTAAGTTTCTTCCAACTCTTATGGGTCTATGGTTTGTCCATCCCAGAAACAAGTAAAGGGTGTGGGAATTGTAATCTAAATTATTTGGAAGAGGCTAAGTTTCCAATGCCTGATATAGAGTGGTGTCAACAGATCAATTCATTTCTACTACTACTGATTGTGTAAGGCTGATTCCTTTTCTTTTGCATTTCAGCATATCTTGAGTCTCAGTTGATCCTGCAGATTCTATTTTTAGTTTCTACATGGGACTGTTTTGTTCCAATCCTGTTGGCATCCAATCATATGAGTTACTAAAAAAAAGAATGATGCACTGGGAAGGATTTTAATTATACGAATGTTACATTTTGCTTTCTAGGTTCATGATGGTGAACCTATGGCATGTGTACCACAGGTGGCACGGAGAGCCATTTATGCCGACATGCGAGCCACAGGCAAACGTACCTCACTGTGCATGCGTGTGCCTCACAGCTGATTTTCGGCTGGTTTGAGGCTTTTTCGGCCTCCCAAAGGATTGAAAAAAACCTCTGCAGGCCGAATTGGCCTGTTTAGTCACTTCCTGTAAAAACAACTGTGAGGTGCAGTGCAGGTAAGAGGGGCGGGGGATTACGCGTGCATGCATAGGGAGCATGGGGGGGGGTGCATTGCCTTCTGGGTGCTGGCACACGAGCGCACAAGCACCAACGCCCACACAATTTTTGGCACAGGAGCCCAAAAAGGTTAGCCACCACTCCTCTAAGTTATGTGCTCTAGGTTTGGTCCACTCAAGAGCTATTTCAGTTTTGACATAAGTTGTCAAGCTTGTTAAAAGCTATGCTCAAAAAAAGGGACATAGACAGTGCCCAAAATGAGTAGGGCCCATTCTCTGAATGTTTTAACATTTACCTTATTTTCACGTCATGTCTGACATTTTGGAAAATGTTTAGAAAGCAGCAAATTTTGCTTCATCAGTAAAGGACAGTAGACATTCTGTCTTCATTAGTTCTCATTATTAATGAAGTACTGTGATTGGTTTGGGACGAATACAGGTAGTCCTTTACTTAAATAATACAGGTAGTCCTTTATTTAGTCCTTTACCGCAGTTCATTTAGTGACCTTTCAAAGTTATAATGGCACTGAAAAAAGTGACTTATGACTGTTTTTCACACTTACGACTGTTCCATGGTTATACCATCAAAATTCAGACCCTTGGCAACTGACTCACAGTTGGTTGCAGTGTCCCAGAGTCATGTGATCGGTTTTTGTGACCTTCTGACAAGTAATATCAATGGGGGAAGCCATATTCACTTAACAACCATGTTATTAACTTAACAAATGCAATGATTCACTTAACATCTATGGAAAGAAAAGTCATAAAATGGGGCAAAGTCACTTAACAAATATTTCACTTAGCAACATAAATTTTGGGCTCAATTATGGTCATATCTCAAGGACTACCTGTAAATAGTTTTTACAATAGTTTTTAATAGGGTTTTTTTTTTAAAAAAAATCCATTTTAAAAGGGAGAAAAATTGAGGTGGGAATGGGTGGGAAGGTCCAGTAGGAAAAGGTTCAATGGGATTGAAAAAAGGACATTTAGTGTTATAGTTCCCTCTGCTGATAGAAAAAGAGCTGCCACTTTTTTTCTTCTCCTTTTAGAGAAGATGGCCAAACTGATAGCTTCTGATAACTCCTGCTTATTCTGAATGAATAATGAATGAATAAGCAGGAAAACACTGAAAAAGAAGGCAAGTAAGCAGGAAACTTGATCATGAATGCAGCTGGTAGGAAAGCAGGTAGGTAGATGAGTGAGTGAGTATCAATAGCAATAGCAGTAGCACTTAGACTTATATATTGCTTCACAGTGCTTTACAGCCCCTTCTAAGCGGTTTACAGAGTCAGCAGGTTGCCCCCAACAATCTGGATTCTCATTTTACTGACCTCAGAAGGATGGAAGGCTGAGTCAACCTTGAATCTGTGAGATTTGAACTGCTGAACTGCTGGTAGACAACAGTCAGCAGAACTAGCCTGCAGTACTGCATTCCAACCATTGCGCCAAAGTGGCTCTTGTAGGTGTGGAATTCCTGGTGATTGCTGAGCTTGGCTGTTTTCTTGTAGATTTCATCACTTAACTATGAAGATCACCATTGTGAAAAGAGTAGGGTTTGCTCTCTCTTTATATAAAGTATCTTGCCCCGCCTGTTTTAGTGGAGATGTAGTTTTCTCATTAATAGTTCCTTGATTAGAATTTTGTTTTCTGCTTGCTTTGCTTGGTATTAATAATCACTGCTTATCTGGGTGTTGGCCTCTGGAGAGAGAAGTTCTGGTCTTTTTGTCTTCTTAGATTTTTTATTGTCACTTTTGAATGGTGTGTAAACGTGCTTTGTCTCTATATGTCTATTGAAGGCTGACTTCCAGGAATTTCCTATGAGTATATGTGTTACAGCAGAAGAAGTTAGAGGATATGGTGGCATCTTGGGGAATGCTGGACCTGACAGCAGGGTATCTATGGATCACACTTTTTACACTCCTGCTGAGACAGTAACACATTCTTATTTCCCTTCCATTTTATTCTCAAAACCTTGTGAGGAGGTCCATGACTGATCAAGAACACATTCACTGACTTTCATCATCGATCTGGGCTTTTAATCTTGTGCCTTCTCATTCCTTTAAGCAGAGAAAGCAATAATATGATATGATTAAAAGACAAAAAAATCCACAACTGATGTGACAGAAATTTGCTGTTCTGCAGGAAAAAACAGTTTCATTTTCCCTGTCCTCATATAGATCATCTTTATAGCACATGGCACAGGTATGTGTTTTAGGAGGGTCTATTTCTGGCTCTAAAATCAACTAGGTCTGTTTTTTTAAACTGAACTTATTCAGTTTAGTTGTTATTAGGGCCATATTGAAGTCAAAGGAACAAATTAACTATTTGGCTATGAAAAGATTGCAATGTCATTGCTTTAAATTGGATGCTCCTTTCAGATCTCAATGTCCTTTTAGAAAAAAATATAATTTTATATTGGAAAGGGAAGCAAAACTTCTGTGTTGCTTACTTTAGGACCCTTGTGGGTAGTTTGTGACTACCCTTGCTTGTTCTGTGACAATTTTGCACTTAGAAAAGGCACAGCTAACATTCAAGTCACACATATATGCAAACATGTTCCTCTTCTGCTAGTAACTTTTAGCAGAAGTCCCTGGGGGAAACAACCATTAAGCAAACATCTGTGCCTTCCCTATACATCACAATTTCTGGCAGCATTTTCAGGGAAAAAACTGACACAAAAGATCTGCCTGGTTCACCAAAGCTTGACTTTCAAAAAAGCAGAAACCCTTGGATTAAGGATGCTGCATACCCTGGTGCTGCTAAATGGGTTATGAGTATCCTAGTGCAATAGATGTCAATTTTTACAATAAGTATCTTCTGCAAGAAGCGTCTGCAGGATTAGTATTGTCAGCTGTCGAGTGTCATCTGTCTGGAAATGGTACTTAGTATTGTCATCTGTCAAAATGATTAAGTGAGGTAAAATGCTCTGTTTTTAAAGCTTTTATGATAAAAACAAAAATCTATCATATAAAGGGATGCCTCGTCATCAGCACTGCACTCAAGTTAGCTTTCTGTGAAACAAAACAGAAGGAGTTGGAGTGGGTGAAAGTTGAAGGAAACAGCTTTTTTGAGAAATCAGAGAATGAGACTGGCTTGCAGAATAGAGGCATCCTGACTTATCAGGAATGAATTTGAGAGAGAGAGGGAGGGAGGGAGGGAGGGAGGTGGGAGAGGGAGAGAGATCTAAGTTGTTAGCCCACAATGCCACAATCAATGGTATGACAGGGCTCTTTCATATGAGACATGTGGGATCACAGTAACCATATTATATTTAGTTGGCACAGTTATTGGAAGTTACTTAAGTACAAGACATAAGAGTTAAGTTAGACTGGATGGTATGCAATGAGATTTAGTGAGTTTACTATTCAACATTTTTATTACTGACTGGGATGAAGCAGTAGAGGGCATGATTATCTGATCTGTAGATAACACAACATTAAATGGGGCGGCTCTGATTGTTGATACAGGTTGCTGCCAGCATTCTATGTATCAATCAAAGATCTTCTTAAAATGTATGTTGTTTGCAGTCTTTTGCAGCTTCACTGGCACTACAGCAGGAAGCTGCAACTTCTTGATATATTTTGCAAAATTCTTGGACATGGTACCAAGTGCCCCAATGACAATCGGTATCACTGTTGCATGTTTCATCCATAATCGCATAGTTTCGATGGCTAGGTTGTGATATTTTGTGATTTTTTCCAGTTCTTTTTCTTCAATTTATATCAATAAATTGTACATTCAGTTTTCGACAACTGTGATATTTGGCGTGTTGTGTTCTACATGATGATCCGTCTATATTCAAAAATTCCACAAGATCATCATCATCATCATCATCATCATCTTGTTGCTGTTGTTGTTGTTGTTGTTGTTGTTATTATAATATTGGAAAATTTGACAAATAATATTTTAACTCACTAGGAGGCTCCACCCAAAACAAACCAACAACAACAACATCCTGGCACTGTTTCAGTTTACAAACAACCTGACCATCAGCATCCATCAATCCAGAGGCCATAAATTTTTCCATACATAGATTCAAAATAAAAAACTTTCTAAAGAATTGCTTGGCCATTTTATTTTAACAGTAGTAGATGGCTGTCAGTTTGCAGTTGCCATTAAGTGAGATCTATTAGCTTGTAGTGCTGTCACTGGAAGAGGAATGATGAAGGGTCTGTCCTGTGAGATCCTGAAAATGGGAAGAGAGAAGGAACCTGCAAGGACACATGGTACACAGCCTCCTTGAGGGAAGGAAGCAGGAATATCACAGGTCCTTTTCTTTAACTGACAATACATCTTTGTTTCCCCAAAAGTTACCCACCATGCAATTTGCAACAGGATGGCTTTGGGGTGTTCTTCTAGAAGCCTGGAAAAGAAAATGTTTTTTAAAAAGGGTATCCTGCACCTCCAGTCCAGCAATTATTAAGGCAGAAAACTAATATGTTTGGATTATTAAATGGCTTGATAACAAGCCATTCTTCAAACTTCAATTATGTTAATTTGTCCCACTGATGCAATGATACCTTAATGCCTCATTAAACTAGATGGACTTATCAAACTGCCAGCTGACAGCTTCAACCTTGCCCAGGGCAAACATCTTTCTTTTCCATCCATCAATATGTGTGAGTATATGTGTGTGTGCGTGTGCATTTATATGTGACACACGCACACACAGACACGAGCACATTAAGCTTAGCTCTCTGCTTAGTTGGGCACCAATTCAGGAACTGTCCATGGCTTGGCATATTCTGCATATTATATAACGCAATGTGAATGTAAGGAAGCTACAAAAATAAAATTTCTTCTGCTTTGCTTCAAAGTGATTTTCTGAAAACCTCCTTTCTTGGGGTGTAAGAGCCCTTTGGATATGAAAAATGGCAATGGGGGGGTGAGAGTCCATTTCAGTGACAACTCTTATTAGCTTATAATATTGAAGTTTATACTTTTTAAAAAAAATTACCCCACCTTTATTGTTGTTATAAATAATGCAAGGCAGAGAACATACCTAATACTTCCTTCTCCTCCTATTTTCTCCATAGCAATTCTGTAAAGTGAATTGGGCTGAGAGAGAGTGACTGGCCCAGAATCAACAAGCTGGCTTTCATGCCTAAAATGAGACTAAAACTCAGGGTCTCCTGGTTTCTAGCCTGATACCTTAACCCCTGGGTGTCAAACTCATGGTGTCACGTTACAGTCACGTGATGTTTTGTGATAGTTTTCCCATTTGCAGAGCTGGGCTGGGCATGGCTTGCGTGTGATGCATCCGGCCTGCAGGATGCTAGTTTGACACTCCTGCTTAGCCACTAGACCAAATTGGCTCTCATTTTCTTTCTAGGCATGTCACAAGGGCTTTGGCATGGTCCCCCCAGAATCACTGAGCTCATGAGGTGTACATTAATATTCCACAAAACAACTGAAAATTTTTTTCTCTATTTTGACTGTCCCAAATATGAGGACTTGGAGCAAGTCAGTTTCCCATTGGTTGGAAATTGTGCCAATCCTCATCTCATTGGTACTTTATGCTTTCCATCCGCATAGGGCCAACATCCTTTTCTCCCTTGGGAGGGAGGTCTTCCTGGGTGGGGGAGGAGAAGACAAGCACAGTGAAGCTAGGAAAGGGGTGAGGTTTCAGTAAGCCATGTTTGATGTTATCTCATTGGCCAGCTAAAGGCAGCTATGGTGCATGCCACATAAAATGGTGGTCTTTTGCAATATGAGATGGAAATATAGCAAAACCCTATATTGTTTCACAATTACATATCCCTACATATCAAGATTCAATTTTAAAGTCTTCAATAGACAATAAAGGCGCTTTCTCCCAACACAGGTTATTTATTTCTACACACTTGTACTAGCACTCAGCGTGTGAATAGCGTCTAGAAGTGGCAGAGATTTAGAGGACAAACTGGAGGAAAAATGGCTTATTGGCACAATCACCTGAAAACATGGCACTGTTGAAGGTACACTGCCAAATTCATTATGAAATGTCCAATTTCTATGAGGAAGAGTCAAATGATACTCGCTCTAACCTAAAGAATAGCAGTGTTCAAATATCTGGTGTGTTGACACCAGTGGTGGGATTCAAATTTTTTTTACTACTGGTTCTGTGGGCGTGGTTTGGTGGGCATGACAGGGGAAGGATACTGTAAAATCTCCAGTCAGAGGTGGTATTTGCCAGTTCTACAAGCTACTTAAAATTTTCGCTACCAGTTCTCCAGAACTGGTCAGAACTTGCTGAATACCACCTCTGGTTGACACCCAGAAATGGGGATGGAATCATTTTCTATTTTTCCAGGGGTCAGGATCAGAACCAGTGGATTGATACTAGAAGGAAATAGTTCAAAATAGCAATTAGGAATTTTTTCCTGACTATGAACTGTCAACCAGTTGAAGAGGCTGCTACATGAAATAATGAATTCTTTGTTAGAGGTCTTGAAACGGTGGCTGGATGGACATCTGTCTGACATATTCTATTGCAGGGGTCTCCAACCTTGGCAGCTTTAAGACTTGTGGACTTCAAGTCCCAGAATTTCTCAGCCAGCAAAGCTGAAGTCCACAAGTCTTAAAGTTGCCAAGGTTGGAAACCTCTGTTCTATTGGACCCTGTGACTGAGATAGGACATTGGATGAGATGATCTCTTTGGTACCTCCCATTTTCATGATCTGAATGTTTCTGTCACAGGAAATCAATACAGGGAGGCCTTTCTTGATCCACAGTCCATAACTCTCAGTCTAATGGAGAAGGAAACAGATTCTAGCATCCATTTGCTTACCACTAATTTATTTATTTATTTTATTTATTATTTTTATTTGATTTGTCAATCATTTACAAGATAATAGGTATAAGTATATATATAGTTATGAATACATGAAATGGGTACATATAAGAAAAATAAAAGAAACAATAAGACAGGGATGGTAGGCACAATTGGTGCTCTTATGCACACTGCCTACAGGCCTCTTAGGAAAGGGGTGAGGTCAATAGTAGACCGTCTAAGGTTAAAGTTTTTGGGATTTGTGGAAGAAACCACAGAGTCAGGTAGAGTATTCCAGACATTGACCACTCTTTTGCTGAAGTCGTCTTTCCTGCAATCAAGTTTGGTGCGGTTAACCTTGAGTTTGTATCTATTGTGTGCTCTTGTGTTGTTATGGTTGAAGCTGAAGTATTCATTGACAGGTAAGTCATTGCAATGTATGATTTGATATACTATACTTAGATCAGACCAAAGACGGCATAATTCAAGGTTTTCTAGGTCTAGAATTTCAAGTCTGGTGGCATAAGGTATTCTATAACGAGTAGAGGAGTGGAGAACTCTTCTTGTGAAATATTTCTGGACTTTCTCAACTGTGCTAATATCAGATACGTAATGTGGGTTCCAGGCTGATGAGCTGTATTCAAGTATTGGTCTAGCAAATGTTTTGTATGCTCTGGTTAGTAGTATGATATTACCAGAGAAAAAGCTACGTAGGATTAGGTTAATAACTCTTAATGCCTTTTTGGCTGTGTAGTTACAGTGGGCTCTAGCACTTAGATCATTAGAGATGAGTATTCCAAGGTCCTTTACAGAGATTGGATCATCAACAAGGTTTTGACTATTCAGCTTGCATTTTATTTTCTGATTTTTTTTTTTGCCAATATGTAAGACAGAGCATTTATTTGTTAAGATTTGAAGTTGCCATTTGTTTGACCATTCTGATACATAGCCTAATCTGTTAATATTACATGAAAAGCAGAAAGACGCTGCAAAATTGATCAATAAAATATCAGAGCAGAAAACAGAAAGCCAGTGCATAATGATATCAAAAGTGGTCATTTAAACTGCTTTATACGTTTTAGAATTGAAAGCCTAAACTGCCTGAGGAATGAACGCTGGAAAGAGAGTATCTGGGGAGAGCTCAGGATACTCAGGTCTCCTTGGAAAGAGCATGCCATAAATGAATTTTATAGCCGGGAGGTGCTGTCTTCCTACGATTCTTCTTTCCAGGCCAACAGAAATCTCCATTTGTTTAGCCTTTTGCTGGAAAAATGACACAGTCAGAATGTGGACACAGTGATATTCTGAAATACCAAAACCATATAATGTTGGTTTGGAGGTGGTTGAGAGAATGGATAATCTGGATCATCCTAGTGTCATACGATCTTATCAGAAGGTAATAACTATAGGACCTTGTCTTGGAAGATAAACAGGGTCAGACTTGGTTAGTACTTCAGTGGGTGAAAATAATACGAGTTCTGAGGTTAGATGGGAAGTAAGACAAAATTGAGGTCATGGGCAATTGCAAGCCACTTCCATATTGTTGCCAAGAAGATGTGGATGTATTTATGAGATCACTAGGAGTACAGCTTGATTTGAACTTTACTTTGATTGCCCTGAGGGACTAGACAGTGGGATTGAGTTCTTTTCAGGACAAAAATCCTTTTGGAAATCACCATTTCCCCAATCCACCCACCCAATCATTTTGTTGCAAATAGAACTACTTATCCTATCCATTTCAATCCAACTCAGCAATATGTCACCAAGGAAGAAAAAAAAAATTACACATTTTGAAAATACCATGTCTCATAATCACAGTTACTTTCTATCCAAGGCAGATCCAGGCAGAATGTGCAAATGGCATTTTGTTGGTTCTTACTGTAATTTTTGCTTTAACAATATTCAAGCATTTGCTTTTGCATTACATATTGCCTTTGACAAGATAAGCCTATGCACCAACATGTCCACAAAGATCAAGTCTTTTTTTTTTCTTTTTTCCTCTATTTTGTTAATATCTTGCCTTTCCGTTAAGTCATGGTTTTGTTCTATTGAAAGAAAACCCCAGAGAATGAAAACCAAGAAAATCCATGATAGATCAACTCACAAATATCACAATATAACCAAACAAGAATGGTTATAAATAGGATATCTAGCTAAAAAATAAAGCAACTATACAGAATCAAACACAAAGCAAGAAAGGAAACAAAGCATTCAAGGAAACCCAGCAACTATTAAATAAGAAGAATTATTGTTGTTTTTTTGGTAGCCCTTGGTAGACATTATTAAAGGGATGTTCCTGCTACATATGAACACATGAGTGAAAAACAGACACAAGGAAAGATGAATCCCTGCAAAGGCTTCTATAATCCCCTTCCAGATTTGTTTAAAATGGGAGCCATTGTCCTGGTCTCCACACATGAAAGAGGCTCTATTCAAATGTTATTAAATATTTCAAATGATAAGCGGGATCAAGGAAGCAAAATGACTCAATTGGAATATAATGGGAAGGGTTATTTCAGTATGTTTGGGTTGTCAACTAGTGACCAAAAAAATAAAAAATGCAGGTCCTCTTGGAGGCTTAACAAGGTAGGGAAAGCAAGCTAGTAGAATTTTCTTGTCCCTTGCTAGCAGCTCTGCTCTAGGTCATGGCTTTGTTAGCTGAATTGGGCAACCATACAAATGACCAGGAGAGAAGAAGGGCTTAAGAATGGACCAATCTGCAACATTCTGAGCCATTGCATAGGTTTTTAATGTTGTTTTCCTTTATAATTTACATTTGTTGTTGATTTTTGTATGCCACCCAAATCTGAGTTGGGCAGCCGTACAAATGCTAAAAAGGAAAGGAGATAAGGGGAAGGAAGGAAGGAAGGAAGGAAGGAAGGAAGGAAGGAAGGAAGGAAGGAAGGAAGGAAGGAAGGAAGGAAGGAAGGAAGGAAGGAAGACAGTTGCTAGAATCATTCAACAATTGTCATGCCATGCCAGAATAATAGCATATAGCAATAGTGTAATAATATACTGTTTCGCTAAAGTGATAAATTGATAGATGGGTTATGCTTACTGTAGCAAGAAGATGTCCCTCTAATTGTTTTTAAAGGACATGTCCTCATCATGACACCTTTTCTACTCTCCAGCCCATGGCAGAGCCAGATTTTATTACAGTTGCTGTGCTGCTAAAATGGCATTTTTTGGCACAAATCTTGACATGGATATGCTCTAAAATGTTTCATCAACAGTCTGGAGATGACATGGTCAGGGGGTGGAATCTGCCCAATTTATATTGGCTACTTTAGGCTGATATATCCCCATGTTTTTGGTTGAATAGCATTACTTTGCTCATTGCTCATTGTTGATTTTAGAAAGAGTTGGCATAGTTATACTCCACTCAGTATCAAGGATGCAGTTGTAGAGGTGGTCAACAGTATTAAGTATCTGGGGGTGAAGATAATTAACATTCTGAACTGGTATTTCCACACATCATCCTTAGTGAAGCCTGCAAACCAGCGCCTGCATTTTCTGCATTGGATGAGGAGAGCACATCTTTCTCCTTCTGTTCTGGCCACTTTTTACAGAGAGGCAGAATTGAGAGCATTTTATCAAACTGCATCACTGTTTGGTTTGGTGGCAGCAGTGCCTCAGATAGAAAGTCCACACAGAGAATGTAAGGACAGCTGAGAAGGTTACAGAAAGATTGCTTCCTGTTATTCAGGATACTGCTTATAAACCAGTGGTGGGATTCAATTTTTTTTTACTACTGGTTCTGTGGACGTGGCTTGGTGGGCGTGGCAAGGGAAGGTTGCTGTAAAATCTACAGTCAGAGGTGGTATTTGCTAGTTCTCTGAACTACTCAAAATTTCTGCTACTGGTTCTCCAGAACTGATTAGAACCTGCTGAATACCACCTCTGTTATAAACACTATGTGCTTAGAGCTCAAAGCATTGTCAGAGACCCCACACACCCATGTTATGGTCATTTTCTGTTGCTGTTCTCGGGGTGGAGTTTTTAAAGTATTTCTAGCAGGACTACCAGATTCTGTAACAGCTTTGTTCCCTATGTCATCCATCTGATAAACTCGCAAGATTCGTTTTTCTCACCATGTACATGTATACATCCAAACTAGACTGTCCTGTTTCTTTGTGTCATATAATATAGTATGTGCATATTTATTTATTTGGTCATATTTATGTAGTGTACATTGTAGGTGGTGACCCTTTGAGACCTGTATGCAATGAAATTTCATTTTAATGTATGCTGATTAGTGTACCAAGTGACAATAAAGCTAGTCTAAGTCTAAGACACCTGGCTTCTGCAGAGGCAACAGGAAGTAGGGAGAAGAGACTCAGAAGACCCTCTTATGGCCCCAGGTTCCCCTCTTTCTTCTCATGGTGGTTCAGCCTAAAGTCTTCCTATATCAAACTTCCAGCTGTCCTTCTGACACATTTCTGATTCAGGAATGGCAAACTGAAATTATTGAGCAGGCAAGAGCAACAGGGGTAAATACACTGGATTTAAAATAAATGAATAGCCGTTGTGCATATCTCCTTGGAAACGTACAGTATCCTTTAGCACATAGTGAAGTGAAGAGATTTATACCTCTTTTGTTTCAAATGAAACAAATGATGTTAAGAAATTTGATGTGTGCATGAGAGAGAAATGGAGAGAGAAGAGAATGTATCAGGTGGGGACAGCTAAGAGCAAGGGATCCTCCTGCAGGAAGTAGCAAAGCTTAAAAGCAGGGGTGGGATTCTATAGGTTTGCACCTATTTCCAAAACCGGTTGTTAATATTCTAAGCAGTTCGGAGAACCGGTTGTTAGAAGAAATTACTGGCCTAATCCTGTAAGGAAGGCAGGAAGGAAACATTCTGGTGTTGCTTATAGAAACTGCCTCTCCGTTAACCCTTATTACATTCTTGGCAGGACTAGACTTCCTGTCTCAGGAACTTCTCTGGAGTTTTTTTTTCCTCCTTTGCTGGTACTTTGCTTGTGTGGAGTGACCATTCAAAGTTACAATGGCACTGAAAAAAGTGATTTATGACCATTTTTCATGTTTACAACTGTTGCAGCATCCCACAGTCATGAGAGGCCAGGCAAGGAGATGCGTGCTTCGATGTGAGTGATATTGAGTTGGCCACACCCAGCCAGTCACATGACCACCAAGCCATGCCCACCAACTAAGCCACGCCCATAGAACCGGCTGTTAAAAAATTTGAATCCCACCCCTGCTTAAAAGGAATGTTTTCACCTTCCTGCTGCCAACCTTCCCCTCTTCACAATTAGAGGTTTCAAGGCCATTCTCTTTAGGATGGCTGCAGCTTGAAAGAATCCAGGTGATAGGTAATTCTTGCACAGGGATAGAAGAAAGAGAGGTAAACATTTTTCCAGACTGATGTTGGGTTTGGGTAGGGCAGCTTGGAGGGAGCATTGAGGAGAAGGAAAGGACTGACTCTTTCACCCTTTCTTCCTCCCTTCCTCCCTGCACAAATAACTTAAGGTTAGTGTGTGTTCTGCAGATGCATTCAAAGAGAGCCCAAGTATCTTTTTAAAAAGCTGTAATGTTGTCTATGGAGATTTTCAGTCATCCAGATCATGGTTGTCTCAAAGGTTCTTTTTCCAAAGGCAACTGGACTTTGTTTTTCCCTGAAGGCATTTCGCTTCTCATACAAGATGTCTCTTCAGTTCTAACTGGATGAGAAGCTAAATGTCCTCAAGAAGAAACAAAGTCCAATTGCCTTTTGAAAAGCAGCTTTGGGACAAGCTGAAATGCTCTTCCTGAGTAGCATAATTTCATACTAGCACAAACCTATGTCCAAAAGGAACAAAACTGATATTCTGTCGAACACATTCATGGAATATACTTGGGAAAATCAGCACAAGGTTTTGACAATGTCTCAACCCTCTTGTTCAGCCATCTGCCAAAACTTGCCTCCTCTCTTGCCCCAGCCCCAGTACTAGATCCAGACCCAGACCCAGATATTGAGGGGAGCAATTGCTGGCTAGTGGTGCTTGGTGGGAAACCATGGGTATCTCTATCAACTAGTGCCCTTAACTTGTCCCATATTAAAACTTTAAGGACAACACCCCTTCCTAACCTATAATAGGCATTAGTGATGACAGTGGTGCAAATTATACTAGCTTACTTTTCTGTCGCCTGAAGGACTGGAATAAGCACTTTAACCCAGTGAAGAAGAGCCTGTTTTGTAAAGGATTCAAACATCCACTGCTTCATTTGTCCTTCAGATTTACAAGCTAGCAATAAAATAGCTCTTATTGTGGAACACATGACTAATGTCTTATCCCAGAGCTGCTTAGACCTGCTTTCTTTTTAGCTTCTGTGATTGTCTAATTCCTATCTGGGAGAAGCATCACTTGAGAATAGGACTTGATTTAAAGACTTTGACCATTGACCTTTTTTGCTCAAAAAGCAAGAAAACAAAAGGGTTAGAAAGCTCAGCTCAGAAATAACCTAGAAGCTATGGACCTGGGGGCAGTTACAGGGCAATAGTATAATCTCTTTTAGTTCAGTAGTTTCATTTAGCTGAAAAACAGTCATGAAAGCAGATGTGGAAACTGTTGCTATTATAAATTGGTGAGATTTTAAGATGCCTCAAGACTCTTTCATGGTTATTTTTATTTCTATCAAGTGTAGTTTTTGAGTCTTTCATTTATTACACTGAAGCAGGGGAAAAAGAAGAGGAAATTCAGATTGCAATATTTGTATTGAAGTGTTTATATGTAATAAGAAATTAATGAAGGTTAAGTTCATAAATTAATATATTTGCACTCCATGCATGTTTGCAGTCCTACTCTGATGCTTAGTTTTCTATCGTTGAATGACAAACAGGATGAAAACCCACCACAGATTCCTTGAGAGACTCTCAAGAAGGCTCTCTGCTAACTGGTTAGGCACAAATGCCTCTTCTGATTTGATTCAGATCAAGATGTTGCAGCATGTTCCATGTGAGAATTAATCCTGACTAACTAATAGTGTTTTTAATTATGGAGTCACTTTTTCAGTATTTACTCACTTAAGATCTTTATTTAATGATCTCCTGGTCTGCTCTTCACCTTTCTTTTTCTTTTTTGCCATATATTTATCAAACTGCAGGAATTAGAAGGCATAACAGAAATCTTTTTGATAATTGGGCTACTGGATTTGGGCTGCAAACATCCAGATTTTTGTTAGATGGTGGCAAAGTGAAATAAACTCTAATTTTTTGCTGCCAACTACTGGTAGTAGTATTTGAAATCTGATAGCTATAACTCAAGTTAAGTTTCCATAGAACAGTGTTTCTCAACCTGTAATGGGAAGAAGAAATAACCTTGAGGAACCAGAAAAGTGCTAAGACAACAGTCATAAAAGAAAAATGATGATGGCATTCGGGGGAAAAAACTGTCCTTGTGTCTAGTTGTTCTGGTGTGCAGTGCCCTATCGTGTCATTTTAAGGGTAGAAGTTGAAATAATTTATGTCCAGGATGTGAGGGGTCTGTAGGTATTTTCACAACCCTCTTTTTGACTCTGTGCTGTATACAGGTCCTCAATGGAAGGCAGGTTGGTAGCAATTGTTTTTTCTGCAGTTCTAATGTTGAAGTCTGTGTGTGTCTTGTTTGGTTGCAGAGCCAAACCAGACAGTTATAGAGGTGCAGATGACAGACTCAATAATTCTTCTGCAGAACTGAATCAGCAGCTCCTTGGGCAGTTTGAGCTTTCTGAGTTGGCACAGAAAAAACATCCTTTGTTGTGCTTTTTTTATGATGTTTTTGATGTTAGATGTCCATTTTAAGTCTTGAGATATGATGGAACCTAGAAACTTGAAAGTCTCTACTGTTGATACTATGTTGTCCAGTATTATATATATATATATATATATATATATATATATATATATATATATATATATATATATATATATATATATATATTATATATATATTAGACAATACTACATCAACAAACCTATGTATATATAATTGTGAAGTATAGTATTATTATTGGGCATGAATAAGCACACAATCGTGCCTACCGTCCCTGTCCTATTGTCCCCAATTTTTTGTACTTAATTACTGTATTCATATTCATGTTTATTCTTATACCTATTATCTTGTAAGCAATTGACAAATCAAACAAATAATAAAATAAGATAAATTGTAAGACATGGTAGTATAGGAGAGTTTCTCCTAAAATTTACCACCATTTCTATGGTTTTGAGTGTATTTAGTTCAAGATTGTTCTGGTTGCATCACAAGGCAAGTTGTTCAACCTTCCATCTGTATGCAGATTCATTATTGTCTCAAATGAGACCAATCACTGTTGTAGCATCTGGAAACTTCAGTACTTTAACAGAGGGATCTTTTGAGATGCAGTCATTGGTATAGAGAGAAAGAGAAGTGGACAGATCACAGAGCCCTGGGGGGCTCCTGTGCTAATTGTACAGGTATCTGATGTGATTCTGCCTAGCTTCACCTGCAGTTCCTGTCTGTTAGGAAGCTTATGATCTATTTACAAGTGTGGTCAGGTAGTTAGAAGAATATCTGGAAGCATGGTATTGAATGCTGAACTAAAGTCTACAAAGAGGACCCTTGCATAGGTCTTTGGAGATTCAAGATGTTGTAGGATGTAGTGCAGAGTCATATTAATAGCATCATCTGTTGATCTATTTGCTGAGTAGGCAAATTGCAAGGAGTCTAATAGCAGATCTGTGATGGTTTTCCAAGGCTTTCAAAGGCTACTTACTGGTCCACCTGAAAACAAAATCACATTTGTTGTCGTGATTTATAATCACAGGCTGTAATAGTCAGATTTTCTTTGTCCATGTTTAATATTCTATTAGTTTATCAAAATATAAAATAGAAGTACAAAGAAAAAATGAAAATAATGGAAAATAAGGGGGGAAAGGGGGAAGAGAAAGAAGTGTAGGCTAAAGGGGGAAATAAAAAGAAAGGATTTGACTTCTGATTCCTTTTAGGTGTAGTAGAATAAAATAGTAAGATAAAGCCTCAACTTTTTACTTCTATATGATAATATATACTAGCCATTTCTATATCAACAAACCTATATAATCAGCAAAACCCTAAATCAAAGTTTCACTTCTCTCTACCTCAAACATAAAGTCCACAAAAGGTTTCCAAGTAGAAATAAAACTAATTGGTAATAGTATGATTTTCAAACACAATATACTTTTGCCTTGTCAATAGTTACTGTCCTACCAGTAATCCTACAATACTAAGCCCTGGTTACACAGCCATAGTTCCTGAGTTCCATTGCCCATTTACCACAGATGCCATGCCCAGGAACTCTTAACATCTGACATTGTCTTTGTTGACCTGGGCAATGACTAAGCCAGTATATGATTCTTTTTCTATTTTGTCACCATAATAACCGGACTGATGGTTACACTTAGACTGGTTCTTCTGCTAAGACCTGTCTGGTGTGGGTGATCCTTCTGAAAGAATACACTATTGTCAGCATAGGTTTCAGCCTCATCAGAGCATCATGAACTCTTCCTCACAACAAGGGACTATCCTTGGAAGGATTATTATGGTTGGTTGCACAGTCAGCAAGATGTTTAGACTGGATTTGACATTTTTATCAACCTATCAACCTAAACCCTAGGATTCATGATAGACAGATGTTAATGCTTCATGGTGTTAAAGGATGTAAGTTATTGGATTTGATTGTGGAATGGAGCCAGTTTTCCCACCATTTCAATTTTTCCAAATATCTGGAAGCATTTTTCATTATCTTGCATACCGACCCTTGATCTATTCATATGAAACTTAACAAAATTTATCTCCTCAGAAGGGACAATAATGCCTAAGCATCATTTCCAGTTCCACTAAAAATGAAAAAAAAATAGTGGCAATTTTTTTCAAAAGATAAAGAAAACACTGTTTTGTCTCCAATTTGGCTTGTTTCACCCTCACTTAAGAGGCTATAATTCCTGAAAAATGAGCTCAATTTCAGAGTACCTTTCATGGAAAACAGACTAATAATTGACTAAATAAATATATTCTGTCACATAGGAAATCGCCACTTGGCATTTTGCTATTACAAATGAATGGAAAAGCATGAAGTTTTGGCATTGAAAATCAAGTTTAAAATATGACGTTTAAACTGAGGGTTTAAACTGAATTGGTCCAATATTTCCTGGGCTCTTCCATTCTTTCTCAAATCAAAGCTCAAAAATGTAATAATGCACTTTCTTAGATAAGTGCCCTAGTCCTGATGTATGGATTTCAAGCCAATAAATTATTTTGGTGCTGTTTCCCTTTGGTATATTAAAAGAAAAACAAAATCCATCTCCATACATCTAAAATTAAAGTCTTTGGCAGCCAGATTCTATTTTTAATGGCAGAATGGATCACCTGCTTCTACTTTTTGTCTCTATTTTCCTGATATTATCTTTTCAAAAGACTAGAATGAGCAAAGGCCACTTCCTTTGGAGTCTGTTCATGATAATAACCCTGAGTATTGTTTCCAATAGGTCTGGAAAGTTCTGGGCCTTTTGATATAGCTATATACAGAGATGTGTATTTGTCTTTTGCTCATCTCTCTTTCTCTTTCCCTGGTTTTCCCTGTCTTTTGTCCCAGATAGCAAATAAACATCAGGCTATATTTTTGCTAGAGCCAGTTTAAAGTATCAGGCTAAAAACTGGGAGACTGTGAGTTCTAGTCCTTCCCTAAAAACAAAGTCACCTGGAAAACTTTGGGCCAGTCATTTTCTCTCAGCCCTAGGAAGGAGGAAATGGCAAACTACTTCTGAAAAACTTTGCCAAGAAAACTTCAGGGTCCATCTAGGCAGTCTTCAAGAATCAGAATCAAATGAACGGAAGGGGGAAAAATTGATAGCTGATCTGTGTGGTGGGTATGGCTGCTCTGATTTAGACTAGGGATTGTCCTGGGTGCAAAGAAAATTAGAAATTACCACAATAATTTTTCAACAAGGAGGGAAGGAAAAGAAATGTCCAGACTTTTCAGCTGGCCAGAATTATACAACACACCCCATTCACCATGTGTACAACAGGAGAACAACTATTAGAAAGAAGATAACATCTTGCTGATCTCATCTAGCACTGTGAATCATGGGCTGAAAAGAAATGGTTCCACACCTGTCAGCCTCAAGTCAACTGTCCTCTTAGCCTCAATTTAAGGTGTTGTCTCAGCACCTCAGTTTCTCTTTCCCACAGCTGAAGAATTAGAAGTGCAGATTGCTAGAACTTAGAGCAGGGATATCTAACCTTGGCAACTTTAAGACTTGTGGGTTTCAATTCCCAGCATTCCTCAGCCAACATGCTCTGCATCTTGAGTTTGCCTTCAAGTCATTGTTGACTCCTGGTGGCTGCCTGGACTACTTCCTGAAGTTTTCTTGACAAGGCTTTTTGGAAGTGATATGCCATTGTCTCCTTCCTAGGGCTAAGAGAGAAAGCCTGGCTCAAGGTCACCCAGCTGGTTTCATGCCTCAGGTGAGATTAAAACTTCCAGTTTTATTTAATAGAATGCATTAAGGATCAAATCCACTATCATATGTCATTGTTACAATTTTTAAAGAGGACCACACCATATTCAAAGAGAAACCTGCTAATGACTTTGCCATGATTAGGGCTGTCAAACTTGCAGCCCAAGGGCCAGATGCGTCATGCACTGGCCACTCCCCCACTGGGTTTAATGAATGGGAAAAAAGTCCTGATAAGTCACATGATGCCACCGTGATGAACTTGACACCCCTGGCCATGATGGTTAAGAAAGCAACCTTTGACTGAATGAGGATAAAATAGTAGAAGATAATATGATCTTATTTGCCTTGCAGACTTCCCAGGGACATTTGGCTGAGCATTATTGAAGGTCTGATCAAAAATAATTCCTATGCATAAGTGTTGGTATATGAAGTATTCCTGTCAGGGATTTCAGACACCCTGTTCCATTTCATTTCATTTTTTACTGGGCCTGAAGAAGCAGGATAGGAATAATATTGATGCTTTTGAAATTCAGTGTTGGAGAAGACTTCTGAAAATACCGGGGACGGTCAACAAAACAAACAATTGGATCATTGAATAAATCAAACCAAAGTTCTCACTCGAGGCACAAATTACCAGGCCTACTAATACAATGTGCCTCCAATTATCCTATTTTGGGCATATTATGCAAAGATTTAGCTCTCTGCAGAAGATTCTAATGCTGGGAAAGGTGAAAAGAAAGAGAAGAGGATGACCAGCAGCAAGGTGGATACACACAGTTTCATCAGTGGTGAATGCACCATTAGAAAACCTGAAAAACCGGATTAGAAATAGATTGTTATGGAGAAAATCTAACTATGTAGACACTAAGAGCTGACATTGACTTGATTGTAACAATCAATCAATCAATCAAGTATCCTTGTTCAGTATTCCAGCACTCTGCCCTATTCTATCCCATATTTCTTTGGACACACACTAGAGACTGTAGCAAAAGAAGAAAAAAATCCTAGGTACAGATCTGCATAATGTCCAGCTAAACCCTCTTCTGTTGGTTTGAGTGATGAGAAATCAAAAGCACAACCCAGAAGCGTGCAATCAAAAGTTGGCAAGAGTTTAATTGATGGCACTGTGGGCAAAGATTCAGAATTCATAAACTTTAGGTTTGGGAACTTCTGGTAGACATTTTCTCTTTAATTAGGAATGGCATAGGAGAGCTACATAACAGTCAGATATAGTACCGACAGCTGGAGCATTCAATTTCCATAATGTTATCATTTTTCAAAAGAAGCTCATAAAAAGTGTGATCAAAAGCCGAAGTGGGAGCTGGTGGAGCAAAGGAGAGCAAAATTTGTGTAGTATATGTAGAAACAGAAAATGAGAACCAGTTAGGGGTGAAGACAGATTGATAAAGAGGAAATTCTGAGAGTTAGGAAATATTATACTAGGGCTGCAGGTACACTTTCATTAGTGGCATTTTTACAATAGTATATATTCAGTTCCACAAACTGATGATGCAACAGATGAGTAGTTATAAGTACGCTTGTGACAGGTAAAATAATCAGGTGTGGACTTCTAAACTACAAATATCATCATGCTAGGTAGAATCATAGACATCAAAGAGGTCATTTGCACCATTAAGTTCAATTTTTTCCAAGTAGGAATTCAAATTAAAGTGTGCATGACAGGTGGCAATCCAGTCTCTTTCACTCAAGGAAAGGCTGGTTTATCTAACTCTCTTAGTAATTGGCTCCACAATCAAATTTCTCTTGCTATTAGAAAACTAAAATCTCCTTTCCTATAACTTAAATCCATTTTTCCACGTCCTGCCCCTTGGGAGAATAGAGAATAGGGTAGAGAATACAGAAGCTCAGGAATCATCTTCTTTAATAACTTTTTGGTATATCATATTCCCTCTTCCTAAAACATTCCCAGTTCCCAGTGGTGGGATTCAACCTTTTTTACTACTGGTTCCATGAGAATGTGTTACGTGTGCGCAGCATTCAAAAACTTCCGATTTTAAGCTTCAAAACTTACCTTTTATTCAGCGTTGGTTAGTAAAACAGCTGAGGTGCAGCAATCCACTCTGTCGTGCGAATCAGCTGAGCTAAACAACAAGGAAATATAGGACAGGAAAGGGCGGGGGCAGGTGGGCAGGGCCAACTGCTCATTGGAGCTACTGGTTCACTAAAACTAGCGCGAACCAGCAGCATCCCACCACTGCCAGTTCCTTCGGCCCAGAGTCAATGACAGTTCAGTTCTTGATGCCTATCTCTGAAAGTGTTTCAGCTAGCCTAAATTTTTCCTAAAGTGTATGCTCAGAATTGGGATGTAACTATCCAAAACCAAGTGGAATTATTGTTTTCTGTGATTTATTTCTGAGGCTTCAGTTTGAATTGCCTTTTTGCAGTCACATCATAGCCAGTTTCTAATCAACCTTTATTCCTACTTTTTTCCAATGTGCTATTACTAGACTCTAGTATCCTCACTGTATATCTGTGTATCTGATTTTTGTTTTCTAAGCATTTTGTATCTATTATTTTTCACTCCATTCCCTAATCTTAAGAGCATTTTAATTTTTATTTCATTTTGTTGGGCCTTAATTATTCTATTCAGTTTTGTGTTATCTGCAAATGTTATAAATATACTTGCTCTTTGAGGTTAAGGAGGAAAAACTGAAATTTACAAAACTCATAACTTAACCTTATGGTTTTGCATGATGAGCATCCCTTCCATTTGAGGAAGAGGTCTTGATGTGGTCTTCTTCATTTTTGAACCAGATATTTTCCTTCTTAAATCTTCGGCGATCCATCCACGCTTAGCTCACTTGACAATTAAATGCTATGGATTACTTCCTAAGTGGCTTGCTGAAAACAAAATATATTTACAACTCCAGCACCATTCTGATAAAAAAACAAGACAAGGTTAGTATGTCAAGACTATCCGATATGGATCACATTGTTTTCAAGGTATCTACCGATGATTGCTTTCTGTTCCCTTCAATAAACTTTCCAAATATTGATGTCAGACTGTCTGGTGTGCAGTTATATTGCTGCTTCTTCCCCCCTTTTTTTGAAGGTAGAATTGTTTGTCCTCTTTTATATTTCATGCATTCTTCAGAATTTCTCAGATTCTGAAGTTCAACCAGACCATGAGCTTCAATTCTCTGGAATGTAATTCATTTGGAACTAGAATTGTAAATCAGTTCAAAGTAAATACATGTTTCTATCAATCTCAAACTTAAATCTTGCCCATTTGTTCTGTTTTTCACAAATGCCTGGTAAAACACCTGCATTTGCATAGATTGAGTGAAAGCAGGAGTGGACTTTTTGTTAACATTTTGCAGTTGTAATTAATAGCTGGTATACTGATTCTTTTCTTACTTTTACTGTGAACATTTTTGCAACCCTTTTCATTTTTCTCAATATCCTTTGTTGTCAATTCATTCGGATTTTCAGCCTTTCTGATTATACTTCTCAGCTTTCTTTGTGCCCTCCTCCTTATTCCTCTTTTGGCCTCCTATGTGTGCCCTTTTCTATTTTTGGGTTGTCAGTAAGTTTTTTTCTATTGCCATCAGTTTTTCCTCTTCATTAGGATTGTTTGCAATTCAGTTTTCCCATTTTGTTTTTAGGAGTTTCAAACAATTTTGTGCTCCTTTTCCCATTAGCTTTTCCTGCCAAGAAATCCTACTTATAACTGTTCAGAGTTTTATTAAAATCTGCTTTTTTGAAACCCCAGAGACTCATTTATCTATATTTAGTTTTATTTTCCCTTAAAATCAAGAAGTTCAAGAGTTACACAGTCAGTTTCTCCTACTGCTTCTACTTCATTGATTCCTTCTTCCCTAGTGGCTAATATCTAGACTAGAAAAGCAGATCTTCTCACACTTTTCTCCACTGTCTGAAAGAGAAACTTGTTAACATGAGAGAAAATTCCAAGAAAGTTTATGCTTGGCAAAACTAGTCTTTTACCTGATCATTACTACTTCAAGCCTTTTGAAAAATCTATTTTTTTTCTTTTTTTTATAAAGAATTTTTTATTTTAAAACAAACATACACATACAAAACATAATTTTTTTAAATGTTTTTTATAAAAAAAAAATTATGTTATTGAACTACGCCACCTTCGGTCCGATCTAAGTATAGTATATAAAATCATACATTGCAATGTCCTACCTGTCAATGAATACTTCAGCTTCAACCATAACAATACAAGAGCACACAATAGATACAAACTCAAAGTTAACCGCACCAAACTTGATTGCAGGAAATACGACTTCAGCAACAGAATGGTCAATGTCTGGAATACTCTGCCTGACTCTGTGGTTTCTTCCCCAAACCCCAAAAACTTTAACCTTAGACTGTCTACTATTGACCTCACCCCTTTCCTAAGAGGTCTTTAGGGGGCGTGCATAAGCACACCAACGTGCCTACCGTCCCTGTCCTATTGTTTCTTTTATATTTTATTTTTCTTATATGTATCCATGTATTCATAACTATGTTATACTTATACCTATTATCTTGTAAGCAATTGACAAATAAAATAAATAAATAAAAAACATAAAACCACCTTCCATTTTATATACATACCGAGTGTCAGTAGGTTGCAAATCTTTTGTGCTATCCTTTTATAGTCATTACTCACAGTTTATATTATTTTTCACATTGTCAATCTAACATATGATTATATATTTATCAGTTATTAATCATCCATGACTAAACTATTTAATCCATCATTTTATACGAGATAGTCCATATTTTATCTTAAAATTTATATTATACTTTCAACCAATGATTATATATGTTTATATTATGTTTTATATCAATCTATTAAGTTTCTAACCCTAACCCTTTTCTATCACAGTTATCTAGTCTATTACGTTACCATGTTTTCTTGTCCAACTATTGATGAAACAAATCCCATATCATATAAAAATGTTTATCTTCTTGTTCTCTAATTTCAAATGTCAATTTACTCATTTCAGCAAAGTCCATAATTTTCTTAATAACTTCTTCCTGCATAGGTATTTTATCATTTTTCCAGTTCTTAGCAAATACAATCCTAGCTGCTGTTAAAACATTTATAATCAAATATTTCAGCTCTTTATTGTATATTTCTGGTATAATTCCCAATAAAAAGATCTCTGTTTAAAATCTATATGTTGCTTTAGCATGTTTTCCTATTTCTTTGCATCCGAACATGACCACCACATATGGTAATATGAACCAGCTATCTGATGACATTTCCAGCATTTATCCGATTTATTCTTAAACATTCTCGCAAGTCTTGTCGGAGGTAGATGCCACCTGTAAAATATCTTATATAAATTTTCTTTATATGCAATTGACATTGACATTTTATAATTTTGAGACCACAATTTTTGCCATTTTTCTAAATCAATCCCATATGCAAAATATTTCCCCCAAGCAATCATCATTTCTTTAACTTGTTCCTCCTCCATTTTAAATTCTAATAAGTGTAAAAGTTTTTTAATTGCCTGTTCTTCAGTACCCATCAAAATTTTATCTAAATCAGTCAACTTATCATAAATACCTCCTGTTTTAACATATTTGTCAAATCTAGATTATATTTGCAAATATGAAAACCAGTTTATTTTTACACTTTGTTCTTCCAACACTTGCATAGATTTAAGTTCACCCTTTTCATTCAATATCTCACCATATCTGTTTGTTTCTTTTTATATATTATTGGATAAGAAAAGGCTTCAATGGTAGATATCCATAATGGAATTTTTAAATAATATTGTCTTTTATCTTCTCCCAATTCAAAAACAATGCCTCTCAGATAAAATGTCTTCTAAAATACCTTTGTGTTTTAGTTCCCTTGTACCAAAGGAAGGCATGCCATCCCCACAGCAAGTCATGCCCTTCTAAGGTCAATAGTCTATTGTTCCTTAATGTTATCCATTCCTTTACCCATATCAGTTAGGCAAGGCAAACCCTCCTCTTATTCTTGCATCTTGTAACAGTTTTAGTTTTATTCTTGTAACAGTTTTCCTCAAACACTCTGTGGACCACTGCTATAAATCAAGGAGGGTCCTAGTCATGATTATTCAAACTACTTTGAAATCTAAGTGCTAAAAAACAGTGTGGCACCTATGGCCTTAAGCCTTTTTTCTCTTCTTCCCTGACTGTACATTAAGAATATAAAAGAAATTTTAAAAAGACAGATTTGCCAAGTTTGGTTTATTAATCTCAATCCACAAATAAGTTCTCTGAGGTGCCACCTCAATTTAACTTCTTTCAGCATAATAGTTGGAAGAGATAGTAAGAAAGCATTTCCATGGATTTCAGGGTAGCTTTAAAAAAAGGTATGCTAACATTAATTTGTATTCTCTCACTAATTTGCACCTCAGGGAACTGGTCTGTGGCTTGAGATTAATAAGATGAATCTGGCAACTCTGGTTTTTTAAAATTTCATTTTATATTCTGAATCTTATGATACCGTCACAGAGAATAAAAGGATAAATGCTTACAGCCATAGGTATCCCTGTGTGGAAACAATTACTTTCTTAAGCTTCTTTACCTATATTTGTTTTCCCCAACTACATAGCTTTTGTCCCTGGCTGTATTATTTCATCTGATCCCTGAACTAATACCTTCATTGATCTGATCTTTGTAAAGAATACACTCTAAAACCACTACACAATACAAAAAGAAGCTGTTTGGGGGTGTTATAGTGGGAGAATACAAATTAATGCTAGCGTACTTTTTTCAGTTCGCCTGCCACCATTCACGTAGCTTAAAGAAATAAAAATGAGAGTAATTAGTATGAGTGATGTGAAAGCGAACTGCCATCTGATGAGATTTGTAGTCATCCAGTGGAAACAAAGCAATATTCTTTTTCCCACAAGACTGCAAAAATGTTGCAGCTGTCAGTTAAAATACCTTGTGTTAATAAATAGTGTACTGATTTTTTTAAAAAAACCACTTTTGTTACTGTAACATTTTAAAAATAAGGAAAGCTAAACTCCCACAACACCTCAGACACCTTTATTAAACCCACAGATTTGAAAAATGTCCTGTGATAAGCTTATTTAAAATTATTTCCTGAGATAAGGCGTGATCTAAAAAAGCTATAGAAATACTGCAATTCACTTGCTGATGGCAACAATTCCAGAAACAAAAAATACAAGACACCATTTATCTTTAAAAAAAAACCCAGGAGAAAGTTCTGTTCCGTTTTGAAAGCAATTCAAAAATCCTTCAGTCCTTGTACCCTCACAGCACTAGGTTTCTATTTGATAGAGTAAGAGTCAGAAAAATAAAGTTGTTGCTGAAGGTATGAATTCATGCAAGCAAACATGTCTCTTAAAATATGTCTCTTAAAGCAACAACATTTATCTCCCAAGTTTGCACAGAAGTCTGAAAAATGGCCAGTTGAGCAATCACCTTAACATAGCAGATGCACGATGCCCTCACACATTTTCAACATTTAGATGAGAGTGCTTGGTGAAGTCATCCATCAGTTTTGGATCCAGTATCATCCATCCCTCGATCCGTCATCTATCTATCTATCTATCTATCTATCTATCTATCTATCTATCTATCTATCTATCTATCTATCTATCTATCTATCTATCTATCTATCTATCTATCTATCTATCTATCTATATACCTACCTACCTACCTATCATCCATCAAATTTATTGGCTGTTCATCTTACCAAAGGATAACTCTGCTGATGATACCCAGGAAGGAACAGGGTTAGGTTCAATTCTGATAAAATCCAATGCTGTGGATTTTTGTGTGTGCGCATGTGCACGCGTGCACACACACACACACACACATTGGTTCTTGTGGAGCTTCCATTTTTAGTCTTGGATGGTGCAGTCCTCCCCCATTTGAGATAGGTGTATTGTCTGTGACTTGTCTTGGACTCACAGGTCTTGGAGCAGATGGCAGCTTTGGCCAAGACAGTTTTTGCTCAAATTGCACCAATTGAGCCCATTCCTGATTGGGAGGCTCTGCAGATTGTCATTCATGCCTCCAGTTGTGTCTGCCCATCTGGAAGATCTGGCAGAAGGGTGTACTGCTGTCTATTAAATAGAGTCCTCTATTGGAGCCTCAGAGACTGGTCTTGCCTGTGGCAATGCCCAACACTTGAATAATATTTCTCCAGAGATCTTTACAATCCTTCTGAAGATATTCCACAAAACAATTGGCTATTTTTCACTGATTTGGGGACAGAATAATCTGCGAACCCCTGTAAGATTTTGCTTCACATGTTTTAGGTCCATGTTACATCTTTTGATACTATCAGTTGTTCTGGTTTTTATTGTATATAGCATGCAATATATAACTGGGTATTTTTATATCTTATACATAAATGAATGAATAAAATTTGTGCAAAGTTGAAAGCACCTCAACCAAATCATTGTCCAAATATCAACAGCTCTAATGGTAACCGCTGAAACAAAAGGTAACAGAAGGGGTGTCCATTGTGGGGGGAGATGCCAAAAAAGTAAGGATGGAAGACACAAGACACAGTCAAAGCTCTACCTCTTTTTAATATGGATTTTAAAAAAAGAGTGATGGCATTTTAGTTCTTGCAATTGCAACCATGATTTTGACATTTTTGAGCCCTGACCCTCGGACCTCCTCAAGCAAGTTCCACAACTAATGATGTTCTTCCATGGGTGCATCACAAAGCCACTATCAGACATATTTATGACATGCTGTCCCGCAACAAACTCTCACAACGGATAGATAAATATTTGATTGTTGTGTTATTTCCCATAATAAATATTATTTTTATATAGTTTTCAGATCAACTAGGTTGATTCTTTTCAGATCAATTAGTGATTGTGCACTAATGATGTTTTATCATGCTACATCACTAAATGAGAGTAGTTAGATGGTGATTTAAAAAAAAAATATTTTAGATCAAATTAGTTCAAAATACTGTACATTTTTGAAGATTTGTCTTAAACTCTCATACCAGAACATACCAATGAATCACAATGAGGATTACATATACCAATTCTGATATTGTTTGTTTACTGTTTATACCAATGTTATTTCCCAATTATAACGGGCATTAAATTTTATCACAACTAATCACAAACAAACAAATAATAATCCCATAACAATTTATGAGGTCAGATTTCCCTGTAGGTTAATGCGGGTCTAGGAGAGTCATTAGCAATTTTATCACATGAAAGTTTAGCAAGAAATTGGTCAATTGTCAATTTCCTGAAAATGGAAACATTCTTTGTTGAAGATTGTATCAACTACTGTTGCATCAAATGTATTTTATATGCACAGAATTTCTAATTTTCAGAACACTTGTTCTGTAAAGGTAGTTGAATATTTTCCAAAAACTTCATTTCACTGTATACCTTTTTTAGACAAAATGCTATCCATTAGAGATTCACTGCAGTGCAGCATTTCAGTTAATGTGCTAGACCAGCCAGATTCAAGTCTGTTTTCTGCCATGGAAACTTACTGGATAACTTTGAACTAATCACTCAGCCCAACCATTGCTAGACGGTTATTGTAGGCAAAAATGAGAGGATGTAATGCTGCATACAAAACAAACAAAATATTAAAAAGTTATGATGGTTATGTAGTCACTTACCAAGCACATCTAAATTATATTAAAGTAACCAAGCTATCTTTACAATCCCCAAGTCTTGCCACAACTTTTGAGCACCCCTATTGTTTGGCAATTGAAAGATGAAAAAATTTATATACTCTATGAGCGTATAGGGCACCACAGTATGAGCTTCTAAAGGACTTCTGGAGCTCTGAACTTAATAAATAAAGAACTAAGAAGGGACATGATTTCTGACCTGGTTCAGAAAAGAAGGTGTGTTTTTGGAGGGGAATGAGGGCCTGTTTCTGAATCTCCAGTCATATATCTGTTTGTACTGTAGGAAGTTAGCACCCACCCCTCTCCAAGAAAATTGAAATAGCCTAGGAAATATTAAAAAGGCAGAATATTTCCTCTAAAAAGAGTAGAAACTCAGAAGCAGAAACTCACCTCAGAAGCAGAAACTCACCTCTACCTTTGTTAATGGGTGGGCCATTAAGGCCTGGGCCAGAATACTTTACATAAGAAGGAACTCCAGGTAAAGCTATAGAAATTGCCAAAAGCCCTTTTAAGGGCATAATCACCCAGCAAGGCTAGATCAAGCATGGAACTCAGGACAGCCTACAGAGTTGCCCCTGGGAGTCTGACAACCAATTAGAATACAAGCTCCAATTCAAATCCCAACAGAGGGTATAAAACCCAGCACTCTCAGCACCTCACTCCTTTTTCCTTGATCTCTTCTCACCATGAAGCATGTGGTCATCCTTCTCTGGAGCTCCAGACCATGTGGCCCTGTACACCATTAAACTTTCCAAGCAGCCTCCATGTTTCCAGTGTCCTTTTCCCCACTTGGAACTGAACCCAAAAGGATATTTCTTTCAACAGTACAATGGCTGAAGGGGGCTGGGCCAGGAACAGATCCTGTTGAGAAATGTCAACATATTTTGATAAACATTGTTCCCAGTCCTCATGACCTTCTTCTATGGCACATCTTCCTGAGTTCCAAGGTTTTTACTGACAAAAGTGAATTGGGAACTCAGATATCAAAATAGATATGCACAAGTGCCAAACACAAAATATCAGACAATGTCATTTATCTCTCCTCTATATTCACCTCATAAGCTAGTCAACAGGTATAAATCAGCATATCAGACAGATTTGGGAGCTTATTTTTCTTCAAATTGATGTATGTATTTTCAGTGCTACCTAGTTATTTTATTATGATATGCTGAAAAGGAAACCAAATAGTGCTGTTTAGACAAAGAGAAAGGAATAAAAGCCTCCAAAATAAGAGACCTTGGAACTAATACTGTCAGACACTGATGTTTGATATAAAAACTACAGATTTTTGTCAGAAGCAATCCTCAGAAAATCTTGGATATTTTATTCTAAAATAACCAAATACTGAATTGAAAGAGCTGGAAAAAAATCAAGTAAACTTAAACTGCATGATATAGAACTTGTTTCCAAGATGAATAAGAAATTTTTAAAAAAACCTTTCATGTGAAATGTTAATACCATTTTTTAAAGGCCTGGTAAGGCCACACTTGGGATACTGCATCCAGTTGTTGTTGCCACGATGTAAAAAAGATGTTGAGACTCTAGGAAGAGTGCAGAGAAGAGCAACAAAGATGATTAGGGGACTGGAGGTTGAAACATATAAAGAACAGTTGCAGGAACTGGATATGTCTAGTTTAATGAAAAGAAGAACTAGGGGTAATATGACAGCAGTGTTCCAATATCTCAGGGGCTGCCACAAAGAAGAGGGAGTCAAGCTATTCTCCAAAGCACCTGAGGGTAGGACAAGAAGCAATGGGTGGAAACTAATCAAGACTAAGGAGAAATTTTCTGACAGAACAATTAATTAGTGGAATAACTTGCCTCCGGAAGTTGTAAATGCTCCAACACTGGAAGTTTGTAAGAAGAGATTGGATAACCTGAAGTAGTGTAGGTTTCCTGCCTAAGCAGAGCATTGGACCAGAAGACCTCCAAGGTCCCTTCCAACTCTGTTATTCTATTCTATTTCTATGTCCGTATTTACTTTTCCTTGCTACCTGAATCCACTTTTATTCATCAGAATCATTTGAGATATATATACAAAGTAACTGCTATTTTTAATGTTGTCTTCTTCTAAGTTGTAACCTGCATTTTGTGTGTAGTAGAATTATGTCTGAAAGTCAAAGAATTAGGTTCTGGCACCGGAGCAATCTTGCTCATTGTATTAAAATTATCTTCCATTAAGAAACACATATGAAGTTCAGCTCCTTTTAATTCTCCCCAGTTGGTATACAGCACTATGTATCAACATCACCAATTTTAAGATGTATGGATTTCAGCTCCCAGAATCCCATAAAGGGTAATGTTCAATAATTCCTATTTTCTTCCATTCATCTTCTGCCTTAAAAAACAACAACATTTGTTTGCTATAGATCATTTTCAGGATTATTTTCAGGAAAGTACTTTGCAGGCAACTCTCTTTTTCTGGAAGGCAGATGAGGCTATGTGTGTGCTAGACTAATAGGCTGGATGAAGCAAAACAAACTGAAGCTCAGCCTGGACAAGAAAGAGGCATCCTTTGTTGACACTCCCTTATCCCTAGACAGACAGAGTGGTTCTCCCATAAGGACAGAGCTTTGGGCCTTGAGGGATGCCCCCCTCTCCCTTAGGTGGCCTTCGAAGCTCTCTAAGACCTTCCGCAATGAGGGATCCTGGGATCCGGAGCGATGGTGGGGTCGGGGAAACCGGGGAGGGCGTGGTAAATCCGGGCTTAAAAAATTTTTAAGGGGATTTTTTAAAGGGGAAAAGTCCAGGGCGGGCGGGGGAGACAGCCCGCATGGAATTGGGGGCAGCCGGGCCGGCGAGCGCGCCTGTGGGGCCTCGGGGGTTCCCGTGTCGGGGTGGCAGACAGGGGGTGGGCAGCCGGGGGCCAGTTTTATCGGCACGGTAACTGGGAGAGGTAGGTATGCTAGGGGTGGAGGGCCATATCCGGTTAGGGGATCGCGCTCCCGATGTTTACAGGCGGTAGCGCGCTCCGACCCTCCTTACCCATCCTGCAGTCCTGGTTGTCCGGAATCTCAGGCCCTGAATACCCGGCTGCTGTTGTGCAATGCCAGGTCCGTGGTTAATAAGGCTCCCCTGATCTGGGAGTTGGCTCAGGAGGAGGCCGCGGACCTGGTAGGTGTCACCGAAACCTGGTTGGGCCCAGAGGGAGGGGTCCCTCTGGTTGAGATGTGCCCACCAGGTTTCCTTGCATTTCACCAGCCTAGGGCTCAGGGAAGGGGCGGTGGGGTGGCGGTGCTTATAAAGGAAGTCCTTTGTCCTAGGGAGGCCACTGTCCCTCAGACGGCTGGCTGTGAATCTCTTTTTGTGAAGTGGGGGCAAGGGGTTCAGATGGGTCTTTTGTTGACGTACCTGGCTCCCTGCCACGTCTCATCGGCCCTACCCGGACTCCTAGAGGTAATAGCCGGGCTGGCGGTTGAGACCCCAAGGCTTTTAGTCATGGGGGATTTCAACCTGCCATCGCTCGGTGAAACCTCGGGGTTGGTCCGGGAGTTCTTGGCTTCCATGACGGCCATGGACCTGACCCAGTTAGTTTCTGCCCCCACTCACGTGGGAGGTCACATGCTGGACCTGATTTTTGTCTCTGGGCAGTGGTTGAATGACTGTAATTGGGGGGACTTAGTTATTACACCCTTGTCATGGACAGATCATTCCCTCCTGAGGCTGGATTTCTGTTCCGCTACCCCCCACCGCAGGGAGGCGGAGCCACTTAGATGGTTCCGCCCCAGGCGCCTAATGGATCCGGATCGGTTCCAGAGGGAGCTTGGGCCATTTCCTGAATCTCTGGCTCTCAGCTCGCCTGGGGACCTGGTGGCCACCTGGGAGGGGTTGGCCGCCGGGGCCCTAGAGCGAGTTGTGCCTATGCGACCTCTGACTCGGCACAGATCCCATTTGGCTCCGTGGTATACGGAGGAGCTACGGGAGATGAAGTGCCGAAAAAGACGTCTTGAGGGCATTTGGAGGGCGAGCCGTTCTGAGTCTGACCGAACACAGGTGAGATCTCATATTAAGACTTACCTTGTGGCGATAGGGGCGGCGAAATCTTCGTATTTCTCCGCTCTTATTGCATCAGCAGAAAATCGGCCTGCCGCCCTGTTTAGAGTGACCCGCTCTCTACTTGAGCCGAGAGCGCGGGATGACCTCTTGCAGGGTAGAGCAGAGGAGTTTTCCCGATTTCTGCATGATAAAATCGCTCAGATTCGGGAAGGGCTCGACTCCAATTGGGTGGTCCCGGGGGAGGTGTCCGGGGCAGGTCTTGAGAGTGTTATCTGGGGGGAGTTCGATCCTGTGACCGCTGAGGGTGTGGACAGGTTGCTGGGGGGTCTGAATGCCACCACCTGTTTATTGGACCCGTGTCCTTCCTGGTTGGTTTCGGCTGCCAGGGAGACGACACGAGGCTGGCTCCAGGGGATTGTCAACGCTTCTTTGAGAGAGGGGGTGCTCCCTACCGCCCTGAAGGCGGCGGTGGTGCGCCCCCTCCTCAAGAAGCCTTCCCTGGACCCAGCTATTTTAAATAACTATCGTCCAGTCTCCAACCTTCCCTTCGTGGCGAAGGTTGTTGAGAGTGTGGTGGCACGTCAGCTCCCCCGGTACCTGGAGGAAGCAACTTACCTCGATCCGTTCCAATCGGGCTTCAGGCCTGGACATAGCACTGAGACGGCATTGGTCGCGTTGGTTGATGATCTCTGGAGGGCTCGTGACAGAGGGTTTTCCTCTGTCCTGGTCCTATTAGATCTCTCGGCGGCTTTTGATACTATCGACCATAGTATCTTATTGCGACGGTTGGAGGGGTTGGGGATTGGTGGAACCGTCCTCCGATGGTTCTCCTCCTTCCTCTCTGACCGTTCGCAATTTGTGTTGGCGGGGGGGGAGAGGTCCACCTCTAGGCCCCTGGTTTGTGGGGTGCCTCAGGGGTCGGTCCTTTCTCCCCTCCTGTTCAACATTTACATGAAGCCGTTGGGCGAGATCATCCGTGGTCTTGGAGTGAGATGTCATCTGTATGCAGATGACACCCAGCTGTACATCTCCACTCCGGACCACCCCAACGATGCTGTGGGGACTATGTCTAGGTGCCTGGAGGCCGTGCGGGACTGGATGGGCGGGAACAGGCTTCGGCTCAACCCATCCAAGACCGAGTGGCTGTGGTTCCCGGCGCCCCGATATAGCCGGCTGACACCTACGCTGGCTATTGGGGGGGAGGTTCTGCCCCCCACAGAGAGGGCTCGCAACCTGGGAGTCCTCCTGGATGTACGGCTGTCGTTTGACCATCACATCGCGGCCGTCTCCAGGGGGGCGTTTCATCAGATCCGTCGGATCTACCGGTTGCGGCCCTTCCTGGATCGGGACGCCCTGCGCACGGTCACTCAGGCCCTTGTCACCTCTCGCCTGGACTATTGTAATGCCCTCTACATGGGGCTCCCTGCGGGGAGCATCCGGAGACTCCAGTTGGTGCAAAATGCAGCCGCGAGGGTGATTATGGGGGCGTCGCGTAGCGCCCATGTGACGCCTCTCCTGCGCGAGCTGCATTGGTTGCCGATGGCTTTCCGGGTTCGCTTTAAGGTTCTAGTTTTGACCTTTAGGGCGACCCATGGCATGGGACCAGGTTACCTTCAGGATTGCATTCTACCAACGTTCTCCAACAGGCCGGTGCGTTCCCACAGGGAGGGACTGCTCCGGGTGCCGTCGGCCGCTATGTGTCGTCTGGCGGCGCCAAGGGGTAGGGCCTTCTCTGTGGGTGCCCCCGCCCTCTGGAATACTCTGCCACCGGAACTTCGTACCGGCACGGACCTGAGGGCCTTCAGGCGCGCGTTAAAGACCTGGCTCTTTGAGCAGGCCGGCCTGGGCTGAAAGAATGATTTTAAATTTTGATCTCCATTTTAATTTAAATTGGGTTTTAAGGGTGGGGGGGGGTTTTCTAATTGCAGCTAATTCTAATATTTAATTATTTTTTAACTTTTATATTTGTGGGGTTTTTAGATGAGCTGTTCACCGCCCTGAGTCCCTCGGGAGAAGGGCGGTATATAAATGTAATAAATAAATAAATAAATAAATAAATAATGAAAGAGATTTGGAATCTCAGAGGACTTTTACTCAAGTCTCTTTCTTGACCTACTGTGATGAAGTAATTGGCACTCCAAATCAATGAACAAAATGGCACATGGGTCCTGAAACTGGCTAAAAATGAAACTTGATGTACTGTGGTAAAAGCGAAGTTGTGTACAGTTAATCTGATGTCTTATGAATTTTGTTTGCTTTCTGTCACATTAAACATGGACATTCTTTCCAAACATTGGGAGTGGGAGAGTATTTCAGGACAATTAGGGGCCACATGCAGCATTGGGATCACAGGATGGTCATCCTGGCCCTAAGGCCAATTTCCAAAGCAACCTTTCTTTGTCCTTCAGCCCAGAACATAATTAAGAGGAACCCCTTCTTCCAAGTAGTCCCTATTTGGAAGTCTTTCCCCAAATAATTGATTCTACAGTACAATAAATTCCTTTAATCACCCATTCTCATAAACCTTTCATATTGTTATCTTCATCTCTTAGATGTTTTAATGATTTCTGGATTTATTGTACATTTTAGGTCTTTTGTTTAGTTAGTCCTCAGGTTACGACCACTTGTTCTATGACCATTCAAAATTTGACTGTCCCAGCATCTCCATGGATTGCAATTTGGCATCTTGGCACAGCTGGTGCTTACAATGGTTGCAGTATCCCACAGTCACATGACCATCATTTGTGACTTTCCCTGCTGGTTTCCCACAAGCAAAATCAGTAGGGAAGCTGGTAAGGAAAGTTGCCAGTTGCTCAGGTAAGTCACTCTAGCTGCATTTATTCCCAAGGAGCCACAAGGGATCTTGTACTCCATAGCAATATACACCTCTGCTAGCCTATGCACCTGAACCCCCCCCCCCCGTCACTTGTATTCCATAGTGTGAATCATCCCACTCAGGGTCTCCATTGACCCATCCATGTCAGTGTTCACCTGTAGTCATTCTCAACTCACCTGTGGCTCCTACCAACCTGCCTGTGGCCTCCCCACACTCTCCTCCTTGGGACTCTCCTCTTCCTGCTTAACATCCAGACAATCCCGGGATTATTGCAGCAGTGGGGACTGCCAAGATTGCCATTGCTAACTGATGTGGTCATGTGACATCTTTCTCTATGATCACATCATTTGGTGATGGAAATATGGATCCCAAATTGCAGTCATAACCTGAGGACTACCTGTACATTTTTATCATATTGGCAGGTTTAATTTTGATTGTCTAACTTGGAATTGTTTTTCCTGGTTCTTCTATACCATTGCTGATATTTTAATTTCATTTGTTAATTTCATTACTGCTGTGCTTGGCTGGGTTGTTTTTCCCCAGGGAACTGATTCTTGAGATTGCTACTGATCCACTCACTCTGTATTGTTATTATCTTTTTAAATATAAAACACAAAATGGCTTCAGCGTACTTGTTTTCAGAGCTTAATCCACTGTGGGCTCAGTGTATGTTTGTTGTTTAGAGTTGGAAGCTTGGGAAAAAGAAATAAGCAGATGCCACTAAATGTCTATAGCCATGAGGGGGGAAAAATCACAATTGTTTAGAATAAAGCAGGCATGCATTCATAGTTTTTCTTCCTTAAATCACATAACATTAAAACAAATGCTTTTCCCCCTGTGCTTGAATAATTTAAGTATGACTAAACAAGAGAACTGAATAATTTCTGCTCAGCTAAAGAAATGAATTTTCTTAGCAATTTTTAAAGGGCACTTTTGTTGTGCCATATATTTCTAGAAATTTAAAAATATATTATCTAGATTATTTACTTAAAGAAAATATAGCTCTTCAATCTCTGATAAAGATACCATGGGGATGAAAGTACTATTTGAAACTGAATTTTGAAACTGAAAAATGAACCACGGCACTTTCATAATTCATTAATGGGTTGTTGGTTCTTACCTGATACAACCTTTCTCTTTGGGTGGAGATAGCATCCACGACTGGGTTATCAGTCGCTGCTTGCTGGTTGGACTGAGTCTGTCAGATCTTTGAGGATATTTCCCCATTGCTAAGGGTGCCCCAGATTTTTGGCGAAGGAATAGTGACAGACTGACGTGTTTTCTTGATGTTATTGTTGTGCTCCACGGGATTTGGAATGGACCTCCATCAGGGTGGGTCTAGATGCTATCTTCACCCAAAGAGAAAAGTCATACCAGGTAAGAATCAACGACCTTTCTCCATTGTGGTGGAGATAGCATCCAGGATTGGAACATATCAAAACTGGCTGTCCTATGTGTGGACCTAGTGCGGTCTGAATCCCCTAAACAGGGTGGACCTTTTGAAGAACTCTCCACCCAAAAGCTGCCTCTACATATGCAAAGGAGTTCAGCTTGTAGTATTTAATGAATGGAGAAGGTGAGGCCCAGATTGCTGCCCTGCAAACCTCCATACAAACCTGGGTGGTCCACGCTGCCAACGTGGCTGCACTTCTCATTGAATGGGCTGTTATTCTTGGAGAAACTGCAAGTCCTTCGGATTGGTAGGCTTTGGATATGCACAGTCTTATCCATCTCCCCACAGTTGTTGAAGTGACCATAGTAGAAGGTTGAAATGAAATAAAAAGAGATTCAGACTTCCAGAAGGGAGAAGTTCATTTAACGTAAATATGCAGGGCCCTTTGAATGTCCAGAATGTGTCACTTTTTTTCTAAAGAATGTATAGGATACGGTCAGAAATCAGGTAAATCAGTTCCTGAGCTCCGTGGAACCAAGAGTTCACCTTTGGCACGAATGAAGGGTTTAGTCTTAATACAACTTGGTTGGTGTGAAAAACACCAACTGACAGATAAGGCAGCCAAGTCTGAAATTATCCTGGCAGAAGTTATTGCTACCAGGAAGGCCACCTTGCAAGACAAAAATTGCAGAGAGGTAGATCTCAGTGGTTCAAATGGGGCCTCAGTCAGCGAATGCAGTACTTTAGAGAGGTCCCATGTTGGATAGCACTGGAGGTTTCAGGTTTGTAGCCCCCTTCAAAACCTATGGGCCATGGGATGTCTAGATAGGGATTCTGCACCTCCCCCCCCCCCGAAGAAAGTACAGAAGGTAAGGCCGCCACCTGCCTCCGCGACATGTTGGGTGACAGACTTTCATCAAGGCCATCTTGAAGAAAGTCCAGCACCTGGGCGATCAAAGCCTCAGTAGGGTCCATCCCAGATCCAGAACCCAATTCGCAGAAAGCCCTCCAGGTCGCATCATAGATAGAATTGGTGGAAGGCCTCTTGGAGGCTTAAATGGTTTGAATCGCCTTGGAGAAATAATGGTCCTGGATTAGAGATCCCCACTCAACCTCCAAGTGGTCAATTGAAGCCACTCGGGTTCCGGATGTAAAACTGGTCCTTGGCTGAGAGACACTCTGTCCACCAGCATCCTCCAAGGGTGGGACACAGATAGGTTTACTAAGTTCGTAAATCATGGCCTTCTGGGCCAATGAGGAGCCACTAGTATCCCCCAATAGCATCTTATCACCCTCGGGATCAGGGGCAGAGGGGAGAAGGCATAGAGGAGCTTCCTTGGCCAAGGACTGCATAAGGCGTCCATCCCCTCTACCCCCAGAACCTGGAGTAGAACCTCGGGAATTGTGTGTTGTCCTGAGAGGCGAAGAGGTCCACTGCTGGCAGTCCTAATTGCTCCAACAGTTCCTGAAACAAAGCGGGGTGCAAACACCACTCTGCATGGCCTATGGTGGCTCTGCTAAGCCAGTCAGCTTCTACATTGGATATGCCTGCAATGTGCTAAGCTCTGAGCGATACCTGGTGCCTCTCTGCCCAGAGGCAGAGCTGCTCTGCTTCCAGCATCAGGGACCTTGAATGTGTTCCCCCTTGGCGGTTAATATGCGCCTTGGTTGTCACATTGTCAGTTAAGACCAAGATGTCCCTATCTGTTGCAGTGTCCTGTAATTGCCTTAGGGCCAGATTGACTGCCCTAAATTCTAGCCAATTAATATCGTGGCTTAAATCTGCTTGGGACCATTCTCCCTGGACTATCCTGGATTGGAGATGAGCTCCCCAGCCATAAAGGCTAGCATCCGTGGTCAGCGCCAGCCGGTCAGGATCCTTGAATAAGAGCCCGAAGGAAAGGGTCTCAGATAACCACCATCTAAAGGATTTGATAACTTCCGGGGTTAACCTGACCTGGGAATGGGAGGAACTCCTACCTGTCCTCTGATATGGAAGAAGAAACCATTGGAGTGCCTTGGCATGCAATCTAGCCCAGGGCACTATATTAATGCATGATATCATCTTCCCTAGTTTAGAAAACGGGGTTTAGCCAGGGGTACCCTGTTCTTAGATTTTACTTGCCCAATCAACTCCCTGATACTCTCCTCTGCTCCTGGGACAAGGACACCCTGCATGAAATCTATTGTGGCTCCCAGATGGAGCAATATTGGTGTGAGTGAAGGGACTCTTGGCCTCGTTGACAGAAAAGTCATGCTCCTGGAACACCTGAATGATTTCCAAATCATCTGCTGCTTGAGATGGAGAGGATGACTGGACCAGTATATCACCCAGATAGCACTGGACTCTGACTGGAATGGCCCTAAGGTAGGCTGCCAGGGCTACAAATAGCTTCATAAATGTTCTGAGAGCAGATGTTTGGCCCTCTTGTCCTCTGCCTTCAATGAGTCCTCGGGCTCCCCAGGAATGTCAGAGTTGGATTGCAGAACTGCTACTGGGGCATCCATAGTGATCACTTCCAGGGCTTGGAACAGCCTCCTGTCCTGGGAAGACAGGCTTGGACTCGACCCAAGAGAAGACCACTGCCTTTGGATGAATGTTATGAACATCTTTGGCGCAGGGATGACATCTGCCATTATGGTCTTTTCCAAGAACAATGGGTCATTGGGGTCTTTGGAAGGATCTGTTGACTCTGGTGGTTCATGCCTTGCCCTGTGGCATTCTTTGCCTTAAAGAAGAGCAACTTGAATATGACAGGTTGAAACAGCCCTGAAATTGCAGGCTGGTCAGAATCAAGGCCTTCATCATCAGAAAAATTTCTATCCATCTGTTGCCCCATGTCAGATGGATTAGAATGAACACTCCCAGCAGGAGCATAATAAGCAGACCCTGAATAAATGGAGAGATCCTCATAATGGGACCTTTGTCCTGCTGTTTTGAGCAGGAAAAGGAAGCCTCAGAAGGTGGTCGCCTGGTTTCTTTTAAGGCTGCTGACACAACCTGCTTTACTGCCTCAGCTAATAGAGCCTGCATGTTTAATTGAAATTCAGGCTCTTGTCTGGACAAAATCCCTGCTGGACAAAATCCTGCTAACGTGGGAGTAAACATAGCCTCAGGTGCCACTCTGGATCTCTGGGCCGTTGTGGTAATTGCTCTGTTGCTGGGCAGACAGAAAAGAAGTTTCTTATTTCAGAGCCTTCAAAGGGATCTTGCATTAAATCCTGCTCTTCAGCTCCCCCACTGTCCACTTCTGGTAATATTCTCTTGTCAGATTGAAGAGGTCTGGCTTAACAGTTGCTCCTCATCAGGGGTGGTATTCAACCGGCTCGCACCTACTCAGGTGAACTGGTAGCGATTATTTGGCATGGATCGCCAAACTGGCCATGCCCCCAACCCGGTCTCCCGGTTGCTCACTTGCGATCGCTCCCCTAGCTTTCCATTCCCCACGTCCTCTTTCTCCCCGGGGGAAAGGAAGAAAGGCATGGATGCTGCAAGTTTCACTTTCCCCGTGTGAATTAAAAGTGCCTCGAATGAGAAGGAGTGCAGTCTGACAGAGGGGGTGGGGGTGAATCGACCCTTGGAGCACTTTTGCAACATGAAGGAAATGCATTTTGGAAGCAGGTCCTTTAAAAACTTCTCCAAGGATTTCCCATGGACGCTGCAAGTATCGTTTTTCCCATGTGAGTTAAAAATGCCTGAAGTGAGAACGAGTGCGGGCTGACAGAGGGGGTGGGGGAATCCACTTCAGCCTTGGAGAAATTTAAAGGAGCTGCTTCCAAAATGCTTGTCTGTTAAGTGCTGTGTGTGTGTGTGTGTGTGTGTGTGTGTGTGTGTATGAGAGAGAGAGAGAGAGAGAGAGAGAAAGAAAGAAAAATAGAAAGAGAGAGATAAAACTCTGTGCTATTATTTTTAATTGTTCCATTATCATGTGTTAATATTTTACATTGTCCCTACATCTACAGTGATTTTTCTGCCTTTCTTTTGCCCAGGGCTACCACATATTTTTCAGGGCTTACATGCATTCAATGTCAATAGTTCAGAGCATAAAATACACATGTGTTTAACAGGAGTTGAAAGGGACCTTGGAGGTCTTCTAGTCCAACCCCCAGCTCAGGCAAGAAAACTGAGGATGCCCAACTCTGAGTAGAAATCCTGGAAAAGGTGTCTAATACTTACAAGGGACCTTGGGGTGAACCCTATACCATTTCAGAGAAATGGCTGTCCAGTCTTTTCTTAAAAACTTCCAGTGATTGAGCACCCAGAACTTCTGGAGACAGGCAGTTCCACTGGTTAATTGTTCTCACTGTCAGGAAGTTTCTCCTTAGTTTTAGGTTGCTTCTCCCTGTTTAGTTTCCATCCATTGCTTCTTGTTTGCATTCTGCTTCTTTGGAAAATACATTGTCCCCCTTTCTTTGTGGCAGCCCCTTAAAAGCCTGTTGCCTATCACACTCTTGAGTAAAGCATGTGAGCCATTTCCTCCTTTCAGTGGTCCATGAAAGTTCATCTATAGTATGCAGATAATAAAGTCAAAAAAGGTGAACATTTTTACAGAACTATAGATAAGTTGAGGCTGGATGACAATGGCTGGGAGGGGAGGGGCCAAGTGAGGCACCCCTTGATGTGAGTGACATTGAGTTGGCCACGCCCCCCGTCACATGACCAAGCCATGCCACCAAATAAGCTACGCCCATAGAACCGGTAGTAAAATTTTTTGAATTCCACCACTGCTCCTCATATTGGCGAGAATCTGACATGGAGCTGGTAGATGCAATTTCTGAGTTCTTTTGGGCCGTTTCTTGTCCCTTAGCCCATAATCTGTTTAATGCCTTATCTCTGCGGCACTTGTCCTGCTCAGCTGCCTTTGAGTTCTTTCGAGCCCCTGCAGCTCTATCCCTTGGCTTGGAGCTTTGAGAAGAGCTTCAGGGCTGCAGAGCTGAGAGAGTGTGATGGCCTGCAAGCCGTCTCCTTTGCTCTTCTAGTCGTGCGGCCAGCGTTTTGGGTGGAATCCACCATTTTTAACTGTCCCTGGTTTCCAAACTTCTCTATGAGTTACTGCCCTGTGGCAACTCTCAAACCCCCAAAGGGCATGAGGCAACTCTCAAACCACCAAAAGAGGAAAAGATCTGAAGCTTCTAAGGCGGCCGTGAAATACCTTTAGAATCGATGCAGCCCTCAACCGATCCGTTGCTGGACGGTCTGGGTCAAAGCCCCGACTGATCGTTCGTTTTTGACAGCCGCCTAAGTAGACCAGTCTGGCTGCCAAGGAAATAGCATTCATGATTGTTTTTTGTTTTTTTTTTACCTAATTTAGTCCTAATTCTCAGTAAATTTGAAACATATTAGGAACAATCAAATACACAGCTAGCTGACTGAGTCAATTTCTGAGGCACCCTTAGAAAGAGGGGAGTGTCCTCAAAGATATGACAGACTCAGTCCAATTAGCAAGCAACTACTGATAACCCAATCCTGGATGCTATCTCCACCACAATGGAGAATATTCTAATTACATTTCCCAGCAGCTTGCACTAACATGAACTCTTATAAACAGTTAAGAGGTCTTCATCGGAGAAAAACTCTCTTGCTTAATCACCAAACTTACAAAAAAATAAAATTGTGGGAAGTATTCAAAGAAGCAGTTTGAATAAGGAAGAAAACATTCCATTATGCATACAGATTTTAAAAAGTTTCCTAGGGTTAAGTGAAAATAAACAATTGCATTCCCAACCCCACTCTGAAAAGGCTGTGTATTGGGGTGTGGGGAGGAAGCCTCTGCTCAGTTAAAATAACTTATGTAAGTGAAAATCACAATTGAAAAGGGTTATCGATAGAGTAAAAGTATCCATTCTTAAAAACATAGAATGGTGTAATTGCAAGCTGCATACATTTTAGCAAGAATTGCATGCAGTCACTGCTGAGGATGATATACTTTACTATATAATTCCATAAAGGGAATGC